>JBAIAA010000616.1:0-600000 GCA_037893245.1 Crossaster papposus
TAAGTGGGCCCGGTGGGCTGTATTGTACGTGTGCTTTTGAGGGATCCTTGGTTTCATGTACCTCTCTACAGGTTTCTTAGGCTTGGTGGGCTACAGTGCTTTTGAGGGATCCATCTTCATGTCAGTGTTTTGATGAGAGAAGTTGTGCTAATAAACGGCCCGAGAATCACCGAAACCACAGAATACCTGTCTCTGTTTCCTTCTTGTGTGTTTGTCGATCCCAGCAACGGTCTACGTTACATTGGTGGCAGCGGTGGGATCATGCAGGAAGACCGAAAGCAGGTGAAGTTGCTCACGAAACCATGATGGTGTGGCAGCCAAGCCGGTGCATTCAGTACATCACGCCGGGGGAGTTGAAGGCCTTCTTTATATGGAGTGTCTCGGGAGCTCTGGGGGAGTTATGGAGTCCTAGGAGTCTGGGTGTTTCATGGGGAGGAGTTGGGGAAGGATAGCGGGGATTTTCGGGACATGCGCCAGGGGCTGGGGGGCGTCGGTGCGTCCACTCCGATTCGGAGAGAGGGTGCCCTTCCTCTTATTTTGTCCGGGGCCGCTATCGGGTCCGATGGGGGGCCGCCCCACGTACGCTGTAGACGGCGGCGCAGCAGATGTTTCGTTCTACTCGGAGCGATTCCGAGCCAGGTCCGTCGGCGCATCGGGGGCGGGGCCTCGCCGGGACGCCCAAGCTCCCTAGGCGAGTCACAGGGGCAGTCGCAGGAGCCAGTCGCAGGAGCCAGTCGCAGTCGCAGGAGCCAGTCGCAGTCGCAGTCGCAAGAGCCAGTCGCAGTTGCCAGGGCAGTCAAGTCTTAACAGAAGGGGTGTGCCAGGGCCAGGGGTGTGCTGGGGTCAAGGGGGGGGGGGGGGGGGGGGGATTCAGGGGTGTCTTAAGAACTTGCTGGTATCTCACATCGACTGGCAAACCATTCCACAATTTAGCCCCTCTATAACAAAACATGTTTTGACCGCTTTTTTTAGATAAACATACAATTACTGGAGTTCACCTAGCCTTTTGACAAGGCCTCGTGCCTCTGGCTAAGCGGCTGAGATGAGTCTAGATACCCGGGGTGAACGCGCGACCGAGTGACGAATGACACGAGGTCTTTTGCAATGTAGGTTTCACTATTTTTATTCATAGATACATATTAGCATGCCAATACGCCTACTTTGGATTTATTGACCAATCAGAACGGCGATCTCCCAGTTGGCTTCGTTCGTGATTCGTTCAATATCAAAGCATGTAAGAAAAGGTAAAAAAACGTATATAAATTTTGCTTCTGAGTTGAATATATGAATGATAAATACAAGATATCACATTTAAATCTATTTTACATGCAAAATTGCAATAAATTAGGAAGCAACTAATGATTTGAGCTAAATATTGTAAGTGACAAGATTGGACTGTTTGTAAAACGCAACTACGTAACACCACCGTAAGACTCCGTAAGACTCCGTAAGGTCATCTTAACCATCGGCTTCGATTCGTAACAATTCTTTCTCTCCCAGTACACTACGGCTGTGTCACGATTCCTGAAGGAAGCCCAGGGTCCCTTACGTTTTCTTACGTTTTCTCCCGATTCCTTACGGAAGCGTTGCGGTACGTGTGTTAGGTATTAACAAGAATGTACAGTGATTTGCTTACGGAAGCTCAACGGTTCATTGCAGATACACTGCGCTTCCTTTCGAATACACAGCGGTTCCTTACGTTTCCTTGCGATCTCTTACGGCGGCGTTGCGGTGCCACAACGTTCCTTTCGATTCGTTACGATACCTTACGGTGGCGTTGCGGTGCCTGCGGTGAACCTATACAAAACCTGCGATGAAGACGCTACCGGCACGTCCCCGTTACGCAGCCGTAAAAAGCCTCTGTTCCAAATGAAAACAAAACCAAAATATAAACCTCTTCAGAAAAATGATCGGACGGCGGCCGTCAACAGTACGGTTGCCGTTAGGCCATCGTACAACAGCTCTAAAGTCACTGCGTGGCCGCCGTACGATATTTAGAACATCGTACGGCCACCTCAAGGAGGCCGTAAGACCACCGTGAGGTGACAGTAAGGAGGCCTCTGTTGCCGCGGCTGCCTTACAATTTTTTAGGCACGCCAGACAGGGTAAAAACCACGAGGTGAGGTCACCTCACGGCCATCACAAGATCACCTCACGGCCACCGTACAGTGACCTTGCGATGCTACCTAAGATTTCTGAGAATAAGTTTAATGTTAAGTTTAGAAAAATCGTAAGGCCCTGCGACGAGCAAAACAACTTGAGATCGCCTCACGGCTAGCGTAATCTACCGTGCGGCCACCGCAAGGTCATTGCATTAATGGGGACTTACGGCCCTCGCCAACACGCCGCAAGCCATTTTGTGACCGAGACTTTATCTAGCAAAATTAATTATCGACATGTGTTCTAAATGAAATAGAATTGCTCTGGCAGCTCTATTCAGTAATGTTTGGGGTTCACTTGGGGTTCACTTGGGGTTCACTTGGGGTTCACTTGGGGTTCACTTGGGGTTCACTTGGGGTTCACTTGGGGTTCACTTGGGGTTCACTTGGGGTTCACTTGGGGTTCACTTGGGGTTCACTTGGGGTTCACTTGGGGTTCACTTGGGGTTCACTTGGGGTTCACTTGGGGTTCACTTGGGGTTCACTTGGGGTTCACTTGGGGTTCACTTGGGGTTCACTTGGGGTTCACTTGGGGTTCACTTGGGGTTCACTTGGGGTTCACTTGGGGTTCACTTGGGGTTCACTTGGGGTTCACTTGGGGTTCACTTGGGGTTCACTTGGGGTTCACTTGGGGTTCACTTGGGGTTCACTTGGGGTTCACTTGGGGTTCACTTGGGGTTCACTTGGGGTTCACTTGGGGTTCACTTGGGGTTCACTTGGGGTTCACTTGGGGTTCACTTGGGGTTCACTTGGGGTTCACTTGGGGTTCACTTGGGGTTCACTTGGGGTTCACTTGGGGTTCACTTGGTCTTCCGCGGTCTTCCGCGGTCTTCCGCGGTCTTCCGCGGTCCTCCGCGGTCCTCCGCGGTCCTCCGCGGTCCTCCGCGGTCCTCCGCGGTCCTCCGCCGTCTTCCGCGGTCTTCCGCGGTCTTCCGCGGTCTTCCGCGGTCTTCCGCGGTCTTCCGCGGTCTTCCGCGGTCTTCCGCGGTCTTCCGCGGTCTTCCGCGGTCTTCCGCGGTCTTCCGCGGTCTTCCGCGGTCTTCCGCGGTCTTCCGCGGTCTTCCGCGGTCTTCCGCGGTCTTCCGCGGTCTTCCGCGGTCTTCCGCGGTCTTCCGCGGTCTTCCGCGGTCTTCCGCGGTCTTCCGCGGTCTTCCGCGGTCTTCCGCGGTCTTCCGCGGTCTTCCGCGGTCTTCCGCGGTCTTCCGCGGTCTTCCGCGGTCTTCCGCGGTCTTCCGCGGTCTTCCGCGGTCTTCCGCGGTCTTCCGCGGTCTTCCGCGGTCTTCCGCGGTCTTCCGCGGTCTTCCGCGGTCTTCCGCGGTCTTCCGCGGTCTTCCGCGGTCTTCCGCGGTCTTCCGCGGTCTTCCGCGGTCTTCCGCGGTCTTCCGCGGTCTTCCGCGGTCTTCCGCGGTCTTCCGCGGTCTTCCGCGGTCTTCCGCGGTCTTCCGCGGTCTTCCGCGGTCTTCCGCGGTCTTCCGCGGTCTTCCGCGGTCTTCCGCGGTCTTCCGCGGTCTTCCGCGGTCTTCCGCGGTCTTCCGCGGTCTTCCGCGGTCTTCCGCGGTCTTCCGCGGTCTTCCGCGGTCTTCCGCGGTCTTCCGCGGTCTTCCGCGGTCTTCCGCGGTCTTTCGCGGTCTTCCGCGGTCTTCCGCGGTCTTCCGCGGTCTTCCGCGGTCTTCCGCGGTCTTCCGCGGTCTTCCGCGGTCTTCCGCGGTCTTCCGCGGTCTTCCGCGGTCTTCCGCGGTCTTCCGCGGTCTTCCGCGGTCTTCCGCGGTCTTCCGCGGTCTTCCGCGGTCTTCCGCGGTCTTCCGCGGTCTTCCGCGGTCTTCCGCGGTCTTCCGCGGTCTTCCGCGGTCTTCCGCGGTCTTCCGCGGTCTTCCGCGGTCTTCCGCGGTCTTCCGCGGTCTTCCGCGGTCTTCCGCGGTCTTCCGCGGTCTTCCGCGGTCTTCCGCGGTCTTCCGCGGTCTTCCGCGGTCTTCCGCGGTCTTCCGCGGTCTTCCGCGGTCTTCCGCGGTCTTCCGCGGTCTTCCGCGGTCTTCTTTTAAATCTGTCAGTTCACCTTATACCCAGCAAGATATGGGACCGAGCGAATCCCCCTTAGTCCCCTGACGTTGTTCAAACTGTTTTTCACATATGAAGCGCGATATGTGGCAGAGAACCCCCCCCCCCCCCCCCCCCCCCCCTCTTTTGTGTTGACGATTGTGTTCCCGGAATCTCAGAAATTTCTTTTAGGTTTCAAGGGGTGATGGGTTAGGTCACAATAGTGTTGAGTGCGTATAAAGTATAGGTATAAGAGGTGAGTACCCCTCTTATGCCACATATCGTGCTGGGTATAGTTTTTCTATCCAGTCTTCTGATCGTCGTGGTCCTTTGTCCTGATGTGAGAAAGTACATTTATTTAATGACAATTTATTACAAGTACAATTTTGGTTTGCGTACGTATACGCATTGCCTTGGATCCCTTTCTCACCTAAAAAGTGGGTCCAAAAATTTACGGCGTGGGGTTCGGGGCTGCTGGAGAACTCCGGAGAAAAATGGATTATAGATGCTATGTTGTGTGATCCTACGCAAGTTCTGACCACTTCAACCAATTTTTGGTGGTGTACGCAGTGGCTGCATTTTTTTAGAAGGGGGGGAGGGGGATATGAATTTGTCGTGTTCACTTAAAGGTAGGATACACCATTTGCGAAAAAAAACCAAGATAACATAAGAATAACTGCTCGACGCCGGGTGAAAACAAACGCTGTTTATCGTGCTTTTCTCGGCATCCATGATTGTAAAACTTCGGACAGGTCATTCAATCGATCTTTACTATAAAATACAACCCCAAAAACCCACCCATTCATGATAATTTAAGCAATTACCAATGGTGTATCCTTCCTTTAAAAGAATTAATTTATAGTCTTCAAATACCAACCGGAGTTAGCTTAACGGATTAATTCGCCAGGTTGAAGAGTCTTATATGGGAGTCGGTCAATGTGTTAAGTCATACTAGGTCTGTACCCCTGAATATACTTGAACACCACATTACTATTTTCTTTATTTTCCCCTAACCACCACTGCAGACGTACGTTCTATTCTCTTCTTGATTTACTTAAAAAGAGAGAGGGGGGGGGGGAGAGTAATGAAAGGGTTACCGGTACTTCAAAATGTTATTGAAATATTACAACAGTGAAATAATAATCTAAGCCGCGGCTACAACCGGCGTTAATAATGTAACTATACAATCACACTTTTATTGGTCAGACAAATTGGTCTAATTTTAGTCTGCAGTAATTACAGGACGCGTGGTTGGCGAAAGTGGTGACCATGATGAAACATTCTTACCCAAACAAGACAATTTTATTTAAAACACAAGACTAACTCCTCACAATGTTTAAATTTCAATTGAAAAACATATACATTGCCACCCTACTCCCGAGTCTCGCGAGGCAGCGCCGTCTGTCGGATTTTGTGTTGTTTCCTTTCAGCCCCCGTTTTTCTGGTGACTGCTATAATTGTGTGTGCTCTGTTTGTATAATAGTAGGCTGTGTGCGTTTGTATACAGTAATCGTTACACGGCACTAATTTTGATGCTGTGATTTGACGATAAATTTCAGGAAAACTATGCATATAGACAGTTCAAGATATTTGTAAAAATTCCAGGGTGGCATCGAAATGGATTTGGAAATTACAAGTCAATTTGCAAGCTGGGTGTGTTGGCTCTGATGTGTCGCTCCACGTTACAATATATTTGAATGTGGTGCTGGAGTTCCTCGAGTTTTGGAGGGAAAAACTACACATAGAAACTGTATGAGATTGACGTAGCATCTTCAGTGGATTCTATCCTCCAATTTGTCCAAAGCTTTTTATCCAGAGCATACCCCGTCCAGCATTACGTAATGTACCCGTGTATAATGCTGTGGCCGTTTGTAGGCGGTAATACTAGTGACACCAAACAGATTTCGATCCCGTGATTTGACGATAAATTACAGGAAAACTATGCATAGAATTTGTCCAACGTTTAGGGTGGCACCATAATCGGTTTAAAAATGAGTTGTCAGTGCATGACCCCTTATTATATTTATAATATTGATCATTATGATGGATAATATTGTTTTACATAATATAATGTATGTATGTGTGCGTTTGTTTATGGTGTAAATGGAGGACACATGCCTGGCGACACGAAGGTGAATTGGGGTTAGGGTTAGAATCGAGGACGTCCTCGATTGAGATTCGTGTACAAAACCAATGAGAGCCATCGGAAAAAAGTCGAGAACATGGTGACAAAAATCCACCTCGAGTTTACCACCGGTGAACACGAGTTACTAGGCGATTAGAACACCATTATATTATATGACTCGTGAACTCGTGAACACAATAAACACGACGCGATATTGCCCGCTTCGGGAACTATTTCCCGCAAATTCACGGTGGTGCAAATCTCATGCATTAGCCTATTCTAGTTAGTTTAATGTTGACAACAACATTATGTGTGTGGTTGTGTTTATGTTCTGTGATAAATGGGGGGAAATAGTATTAAAAAAATTAGCTCAAACCACTCCGCCCCTCGAAGGGAAGCCTCATTAACATGAAACCTTGACGAAAATCGAGGCAGAGACTCGCCGCTCTGCTACCCGGCCTATCGTATACTGACTGCGCGCATTGCAACAAGTGTCCGTCTTTACATGGTTTTTCATTCTGAATCAGGGTAAAAATAAAACAGTTCTTGGTCATGCCGACTAGGTGTGTAGCTGCTAGGTGTAGCAAAACTACTAAGGATTGAGTAAGCCTCTATTTGTTTCCGGCTGATCCTAAATATCGGAGAATTTGGACAGCCAAAGTAAAGCTTACCAAAGCGAAGTGATCCGGGCCTAGTGATTTTCGGCCCTCTGCAGCGATCATTTTGAGCGGTCGTGCTTCGACCTACAGCTAGAGCGCCTAGAGGTACCCCATCTTTATCCTCGCTCGGTTCCGTGTCTAAATAAGAAAAACTGTGATTCGAATCAGACGAATCAGTACTGTTTTCGTCGGATTCACCAAAAAACGAGTAAGAACTTTTATGATCGTCCATGTTGAATTAGATTACCGTGGGTACGTACACACACATAAACCATTCATTAATTCTTTACGCGATCATCTGTTCAGTTCCAATTCTTCAGGCATATTAGGGCATCCAATAATTGTCTTGGTTAAATTCATATAGTGGTCCTTGTTTCTAATTAGGCCCTGTTTGAATAACCGTTGCTATGCTGCTGCTAAGGGTGGAAAATGACCACCCATGGCAGGGGCATGGCGGCGGCCAGCGATTTTTCTTTCCGTACCACTAACGGGTCAATTTGTCCGTTTCATTGGAATGGGGCGACTTGAATAGAGACTTTTATAACTTTTTCTATAAGACCCTATCTAGATGAGATTATTAACCAATAATTTGGGTTAATAGAAAAAGGTATAAAAGTCGTGTATACGAAAAACTAGGGACTGTATACAATTAACTAGGGACTGTATCCATTAATTTTGGTGAATTATGGCTGTCAACGTCGTTGGTCTTCATACGTTCCGCGCGTATCAAAATCGATTCGTATTGAAGCGCGCGCTTTGGTCTCCACTCAAGTCGCCCAATTCGAATGAAACGGGCAAATTGACGCGTTAGTGGTACGGAAAAAAAAATCGCCGGCTGCCAGGGTCACAGCCAACATGGCAAAGGCAGGCAATTCGGTATTCTTATTATAAGAATGTAATGTTTATTTAATTAAAGAAATACCTAATTATTATTATTATTGTTTTATACTATATTTTGTATTATTTATTTATTATTATTAGTTATTATTTTATCATTATTTAATATTTATATTATTCTTATTCCTTTTTAATATTTTTTTTAAAATTAAATACATATACAGTATACATTTTGTTTTGGTTAATTTATTAGATTTACCTTTACTTGGTCTGAACTTTATTTAACGTATTATTTAATTTAATTTCACTTTTCTTTTTATAATTCTAATTACAATCTTGTTATATGATTGTTTCTTGTATCCTTTTCAGCTTAGAGAACTCCTCGACAGGAACAATGTTTCTTTTGGGTAATCCTTCGGGAGCTGAATGACATTTTGTCTTTTTCTTGGTTATTATGTTTAGTACATTGCATCTAAAGCTTTTATTTTATGTTTTCTGTGCATTTGTTGATGTTTCCCGAGAAATAAAATAGAGAAATAGAGACCGTGGCCACGCGAATCCGTCTCGTACCTAGACGTCGCGTACCGACTATCGAGAATTTGTCCGGGTTCTGCCTCGGTTTACGTCACTCATTTTGAGTGGCCGCGAAATTAAAAAAATTTGGACGTCAAATTACCACACTAAACGTACACTAGAACAAGTTTTGCTTTGTATTCACATTTAATGCACATAAAATCTATTAATTTAAAACAAAAATTGCGTAATGAAAATGTTACACTGCATGTTTCCTTTAACGCCAAGTGAGCGTGTTTCAGCCAACCAGAATACTGAACTACTTAGAATAAGAGGTGTGTTATAAAAAGTAATATTTACTTTTTATTTACTATTTAGACAAAGAGTTTGGCAAAGAAATTATACTTTGAACCAGCGGTGAAAAATCAATATGTTCTTTTCCGTGGTGCGTATATAGCGCTTCCGCTTGTCGGTTGCGTATCCGAAGGGGAATTCAGTTGCGACACAAGCGCGGAGTTTGCTTTGTCACACGAGGCCGTTCTTCTTTTGAGGGCGTTCTTCTAGGGCGGAGCTATAACTTCCTGTACGTTTGTGGTTACAAACGTTTGGAATCCAGACTAAACAACACAAAAGATCTGGGGCCAATTTCATAAAACATATAAGCACAAAAATTTGCTTAGCACAAAAAAGTCTTGCTCAGTAAAAAACAGGTTATCGGCCCAAACTCCATGTGTTTTTTCATTCAAAGCAAAAAAAAAGCTGAATACCAGTCACAAACAATAAACATCAACTGAAATTTTGGTTTGTAACCCTGTTTTTTACAAGGAAGAATTTTCATGCTAAGCAAATTTTGGTGCTTAAACATTTTATGAAATTGGCCCCTGATCTTAACAATAGAAAAGAGGATTTGTGCGGCAATAGCCCGCGCTCGGCTGCGCGTAACACCACGTGTTTGTGTACTTCTCTTATATTACACTAGCGGAGTCGACTAGGAAAGCGTCATTTTGAGAAATTCAAATAAGCTGTCTATTACACGTTGCCGCACCAACCGCTTCAAATATGGTCCTATTACATTGTTAACCTCACTTTTAAATAATCAGAGTTGTTAATCCAATATGGGTCCAGTGGTTGTCTCAAGTGGGTTCCATATGGGCCAGTTTTTTTCTTATTGTGTGGTTTTTTGTTTACATAGATGACATGAAAGGTAATGCCTTTTTATGCCAGTATAATTTCTGTCCTAATTCTTCTTAATTTTGATAATCGTAATTTTAATCTCTGATTTTTGTTGTAAACTGACTGTAATTCAACCTATGGCTGCGATTCTTTTTTTATTAAACCATTAATAATATAATTAAAACACCATCACCCCTGTGAATTGACAAGTAGCGTTTCTAGACAGGGCCCAGACCAGGAAAAACTAAGGGTTTTTCCTGTCAAGGTTTTCTCAACGGTTTCATCATCCTGAACCTCAACCATTTTATATTAGCTTGGGGGCCACCCTGATTTTTGCCCCTAATTCAAAATGGCCGCCAAAATCCAAAATGGCCGCTAAAATTACATTAATTACATATATACTGCTAATTACGTTTAATATCAACATTTTTTGTGTGATTCTGTCATCTTGAATGTACCTCAGTTGAAGTTAGCTCAAGAGCCACCCAGAATTTGGCCTCAAATCCAAGATGGCCGCCAAAATCGAAAATGGCTGCCAAAATTACATAACATACATATATACTGATAATTACGTTTAATATCAGCGTGTTTTTTGTGTGATTCTGTCATCTTGAATGTACACCCATTGAATTTAGCTCCAGAGCCACCCAGAATTTGGCCTCAAATCCAAGATGGCCGCCAAAATTTAAAATGGCTGCCAAAATAACATAAAATATACTGCTAATTACGTTTAATATCAACTTTTTTTTTAGTGATTCTGTCATCTTGAATGTACACCCATTAAATTTAGCTCCAGAGCCACCCAGAATTTGGCCTCAAATCCAAGATGGCCGCCAAAATCTAAAATGGCTGCCAAAAATACCCTAATCAGGTTTATACTGCTTCTTGTTTTTTTCTGTCAGAGTTTTTTCAGTGATTTCGTCATTTTAAGACCAAGGCCATTAAGATTAGTCTGGGGAATACCCAGGATTTATCGTCTAATCCAAGATGGCTGTCAAAATGGCTGCAAAAATGGCTTCTAAAATGGCCACCAAAAGCATCATACTTAAATTTAAAGTACATCTTCGTTTTTTCCTGTTAAAGTTCACTAAAGTTGGTTTCATTGTGGCGTCCTGAACCTAAGCCTTTTGAAATTAACTTGTGGCTACCCAAGATTTGTCCGCCCAAATTCAAAATTGCTACCAAAATTACCTTAATCAGATTTAAACGGTCTCTTATTTATCCCCATAATGTAGTATTAATTAATAAGGACCTGGCTCAGACATGTATGCACATTATTTAGGAGAGGATAACTCAACTGTTCTAGGCTGATATGACCCCAAGGAACAACTTGGGATGTGTGCCAAAATCTCTATGCGGGGTAAACAGCCCGGAAATGACCACGCCCTTTTTAAAATGACCATGCCCTTTTTATCGGAAGTGCTACTTCCGACATAGCTGTATCTTCTAAACCGTTAGAGCTAGACATTTTCTGATGTGCTCAAGATGTTCATTTGATATTTTACAAGAACATTTCTAAAAACCGTTCGGTCAACTTATTACCATACAAATAGATACATACACCGGGAATTTCCATATATATTTATTAATTAAACTTCCCAAACTTAGAGCAAAGTTGAAACATTTGTGTCATCTACTAGAGTTTAACTGACGATTCGGAATTTAAACAATACAAGGATTTTTTTAAAGAAAAGAAAACAAGCATTTAATTATTATAAAGTAACACAACAGAGCCCAGGTATGAGAATTATGATGCTGTCCTCTCTGTAAGTGTCCAAAGACATGGTGACTTTTGGTCATCTTCCATCAGCAAAACTGCTTTCCAGGCATTCTATGTTGAGTGGCGCACCATCAGATAACAAGACACCAAACCTCTATACATTAGTATATCACAAAGGGAATGAATTGTTTCAGCTGTGTGTGCTTCTCCATTCTTTCGGCTCAAATGCACACACGAGGAAGCTGATGGAAGGATGATGTTCCATGTGCAGGACATTCTAAGTCACCGGACAGGACCTACATCCCTGACTCTGCACCACGCGACACAGATGTGTCATCAGGTCAATTTGAGAGATCTTGGCCTCCAAGAGTTCTGGCTCATCCACAACTCAAGAGTGAAAATATCAATATTAACACTCCACGATATCTACATAACGCTGGGAGACGAGCTCACAAAGTGTTTTCCAGCACTCCATGCGCTGACTGGATCCGATACGACCAGCAAGATATCAACTAAACCTGCAGCCCTGAATGCTGTGTGCAAACCAGAAAATTTCTTCCTGATCCTGAATTTCGACTGTCCAAAGCTAACAGAAAATGCAATACAGATGGCAGAAACATTCTTGGTCAAGTGTCTCAAACCATCAACAGACCTGCAGACATTTTATGACCTGCGTCTCGCTGCATTTGATAGCGATGCCCTAAAGATAGACTTTCAGAAAACCACTTGCACCTCAACTAATGCAAGGAAACATATCATGAAGAGCCTATTACCAACAGCAGCTGTGGGTCCAAGCCCCATTTAGAGACGCCACCTTGATTTTGAATGCCACGTCTTATGGTTTTGTAAGAAGGGGTAATTCATTAGTCCCCGAGATTGTGATCTCAAAACCAGAAGGCGAGTTGCTTGCATGTCTGAGCCAGATCCTTTACTAAATTCTGGGGGATAAATAAGAGACCGTTTAAATCTGATTAAGGTAATTTTGGTAGCCATTTTGGATTTGGGCGGACAAATCTTGGGTAGCCACAAGTTAATTTCAAAAGGCTTAGGTTCAAGACGCCATAATGAAACCAACTTTAGTGAACTTTAACAGGATAAAACAAAGATGTACTTTAAATTTAAGTAAGATGCTTTTGATGGCCATTTTGGCAGCCATTGTGGCAGCCATTTTAGCAGCCATTTTAGCAGCCATTTTGACAGCCATCTTGGATTAGACGATAAATCCTGGGTATTCCCCAGACTAATCTTAAAGTCCTTAGAATGACGGAATCACTGAAAAAACAAGAAGCAGTATAAACCTGATTAGGGTAATTTTGGCAGCCATTTTAGATTTTGGCGGCCATCTTGGATTTGAGGCTAAATTTTGGGTGGCTCTGGAGCTAAATTCAATGGGTGTACCTTCAAAATGACAGAATCACACACAAAAACCGTTGATATTAAACGTAATTAGCAGTATATATGTATTTTATGTTATTTTGGCAGCCATTTTAGATTTTGGCGGCCATCTTGGATTTCAGAACAAATTCTGGGTGGCTCTGGAGCTAAATTTAATGGGTGTACATTCAAGATGACAGAATCACACACAAAAAAACGTTTATATTAAACGTAATTAGAAGTATATTTTATGTAATTTTGGCAGCCATTTTAGATTTTGGCGGCCACCTTTGATTTGAGGCCAAATTCTAGGTGGCTCTGGAGCTTAATTCAATGGAGGTACATTCAAGATGACAGAATCACTAAAAAAATGTTGATATTAAACGTAATTAGCAGTATATATGTAATTAATGTAATTTTAGCGGCCATTTTGGATTTTGGCGGCCATTTTAAATTAGGGGCAAAAATCAGGGTGGCCCCCAAGCTAATATCAAATGGTTGAGGTTCAGGATGATGAAACCGTTGAGAAAACCTTGACAGGAAAAACCCTTAGTTTTTCCTGGTCTGGGCCCTGTCTATTCTGATTGTGAGATGACGGTGCAATTTAGGTAATATTGCACTTTGCCCATGCCGTGCCTGATTAACAAAACAAATATCGCCTGCTCGGATAAATTGATAATTATGTAAATATACTTGAAAACGACGGGCGAAGGTTAAAGGTGGATACATGATTTGCAGATATCGAAAATATTTACTACCGAATTATTATAAAATATCTGACTTATTTTAAAGTAAATAATGATTCTAGGCAGCCAGCAAAATGATTGCGCTAGATATCTTGTAATTATTCTGAAAAATAGAATTAAAAAGAATAATAATTCGGACGGCGATCGCGAAAAACCCCACAAATAACGTAAGAATAACTACCCGACGCCGGTTGAAAACATACGCTGTTTTTCGTACTTTTCTCGGCATCCATGATTGTAAAACTTCAGACAAGTCAGTTAAACGATATTTACTGTAAAATACAACCCCCCAAATTCCCCCATTCTTGACAATTCAAGTAATTACCAATGGTGTATCCTACCTAGCACACGCAAAATCACAATATTAGCTCATATCTATTTGTTTGGGGAACTAAGCCATTTGGGCAGGTTTTCATGTACAATCTCAATGAGGGATTAGCATGATTAGGCATACAGAAACATTAATTAGGAGAACGCTCCATTAGAAGATTCATTCATAAAATTCAAGTTAGTGGGGAGTCCTTAAGTAAACATACTCCCCCATGTCCAGCAAAAATAACCCCCATATAATGACTTAAATAAACAACCCCCCATGTACTCTGGCCCTGTGAGTGCTGGAACTGCTTTCAACATGCATGTGAATGGTACAAGTATGTAATGTACAGTGTATGCAATTGTATCTTGGCATAGTGTTCATAAGTTGTGCAACAGGATTTTACTTTACAGATTCGATCCAGTTCTTCGACATCTCCTCTACAAATGCCAAGTGTGACTTGGCAATATTGTGTGAACTGTCCTTCCTCCATGTGTGTATACAATTATAGGCTATACTTTACACCAGAACGAATCAATTGAAAGCAGAATTCCAATTAATCAACTCAACATTTATTTTCACATTGACATCCTCAGTTACAATTCTTATGCACATAAAGGAGAAAACGTGTATGTATTTACAGAGTATTCATCAGACATTACATAATCGAAAGCATAAAAAGATGTCAACATGCAGGAAAACGGTGAAGCAAAGCTTTTGTACCTTTCCCTGGGACAGGACAAAAACTACACACGGACAAAATCAGGACAATAGACAGTGAGACCCGGTACAGTATGTTACATAATAGCTAAGCAAATCAGTAAAGAACAAATATATTAAGCATAAGTATTAATCATTGATTTCTTCAATGTTTTGGCAAATGAAACCACAGAATTACACTTTTTTAAATCAATGTTGAGTTCATTCCAGTATACGACACCACGTTGAAATGGGCTGTTTCTAAAAAATGAAGTCTTACATTGTCTCACATACAGATTACCTTTCGATGAACTACGTGTTCCGTATGTATGAACAGAAGTAGTAAATACAAACATGTGATGAAAACATTGGGGAAGCATATTGTGAGTGTATTTAAACATGAGTGTACCCAATCTGTAATGGTAAAGATGATTAAGTTTCAAAATATTAAGTTTAGCATATAAAGGACTGGTATGATCAAGGTAACCTGCATTATTCACAATACGAACAGCCTTCTTCTGCAACGTAAACAGTTTGTTGAAACCATGTACACTTGAAGAACCATCAAAGGCAAGTAGACCATAATTTAAGTATGAAAGGATAAAGGAATTATACAATATTAAAAGAATACTTTTAGGTACGAAATTTTTCAAACGGTTCATTATACCAACATTTTTTTGAAATTTTACTACACAAAACATCAATATGATTATTCCAAGTGAGATTTTCATCTATAAAAAGTCCAAGAAATTTAGTGGTTTTGACTTGATGGAGTACAGTACCATCAAAACTAAGGGGAACTGTAGCATGGTATTTATGTTGCCGTGGACAAAAAATAATATAATTAGTCTTAAGTAGATTAATTGATAATTTGTTCGAAATAAGCCATCCACTTATTTTGACAAGTTCAATATTAACATTTTTGATGGCTGTATCCACATCATGGTGATTATAAATTAAATTAGTATCATCTGCAAATAGACAAAAAGACATGAGATCGGAAGAACTACATATATCATTGATATATATAATAAATAACAATGGACCTAACACACTGCCTTGAGGGACTCCACAAGTGATGGACTGCTCTAAAGAATGTTGGGAATTGTAGGAAACAAACTGCCTTCTATCAGATACATAACTACTGAACCAGTCCAAGGCCAACCCTCGGACACCAAAATGCTCTAATTTATTTAAAAGGATATCATGATTCACAGTATCGAAGGCCTTTGACAAGTCCAGGAAAATTCCAATAGAAAACTGCTTGTTCTCAAAAGCATCAATAATTTTACTTAACACATCAAGAATAGCCAGCTCCGTGGAGCGATTAGCTCTAAAACCATATTGAGATTGAGACAAGAGGCCATACTTACTTATAAATGCAATCATACGACTGAACACAAGTTTTTCAAATAATTTAGAAAATACAGGTAAAACAGTAACTAGGTCTGTAATTAGTGAACTCATGTCTACTACCACTTTTATATATGGGAACCACTTTACCAATTTTCAATTTATCAGGAAAAATTCCCTGGGAAATAGACTGATTAAAAAGTAGAGCAAGTGGTATAGCTAGGGCATTCCTGGCCTTTGTAATAACAAAAGAACTCAAGCCATCCCAACCTGGGGCTTTACCATTAGGAAATGTGTTAATCACATTCACAATTTCTGCTTGCGTAACAGGATTCAAAAATAAAGAATGAGAACACCTATCTCCCAGAAAAGAATGATAAGAACAATCAGACATTGGAAGGTTGCTGGCAATCCTATTTCCAACATTTACAAAGTAATCATTAAAATTATTAGCAATGCTGTTTGCATCATCGATATTTACACCATTATGCACAAAATAAGATGGATTAGTATTAGACTTAGATTTATTCAACAAGGAATTTATAAGTCTCCAAGTGCCTTTAATATTATTCCTTTCACTGTTGAATTTGTGGTGCAAATAATCTTTTTTAGCTTTTTTTATTAAGCCAATAAGGATATTTTTATATTGAGTGTACATATGCTTATTATAATCTATTATATTCAACTGTTCTTGATTAATATAGTATTTGTTATTATTTTATTTCAAACAACACTGTAAGCATACATAGCAATACCCACAACTTAATTTAAAACGAAACAACTTATCAAATGCAGTGTTTATATTGACAATTTTTAATGGTAAAACAAAGTAAATCCACACTTACAAAATAATAAATTGTATCTTCAGACACTCTCCAGTCTACATACAGGGTGGTTACAAAAAAGTGTTGTAAAATTACAACACAAACACATCGCGGTGTGTCGAGGTGCGTCAGTTTCGAACCATGCCATGCGTCCAGGAAGTGTGAAATATAATGGATGACTTGTTCACATTGTCAGTTTACTGATTTCCAGAACAAAAGAAAATACCTTATTTTTGAAAGAGATAAAATGCGACCCCACACAATTTGACACATCGATCGTGGTCTAACGTCAGTTTGCAGTATGCGTGCATGGTGCTCAATTCTCCAGTGTGCCAACTTCTTCGGTGGCAAAAATCGCTTTCAACACGCATGCGGCGAATAGATGCTTGTTGAGTAGAAACAATTATTGTACCATATCGATTTCTTATCTTTATATCTATTAGTCAGAATCGCCGACCAGAAACAATGTTATCAACATTTAACACTAACAGTTACAGTGATATTTCCCCCTAGAATTAATTGAAGTCCAAAATAATAAGAACGCAGACGTCGCGCGCGTCGTCCTTTTCATCAGAACACGAGATATATTGCGTGCGGGTGCATGCCCGTCCTAGTTGGGACAAGCACGTAAAATATATCAAAGCAAGGGTACCGGTTGCATCCGAATTCTTGGCTATGTAATAGAAGAATAACATTAGGAATAACACAGCGTTAATGGAGCCGCTTTGCTTACTTAGCCGCATATGTGATTTCCAGATTTACCCAAGTTCGATCGCGGCCAACTTCCCCTCAGCACCATACCACGACAAAGGTTGGGCATGTACTGCGTATGCGCATGCGTTCTGTGGACGTGGATTTTACACAGAGCCAGGGAGCTGAGTAAAGGTCATCTCTGCCCATGCGGTTTTGTCTCGTTTTCATTGGTTACTTTTGACAAGATTTTCTAAACATGATAATATTTCATAAAAACCCAGCGACAGGCGGTACTCGTCCTTTTTCGCTTCGTCACATTTGCCGGTTGCAGGTAAATCCCGTCACGCACAACCACACAGATTGGAACTACCGTAGAAAATGGCGCCCGTTGAAGTCAAGTACAAACAGGTATAGGCGATACACGTATTTCGAATATTGCTCAAATGCTATACGTTTGGTCCCATACTAAACTTAAACTTTTGGCCCATTCTTTTAAAACCTTATAATAAATAATGTATTTGTTCTCGTCAAGATCTTCATCAACAATGAGTTCGTCGATTCCGTGAGCGGAAAGACCTTCCCGACTGTCAATCCGGCCACGGGAAAGAAGACGTGCGACGTTCAGGAAGGAGATAAAGTAAGAGAAAATAACTCAAAATTGTACACTTACCAAACTTATAAGAGGCTGTCCACGTAAGGACAGAAAAAACCCATTTTGGTCCTTCACCGATTCCCCGATATGCCCCTACTGTTAACAAATAAAATCTTAATTTTAGGGGGAATTCTTGACAGTTTGGGCGTAAGGACTAGGCCTATCCTGTACTTAACAAAAATTGTTTAACGGGACGGACTGTTTTTAACGGCTTTTGAATGCTGTCGCTTTACGTTACTGTCCCCTTTATTATATGTTCCTATGCCCGTACAAAATACGGTGTATAAAAATATCTAATATCCAATGCTGGAATTTAGCTAGATTGCCATATAGTAACTGCAAATTTACAATTTACAACAGTGAATTTAGTGAAAACCAAACTTAAAATGTATTATTACACAATACCACAGAGAGTACAAAATGCCACACAATAACCTACTAATACATACTGAATACTGCCGTGGCTTAGTTTTATATTCAGCTTTTTATGCCCAACCTCTTGGCAAATTTAGCCAACCTCTGGTAAATTTCATTTGTCCAACTCGGGGCTTCCATTCCTAGATATGTATTGACGGCCTACATTGTAGGGCTTCTATTCTGTCAAGGAGAATGGACGAGGACTGTATAAATTAGTGCAAAAAATGTACGAGGCGAAGCCGAGTAAATGTTTTTGCACGAATCTACAGTTCCGAGTCTATTCTCTGGCTTAATCTATTTTGTTTAACAACAAAGGTTTATTCAAATGAGCCCTGGCGTCACCCCAATCGCCAGGTTTTTGAAAAAAGTGTAGATCTTATTGTTATCAAAATAAATGTAGTGCTTTGTGAATTAAAGCACGTATAGTCAGAGTCTTTTCAAACTTAATCTACAGTCTGTCTTTGTCAACTTAACGTACAGCCAATAGTAGATTTGTAACTTATCTACTCTTGACTGTAGATTAAGTTGACAAAGACTCTGACTGTACATTCTTCAAAATAATCTACAGTTTCAACAATAGTATGACGTCACAGAAATAGATTAATAGATAGGAATGGATGGCCTTCTGGATGGATGGCATTTGTAGGGCTTCTATTGTCGGATGTGAATTGTCGACGGCCTACAATTCGAGCGATTCACAATACCTGGAAGCTGCCGTTGGAGGCGCAAATCCTGCTATACCCGCAGTGCATCATGGGAAAAAGTCGGCATCGGTTTGAAAAACGGTATTCATTTTGCATGAACTCATCAGTTTTTAAGTCTTTTTGGACGCGTACGATTAAAGTTCTAATTTGTTTCTGCAAATAACAATGTTTTAATCAACGAAGCTTCCGGATACATTGATGTTTGTGTTGTAACTCGCGTGAACAATGAAGAATAGATATTTCACTACAGTATTATATACGGAAGAAGTCGACCGTAAAGTTTAAAAGTGGCTCTTTTGAGTCAAACGCTTGGTGGCGCACTGCATTGTGAATCGCCCGAATTGTAGGGCTTCCATTCTCAAACTTGAATGGGCGGCCTACAAAATATGTGACTGGACGGCGATCATTAAAGCCCCAGTCCCATCGGACAGCAGGATACTCCAGGATACTCCCGGATACGAGTCCTTGAGTATCCTTGAGTATCCGGTGGCCTATCCGTGAGGTATCCTTGAGAGTCCGTGAAGTATCCTTGAGAGTCCTTGAGTGTCCTTGAGCATCCGGGAGTGTCCGGCGCTGTCCGGGAAGCCGAAATTTAAAAGTTGGGAGGTTTAAAAATTAGAATTTGTCCGGGAGTATCCGGGAAGAAGTCGCCCGATCCGGGAGTGTCCGTGTTGTATCCTGGAGTATCCGTGTTGATGCCGGGACTATCCGTGACGGTTCCGTGTTGATTCCGGGTATATCCGGCCCCTATCCTGGAGCGAAAAAGACGTCCCGGATCATCACGGATATGCACGGAACCGTCACGGATAGTCCCGGCATCAACACGGATACTCCAGGATACAACACGGACACTCCCGGACACTCCCGGTTAAGGACGAAAATTTTGGGATTTCCAGCCGGATGGTCACGGATACTCCAGGATGCAACACGGTGTCAACACGGATGTGACGCCGGATAGTCCCGGATAGTGACGGATAGTCCCGGATAGTCACGGACACGACACGGATTCAACACGGATTCAACACGGATAAGACACGGACATACCCGGATAACCAAGGATAACCAAGGATATACCACGGATATACACGGATATACACGGATGCGTCACGGACATGACACGGATACTGACGGATGCTTCACGGATAGTCACGGATAGTCACGGACTATCACGGATGCGCCTGGATGAACGCTGAAAAGCATATAAAAAGAGCCATTTTTTGACTTTCATCACTTCTTCTCTCGGGAGTATCCTTGAGGTATCCGTGTCATGTCCGGGAGTATGTCCGTGAGTGTCCGGAACTATCCGGGACTATCCGGGAGTATCCTTGGCTGTCCGGGGGTATCCGGCGCTGTCCGTGGTGTATCCGTGGTGTATCCGGCGGTGTCCGTGTTGTATCCGGCGGTGTCCGTGTCGTATCCTGGACTATCCGGGTAACATGCTTGTAACATGAAATTGCCTATCCTTGGGTATCCGTGTCATATCCGGGACTATCCGTGTAGTATTCGTGTAGTATCCTGGAGTATCCGTGTTGTATCCGGGATTATCCTTGACTATCCGGGCCCTTCTATCCGGCTGTTTTTCTCGACTTTTATCCGGCGGTGTCCGGGAGAAAATGACCCCCCGGATAGCCAAAAATGACCAAGGATACTCAAGGATACTCCCGGATCATGTCCGGGAGTATCCTTGAGTATCCTTGGCCGATGGGACTGGGGCTTTAGGGCAACATTATTATCAACCAACATATTATAGAAGTCCGTGTATTATCAGACGTGGATAGACAACGTTAGACTTCCATTCGCATTGTTCATCATGTAGGTTGTAAATTTTGCGTATGGGAATTGAAACCCTAAATTTGTAGAGCTTCCATTCTCAGGTGAGATGGACAACTCACACTATAGCTTTTGATAATATAAAAATCAGAGGTACATGTACCACCTATCATTTGGAAAATATGTAATATTTGTATTGACTTAACTATAGAACATGATGATACTGTTAAGTTGCTATTCAGTTGTGGTATTGTAGAATTTGTTAAAGAAAGTATGCTTTACATATCAAAAGGTTTAGGGGGTATAGGGACCCTATTTATATAGCCTAATAATGCTCCGATACCCTGATACTACACAAACGACCTTGGAAAAACGCTGCTGTGTGTAGCACGTTCCGAGCAGTCTGTGCAGCCGGTCTGGTTTTACCACTATGTATTAATTGTACTAGTGTACGGGGACCGTGACGAGACTACGCGACACAGTTCCCACACTAAATTTTTCACTCGGCGCGAAATTTCGGCGTGTTATGGTTTTATATCTTAGATACGCGGGGGGTAACATTGACCAATCAAAACGAGTCATATATGGTTAGAAAGACAAAACTTCAGAGAAAAAACACTTTCTCAAACTAAGAAACTGAAGAGGGCGCTATGCCAAATTGTGCAATAGTAAAACAGCTCTGTCGCCCCAACCATTGATTTTACACAGAAACGAGCTGAAACTAACAGTAAATTGGCTACTTTAAGCAATAAAACGCGGGGGTAAATCATAATGAAATTGTAATTTGTTTGCTTTATTAGAGTGAGTGAGTGAGTTTTTAGGGTTTAACGCCGTACCAGCATAAATAGCCATATTCACGGCGGGAACAAATTTCATTCAACAATTTTTTATTTCATTCAACAATTAATGTGAAGAAGTTACAGTTTTAGAGGTGGGAGGAAAACCCCAGAAGAATATCCTGGGGAAAAACCCACGGAGTCAGGCAGGGACTGAAAACCCAATCCACATATTGGCCCAGGCCTGCTTTATTAGAAAGAACATAGTCTTAGTTGTATTATACTAGTCAAACTAGGCAAAATATGCAGTACTTTTAGCAGCATGGAGATGTATGTACAAAAAGACGGGTTTTTCACGTCATTCTCCGTAGAACCTTTTTGCTACTAAAACAATTCGGGCGATTCACAATGCAGTGCGCCACCAAGCGTTCGACTCAAATGAGCCACTTTTAAACTTTGCGGTCGACTTCTTCCGTATAACATACTGTAGTGAAATATCTATTCTTCATTGTTTACGCGAGGTTTAACACAAACGAAAATGTATCCGGCAGCGTCGTTAATTAAAACCTTGTTATTTGCAGAAAGAAAAAAAAAATTTAATCGTGCGCGTCCAAAAAGACGTAAAAACTGATGAGTTCATGCAAAATGAATACCGTTTTTGAAACCGATGCCGACCTTTTCCCATGATGCCCTGCGGGTATAGCAGGATTTGCGCCTCCAACGGCAGCTTCTAGGTATTGTGAATCGCTCGAATTAAGCACTGCTTCAGTGACCCAAACCTTTTGATATGTTTAGAATTGTTGTATCTTCATTATTTATTTCAATAATGAAGACGATGCAGCCGGTTCTGTTTTTACACGATTTGCTTTGTGATAAAAAAAAGATTTTGAGTTAGACTTTGGTGACCTTTATAATAACTATATTTTCAAACTTAATGTGAGACTTCGTTTTGATGAGAGATAATTGCATTAACAACGTTTTAATACAATTACAAAATGGGCCGTTTTTTTCACAATGTGTAGCTTTCTGAACACTGAACATCATATTTTAATTAAAATATCGCTTTAAAAATGTTAGAAGTGTAAGTTTGAACATTTTGCTAAAATATTTGAGCTTATAAAAGTTAATATTGAGAATTGTTACAATTTTTTGCGTAGTTAAAAATCTTAATATTTCCAAATTATTCTCACCGTGTTTAAGTTGGGTTATTTTCAACCAAATGTACCAACAGTTGTATTGCCAAAGACAACTTGTTGTTTAAAGTTGTATCGCCCAACTCCTTTACACAACTTTTTACCATTTTAAAACCTACTATGCCTGGCATGAACTACTTTATGCTGCTTTTTGTTGTGGTTTGCATAGCTGCTGCCTGCATGGCAACCTTGAAGAGGTTGTAGTGCTTCAATCACACAGTGACCTTTATTCTAAATGAAAGGGGCATGGACCAGATTTCATAAGAGTCCGAATAGCGTTTAAAACTGGCCGCGCCATGTTTTGTCAGCCATTTAAAGGGATCGTATACGTTTGGTAATTGGAACCCATTGTTTGTTTCAATCCTATATAGTTATAGATGTATACCATAAAACTAACCTGTACAAATTTCATGTCAAAAGGTGATAGCGATTTTGAGATATTGCCGAAATTCTGGAGCGGTTTTGTCCACGCACACAAGTGTGTAAAGGCCTTCGATCGTGGACGGGGTATTGTCCGACCGTCTTCCCTCTTTTGTTTATACTCTAACGTTTTTTGATGATCGCCATAGGATTTGTACACGGGAAAAGATCGTGGACGTTTTGTCAATCGTGGACCCATTGTTTGACTCCCAATTCTTTTGTCCGACGACCACGATTGCCGGTCAATACAAACGCAGGAAGAATAATCTGCATTGGAATACACAATCTGAAAAAACGTCACTGCAGTAACGCTTCTCAGATTCAAATTTTTAGGGATAAAAAGTGATATCTTTTTCCGTAACCGCAGTACTTCGAAGTAAACAGTTTCTAAAAATGCATTATACTATCCAAAGATGCTCTACTTCTTACCAAGTAAGATTTTATTGTCATTAATTTTTGGAGTAATTACCAAACGTATACGATCCCTTTAAGCATATCCACGTGTCGGGCTCTTGACCAATTATGAATGGCTCGATGTCTCAGGCATTTTAAGAATGAGATATTTAGATAATAATTATAGTTTATTTAATAGGACGTTGAATTAGATACAACCAGAGGCACAGGAAAACAAACCCGACTTTTTTTCCCAAATGTTGTCAAATTATTAGGCTGATTCTGACAAGGCGGTCCGCGCCGCCCAGGATGCTTTCAAGCTGGGATCGCCCTGGCGACACATGGACGCAACCGGTCGGGGACGTCTCCTCAACAAACTGGCGGACCTCATCGAGAGAGACCAGGAATATCTCACGGTGAGGGCTTACAAATGAAAATTGTCCGATACGGAGAGGGGCAAAAGGCAGGGGGAAGAATGGGGGTAATAAGCCCTAAAGTGTCACCACAAGGTCCGAACACTGCAAAACCTGTGGCGTTAATTCAACACCAAATATCTACATGTATATGAAACAACACCAATAAAATATATTTACCAATGGTGTTATTGCAGTAAATTGAGGATTTTTTATTTAGGCTAAAATTAAGACATTATAATGACTCAAAAAGTGCTCCAAATAAGTGCTTTTAGACCCGGAAAACTAAAGTCTGTTTCAATTTGACCTACAGAAGTGTTATTTGTGACCCTGATCTTTATTCGACCAAATTGAATCGCAAAGGATCAAAATTTGAGCATGGACAATAGTGTATTTTAATAAGCAGTATACCAATCAGGTGATATGTTCCTGTATAGGTAAGCTGAAAGATATCACGTGGAAAATATTGCAGGTACGTGATAAGTACATTGGACATTAGACATTGTGCTTGTAAGGAGGAGCCCCTATCCATCAGCTATAGGCCTATAATACACTTTTGTTTATGACCACAAGTGTTGAATCAACATTATAAGTGTGCAGTCAGTGACTACTCTTTAAAGGTAGGTTACCCCATTAGTAATTGTTTGATTTATTATGAATAGGTAGATTTGTTTTGGAGGGGGGGGGGGGGGGGGGGGGGGGGTATTTTCTAGTAAATAGGTTTTACAATCATGCTGGATGCTGGGAAAAGCAAGAAAAACGGCGTTTGTTTTCAACGGCGTTTGTTTTTCGCGATCGCCGTCCGGCGATAGTGATTTTTTTCAATTCAATTTGAAAATTCGAATTGGAACAATTACTGGATATCTACCCTAATCATTTTGCTGGATGCCTAGAATCATTATTTACTCTAGAATAAGTAAGATATTTCTTAATAATTTGGTAGTACATTTTTTCGATATTTGCAAAATGATGTATCCTATACCTATACAAGTTGGAATTCCATATATAAAACTGCTAAATTCAACACTCAATGGGTTGAATTTATCAGTTTTATGTATGGAATTCCAACTTTTGAAGAGTAGTCACTGATCACCGCACACTGCGATTCCGTCTTGATATCATGTTGACTTGACACTTTAGTTTTAAGCGTTCTCTCTCAGTATTGACAAGTTTGACAATCAACCACTAATAAAGCCAGTTCGGTTTTCTAACTGCGCGCGTGCACAACAAAATTGTACGATTTTTCGGCTACCACGTCCCACATAGCCTTGTGCGCATTTATCTGCCGTGTATATCCGGATATCCCAAGGGAATACCGAATGCAGTTTATTGAACGTTTCGCAGTTCCTTTAGTGGCCTGGGCAGATAGGGAAAATATTTGGGGGAAACTATATGCCTTTGACGATACAACTACATACAATTTGGCATACAGTCAGAGCATGGTGGTAGGAAACATGGATTAGAACAAACTGCACTGGCGGTCACACAGGCAGAGTCCCATGCCGCGGTCGTAAAATCAGAGTATGTCACAAGAAAGATATATTTGGCTATAGGGCCACCGCAGATTTGACATTAGAAAAACAAGCATTTTTTTTCATTTTCAAAATTCCTGCTATTGCTCGTTATTCTACCTATATGTGACCCAGCACGAGTAAATGAGACACTTTGAGGCAAAAATAAAAATTGAGATTTTGATTTCACCATTTAAAGCTTGTTTAAATGATGAAATCAAAATTTTTATTTTTGCCTCAAAGTGTCTCATTTACTCGTGCTGGGTCACATATTTCTTTAAATGACAAATATGCGATGGCCCATAGCCAAATATATATTTTTTTCATGACATAGCTGTGCGAAATTACTTGCTTGTACAATATACATGTACCATCAAAGTCACTACCCCATCACCTATCTGCCGTTCTACATACTTCTCACAAGACAGTACATGCACAGCTTTACGTTCCATGCCTACTATGGACCTTTGTTTTTATGTAGTTAAGAACGACAAAGACAACAAAAAATTGTTCAACCACTCTTTTAACCTATTTAGTTTTTATTGTGATCCCCTTAAAGTGTTAACCCTATTTATTTTTTCTACAGATAACTGTAATCACGTTTTGCCATTAAAGCTTCTTTTTTTTTTAGAGAGAGGGGAACGCGCTAGCACTGTGGACATGTGCGAGTTTACAATTAGTATACCCTTGCTTGCGTCAAATTTTTGACATCTATTATTTTGTTCACACACGCTTAAGACTGAGGTGTAAAATAAACACCCTAAATCATGTTAAGTCACATGTGATGTGACTCATTTTTGCAGGTCATACCTGACCTCAGGTATAACAATACAATTTCATTCTTTTAGAACCTTGAGATCATGGACAATGGTATGACAGTCAAGAATGCCACGGGCTCCGTCTTGGGCTGCGCCGCATTCTTGCGGTACGGGGCCGGCTACGCGGACAAGCTTCACGGCAAGGTCGTTCCCGTAGGTGAGCTATCTCCCAGCCAACTCATAAAAAGGATACGTAAAAAAAACACACGACAGCATCCGTCAACAGGAGCTGCGCGCATAATTTGTTTTCCATAGGAGGGTTAGGGTAATTATCATAAATGGGCGTATCTACACCACACTGAGTGGTAGACACTTAGGTTCTCAGATCCTTACTTTCTCTTAAATTAAACTCACTCCAACAATAAAATTGGAGACCAAACATAGTGAATGAAAAATAAGCAGAGACCGAATTCGAACCCCGGTCGAACGATCTATAACCTAACCCATTATCACTAAGCTACCATGAGAGGTCGACAGAAGCCGTTTTTCAAAGTACTTTAATGTACCTCTGGGTTACGTGTAACTAGTTGAATGAGCAATATCAATGTATTAGAGTCATTGTTAAAACTACTGAATAATCATGAGGCGAGGGGTCTAGAGCCGCCCATTTATGATAATTACCCCAAACCCTATTAGGAAAAAATTACGTGAGCTGCGCTCGCGCGCACACTGTCAAAACAAGTTGGGCAAATGGTTGATGGGTCAAATAACAATGTATTAGCGTCATTGTTAAAACTACTGAATAATCATGACGCGAGGGGTCTAGAGCCGCCCATTTATGATAATTACCCCTAACCCTCCTAGGAAAACAATTACGCGAGCTGCGCTCGCACACTGTCGAAACAAGTTGGACAAATGGATTGATGGGTCAAAGACAGGGTAAAGGGGTGCACCACTCACACCTCTGTCGGTTACGACAGGCAAGTTTCGATTTTGATGCGAAATATGGCAAAACGTGCACACTTTCCTATCTGAAATACACATATTTATTCGTTTATGTATCACGTAAACAACATACGTTGAAAAGCACACGACGTGTATACGCGCACACAAACAAACGACGAACAACAAGATCACCCGATAAAGTCAGCTGACAGCCTTAATTATGCTGCAGAGTGATTGGTCAGGATGCGAGCTGGTTTGGGGGGTTGACCAATGAGGAATTAACACTCGTGCAATAACGTTCTTCACAACTTCATCCGAAAAATTCGGAATACTCGTAAATTTTGAGTGACCCAGACTGTTTCGGATCAAGTGAATATTCACTTGATCCGAAACAGTCTGGGTCACTTAAACTTTACGAGTATTCCGAATATTTTAGTGACAGCAACGTTTCAACCCATATTTTTCTCGAAATATTTCATATTTTGTGTGTGAAATTTCGTTTAACAATAAGGCTAAACCTTCTTTTCTACTTCACTTTTTAATAAAATAGTTGTTTTAAAGACCAATTATCGGCAACATTAATTTCGAAAGGTGGTGTCTAATCTCACAGATAATCGTTTTACCGAGAGAGCTTTATGTATATACGTATAGCAAAGCACTTTTCTGAAGGCTGCGCACTGACTGTGTCTTGCACGGAGAATGAAACGTTAGTCGCGGTATACAATTACAAGTGGGAACGTACAGTATAACTACACGAAGGAAAGTTATAGTCTGGTTTTCCGACCTGACAATTCTGTTATGCCTAGACGTCTAAATTAACGGCTCTTCCCAAGAATAGCACAATGACTAAAACAATGACTATGATATTATTAGGCATTCCGTCTGGTGTTGATATTTGCCAATGCGAGTTTTATTTTATAAAAACAAGAAAAGAGAATGGACATTAGTGTATTAACGTTACATTAACGCACAAAAACACTCGAACATATCGAACGTTAACGATAATACCCGACCGTCAATAGAACGTGTTCGGAAAACTTCGGATATTTTCGGAAACTGGAGGAATTCCTCCAGTTTTGGTCACGTGACTTTGGCGGCTATCGGACCTAATTATTTAATCAGAAATAGTCAGAAATATTTGGTCTGGGAACCAGACTAGGAAAGTTATTGCGAGGCCGCGGAAAAAAAGTACAACGAGAACACGGCTTTATAAAGAACGGCTTCAATAACAACAGAACGAATGGCACTTAAACCAGCAGTGATCAAGCATCATGTAAGCCAATGATTGGTCAAAGAAAACAGTCCGACGGTAACTTGTAACAATACAGCAGGGCCTTTATTTAAATACATGTAGCCTACTTTCGTTAGAGTGTAAACGTTTATACTACAGTATAACCCTCACATTTGGCGTCCGTTTTTCTACCTCACCCTTCGACTCTAGATGGAGATTACTTCTGCTATTCGCGCTACGAGCCGATCGGTGTGGTGGCAGCCATTATTCCCTGGAATTTTCCTTGTTTGTTGACTGGAGCGAAGCTCTCCTGCGCTCTGACCGTGGGCAATACGCTGGTCATCAAGCCGGCAGAGCAGAGTCCGCTCACTGCACTCTACATCGCGTCACTCGCCAAAGAGGTAATTATCTCACGTTTTCCTCTCTGCATTAAAATGTAGGATACACCATTTGCAGATATCGAAAAATGTTACTTCCGAATTATTAAGAAATATCTTACTTATTTGGAAGTAAATAATGATTGTAGGCATCCTATAATTGTTCTGAAAAGTTGAATTTTATATCAAAAAAATCACGATCGCGAAAACAAACAAGAACTACATAAGAACCACTGCCCGACGCCGGTTGAAAACGAACGCCATTTTACTTGTTTTCCTCGGCATCCATGATTGTAAAACTGTAAACAGGTCAGTTAAACCATATTTACTATAAAATACAATCCCCCAAATTCACCCATTCATGATAATTCAAGCAATTACAAATGGTGTGTCCTACCTATAACTACCCCAGTACACACTAGGCTATACCGAGCAGGAAATGGGACCGAGCGACGACTCCCCCCTTAGCACCCATACCTATACACTCCCTAGACTATTGTTACCTAACGCACCCCTCCCCCAGCCCCCCTAAAAAACCTCAAAAGAAACTACAACATTCCGCAAGCACAATGCCCGCCATAAAGGAGGGGGAGGGGGGGGGGGGGGGGGGGTTCTCTTCGTCCCATTATTTGCTTCATATGCACTAGGCTCTGCCTTAAACCTCAGTCACATAGCCGATTGTTTGCTAGAAAACCACTTCCAGACTGCTCAAGACTGGTCACGATTGGCCATTGTTCGAAAATGTGTAGTTTTGGCAAGGTCTGGGACTGTCTTGTGCAGTCTTCTGCAGTCTTGTGTGGTCGGGGAGCACGTGGCAAATTGGAAAAACCCGCCACGATTTTGTTCGCAGCCTAAACGGGTTTTTTAATCGGGAAGGTCGGCATGGACACATGAGCGGTTTGAAAGCATGCAGTAGCCGATGAGTTGGCGCGCATCATGAGTGGTTGTGTGTAGTTGGAAAGTGGTCGGCAATGAGTCTTCTCCAAACGGGAGTGAAGATGAAAGCCATCTGGTAGACGATTCAGCATCTCTTGTGTTGTTGACTAAAATCGCAGACTAATCATCCCTGGTCAGAATAACAAATGTTAATTTTGCAAGTTTGAACAAGATTGCAGCCGATTTTGAAAAAAATGGTAGTCTTGTGTAGTTGGGAAGAGGTTGAGTCGCAAGCTGTCTTCAATGTGACTGAGCCTTTATGACGCTTTGGTCAATCGCAGCCGTGACTGACCTGGCGTGCGTGTCTGGAACACGCGTTCGTTTGCTTACACGTGTATGCAAATGTTTCACAAGACCGTTTGATTAGCCATCACTGTCCCAGCTCACGAGCGGGTCTCTGGTGTATGCCCGTGTGTAATGACGTCAACTAGATAATTCTGATGACAAGAAGATTGAAAATTACGGGAAATTGAATACGAAGTTAGTATAATACTTATATTATTAGACAATAGTTTATGGCCCAAATTACTGCAAATTATTATAACGGTGTTCAGTTGGATATACATATTTTTGAGAAATCAGAGCTTATTTATCCGGATTTCAGCGATTGTTGATCTGGTTACAGTGATTTGCAAATGAATCAGAGTTAGAAAATATGGCCGTGTCCGATTTACTATATAGGCAGTTCTTATATAGCGCACGCATCTGCCAAGACTGGTACTAAAGGCGCTCTATGATTTTTTCAAAGACAGGTTTGTGAAGTTTATGAGAATAATGAGACCCAATTATGTAGCACCTGTTTACAAGGTGCTGTGGCCTACTTTGCAGTCACTGCCAGGAACACCGGGGCAAACTCCTCCTCATCTCTTAGCGATAAGTGTTTTACAGGGTTATATTACGCGCATTACATTACACACGAAACCTACGATTTTACGTCGTATAGGAAGGACGAAGCGCTAGTTGTTAAGTGTCTTGCTTAAGGACACAAATGTCAAGACCGGGACTCGAACCCACACTCTGCTTATCATAAACGGCAAAGCTTGAGTCCGGGTGTTCTTTAACTGCTCGGTCATAACACGCCACAACCACTGACCTCTACACATGGACGTATCATTGCCCATTCACGCTTGAAGTCGGCGCGAACGAGAAGTGCAACATGGCGGACCCACGACTTCACTCTGTGAACCAATGAAATGTCCAGGTGTATAGGTCAGTGGGTACGGTACGTATGACGTATGTTTATAAATAAAATCCACTGACCTCTACACCTGGACATTTCATTGGCTCACAGAAGTGACGTCTTGGGTCCGCCATGTTGCACTTCTGATTCGCGCCGACTTCAAGCGTTAGCACGGCAGAATATGGGCCATGATCCGTCCAGGTGTAGAGGTCAGTGGCCACAACCCGTAATATTAGAATTACGCACGAGTCTACAGTATAGCGGTTGCTACATTAATACATAGATTCGTATGTAATTTCAAGCCGTAGCGCAGTATTTCAGACGCAGTTTATTGCCTACTTCACTAATTCTGTTCATTTTTAGGCTGGTTTCCCTCCCGGTGTTATCAACGTAGTGCCTGGTTATGGGCCCACGGCTGGCGCAGGCCTGACAAGCAGCATGGATGTTGACATGGTAACCTTCACCGGCTCAACCGAGGTACGGTACCGTACAGAACAAACCTTCTGTATGTATTTTTCATACATCAAGTTCAGGTTTAACGACATTATTTGTATACTGTTAATTACTTAAATACGATGCACGTGAAAATAATTAATAACATAAGTTTGAAAGTTAGCAGAAAGACCTTTAAACAAACCTAACAAAAACCAACCTCAAAACCGATAGACCACGTGCCCTCTGCTTGCATCTATATATTCAAATGTGTTCGGTGGGATGCGCACCCATCGCGTTTTACATAAATTTGGTTAAGAGATAACATCAGATTTCACATAAATCAAAGGCAATCTGACCTGCGACGTCACTCCTAGACCAAATTTGTATTTAAAACAATGCATGCGGTATTACACTAGCAGGCGAAAACATAACACCTGTGTTCTCAATGGTTTCTTAAAATGATACCATGTACTTACAATTTTTTGTCCATGTATGTCTAGGTCGGACGTATCATTCAGCGGGCTGGAGCCGACAGTAATCTGAAGAAAATTCATCTGGAGCTGGGTGGGAAAAGCCCTAACGTCGTGTTCGCTGACTGTGACCGTAAGTCACAAGAAAAACACCAACAGACCATCACAATTCTATAGCTGCCCAGAAATACCTCTTCTATCATTCAGTGACTCTGACGTAACCAAAGGAAGTGGGCGGATCGTGATTACCTTGTCCATACCACACATTCGCTATGGGCTCGCATTCAAGCACAACAGTTGCAAAGTCGGGTTTTTGAACTTGATTTTCCCTTAAACAAAATCCTCCAAACCACAAAATAGGAAAAGAAAATGTCCTACAGGACTAAAATGTTCTTTTAGGAGAGAAAGAAAATAAAAAATAACAAAACCACCAACCAAAATTCAAAATTAGATTGACATATAGAAAACTGGATACAAATTCAGTTTATACTGTAGATATGTTTATCTGTTTCACATCCTGATCAAGATTCCTATCTCACAGTTCAATAGTTATAGTTATTAGCACGGATATCAGCCTAAATAGCCCTTTTCAAAGGTTTGCGTGAACCGACTTACACTGACTACCATAGGTTACATTTGAAAATTGCTGACCCCTACTGACCATTAGGTGACCATTGGCAAATTAATTAGATAAAGACTGTCGGAGAATAAAGCGTTTTTGTAATTTTAATGAAAATGACCCCTCCTGACCATTAGCTGACCATTGGAAAAAATCTGACCCAACTGACATTAGGTGTTCAATGGCCAAATTAATTGGATCAACACTGTGAGAGAAGAAGCATTTCACAATTTTAGAAAAAATGACCCCAGCTGACCATAGGTGACCACTTGCCTGGTTTGGCTTGGTCAAGAGATGCAACTAAAATGTACATAGCAGAATACGCACCTACGGATAAAGATCCTAATACGATAACCACCGGACTAAGATGTAGGTCTCACCAGTCACAACTGGTGTTCTTTGCCTCAGACGTCAGTGATCGACATTGACTGTTGTGGAGCATCAATATACACTGATCAGGGCACGCCATCTTTAAAATCAAAGCGAGGCAAAATAAAGTTTTACTAAATGGCGGCCTATTGGTCTGTGCAGTAAACGAGTAGCTCCCGCATTGTTACAGCACCATTTGCAGATATCGAAAATATTTACTACCGAATTATTAAGAAATATCTTACTCACATAAAAGTAAATACTGATTCTATGCATCCAGCAAAATGATTGCGCTAGACATCCTGTAATTATTCCGAAAAATATAATTTTATAATAAAAAATTCGCGATCGCCGTCCGGCGAGCGCGAAAAAACAAAGATAACATAAGAATAACTGCCCAACGCCGGTTGAAAAACAAACGCTGTTTTTCGTGCTTTTCTCGACATCCATGATTGTAAAACTTCGGACAGGTCAGTTAAACGATATTTACTATGAAATACAACCCCCAAAAACTACCCATTAATGATAATTCAAGCAATTACCAATGGTGTATCCTACATTTAACAATCTTCAAAATAGATAGATGGCTTTATAAATTCCCCCCAAACGTCAATCCGTGTTTGAGGTAGGTCATATCTCATTGCATTTTAAAAAAAGGATCGTAAAAATAAGGCCTACAACCAGTCGCCGAAATAAAGTTTCAGTGAAGTAACGAGTAAATTCACGTGAACGTTAATACGTGACGTGCTATTTTAATTTTTTTATGCGTGTAATTTTCTCCAGCTAAAATTACCTCTGTTTGGTAGGAAGTACTTTTTCATTATAAAGGCTCTCTGTGAATAGTCATTTGAACTGGACCTGCCATTTTCAAGAAATGAAAGGAAAATTTGGAGCCCGATGCGGCCACGTGTAAAGTTAGCTACGTTGCCTATAGTGTGCCATAATTTAGTTTTGTCGGCAGTGGCTACCTGATCTAAACAATTTAGACGTCTGAGCCTAAAAATGTATCCCTATTGCGGTGATTTTTAGTTCTATCTTGGTATTTTCAGTTGACTATGCTGTGGAGATGAGCCATTGGGGTATCTTCCTTCATTCCGGCCAGGTCTGTTGTGCCGGCACCAGGACCTTCGTTCAGGAGGACATCTACGATGAATTCGTCCGAAAGAGCAAGGCGAGAGCCGAGAGACGCGTGGTTGGTGACCCGTACGATCTCAAGACGGAAGGCGGACCCCAGGTACGTCCGGAAGGCAATTTGTTCTTCTTCTGTAAACCTTGTGAGATATAATACTACCAATCAAGTATCATTCTTTATAATACGTTAAAACAGACGAATGCATTCGAATGTACACTAAACCCAGGTACGGTTTGGAACAAAAATACGACCAAATACTTGTACTAGAGAAAAAAACCTACAAGGCCGTAACATTTGTTAACATATATAAGGCAATCTTTAAACCGTCGATAGAAATAGCAAAATGGATTTAAAAAAGGCTAGATACATTTTACTCTTCAAGTGATTCGTTAAAATATTACGGTAGACTTTAGACAGGCCGATACAAGTGCTAAAATGCATTCACTATACTCAAATTGAGACATTTTCAAACGAAAGGCCAAAATGGTTACTATAGTGTCACTTGAAGAGGCCTCAATTTAAGATTTCAGATAGGGTCAATCTCAAACGCTGTTATGCCATGGATTGTATAACTTAACACGCTCCATGAAATAAGCCAGTAACATTAATCAGGTTTTGATTTCGAACGGTTGAGGCTTGTTAGTTAATTTTAATCATCGTTTTAAAATTATTCAATTCAAATAAATGTAATCTTTTCTTCGGAATGCATGGCCCCGGTTGATTTTTAAAAGCAAGATAATGCATGACCCATTTCTTGAAGACACCTGACAAATAATTATGCTCACGTGGTCAGTGACTGTTAGTTGCCAACATTTTTTACTTCTTGGACACTTTAATAATAATAATAATGAGATTTGTAAAGCGCACATATCCACCCTGCAGGGTGCTCAAGGCGCTGTAGACAACAACAAGTAATCAATCCTTGAAAATTTGCGACATCAAGTAAGTCTTAAAAAGCGATTTGAACCTAGTTGTACAATGGCATGATCTGAGTTCAAGTGGCAATGAATTCCAACAGGAAGTCTCACCTGGCCAGATTTTGTGGAATGAAAAATATAAAGGCCTACTGAGCACAAACTATTGACAATTTTGTCCATTATTTACCGAATTAACGAAATGTACCCAATTTCGGCAAAATGTAGCCTACACCCTGCGGCGGTGCCGTGATAAGGGAACTAAATGATGCTGATCTGGGGCCAATTTCACGGGGCTGCTAAGCACCAAAATTTGCTTATCATGACAATTTGTCCTTGGTAAAAACAAGTTTACAGACCAAATTTTCAGGTGATCTTTATTGTTTTTAATTAATAACCAGCTGTTTTTTTGCTTAGCATGAAAAACACGTAGAATTTTGGCTGATAACTTGTTTTTAATGAGCAAGACTTTTTTGTGCTAAGCAAATTTGTGTGCTTAGCAGCTCTGTGAAATTGGCCCCTGCACAAAATGCTGATCGCAAAAGTGTATCTAAGTAGCTGGACCAGATTTTATTATTTGGGGCTGAAATTGACTGATATTGTTCAGTGAACTTACAACTCTTGTTAACTAAATTCACTCCTAGATCGACCAAGATCAATTAGACAAGGTCTTGGAGCTGATCCAGAGCGGCAAAAAGGAAGGAGCCAAGCTTGAGTGCGGAGGTCAACGCAAGGGAGACTGTGGCTACTTCGTTGAGAGCACCGTCTTCTCTGACGTCACAGACGACATGCGCATTGCAAGGGAAGAGGTATACAGTGATTTTATGGGTGCACAATGTTTGAAAACAGGCAGCCCCTTATTATGCTTTAAAGAAGTTTGCGATTACATTATTGTGAAGTGTACCTTTTGCAACAACACTGTACAACTATTTGTTGTAATTTTACCAAACAAAATGCTGTAATCACAGACCTTTTTTGGTTATTGTTAAAAAAAGAAAAATATTGCAATCAGTTTGTTTTGGAAAAATACAGAGAAACCGTAACAACGGACGTCCATTTTCTTTTGTTATTACAGTTTATATATATGATTATTTAACTGGGACTTCTTTGTTTAGGGATGCGTCTCATAAAGACGCATTTATGAAAATGTCCATCAGTGTAGTTGGTTTGTTATCTGCGAATGATGCGCGAAAACGTTCAAACGACGCGCACGCGCGCGTACGCGTGCATGGGCGCTAATCTATTTCCGAAACGAGTATCTAGCTACGGTCTACAGCTACGCCTACTTAGGCGCTAAAGGCTAATATAATTCGTATATGGCAGAGCTATAAACATCGAATAAAAGCTAGACGCATGTATACTGTTATCGTTGTAGTGATTGTTCTGAAAGTAGGCTGCGTCACAGAGCACACGCGAAGGTGCGAACGTGCCCCGTCCCCGCGCACGGCACGCCCCCGATGAGCGTTTCGCGTACTTGCACATTCCATAAGCAGGTCAATTTTCAGAACAGTTTTAAAAACGCAGGTCATGTCTAGGTTTTATTTAGATGTCTATATGGGAATTTTGCCGGGGCAAAACGGGTGCCAAATACGTTCTTGTCGTTTTTACGAAGTGACAAATTAATTTAATAATTCATGTGAACGTTAATTTGTGGGTTGTTAGGGCATTGAAGTTGTGTTCTTTCGTGTAGTTATACTAGTTAGGTCAACAGAGTGCCAAATTACAGCGAAATGCAAGATGCATAAAGAGACAAACTTCAATGCTATTTTCTCTGCGAAACATGTTTTTTTTATTCCGCGCTAGGACAGATTTTCTCTCTTTGTGAAAACGGTGACGATAACCGTGCAATATTTTTCTAATTCAAAGTGAGCCCCCAAAATATGTTTTTGATTGGATTGGTTTCCTTTTTTGTTCAGATTTTTGGGCCGGTCCAGCAGATTCTGAAGTTCAAAACCATCGAGGAAGTAGTCGAGCGTGCCAACGCTACGACATACGGCCTGGCTGGCGCTGTGTTCACACGGGACATCGACAAGGCATTTGCTGTGGCTAACTCCATAAGAGCCGGTCTGATCTGGTAGGCGTAAACATCAGTCGTTGACTTTACTAGAAATCTGATCTACTATCTTTCTTTGTTATCAATAATTATATGCATATGAAGCACGATATGTGGCAGAGAAACGCCCCCCCCCCCCCCTTTTTGTGTGGACCATCGTGTTACCGGAATCTCAGGAATTATTGTTAGGTTTCAAGGGGTGATGTGTTAGGTAACAATAGTGTGGAGTGTGTGAGGGTATAGGGATAAGAGGTGGGGGGGGGGGGGGGGGGGGGGGGGGGGGGGGGGGGGGGTTACCCCCTCTGCCACATATCGTGCTGGGTATAATTATATGTGACCCAGCACGAGTAAACGAGACACTTTGAGGCAAAAATGAAAACTGAGATTTAGATTTCATCATTTAAAGCTAAACAAGCTTTAAACGATGAAATCAAAATCTCAATTTTCATTTTTGCCTCAAAGTGTCTCATTTACTCGTGCTGGGTCACATATGGCATCATTTTGGTGCAACAAGGTTTCTACGCTCTGTGACAAAAAGGGAACAAGTGTTGTTCAATCAATCTTAGTACCAAAAACGTGTGCCAAACTGCCGATACTTTGAGGCCAAATTCTTTCCATAAAGGTGATAAAAATGTGCACCAAATTGTAGTAATTTGTACCATTTGTCACGTTGTGCACGGTGCATTGCCCATTTAACAGTGAATAGTACAATTAAACTTTGACAAGGTACTTTCTGCACAGCAAAAACAGACAATCAGGTAAGATTTACGGGTTACGAGTTTTTGAGTGGTTTAATTTTCCACTGTGATCACTATAGGGGTCCTCATTGCGAAAGCGAGACCAGGCAAAATGATTTGAAAATGAAAACAAAAATGAAAACAAAACCGCCAGGTGATTTTTGATAAGAAATGGCTTATTTTAAAAAATATTTTCTTGAATTCCTCATAAATGAAAGTGGGGGGGGGGGGGGGGGGGGGGGGGGGGGGGGGGGGGGGGGGGGGGGGGGGGGGGGGGGGTTTGGGGGGGGGGGGGGGGGGGTTATTATTTTTTTTGGGGGGGGATAAGGAATCGGTCAAAATGGTCCATTTGGCTGTTAAACCATTTGGCAGACGCCGTGTATGCCAGACATACCAGGGTGTGCTTCAAAATGTGCCTGCCTGAACCAGCGTCGGCTCGAGGTTCGTGGGGAAAAAAAGAAACCCGCGCCTGGGCCTGGTCAATGTACAATTAATCCCGGCCCGAACTGGCTTAAACAGCTTTCGTAGTTACAGCCCTATGTGTACAGTTTTCTACTAAGGTGCCTTTTCTTGCTGTTACAGCAGTTACCGCTTTCTTTATTGAGGCACTCGAGGTGGGCTAAGACCTGGGCCCAATTTCTTGGCTCTGTTTATCGTTAGCGAAAAATCCCTGCTTACTATAGCAGAAAATTCGGTGCTTACGGTAAACGTATTTCACACGTTAGCGAGGAATTTTGGTCTCTGAGCATGCGTAGAACCCGTAACTATAAGGATTCTGTGCTTACAGGGTAAGCACATAATTTTTCTGCTATCGCGGTTAGCGGGAAATGGTGACCGTAAGCGAGGAATTCTGCGGTTAACAGAGCAAAGAAATTGGGCCCCGTTTAGCCCAATTAGTGGGGGTGCCATGACTAACACTTTATCTGTCTGTCATTGTGTGCACTGGTTACTATAATCTACAACAACCGTTATTCGAAAAAAATTAATGTTGCATTTAATCAGAAAAAAAGTTGTAAACTGCAATATTGATTAAAGGGATCGTATACGTTGGTTATTGGAACCCACTGTTTGTTTCCATCCTATATACATGTAGTTATAGATATATACCATAAAACTAACATGTACAAATTTCATTTCAAAAGGTGGTAGCGATTTTGAGATATTGCCGAAATTCTGGAGCGGTTTTGTCCACGCAGACAGAATAATCTGCATTGGAATACACAATCTGAGAAACGTCACTGCAGTAACTCTTCTCAGATTGAAATTTGTTGGGATAAAAAGTGATATTTTTTCCATAACCACAGTACTTCGAAGTGAAAAGTTTTTAAAAATGCATTATACTACAAAAGCGGCTGTACTTCTTACCAAGTAAGTTTTTATTGTCATTAATTTTTGGAGTAATTACAATTACGTATACAATCCCTTTAATAAACCTGTATTTGTCCACTATGCCAAAACCTACATTTCATTTAAATGTTCAATTCAACTCCCTTTTTACACACTCTATAGGGTTAACAACTACGGCCTCTTCAGTCCCATGGTTCCATTCGGTGGATACAAAATGTCTGGCGTTGGCAGAGAGGGGTAAGTTTTCAGAATTGCAATTTTCTTTTTATTTTAACCGTTTTATTTTGTAACGCTAATTTGCATGGTCGCTTGAGGGCGCTGTAACAGCCATTTTTTTAGGCTGCAACTAGCCCAATCACGTACTTTAACAAAGTATTTTAATGAAATGTACTTTTATCTAAGAACTAAAAAGTGCAAAACTAAATATTGTTTAAGCTGTAGTGATGTTTAGACTTTACGTGAATTATCATCGAATTCGTTATGGGCTCTGTTAGTTTAGTTTGGTTCCCTGACCTAACATTTTTTTATTATTTCCAAGACGTCTAAATTGTAGGTCAGGTAGCGAATGGCGACACAAATAGATGATGGCACACTGTATGCAGCGTAGCAATTGACGATACCACAATTCAATTATAACGGCTTTTCCCAAAAAGGCACTGCACAACGCATGCGTTAGGGAATAATGTTAACATTATTTTTCACTTTTAAATTATAAGGCACTTCCGGTTTGGACCGGAAGGAAGGGTCAAGGGATTTTTCGCACATGATATAAAATGAAGATCCTGGATTACTCTATCAATTTCCATAAACATAGAGTTCCGATCTTTCACGGTTGATTTTGTATTGATTTTCAAAGATTAAATATATCGCACTTTTATTTAAGATTACGTCACATGCCCCATGATGACATCATCACGCCCACACTTGTCGATTCACAATTTTGCAATGTGGTCTTAATAATTATGTTTCGAGTTTGGAGTCGATATGATAAAAGAAAAATCAAACATTTAAGCCGAATTAAATTTAAAAAACAAAATAATATATAAAGTCGGTTGTATTTCGTGTGTAACCCCCATGCTGTTTGGTTTTATGGCTTTATATGTTAACACAGTACTTTCCTATAGTGTCTGAATATATTCGATCCCAGCTGGTGTTGTTGAATGGGGCAAGGCGACAATAGCATGATTAATTGCTTGGGTATGTCTGGTAGTGGTAAACCCAGACTTGAATAGCCCCTTTATGTACACAAAGTAATGAGATACTCGCGGGGCAGCACTTTCCTTTGCAAAAAGCTGTATCACCGGTTCAACCAGGGTTCAAGCGGCACTTACCATGCTATTCGGCATGCTTTGAACTAGGAATACATGTAATATGAGATGTTGTTTAACAAATGATGAAAAATCTATTCTTTTTTTACGGCGAAGCGACTTCGAAAAAAAGTGCGGTGGCACGTCGCTGGGTTAACATGCCGCTAGAGGGCGCTATAACATTGCCGTTTTTGTTATTAAGTACACTAGGCAGATACATACATCGTTGACAAAAGTCACATCATTTTTTACTTTTAAATTAAGACACTTCCGGTTTGGACCAGAAGGATGGATAACGTGATTTCACGCACATGAGATAAAATAAAGATCCTGGATTATTCTATCAATTCTCACAAACATCAAGCTCTGTTTTTTTTACGGTCGATTTTTGTATTGATTTTCAAAGATTAAATCGATTGCACATTTAAGATTACATCTCGTGACCTCTGATGACGTCATCATGCCGTCTATCTTCGAGACGCAACTTATATATAAGGAATATGCCTATTCCAACTGGGAATGATGTATGACAAAAATGAATGCCAAAAGTCGGGGATAATTCACGTGTAGATTCTGCGAAGCCGAGGGCGCGTTTAACAACTTAAAAAACAAACAAAATGTAGCTGTAAAAAACAGACATGCTTTACAGTGTAGGCCTATAGCGAACTAGCAGACGACCAGTTTATCAATGGTACCAATGCAATTCTCGCCTACATTATTGACGATAGTAAACTATAGTAGAAACATCGAACTAGCAGATGATCAGCATTGTTTCGAACGCGTAGTTTCTTCGAACACAAACATCTAGTTTATCTTTCAGACTTTATTTGCACGATAAACAATTGTTGGCCGCTGTGACACATGTGTCCCTCGGGTGTTAAAATACAAAAATATCACAACACGTACAACAATTATATGCACTGTACTGTGTTTGGCTATACACGCCCCTCCTAATACATACAACAAATCAAGTTAATTTTCATTGCCGGTACAGGCAATTTGTTTTATTTACAGTTGGGACAGAGTTTGTCGGTTTTTTATTAATGCATTTTTTGTCTTGTTTTACCTTTTTGTATCACCATTGTTTGTTTGTTTAATTTCGCATTTTAGAGGTGAAGATGGTTTCAAGGAATACTGTGAAGTCAAAACTGTAAGTTTATTTTGTTTATTTTTGTTTTCATGGGGAATAAGAAAATGCATAGCGGAAAGGTTTAGAGACAATTTCAAGGAGTTGCGCCCTGGATATTACTCAATTTCAACAAAATCAATGTTCAATTCCGACATAAAATGTCAATAAACAGGAATGTAATAAATGGAATTGGGGGCACAGCCAAAGAAACACAGCTGGTGTTAAGGAGTGCCTGTACATACACATCAAACTAAGTTAACAAAACACACAACATAGGCCTACATGTACATACTAAAACAATATTACACAATTAACACAAACAATTCCAGGATTGATCCCACTTCTAAAATAACAAAAGCAAGGATGGGTTCAACAGTTAAAAAAAGCTAAAATACAAAACCTCGCACCATTGAAGAAGATAGGTGCCCCCCCACCCCTTCCCCTTGACAAATTGGCGCATTAGGTGCCCCCCTACCAAATCAACTCTCGTCACGCCACTGAATTAAAGATGGCCTAGTATTTTGGGTGTGTACATTATGATTTGAGAAAAATATATTGACAAAGTTGGTTGAGGAAGTGCTTGTAAACAAGTAACATTGATATGATTGATAGCAACAGGGTTGTTACGTTGTCTAGAAAATAAGGAGCCCAGTTGCATGAAGGAAGCAGAATAATCGGAAAAAGATCTAAAGTTGTACACGATTACATGTATACACCTTCAGCAGATGTTTTAAAGTAACGTTTGGGAAATTTTAAACAGTGATATTATTTTTCTTAATTTTAAATTAAACTTTCTGGTCATATTTCAGGTTGTCATCAAAGTTCCTCCAAAGAACTCTTAGATGGTATACGTTTTATCGACATCAGCGAGAGAGATGGCGAGACAAAAGAGGAACATTCATATTAATCGACCCTCGGTGTCGTTGATACCTTTATCAAGCGTTCATTGATCACGTGTATTCAGTTCAGCTAATGATCATCATAATATAATACTCGTATATTAGATATCCTTTTGTATTCAATTATTAAAATCATTTATGAGAACTCTGACTTTATCATGGCAAGAAAAGTTTAATATAAAGCACGACAATATCCAGTTTGGAGTGTTTAGTAGGTTTATATCGTAACAATTATATCGTAAATAATTTACTTTCATTTAGTCTGGTTCCCTATCTTTATTCGTTTCTGTAAAATGTAAAATTTATTTGTAGTTACTTTCTGGCAACCTAGCCTAAACTCCAGTTATACGTACTGCGTTTTTGCATACCATGATTTCTACAGAAAAAGAAAGGTTATTTTACGTAAACTGACAAAAGTCGAAAGTCGTTAAAAATATGACCCGTTTTTACAGGACGGTCCTGACGTCCCGACTGCCATAACTTATTTATAAAACGTGCCCTAGACACGTGCACATTCCTATGGAATCTATAATGGGGACGAGATCCACCAAGCCCTACAGGCAAACGTACATGTACACAAAGCGTGACATCATTATGTCGTCGGTCTACTGGATTTGTTTATTAAAGACACTTTGTTGTATTAGACCACAGGGCATGGCTGCAAAATGTGCTCAGAAATCAATTTCCTTGGCGCACCCCTTGAATCTAAGTGTAATCACTGCAGTCTGTTAGCTGGGATCATGTGGATCACGAAAAACCAAAATCCCCAATCGCAAGTTCACCAGTTAATTAAATATTTGCATTTTAATCACCTGTGTATAACGGGCGCCCTCTATTGACCAGGATTGGAAAGCTGTGTACATTTTCAATGGGAAAAGATTGTTTATTGCAGTTGCTTGCTCAAAAGGGAATCTACACGGACAGAATTCGATTAAAGAGGAATTAGGGTGTGTTTTAATGTCTTAATACAAATTTTCATTTTGTTCATTGCCATAATTTGAACTTTTTAATAGAGTGTCATTTTTTTATTGTTATTGTTTGATTTTTGTATTATAATTTTTAATTTATTTATTTTATTTTTTATTTTTTGGGGGGTTAACAATCTAAATGTAAATTGTATGAAAACAATTTATACACGACCAGATTTTTTTTTAGCTTTAGTCTTTGATACATGTTTATTCGTGACGGTAAAACTGAAATTTGTCCATGTCTTTAACAATGTACATGTGAGTGGGTGAACAACAACTCGTACCGATTTACATTTAATACACAATTCTGTTATAACAAACATTTTGCCCATTTCCAGCTGAATTTATATTAGGGAGAGTCAGATGGAAAGCAGACTGTGTGATACAATGTTTCTGTGGTGACAAGATCCTTCCCCTCGATCTGTGAGAGCAGCCACTGATCTTCTTTTTTCCTCGCTGCTTCCAGAAGCTTTCCTGCAGTTAGCGTCTGGCATTGTGAAAGTTTGTCAAGGACAGTTGTTCGTTTTTTTGTGTCCAAACTCCACCTCTGTTCTATTTTGTTAACGGCATATACCATAGAGAAAGGACCACAGAAGGAGTTTGAACTTACCGGGCTTCAAAGCGCCTCACGTTCGTCGCCGCGCTGATAAAGATCTGCGGTTTTACGACCGCAATTAGGCTAGTGTAAACATTGTCGGTCACTCAGCGAGTGCTGCACTCTGACCTTCACTTTCGCTTGGTCAGCTTTATGGGTACTGCGCATGCGTAATTATTACAACTCTCTCGCGTCCTCGACTCGTCGTCTTGACGACAACAACAAAATGGCTTCCACTAGCGTGACTCCGGTCTGTGAAGACATCGACTCCAGCGATTTAAGTGATGGTTTTACTAGCGCCATGCTTTTAGTTTACAAAATGATCATACCATAGAATTCGCTAAAAATTATTAACACACTGCTAGTGCTGGATCAGGACGACGAGATTTAATTCTTCAGATTACAATAAGTTTTCTAATTATTGTTGATTGATCAAACAAAATTATTGCAAGACTTTGAAATTGAGCATTTTACAACAGTCCATGTGTATCAAAAATGTTATTTTGTGATCCATCAAGGGATCAAATTAAACGTAACTTTTTGTTCCATCAATAGATTGTCCTTTAACATGTTTAAGTTAATTTAACAATACTATAGTAAATACGTAACAAAATTAATTTGAATTAAAATTTCCATACCTCTTGGAAATCGCAACAAATTATACTATTTTCGACATGAACAAAATCATTTCAAAGTTGCTTTGTATACAGTAGGAATGGTCATGCTGATTTGTGCCTTGTTTACAAAATAAATCGTTAAAACTTAAAATATTCTCGATTTTCAAGTTTTTTGTTTACAGTTGGGTTAAACACTGGGGAACGTAATGGCATACATCACAAGAAAGCCCATTTCATGACAAAGAACATGCACTATTTCGTTAGCATGCAGGGTCATGCATTTTCATGAAAATATCATATTTAATAACCTATCCCCTAGGATTGATTTTTTTCATAAATGGACCATTATTTACTGAAAACTTGGCCGATTTTCGCCGAACAAACGTTGAAATATACTGCTTCGAATATAGAAACTGCACATCGGTACTTCACGTGGTATGAGTCACCAATAAACACTGTGCATGCGTTAAAGCTTCGCTTGTTCACATTTTTTTTCCCAAAAAGTGGGAAATCGCTGCAGTGAGGTGACGTTAGCGTTGAGTTTTTCACCGTACAACGCATAGGAGGTTACCGATTACCAGCTAAAATGTCGGCGACGAACGTATTGCGTCAAAGGAGGCTTGCGGTCAGTGGTCCAGCTTGCGGTCGTAGTGCTTTATGGCCCAGTCACAATGTCGGCGATCTGTCGGGGATTAGTTTTGGCCGGGGGTCGTCGTAGAAAAATAAAGAATCCTTGAACAATCCTAGCAATAATCCTAATAAAAGTGGAGCAGTCACATTGTCTGAGATATTTTCAAGGATTTTGACCCGGTTTTGTCGAAAAATCGTGGGATTAGCCTCCGATCGCCTCCGATTGCATCGGAGACGATATCTGCAGCAAGAGCGTCTCAAACTTTTAGCGATCCGATCGGAGGCGCCCTTATATACACGGCGATTTACTACGATTCCACCGTACGATTCGTCGGAGACGATCACAGAAAGCGTACGAATCGTCGCAGGGCGCCTCCGATTCAGTCGGAGGGCGCCGGAGACCACTCGCAGACATTGAATCTCAACCTGAATTTCCAATCCCACACAGAATCTTGCGACTAGTCTCAGATTATTCGGAGGACGCCTCCGATTAATCGGAGGGCATCGTAGGTCATCGGAGATTGTGTCTGGGATGCCCAAAATGGGTGAAAAATCTTGCGAGCAATCTTAAAATTTTAAGTTCAAAGTTGGGGACCGCGACGGGTGTGGCGATGCCTACAAAATCTGCGACAAGCCGCAGGCGTCCGGAGAGCGCCTCCGACGGGTGCAAAATCGTGAGATCTGTCTCAAGATTTTGTTCAAATTTCCCGGTTTTACCCATCGCCGACGCATCGCAACTGATTTGTGACTGGCCCATTAGCAATGGGCATACCAGGGGGTCTGATAACAGTAATTGGCTTAGATTTTATTGCCCGGGAAGTTCAAACTCCTTCTGTGGTCCTTTCTCTATGCATATACTTAACTACATCACGTACTGTTGACAATGCGGATTCCTGCGGTACATCAACGTGCGTGTACGATTGGAATGCCGATATGATCATCTCCGCTTTTTCGGCGATTTTTGCTTGGGTACATTTTTCCACCTACCGGCACAAGCGTGGAATGTTTTTAACTCTTTTCAGAGAACAACAAAACCCTGGAATCTGCATCTGAACCGTGCATAATACACCTTTTTTTGTTCAAATCGCTATCATCTGAGCAGCTCGTGTCAACAGCGCCTACGCTCGCTCTATTTCACAACGCCCGCTATTGGTCCATTTTCCCACTATTCGCACAAACGTGCCGCACCACGACAGAAGGGCCTCGTTGATTGGTCGTTGAAAAACATGAATTTTAAATTGAGATTTTATCGAGTACTGGTTCGCAGACCGTTTGGGGATTTTATTTGTGAGTTTCCCAACAACTTCCTAAGTAGTTTAAAGTAAAATTTATATAGATTCACGATATGCGTCAAGAAGGTGCAAGATAATCGGCCATGCCCTGTGGTCTATATCTGTATACATCAAAATGTATTATATTTCAGTCATTGGACCACTGACCTCTACACATGGACAGATCATCATTGTTTCACACTTGAAGTCGGCGCGAACTGGAAGTGCAACATGGCGGACCCACGACGTCACTCTGTGAGCCAATGAAATTGTCCAGGTGTAGATTTCAGTGGGTACGGTACGTATGACGTAATGTTTATAAATAGAAAATGTATGAGTAAATCCACTGACCTCTACACCTGGACATTTCATTGGCTCACAGAAGTGACGTCTTGGGTCCGCCATGTTGCACTTCCAGTTCGCGCCGACTTCAAGCGTTAGCACAGCAGAATATGGACAATGGTCCGTCCAGGTGTAGAGGTCAGTGCATTGGACATGGTAAGAACTTTCTTTTTACCCCCCCCCCCCCCCCCCCCCCCCCCCCCCCCGCACCCACCGTGTAGTTTATACAGAGGCTTAAGGTGACATCCTGTGAGAAACAAAACACTGAACAAAGATGGCATCTGTAGTTTCTGAGAGTCCTTGATGTTGTATTTGGGAAACTCAATGTATCTTGAACTGCGGTTGGTCACTTAAATCTCCGCAATAATGTAATATAGGTTGTGTTCGATATAAAATACTAAGTTACTGCAAACTTACTCCAAATAAGGTAGCTTGTTTTAAATTTGGTTCAGTTGTTCGATAACGTGAAAATGTTTGATAGATTACTTTGTGGTGTTGATACTTCCTGTTCAAGTGCTCATTTGCTTGCGCAGTTTTACAGTTGATTGAGAGAAATTAACACAGTAGATGTATATCTGAAATAAATAAAACATTCCGTTAAAAAGCTCAAAGTCGTTGTAAAACGAATGCAGTTATTGTGAAGAAAGGTTTTGAATTGAATATCTATCACATTGCTTTACTTTAAAAATGCATTGTTTTTCAATCAGAATTAATAATTATTGCACCAATTAGGAACCAAAAAGGCACTTTTCCCCAGATAAAATACAAATGACATTTTCCGGCAAAATTCTAGCGCGAGAATGCTCAGAATAAAAAAAATGCGTCAACGAGGGCAGCAAACAGAAATACATGTAGTCCGTTTGATGACGTCATAACACGTCTATTATTGGCGCGCTTCAAGCTGAGCGATCAAAACGTTGTGTGGCGTTTATAATTTATAATTGTGTGGTTCTGGAACCGTCATAAGTCTCCGCGGCTGCTGGAGCGGGACTTGGAGCTTCGCGTGGACCGTACAAAAAGTGCTTTGGCCTAACACATAGCTGTTAGTCGGTACGCGCACTCAACAATTAAATACTAAAAAAATGATCTAGACGGGATCCATACATGGGAATCCACCTCTCAATTATTGGATGACTTTGAGGGTGATACACAAATATAATAATTGCACGAGTCGAAGACGAGCGCAACAATGTTATAGTGCTGTAGTGTTATATTGTTGTATCCCCGAAAACAATAATAATCTCAGTCAGGTAGGCTTTCAGAATATTTACTGCCTGTTTTGTGGCCTGCAGAGTATTTTTGTTTTTTAAAAGAAACCGAAACGAACCGCTTGCAACGCTAGATTGAAGCATCCATTTGTTTTGTTAAATATTACTGCCTGTCCGTTTACTCTTTCTTCATTGGTGTTACGCTCGAGCGCTCTTGACTGTGTGGGAACCATCTTGTTAAAATGCCCGGATGAGTGCAATATTAAAAGTAATATTGCAGTCATCTAGTACTTTTACATAAAATACGCGGCGGATTGATTTTTACCTCTGAAAGCCCGATATTAATTAATAATTATTGTTCGTCTAACAATTCTCCCGCGTGGACGCGGCGAATGTACGCGGAGTGATTTAAAAAAAACCGCCGGAACTATGCATCGCAGTGGAAAAAAATGGGACTCCCAAGTATGACGTCACATTTGTTACTCTTTTGTCTGCTGCCCCCAATGACAACTTTCCGACAAGTTACAAACTGAAGCAAGAGTGGGGCAGGAAAAAAAATCTTTTAAAAGTAATTTTCGAAATTATTCAATGGCAAAACTAATTGCCCTTTTATTTTAATGTCTTCAGCTACGTATACCTGGAAAATGACAGAAATGTAATCTGATATCGCATATCCTCTTTAAAGGGTAAAATACCACAACCAATTAGGTGTATGCAATATGTTATTGAATACATAAACCAGTGGTATACAAAATGTAGACTGCCAATTTGGTATCAACCGATGCAGTTAACTACACCACACAAAAAGAAAGTTTAGAAATAGTCGAAAGTTATTTCAGTAATACCTACATGTAAATCTCTTAAACCTACATGTAACAGTGCTGAATCTATCAATTTCAATACACATTTCCACACACATTAATTTCCATTAAACACTGTCAGTATGAATCAGAACCGGATTTCGAATTATGGATCGGGTACCAGTGTAAGCCAATTTTACAAACTATTCCCAAACAACGAAAAAGAAAGGTTTTGAATGCTATTTTGGGGGAATATTAAACCCAGACTACAAAGCCCGAAGCCATGCACTCATACATGAGACACCGTCGGCCATATGCATACAAAGTAGTCAATACTATTTACTTGAATATGTAAGTATTTACTTCAATGTATATGCATAAAATGTAGTACATGTAGAAGGTTTTACTACTAGGATTTGCTCAACAACCTTTCACTTGAAAAGTAGTAATACTTCCATTGATATGCATAAAACTATAAGTATTTACTAGCGTTTTCCTAGTAGACGCTTGAAAATTCCAAGGAAGCTACAGAGCTACCTTGGCAGTACACTTGTACACATGTGTCGATAACACCTGCATGCAAAATGGCTGAGTTTATGCAGTTACCAATTAGAAAGCAGAAGGAGTACCATCCAAGAAGAGTTGCTCCGGTGAAGTATATATGAAGGAAATCTATATGATTTGAATGGCCTTTTGTGCAAGGGTTCGATAGTCCGACCACAAGGATTTAATAAATTCATAAGTAAATGTGACCTGCTCCCACAAAACCATTATACCCAGCACGATATGTGCCTATTCTTTATACACACTTCACACTATTGTTACCTAACCCATCCCCCCTTCAAACCTAAAAAGAATTCCTGAGATTCCGGGTACACAATGGTCAACACAAAAGAGGGGGGGGGGGGGGGGGGAGGGGGGGGGGGGGGGGGGGGGGGGGGGGGGGGGGGGGGTTCTCTGCCACATATCGTGCTTCATATGCAAAACCAGGCGTGAGTGTGTTTTTTTTGGAACTAGTACTAATTTCCATTTAGTACACATCTTCAGCTTTTATTCGGTACCCAAACCACCTTTATACCATACATACTTCCAATTTTGTGGGGATTTTAAAACTGCGTGTACACGCGATTCTATGGGTCATAAATCTAATAAATTACCACTTTTAGGACACAGTTTGCCTCAATAAATGCATAATTTTTGTACTTTATCATCAATAAAGTTAAATTTGTTTAACTGAGGGTTAAAGTATACATATTAAAGAATACAAAAATAACGAAAAACAGAAATCGATGTCGGCCAGATTTTTCACCCCATTTCAACTTTGACGAACTGTGTCTCGAAATAGCCTGTGCGACTTATGTCAGGTTTTGTAGGAGCGGGTCACAAATACTAGCCAAGTATTAGCATTTACTACGAAGTAAAAGGTAAAGGTTATGCATACCAAATCAAGCATATGCTTTTACTTTTACAAGCAAATACTTTTACTTTTTACTATAAGTATTTACTATTGTTTATGCATACAGCCCAGTGACTCGCACACTTTACCCCAGCTCATCTTGACGGGATTTTTCTTCCAGTTGAATATCTGCACACTTTTGCACTGAGCAATTATTCCTCTACTATTTACCCAACCATTATTTATCTACACTGAATTGCTTAAGATTTCAGTTAATTAAATATACAACAGTTAATACACTACTAAAAAACAATTTCTTACAATTACAACAAAACATTTAATTTTAAGAAAACAGTTCATCTCACTCCCCAAAACATTTCTTGAGAAAACATTTATGTTCTTGAATTAGCATTAACCTTAAACTTTCCAAAACCTCAACAATTCTATTTGAGTCTTTGAAAGTATTTTAAGGATTTTGCAGGATTAAGGGGCACTCAATAATGTTATATCTGGAGAAAAATGGAGGACTCTGATGGTTGGTGATTTGAGGATTGAGGTTACTTTGGTGTTTATTTTCAAAAGATGATTTCGGAGGATTCAAGTTATATTTGTTACTTGACCTATATGCAAATTATCAATAGAGTTTGGAGGATTTTGCAGGATTCATGCAGTGGTTTCCAGTAACAAAGATTGGAGGATTGTTGAAAGTGAGGGTCCACTGGCGAAGTTTTAGATACAGCGTACGTAGCTACCAACGGTTAAATGACTTGAAAAGATTCTTCACTTCGCAATGATATCCGAAGTGATTCTGTGCAATGAGCAAGCAGCGAATAATCAGTTGCGAGGAACATGGTGTTTGTGCCCTTGGGCAAGATAGTTAACTATGAATGACTCTCTTCACCTAGTAACTATCAAGATCAAGACCGAGACCACAACATTTAAGACCGAAACCAGTTCTCTCAAGACTGATATACCTTCCTAGTACGAGATTGAGACTGAGACCTCAAAACGATCTTAAGACCGAAATCAGCAGCTGATTTTACATCTTCCGAAAGGTAACTCGTCTTAATCCGCAACTACATGTAGTCCTAGGATCGATTTCACCAAACTTAAGATGCGTTCAATGCATCCTAACTTCCTTAGCAACGCTGCTGAAGATCGGTCACAGGGTAATCTCATCTCATGATATGAATAGTGCATTAATTTGTACACATGTCCGGAAACTGTGTTCTAGTTTTAAAAAAACCTGTTGACCAAGGGCCATATTTTCTGTACATGTACAAGTAGCGTATTTTAGCTAGAGAGGAACTGCGGAAGAAACCAATTTAAAAGTTTTATATTTTAATATAGATTAATTTATTTTTAATAAATATTAAGAAATAAAAGAATACTCACAAACCGAAGGACCGGACGACCACTAACCAAGATTTCAAGTACAACATAAAATCACTACACTTAATACAATCATAAATGGTGGCCGTCCGGGAAAATGGTGTGTGTCCAGCCACAGCAAGATTAAAATGCCCTCCCGATTTCTAGGAGGAGAGTGGCTTTTTAAAGGGATATTCTAATGGTAAACACAATGAGTGTACTCATTGTGCACAAAAACCTTACTCTAAATTCCTTTCTATTTTAATATACTATTCTAAAGTCTATACAATTATCTTTCGGCAGTGCCTGGGCTGGCACACAAAGGCCTTTAGAATCTATACAATTAACTTGCTGGAGCGCCAGGGCTGGCAGCAGGTTTCAAGACCAACATCACTGGACCACACAAAGTTTGAAAATAATTTCCCATTCTAAGGTTAACTTTTAATTGCAATGTACTGTACATGTTTCCTTATAAATAATGACCATAGTTTTGAGGAAACAACCAACTATTTTGGAGTTGCGCATTTCTCCTGCTCCAAAGCAAACTTTGCTTTCTCCCTGATCAACAGGAGGTACTCACAAAAGTCCCGAGCAGCGCCCCGGCCACCGGCAAGCTTGGAGACAAATTGTACCGCTTTCTGGACCGGAGCTTGTGCGTCGGCGGGACAACCACTGACACCGCAGCGCTTCAGGCACTCCATGTCTGGCATGTCACAGCCTGTGGCAAATCAATAAATCAAATCAAATATGTATTGCTGGTCACTGTTTCTTCACGGCTTTCCGTGTTATCTGAATGTGTGCTTGGCAATTTCTAGAACATCATAAAACCTCTTCTACGATATGTGAAGGCAACAACATGAAGTGAGAACACGATGTACGTAGTTTTGTTTTCAATTTTGTTTTCTCCATAATTTAGAGTCCAGAAGAAATGTTATGTCAATTTCTGTCTGCAAAAAAAGGTAATATCGCGTTGGCATGTCCAACTGAATGGCTGACACTGAACGATCAGCAGTTGGGTCAGTCCACATATTAGGAATCCATTTGTTCATGACCTGTTAATTGTGGAGTGCCAATTGGCCTCATGGTCTGGAGCATGTAATTTGTTAGCCCAGTGAGCAGGTTAATAATTATACAGCACCATGAACACCAATCCTGGTGGATACGTACACTTTCCATTTACACATACATATACAGGTGTAACAAGTAACTTGCCTGCAGTCAAAGCAGATTTTACTTATTCTGCACATTATTACTTTAGGGCCTAGTTTATAACATGACATGGTGAAATTATACTTAGCTTGGTTTATTTAATAGATATAACCACTGCATATATTGGATGTTACCTGTTCGGACAAGGCTTTTCAACCTTCGTGACATAGTGGTATTAACTCTGTGAAGTTTCTGGTCAGATGTTTTTAAAATAACTACGTAGTAGTAAATCGAACTTCTCTCTATTCAAATATAATTGACAATTTGAAAAAAGTCATTCCGATAATGGAGAAACATCATTTTTTTGCCGTTAACATTACATTTAACCGTTACGGATGTTACATATCTTTTTGATATGGAAGATAAGCCTTACAAACAGGAATGATATTTGACCCTATCATACTAGATAAAGTTACCCATCAAAAACTTGCTTAGCATAATGGAGATCGTAGCAAACATTGACGATTATGCTAGGTTCCCACCGTCGTGCGATCCGTTACGAAAGCCACGATTGGCCTTCGTAGCTGATCGTGGAATTGTTGTTACCTTTTCTTAAATTTCACGTTTGGATACGAGTTGATGCGAGTCGATACGTTCTGGTACGAATTGGTGCGCTTTGATGCGATATAGTCATGATTGGTCAATTTCAGGTGACACGATCTGTCACGATCTGTTTTCCCGTTCAGATACGATCGGATACGTTCCGATAGGATTGTCCCGATTGAGTCCACGATTGGGTCCCGATCTGACACGATCAGCACGATCGAAGTCCCCGATTTGGGACGATCTGGTACGTGCAGATACGTTCCGATACGTTCCGATATAATCATTACGAACCGATGCGCTCTGTTGCGATCGGATACGATTGTGGTCGCGATGTCTTTCACGATCGGGATCGAGAGTGATCACGATTTGAGCCACGATTGGACTCCGACGGGTATTATACAGCCCGAATGACCATGGACTTCATTGTTTCTTGAACTTATACAGAGTGAAGACTACAACCAACAATCACATCGCAGCGCATCTCAACAGAGGTGGTGTTTGTCTTGTCTAAGGTTGATCCACGATTAGATGCGATCTGTCGCGCTTTGTTACGAACCATTATGATCTGATGCGATAATCACGATTGAAAATTAATCGTGTTGATCGTAGAAAATGTTTGAACCGTCAAACAATTTTCTACGATCAACACTATTGCCACGACTGACCTCAAGATCTGATAAGATCTGACAGGATCACCACGATTACTCAACGTTTAAAACCACGATTCAATCGTGGCGCGAATCGTGATATTGGGAACCTAGCATCAGTCGTAACTCGGCCAAATCGCCACCAATCGCACGATCCAGAAATCTTACAACTCGGTGTGACCGAGGCTTTAGTGTCTGAAAATGTTTGGGTTAACCTACCCATAATAGCAATGTCCAACCAGTCCAGCTGCAACTCTTTCCTCCACTCTTCCAAGACGGCTTCTTTGTCGTTGCAACCTATGGTCAATGAAACATTGAACTTGTCTGCATATTTCCTATGAGTTGTGCTCTCTTCACCTAAAAAACAATGAAAGTGCTATTTATTTACCCAAAACCTTTGGAGGATTTTGGAGGATTTTAAAGGATTAAAGCTAGTTGAATGGCAAAAAGTTTTGTTTTATGTCCTGGCGATATACCAGTCAGTAACACGGCTATAAACCTCGGTGTCATCTTTTACAAACATCTGAACCTCGAGGCCCATATAAATAAAAACACCTGCATTGCCAATTATTGTTTCACCTCAGAAACTTATTTGCTCGCTGCTATCTGACAACACGACAGCTGATTATTTTGTTAATGCAAATCGCTCATCACAAGGCCAAAGGCCACTCGAGGTGTGGGCTACATTGGAAAGTGTGAGAAGAACTAGCCACACACACTGAAACAAGACAATCACGAAGGCTTCGCAAATATATAGCAAAGCAAAAGCTCAGCTATCTACTTGCGAAATCGCTACATGTAGCTTAGCGATGAGTAGCATTCACAAAAGTTTCGACAAAGCTTTTGATAAATTGCAAAATTTTCTAAGTTGGCGAACTCTCGCCAGGTCCAAACAATGGTTTCTTATTAAGATTTGTACATCGTGCGCGCTGCCCAGCCACTTCACAACTAAATGAGTGAACTTAAATTCATGGTCATATACACCTTTATGTAACATTAATTACATCATATTTTGCAAGACCCCCCTTTCTTGAAATATATATTCTTCGTCCTGTGATGGACACCGATGAGGCTGGCAATCCACATATCTAATAACATTTCGAAGTCTTGATTTGATCCACAAAGCTGTAAGTTACATGTAATCGTCTCTCATTAAGTACATTTGTTTAACAATTACTGTAAGTTGTTAAAATACATCATAAATCGTATCAAAGTTACATACCTTATAATTATACATGTGTATCAAAACAGTATCACTTCACACAAGCATAAAGAAATACATTAAAATTGTATCCCTCAATACAGCGCAGATTTTCATAAAAAAACCTCCATTACCAGTTGCTGTTTGACGTCGAATTAAAAAAATAAAATAAGAGAAAATGATAGAGTTTCCAGCCTAAGGGAAACTTTAACAGCAACCTAAATACATCGTTTTTAATAACGCCTGTAGTTCGGGAGGGGAGCTGTATTTATTGTTGTTCAATTTTAAAGTAAATGAGTACTAGCATTGGTTTGGCTACTGCAGCTGCAAAACACACCAACTGATGATTTCAACAAATTCAAGCAAGTTGAAACTTTACAGAAAATAAAAAGAAACACGACAGACTTAGAATTGTTCGAAAACTTGTTAATCGGAATAGACCTCAGACATGTCGGAGAGATGCGTAAACGCCATGTTTGTGGCCGCGTTGTTGTGGCCCATCGGCGTACTGAAAACATCAAACACAATAGTCCAAGGGGAGACACCGTGCACGCTAGTTTTTTTTTATTGGCCCAGTTGATCGGCGTATTAAAAACACAAAAAATCGGAACACAATAGAATAAGCCTACAGGAGAGAGTGGGGGGGGGGGGGGGGGGGGGGGGGGGGGGGGGGGGGGGGGGGGGGGGAACCCCTCTGCCACATATCGTGCTGGGTATAATTCTTAACCATTGTGAAGCTGTGAAGGTGCCAAGCTGTGTGAGCAAGTAAGTGTACAAGAATTTATTCAAACTTAACTCGGGGTTACACGCAAATGGCTTATTGCAAAAATTCGTACAATTTGAGTCCGACGTCAAATTCTTCGAGGCATCTGATCTGTAAGGTCGATCGTAATCTAGTATGCGCGTGCGCGGTCGTCTCCCATGGAATTCCGTTATCACAACTCTAGAGGGCAGTGTAGGAATTACTTCACTAACCTTTTACTTCATCAAACTATATTCACAACAACTATTGGTTAGTATTTTAAAAAACAAATTGAAATTGGAAAATCAATAGCCTCAAAGGACTATACTTACAGCTTAGAAATCGGACGGCCATTCCTTTTTCTATTAATGACTTGATGCCAATGGAATCACTGAAGTTGTATGAACAAAACTCATCACCTACTTATCAAAAGTCAAGATACAATTGTTAATTTAGCACAATCTAAAATAAAAGGAAAGATACAAATGATCTGCGGATAGCGAGTGTCGCCTTTTCTCGCAGACGATTTATCTACATGTATGTTTGGTGTTGCAAAAAAAACCCAAAGTAATCCACTGAAAAATGTTCTCTTCCTACACAAGAGTTGCTGCATCCAAGTTTCATCAAAAGTGCAACCCAAAACTTTAACATACACCTGTATGCCTGAAGCACTGCTGGGGTTATCTGGTTGGTTTTGTCCACCATGATATTACCATATTGAGGACATGATATTACCATAGAGCTACATGTATATTAAATTACTAGAGCGCTAACCCTTCATTCCTACTCGCGGAGATACTTTGAATTCATGTGCGTGCAAGTAGAACATAATAAAAATAGATGGATTGAATTTTGAAGTGTACTCTAAATGCAACGCACGTGCTAGTTGAACAGACACAAACAACTTACGCGCATCATGCCAGTTAAAAAGAAGTCACGGCAAAATCATCTGCAGCGCGCAGATACACACGCGCATTTGCGCTCCTTTGCTTATGATTCGGTCTTGGGCGTATCGGCTTCGGTAACGCACTGTATAGAATACAAACGCCGATATGCAAATAGCCGTACAAAAGCCGTTCACAATTTTGTCATGAAAAGCCGTACACAGTCGTGGCAGGCGAACCCACGGCTACAAACGGGGAGGCACCGCCATTCACAATTTGAAGTGCGCCTCCGAACACCGCCAACCTGACGCCTTCTCGCCCTACCCGCACCGGAGAGCTGCCACCCACTTCCAGTCCCGTCCCAACCGACCCTGTCCTCGGAACAGATTCTTCCCCCAAATGTACAGATATCCGACTTGCTGACTTCCTTGACCTTGACCTACATTGTTCTTGAAGACATTGAAGACCGGCTGTAGTTCTGTGTATCTGACCCATGAGGCGATGGCCCACGCACTCCCCTGTATTTACAAAGGCCGACAGGAGCTCATCGGACACCGCATGCGCGGACGCAGCGCTCGGCGGGGCTGCAGCCCTATAGCTTTGGACCAGCCGATACCAGGGACCCCGCCCCGTACCAAGAAAATAAATCTCTTCCTGTGGGCCCATCTGGCATCTGCAGGCTCTCTGGATTTGCAGCTCTGACTGCCACGAAGAACAGATGGATGCGCCTTTGGGTTTGGGAATATTGACCCGATTCTCTTTTGAGGATTCGCGAGGAGGGGGGAATGCCCGCCTCCGCTTGGAGCAGAACTTTGGATTGACTGATGCATGTACAACTGCTGTTCACATGGAACCTACATTGTATCTCCGCTACCACCACCAAGATCTGCGCTCTGCGGCAGCTCCACACAGTTTTGTAGTCGGCGCTTTGACGCACCACGGCAGAGTTTTTGACAAAAATACGTTATTGAGAGGTGTTTTGTGAAGACAGACAAACAACAAGATTTATTTTTCTTGTTATTTATTTAAAACAACTTGCTGTTAGGGACGGGGCTGTAAAATTAGGGTCGGTCGGATAACCGGAAGCAGGCCTATCACCTTCAAACTAACAAAGTAGGACTTTGGAGGACACAATCAGGATAAAAGTAGTACTTTTGCGGGCTTTCAGGAGTAGTTTGTATTGAGACTCGCCCGTGTCCACAGATTCATAAGCTTCATTTGGCATGTTCTGTAGTCGCAACACTCAACCAAGCTCCATTCTTAACCAAGCTCTTGAAAAAAGGAGTTGTAGTACTCCTGCACCCAAGACCTTCATTTTTTACATAGTACATGTATATAACACTGTAATCAAAACATTTTCAAAAGGGCCTTTTAGAGTATTGGAACAAAAAAATAACAAATATTAGAATTTATGTTTTATTTAATACCAGCAGAGGTGATGTGTAGCATGTTGTCGGTCAAAACACCGTCCACAGCAAAGACCACGAGTTGTACTCCCTGTGGCTTCTTCTTGCCAAAGTAACCAAACTTGATGACCCGCTGCTCTGCGATTTGCCAATCAATATCCGTGTCGATGTCAATACTGTACTCCGGTCCCATCTCAAAATACCTAACCCTGGTTGTTAAAATAGAAATGAGATAAGGGCATATAGGATTATTTGTATTAATCTAAAAAGTAACCTATCAAAGTATTATACAAACAAAACTAAGTTTTTGTTTTACATGTAACCCTAACCCCAAAAGCTGTTGTACCAGAAAGAGTACTAAACCTAACAAACTCCAACACAGGTTTCAAATTTACTGGACAAATTCCTGCCAAATTCCTGCCAAATTCCAACAGACCTTGTACTGTACCAACAGTACCTGACAAACATGTCAAAACTGTTAAATTTTAAATAAATTTGCACATGTACCTGTACTATGAACGGACGAATGTGATTATGCTATGTTGAGTCGGTAACAAAATGAAACAATATGTTTGCAATAGAAAGTAATGCAAGGCGTGTGTACAGTCGACTTTCGTTAATACAAATTTAGCCGGACCAAGCAACAGTGTTTGTTATACTAACATTTTGTTATAAGTGCAGTGTCGGTCTCATTTACTGAGCACATAAATGCAGAGTCGGGAATGTTTTTGTTTGTTTGCTACTGCCAGTACACACATCGAGAATTTGTATTAACAGTATTTGTATTAACAAGAGTCGACTGTATAGTAGAAAACTAAGGTTGTTGACATCGTGTGTTACTGAGGTAATAACAGTGCGAGGACCCGGTTATGACTGCGTGATAATGACCGGGTTGGGGGATGACCGCTGGTAATGGATCGAACCGAAGGCAAGGTCCATTACCAGCGGTCATCCCCCAATCCGGTCATTAACACGCAGTATAGTTATCACACTGTGTTCTCCGTGTGGGACAATAGTCCATCGGCGTATGCAAAAAAACCACAAATTTTCATATACAATCTTGGCAACCATGTTTAATTCAATCTACATACGTCACAGATCAGACAAAATAATGTTGCCAGTTTTTCTGTGTGGTCCCGGGGTATTTTTGAGCAAAAAAACGAATATTTTAATAATATTTCAACAGAAATTTTATTTCCAGAGTAACTATATTATGTGACCACTTAAAATAATCAGGATGATCAATAATTTAATGAGAATATGTTTCTAAATAGTAATGAGCCACTATGTGTGAATAATAAGCAGTTATATATTATTTGTGACCCAATCCTTTGAAATAAGTCTTAAAGGTAGGATACACCATTTGCAGATATCAAAAATATTTACTTCCGAATTATTAAGAAATATCTTACTTATTTGAAAGTAAATGTTGATTCCAGGCAAAATGATTGCGCTAGATATCCTGTAATTATTCCGAAAAATGGAATTTTATAAAGAAAAATTCGCGATTGCCGGACGCGAAACAACAAAGATAACATAAGAATATCTGCTCAGCGCCAGTTTAAAACAATCGCTGTTTGTTGTGCTTTTCTCGGAATCCATGATTGTAAAACTTCAGACAGGTCAGTTCAATGATAATTCAAGCAATTACCAATGGTGTATCCTACCTTTTCATCCTAAGTTTTCAGTTATTTGTTTTTCACATGCATATCACTGAGGTTGGCATCTTATAGTATACAGATATTTTTTGGGTAAAAGGGTTGACTGTTTCCCTTTATTTATTTTGTGTGTGATAATGTTAAAAGACTTATTACTCAAAAGCAGATCTGGTGACTTGCGACTCATTATGCTGGGTCGAGTCACATTCAAGGTGTAATTATTCACCGCCCAAGTAACCGTACCCCCTCACCTAAATACTGGCTCATAACCTACAGCCACATAAATGTACACCTTAGTCCTCTTCTGCATCTTGACCAACTGTAGTGGTCTGTGTGTAATTATGACATTTGTCCTCGTCTCCTGTGCAGTGGCAGAGTTCGATGCAGACGAGATTGTAGTGTCTACAAGAGCATGTAGTGTCTACAAGAGCATGTGTTATTTGGTGATGCACAGCTGCAGCGTACCAACTGCAGTACTGCCTCAGGGGCTGGTGCTTGCTTGCTCAGCACTGGCAGTAGTCTACCATCCAGCTGCTCCCAGCCGAACTCCAGAGGGTCAGGAACGACAGGCTCCAGGACAAGGTCTTGTGCCCAAACACTGGCCTGTACATGCGCTCGCCTTATGTGTTCCAACCAAGCACCATGGGTGGGTGGAAGTTTGTCCACTCCTTGTTCAGGTTTCAGTAGTTTGAAGAGCTCCCATCTGAGAGTATTTGCCTGGGTGATGTGTCGTCGCCTAGGACAGAAGAGTGCACACAAGAAATCCTCAGAGCCCTTGACCACGTCAGTGGATGGCTCTGCTCCTTCTCCAAGCCCAGCCAGTGCTGCAATTACAGTGGGGCTTGATGCAAGGAACGCTGTGAAGCATCCTTTGCCCTTTCCTTGTATGTGCACAGTTGTGTCGCACCCGGTGAGTGCATGCCAGTTGATTAAAGCAGCTGCTTTATCTGGCCCAATTTTGTCATAGATGGGTTGGATCATGACTTTGTGACGGCGCTCTCTGGTCCCCATGATACCGCTGGTTCGGTTCCCAGGTGTGGCACCCTGCGAAGAGCTAGTAGCAGGACATCAGTGCCTTGTGAGTATATGTGGACTCGAAGTCCTGATTCTGCGACTTCCACAGCATGCAGAATCATGAGAGTGTCTGCCTCCTTCTTTCCTGTATGACAACATACTTGAGTTCTTTAAAGACAGTGCTTCATGGTACCGATTTTTGTCTCTGTCCGTATGTACTTTGTGTGTGACCTCACTGTAGCATGTCCTGTGCCAGACAGCATGGTTTCCATGCAAGATCTCCGCTGACAAACCAAGCAGCCGTTGATTCAATTGAACAAAGTCAGGATTCCCATATCCAGCCCTCTGATTGGTATAGTCGAGGAATTTCTGATAGCTTTCACATTCTGGATCTGTCAGTGACTCCAACTCTCTCCCTTTGGTTTTAGTGTTCATCCACTTTTCTCCTTGACACTTGAGGCAGAGGTTAAAGTCAGTTGACTTTTTTTCTAGGTTGTTCTCCTATTCCTAATGTTACAGAAGTGGCCATAATCGTTCAGTGTTCAAATGTTAAATAGGAAGCGTTGAAGTGTTGAGACGCAGCCTCATACAGGTCAGCAATCAGAAGAAAAAAACATCAGTGGAGTCGCAGCTAGTTCTACTTATATTAATAGTTCTACTTCTAGTCTGTCTGATTGCGATTGTGACTGCAAATTAAAAAATGAAAATGTGCGGGTGATATTAGATAAAGATACCGGAAGCCGAAAACTGACCTTTGTTCCATCTTTTACACAATTTTGGCTCCCTATAATTTTGTACACCAAACAAATGTTGTACAAAGAATACACCCAACAAATTATACTCACACAGACCTATACTGTTTTGAACAGTTGGAAAACACGTGTAGAGTGCATCTATATTATGGTTTGGCTTATGCAGCATCAAAGCATGGCCGATCCTGGTGAGTGAAGAATTTCAATTTAGCCACCTATTGCCAGCGTTATTTACGTGAAGCTTCACCTATGGGTATCTCAACATCCACCCAATTGGTCCTTGCCAACCCTTCCAAGGGTTAAAGTAGCACAGACCTATCACAACCTGCCACTCGATGACGTACAGCTAGGTTTTAATCATGTACATTGGCTAAAAAAAGTAATTGGAGGTGTCGGATGGCATAGGAAAATCCCTATAGATGAGACACTATGCACACTGTATAATCACTGTACATAAACAAATGAGACGTTCTGCGGTGGGTTTCGTGACCCTTGGAAAGAGGTGGCAGCGGTTTACTAAGCAAAGGAACTTTTTATGGATTGAAATGTAAGGGGTGAACTAGGAATACTAACAATATGGGGGGGGGGAATTAATTTTTAAAAAAATTAATAATGAATTAGTGAAATTTTGCTGTTTTAAACGATATCTGATATTTAATTGTCATACCTTTTCCCCCAAATCACCCCAGGACCAAATATAAAAACTGGCAACAGTTTTTTTTTAGGTTTACAATATTATATAAAATAATTTAAATGCATTTGCCAAGATTGTATACAAAAATATGACAAGATTTATTTTCTTTACATATGCCGATGGACTACAATGTGTATTTGGAACAAAACCATAGAGAGTTGTTTTCATAGTTTTCATAGTCCACACAGTGTGGTCATATAATCCCACAGTGTGTACTTCACAGTGTTATCATAGTGTTCCCACAGTATGAAACCACAGTGTGACCACAGCGTTGTCACAGTGTTTTCATAGCGTGCAACAACATACATATTTCACAGTGTCCCCCATAGTGTGATCAAAGGGTTTCCACAGTATGAACACAGTTTTTTTGCTCCGGTGATCATCGAAGCGTAGTTCCCTGCAAGTCCATCACAAGTTCTTCAGTCTCATGAAGTTATATCACTAGCTCTATTCAAACGAACTGTCATTGCTCAAACAGTTACTTGCGACTTGCTTTATAAAAGGACTTGTATAACTGAATTTGTTTCGATATCTGCAAAATGGTGTATCCTACCTTTAAAGTGTCCTCGACAACGTTGGTGACAAAGTTGCTAATTTGTTTTATTGTTTAACAATGTTAAAAAAATCATCAATACAAATAATCATGTGATTAAAATCGCGATTTAAATCGTAATTTAAATCAAGCAACCCTGGGTTGGTGAGCAAAATTCTTGTAAATTTCACCTTTCAGGTAATTAAACCAACCCCATCAGTGCCTATCTACATCATAATAGTGCATAATAATGACATGTATGAGAAACTGCGCCCAAATTTGTTTTGCCACAGCAAGTTTATTTGGACTATCTATAAGGTTTGTAAAAACCTTACAGTTCTGGAAGTACTTTACTATTTACCTTCCTTCCTGGGGACGCCCCTCCACTAGCAGTTCCCGAGTCGAAAAATAAAAGGCTCCGTTTTCGCAGAGATTGCCGGTCCAGTCCTGGCGCCGCGGCCTCTCTGCCGGGATAAAGTTTACTGCTTCTGTGTGCTCACCTACAAAACACAAATGTTTATGCAAAACAAAAATGTGGTCAACATACATGCTCTAAAATGACAATCAACTACCGGTACCTAACTCCCTACCCCTGTTTTCTTGCACATAACCTGAATCCTGCAAAATCCTGCCATTCCAAAGAGTTCAAACTCTCTGTAACCTGAATCCTGCAAAATCCTCCAATATTTATTACTGGTGAACACTGCCTGAATCCTGCAAACTCTTGCAGTGGGTTTACCATTGAGATATAGAGCAGCCAAACATGGGACCAGCAGCTGCCAATTGCCCTATTACAACAAGGGTCTGCACACATGACACTTCGTATGCAGATTACACTCGAAACCAACATTGAATTGGGGGGGGGGGGGGGGGGGGGGGGGGGGGGGGGGGGGGGTAGGTAGCATTAATTATGATGTATGTACAGTGAATACATGTACAAGTAAATAGTTCGTTTCCATGCTAAACGTTTTTATCATGGCTTGTGATGCATGTATGCACCGAATACAAGTAAATGGTTCATTTCCAAGAACACCTGTTTGTATTACCTTTCCCCCGAGTGTAAATACCTATCTAATTATTTCATTATTGTGCTTTTACACTTACAAAATAAATAGATGCACACTATTTTGTTGCCTTCTACCCATATTTTTGCCATCAGTTTTACATACAAATATCTCAGCCAGTTATTATGTACAGTATGCATGTAAAGACAATTCAATTAAAAATAAATTGCTCAATAAACATTGGGGCTGGAGTAGCTAGTCACATTGAGCTCCTATTTGCTGTGATAAACAAGGGTAATCTCTTGTATGAGTGGGTGGGATTGAAGGGTTAACACCGGCTCATTAACCTGTACGCGTTAATGCCCGCGCTTAGGCGAGAGCATGTTGATGCCTACTTTTACATAGTTTGTTTAATACCAGCCAACCACATTTCTATTTCTATCCTAGTTAAATATCTTTCGGTCAAATAGTCAAAACAAGCGAGTTGGTTCAACCAATGTTACGTCGTGTTTTGATGAACACTCCTCTAACTACTTCATGTCCTTACATCTCGCACGGTGGATCAAGATTGACATGTGTTTCACCTGCTGCTCAATATGGATAATGATTTCGCTATTTAGTTAGCTGCTGGGTATCCACAAGGAAATCATGGTTGGACCAAGCCAATATTATGCCTAAACTGCATCTCTATGGCAAAGATTTCCATGCATAAAGTCTTTTTGACATTACATTTTTGTATTCGTTTGAAATGCTAGGGCAGGGGGCGGGGGAAATTTGTTTTTAATGCTAGGGGCGTTAATAAGATGATACAAGTGGTTTTAAGCATTCGTATACATTCGGCTCATCGAATAGACGCGTTAATACCCGAGCCGAAGGCAAGGGCGTTATTTATGTCAAGGCTCATGAGCCGGTCAACCGCATTTATTCCCATTCATAAATAAGGGTACCTTTTCGGTAAACAAATCTAAACTTTTCGGTCAAAAAGTCACAAGTCAAATATTACAACTTTCCAACGATTATGTCTAACACTTTCTCTTCATGTTTTTTAAAACACCCCTCTAGCACCCCTCTTGAGCTATAGCTCGCGAGTAAGTCGAATTGTGACGGCAGTTGCCTGTTGTGTAAAATCCTGTCGCTTGGTGGCGCATTTTTACGCGCTCATTATGCTGCGTTTCAATCGCCTCGTGTTTATCGTGTTCACGAGTTCACGAGTCGTATAATGGCGTTCTAATCGCCTGGTAGCTCGTGTTCACCAGTTGTAAACTCGAGGTGGAAATTTATCGACTTCGTAAACGAATGGAATACTCGCGCATGCGTGTTGTTCACGTACGAGTTCTCGCGCGATAAAGAATGTCCTTACCGCAGAACTAAAGGGCGGTTAATACTTCACGCGAAAGCGATTGCGATACGAATTTGACGTCACAAAGCATTTGCCGCGAACATTCGCCCAAGTTGAAATGTGTTCAACTTTTGTAATTTCGCATCGCGAAAACTCCCCCTGACGTCACAAATTCGCGTTCGCGTTTGCTTTCGCGCCGAGTATGAACCGGCCTTAACTCGACTGTGCGCGTGCGTCTTGATGAGTAGCGTTTGGAATGCAACCTACTCGTGAACATAGATAAATTCACGGTGAACACGATAAACACGACGAGATTGGAACACGACGCACACCACTCTCTCGAAATCACCTTGTTTTGCCGACGTTAGTGAATTATGACTCCACAAAATAAAACCGAGGTTCTCCCCCAAATTAGACATAGGGACCGATTGAATTGTGTTATTTGTAATGCTTGATTATCGATAATCGAATACTTTCCTCAACGCGTTTGTCTAGTGATACAGTGGCACATACGTCAGTGTAACGCTGCATGACCTTTGACCCCCGCGGAACAATGGATAACTAAATTCGTGTTTAATTCTGGGTTTTGTAGTATGGCCAATCCATTGTATTGTTTATTATAAACTTGGTAATTGTGGGCGTTATATTACATCACTTTTAGTTTTAGGAGCATTTTTATTCTTCCACATGTCATTTTACATGTACATGAACATGCACTCCGTGCATGTACTTAGGCCCTATTGTATTTCTGTGTATTTATTGTTTTCCAGTTTTTACGTGAACTTGTGAGCTTGTGAACTTGTGAACTTGTGAACTCGTGAACCCGTGTCAGTGGGCTACCCTGAATCCTGTGAACCTGATTGTAACCTGTGAAGTCACCCGAATAAATAAATCAACAGTATAATTTGAACTTTAATTTACTTTAAAGAGAACTGGTTAAAACAATCTGTACCCGATAACCGCCACACGTACCGTAAACATTATTTTATGGACATTACCGCGTACTGTGCGATGTCGCGCAGATGCAGCTGTGGCAAATGCGTTGTGAATTTTGGACCATAAATACTGAGGTTTCAACCAATACAAGTGTAAAGCAATCAGATTTGACGGGCGTCCAAATTTTATGCGACGTCGAAAAAGTGTTTAAAACTGGCCCCGTTGTTTTATCGTCTATTTAACCAGTTCGCGCCGGAATTATTTTAACATCACCGAGCCGAGGCGTGGGATTATTTTTAACGAAACTCGATCCGAGGCGGGTTCAGGCCGATGGCACCGAGAAGCACACCCACGCATTTCCGGCCTTGCTCGCTGCTGACAGACATTTCCGGCCTTGCTCGTGCATATGAAGCACGATATGTGGCAGAGAAAACCCCCCCTCTTTTGTGTTGACCATTGTGTTCCCGGAATCTCAGGAATTCCTTTTAGGTTTCAAGGGGGGATGGGTTAGGTTACAATAGTGTTGAGTGCGTATAAAGTATAGGGATAAGAGGGGGGTACCCCTCTGCCACATATCGTGCTGGGTATATGCTCGTGACGTGTTTATGGTTCAGTCAGGTCGCAAACATAATGCTGTTGTCAACATTATACTTTATTGATTTAAGCAAAAAACACCCTTATTACATGTTTCCTTTAATACAATGCAATGCTAGCAGCTGTGTTATTATTTTTTTTAAAAATATGCACAGGAAGTAAACTGAATCCATACTACCGGTACATTGGCGCAATACATGTATGTTAGGGGTTCTGGCAAAATGAGACGGACCTGGGAAGAGGTTGAAATGAGGGTTCCCACGGGTATTAAAACAAATATCACTATCCTTACAATGCTGTCCCTTGCTCTTCAATCAGACATTTCATAAACAAGTTATGCCAGTTTAAAGTTGAGAAAAAGGCCTTTAAAGTTTTGTACATGCAAAAATGTCGATCGGTTGATCCCTGTAAGTGTTGTGTTCCTAAAAATAGTTAACATTTGTGCATTTTTAAACGACAATTAACCTCAAACATGTCAAATGACCCAAGGATTACTCCAACCAAGTCAAAGTACAAGCCAAATTCTGTAGACATGACCTTTGGCCTAAGCTATCCTATGAAGAATTATCTCTTCCCACCCAAGGGTCCACTGCATCCTAGTTTAATAAAAATCCATGAAAGCACAAGTTAACCTTAAAAACTTAACCTGAAACTTCAGTCATAAAAAATTTAGGACTGGTTTTTGTGTCTCCCAAAACTTTGCTTGGGCGACAAAAACTTCACGCGCACACACGACTGTGGTGTTATTTTAATCATAAAGTTGCAATGTTGTATTGTCAGATGCCACTGTTTTGTTAACGGTATCGTTTTTGTTGACACCTATTTATTAATTTCATTCTTTTACATTTACTGTTTTAGGCTTTTTCACTTCTTCCCATTTGAAGAGATGATTACGTGAGACAGCAAACACAGAATCATAGCACCCTTCTCTGATCAGGCGGGCGGGTTCTTGCAGATGCCATGGCTGTAGGCAGGGTGATGTACACTGGATGTGAGCAATCAAATCAATCTCTGATAGAGAAAGAAGAAAAATACCGATCATATCTAATGTTTATAAAGAGAGTTAAGTAGGACTCTGAACTCATTGCATATGTGACTTACAAGAAGATGATGATACAGTTTTCTGCATGTGTGGATCGACCGGAGGATTCTTCTGGTGGAAGAGTATCTATTTTGCCAGCTTTCCACACCCTTATTGTTTTCTTTCTCTCCTGTAGCTGTTTCAGGAGATTAACGTAGTAGTGTGACCCATTTTAAACTCTGTGTAATAATTCGGCAAGTACCGTAGGTACATGTAAACAGAACGCAAAGTCAGTGGAAACTGTAAAGCTCACATCCTTCCACCGTACATGTACCTTAGGCCACAAACTTATCAATTAGAAGGGTGGTTTGATTTGTAATTTTTTTGGCAACCATTTGGGTTGTCTTCTGGTATACAAGTTATTTTTCTTTTCGTTATTGCACGACAGGTGTGCTGCGCTCATTAGAGCGCATTCTTACATATTACGAATACATTCCAACATAATCGGCCGTATAGTAACGGGGAGTCGACTATCCCAGTCACTCTCGGTTGAGCAGCTAATGACCTCGCCTTTCCATAGTATAGCCCGCCCATTCCCACAAAGCCACAGTACATAGCAGTACTCTAATTCATAGACTTGATCGGAAAAGGGGGGCGCGACCCCCTCGCCCAACGTCCAGGTCGCGTCCACGTTTCCTCCACAAGTGGGGGTTTGGCCACCGAGCGCTGAGCCCTACGGTTCAGAATGATGTTGGGCGCCAGGAAATTCTCCCCCCCCCCCCATTTCATTGTTTTTGTTGTTACTTTGATCAATTTTACATTGCATTAATGTCAACCTCTTTGGTACTGAAATCAAATTTTGCTGCCTTGATTATTTGTTTTGCAAACTGCAGTTTTGATACCCCTTTTGCGGGTGCTGAAAGCAAATTTTGTGTTTTTTAAATTTGTTTTCTAAATTGCCTTGGTGACCCCAACCTGCGACATATTGCCGTTAACCTCTTCCTAACACTACTCATGTCGGCAAAGGCACCATCTACCGCAAAAAGTACAGAGCATCCTAGAGAAAGAGGGAGTTATGGGCATCACCCGAGACCGGAATGACAGTTTTACCAGAACAACCGCTCGAATTTGTCCTCTACCTATCGTCACTCCTCCCTGGCATGCAGAAATCTGTAGCAGACTCCGCCTCAGCCGCAGTCAACTGGGTACATAGTTCAGCCGGATTACCATCACCCACAGGCAATCCATTGGTCAAGATGACACTACATACAAGGCCACATTAGGTTAACGGCATCAACTCCAAAGAGAAAAGAACCCGAGATAATGACAAACCTGTACAAAGCACACGGGCACTCCGACGTGGGACTGGACGACCTGCGCATACTGTTTACGTGTTTTGTTTTCTATGCTGGTTTTCTTCGTTACAATGACATTAGCAACGTAAGAAGAACGGATTGCACCATTTTGGAAGACAGGCTCGTCGTTCACCTTACCAAGTCCAAAACTGACCAGTTCCGTCAAGGTACTGAGGGGTCTGTCTCATAAGTGAACGTATAAGGGACGGACGTAAACCTAAAATGGACGTATGGTAGGCAATTGGTAGGGTGGGTGTACGGGCCTGGAGGAGATAACACTCATCCGTGAAGGTTATTAACAACACAGAAACAACTATGTCAGAATCCTGGCCCACATCCGCCAGAACATCCGCCGTCTGCCTGAACGCGTCAGGGAGCTGTACGGAAGGCGAACCGCCACACACCTGAGGCGAAGAATTAGATAAGTAATCGGCAGAGAAATTGCAAAATAAGTACATGTGCTATGGCACCCGTTCAGCCGAACAAAAACTTTTCAGAGTCATTCACCATCAGAACACTCAATTAGACCACATAGGCCCTCCAAAATAAGCAGTCTACATGTATATAGTTCTGTCATCGAATTATCCATTATCCAGTGCGGAGTTCATTGTTATGACCGACCTCCTATTCAGAACTTGGTACGCAAAATGGAATAATGAGGTATCCACGTGACATGTATCCACGTGACATGTATAAGTTAGACAACCCCGATCATCAAGTTGTGAAAATTGTACAAAGTATATTTCTCAATAAATTTTAACTCAGGAATGAATGATCACTGAATAAAGCGTTGGTGTGTAGGTTGCGAGGCAACAAGCCGTTCCGCCATACCACTCGTATATCAACTTTTGGCCCTAGCAGAGAGTCTATTGTTCAAGACCAGGGATTAAAAAAGCTCGATGGCCCGAGCCCGGACTCGTCAAAATGGTCAAAATTAATCGTTCCCCATAAAATACGGGTTTTGACAAAACCCGTATTTTATGGGGGGAAAATTGTATGGTCTGTAGCAGGTCTGTAGTAGTCTAGAAAGAGACCTGGCACAATTCAATTTAAATACCTGGATGATGTTTCAAAAATTATTGAATAGTCTCAAGGGATGAGGATACGTCACGTGACACTTCGGCGGATCTCCGATGTACCTTGGCACCCCACTCCTCTGAGATGCGTGTAATCTCATCATGGTCTGTGGAGACCCACACACTGTCAAATTCTGTACCCAAAAAAATGAAAGGACAAATTTGAACAAGGATGGTTCTCGAACCATGTGTCTCACCTGCTTTTGCAATTCTCCTATTTTACAACTTGACCTCTGACACGAGTCACACGACCACCATGTATAATTTTTGCCTCCTATATATTTTGTATTTTAATGTTTTTACCTGAGAAATTATTAAATTTGTTGGCGGTCTCCCAAATTATCAGTGTCGAAAAAATCAGGGTTTATACCTCATTCCACAAGGCTAACTAATAACTTTAAATCTGAAATAATCATTAACCCGAACTCCCTACTCTATTTTTCTTGCACATAACCTGAATCCTCCAAAACCCTTCAATTCCAAAGTGTTAAAACTGCATGTAATCTGAATCCTGCAAAATTATCTAATATTTATTACTGGTGACCACTGCCTGAATCCAACAAAATCCCGCAGTGGATTTACCATTAAGCTAAGCAGTTAAGCATGGAACAAACAGCTGCTAATTAAGAGTCTGCACACATGACCCTTGGTATGCAAACGTTTCCTATCCTTGTCACAAACTTACGCCTTGACTGAAGCTCTATTGCTCAGGTCCATAGACATCTAATAAAAGCTAGACGCGACATGTATACTTTTATCGTCACAGAACACACGCGTATTGCGTTTCAAATACGACATGGTAGACGGTGTATCCAATCAAAAGCCGTACAAAACAGTAGGGACCTTCCACCGGGGCCCCGTCCAATCGTTGGCGAGATGACGACCGGTCGTCACATTAGGTTACATATTCAGCATAAATTATTGTATGTAAATTATAGGAAGCTTTTTTTCTGCGGTTTGTTATAACAACAATGTACATGGTATTAGCAAAAATGCTCATCTAGCCGTGGAATTTGTCATCTTTGTTCAATTTCTATGGCCTGTTTTGCGTTCCTTGGAGTCAGCAGGGAATTTAGGTAGCCTGGACAAATTCATTGCTGCAAGGATAGACCTTGGATAAACATTTGTATTCGTTTGGGTTTGATAAAAGTCGCGGGCGGGGAGGGGGGGGGGGGGGGGGGGGGGGGGGAAGAGGAGGTGGGGAAGTCCTAACTTTGCGTGTTGAATCTGAACTTAATTGATAATAATTACCTTATTCTGGAAAATGTACACATAACATAACAAGTAAATACAATTAGATACAAAAGTACTGACGAAAAATAACTACAGGATACATATAAAAACTAATAAAACAACAAATAAAGAATTAAAGAAAACATGACAGTGAAGGCAGACTAGCTGCATTGCAAAAAGTATCGAGACACTTAAAAATGATCAATAATTAACGGCCCGAAAGGGTATGGATTAATCGAAGCAAATAACCCAGTGTATAATTTTGTTCTGCGTATGTTGACACGTATCTGGTGACTAGTCTGGCAAAAATGGTCGAAATTGCAACTTCGCCAATTTTGTACACTAGTTGTCTCGTAACCCTCCGGTCTTCGACCGTCGGGAGGATGGTGGGTTACGATTATCGCAACTACGCCTGTACCTGCAAAATCAGCTACCTTTGTAAAGTTGCTGCAATTTGTGCATTTGCACAGATCTGGACATGGTAAATGTAGCTCTGCATTCAGAGAAGAACACAGACTCTTTGGCACAGGAAGTAAATTAATCCCATCTGACATTTGTGAGGGTCTTCACTTTTTAACACTTTACGGATTCAATATGCATCAAACACCTTACACCGAGTCACATTTCATGCGTTTACATCGGTCGACGTTGACGCACCGTCTGCACTAGACGTCGCCATGTTTGATGACAAATGTAGGTCATGTCATGACCGTCGACCCTGCACGGACGAGTTGGTGTGGGATTGGACAATTTACAACACGTGATGCGATTGCGTCATTCGCGAACGATTTTTGAAACGTGGCGCATTACGTCTTTGAACTTCCCCGATGCCAAAATAGTTCGCTCTTTACAGCAGAATTATTAAAAAACTGCACGATGAAATCTCCCACCCCAATAAAATCAGTCCCGGAAGGTCTCCCCGCCGACGTCTTTTACCCTGAGCCACGCAGCGCTTGTACCTACGGAAATTCGGCAAGATCCGTGGTTATTATAGCGCAAAGATTCATGCGCCCAATCGGAGCCTCCGTTACAAACAGACCCCCAATTGTTCATTCTCCCACGTAACAATTTAAATTAATCGGAAAAATTGTAGAAATCAACGTACAGAACGCTTAACGTGAAATAAAGCTATATAAAACTATTATATATTATACAGAATAAGAAACATAAAAGACTGAAAAACTACTTAAACGCCGAACAAAATAAGTATAGTGGTAGAAATTGTTATTTTACCAGGGGTGGACGTTCATTTCATGTATTGGCCAATTTGTTTAATGATTTCTGCGAATGTCCGCAGGGTTTGAGGACGACAATTTAAAAGCCTGTTAAACTCTGCGTGGCTCAGGATGACGTCGTTCCGCCACACTATGTTTAATCTATGTTTAACCTATGTTTCGTATCTTGTCAGTCAATGGTCAAACGTTTTTTTCTTTTTTAATTTATTTATTTAGGTTTTTCTAGATTTTATATGAAGCCTATATTGGTCATTTTTTGGGGAAGGTGATGTTTATTGGTTAACTGGTCAAAACCTACAAACCTCAAAACGCTCCGGCGAATTTAAATGCCGTTTTGTTGAATTGTTAAACCGTGGGATGTTTTTTTTAAGTCGAATGACGTAAACAATGCTTTTGACTAGTCATAACAAGAAATTACCATTTTCAGCAGCATTCGATTCCGCGCGAAAAGAATTGGAATGTCTTACGTAAAAGGCTTTTGAAACGCAATGATAATAACTCGGAAACGGGAAACTTTGAATTATTTCCGCATGCATTTTCATGTCACAAACTTTGTATACGGGCAAGTTAAAGGTACTGTAGGATACACCATTGGTAATTGCTTTATTTATCAAGAATGGGTGGATTTGGGAGGTTGTATTTTATAGTAAATATCGTTTAAATGACCTGTCCAAAGTTTTAACAATCATGGATGCCAAGAAAAAAAAGCAAGAAAACGGCTTTTGTTTTCAACCGGCGTTGGGCAGTGGTTCTTATGTTTTCGGGTTTTTTTTGCGATCGCCGTCCCGCGGTCGTGATTATTTGTTATACAATTCATTGTTTTTGAACAATAACTAAACGTGCACATTTCAATGGCTGTAGGATTTTTGTCCACGTGTAGAGTCGATGTAGGGTATTTTGTATTGTGTAGAACGGTGTAGGACTGTAGAATCTCGACTCCTCAAAAATCTGTTTTTTTAAGTTGGTTTTGTGTACATTTCAATGTGCGTAGGATTTTCTTTCCCGTGTAGAATTTCTGTATAATTTTGTGTACTGTATAGAAAGGTATAGGACTGTAGGATCTCAACTCTCCTCAAAATCAGCTTCTGGGTTTTGTGCACATTTCAATAACTTTTTCCTTCCTCGTGTAAAATTTCTGTTGCATGATATTTTGTACCGTGTACAAATAAACAGGTCAAAAGAAATACGTCCCTCCTGGAAAATGTGCATTTTTCTGGAATACAGTTAGGCTCCTTAACCTGTTACAAAAGTGTAAAATGTAGTCTGAAATGTTGCACATTTATTGTACAATAAAGTTTCACCCAACAGTTAACCTTCGCCTTGAAATGCTGCCATTTATTAAATGTGATGACCAATAAAAAATGACACTTTCTTGCATAGGGATTGGACAAATGTAAGAAAATCATGTTTTTACAGAATTGTTTAATATTCAATTCTCACTACAATTAATTTTCCTAAAGTGTACAAATGTAAACATGCATTTAATGTTTCAGTTTTTGTTTTCAATTTTCTAAATTTACAAAGTACAGTAAATTAGAGTCACCCAAGCAAAACAATTTTATTTAAAAATAGGTTTTGTGGAAATGAAAAGTGGGGTTTTTGTTTGCCCTTTCGTTTTAGTAATGGGTTGGCCGTCCTTGCTTATCAACCACTTCAGTACATCGTCGACGCATACTGTTGATAATGACACTTTCTTGCATAGGGATTGGACAAATTGATGAAATTTTAAACCCATGAAAAATTGAAACACACGAATAAACTTTCTTCAAATGGTTGTCCCCTGTTTGGATAAAAATGTGAAGGACCTGTTCATGGTTGAATGAATAACATCAATGAATAACATCAATTAAAAGTGTATATAATCCCTTCAGGTCCATAAATTATTGATTGTTGGTGGTTCGAATCCTTTCAGAGAATTCTTTGCACAGATTCATAGGGTTGTGGCCAGTTAGGCAGTAAAGGGAAGAGTTGTTTATTTCATGTTCCTTTGCAATTTCAATGTGACTTGTGTGAGAGAAAAAGATTAGGCCCGCAAGATGCCCCGATTGAGTAATTTAGATAGAGCAAGAGCAACAGCCTTTCTTGATGAAGGAGTGTCTGTTAAGGAGGTAGCCAGAAAAATGAGATTTTGTCCAAAGGCGATTAGAAGATCAAAGAAAACACTACTCTTCAGGAGCTTCAACAAATCCTGGAAAACGTATGGGAGCCAATTGACCAAGGCCGTATCAGAAATCTTTGTTAATGGTCATCACATTTTGGCAGCATTTCAAGGCGAAGGTTAACTGTTGGGTGAAACTTTATTGCACAATAAATGTGTAACATTTCAGTCTACATTTTACATTTTTGTAACAGGTTAAGCAGCCTAACTGTTTTCCAGAAAAATGCACATTCCCAGGGGGGACTTATTTCTTTTGACCTGTTTACATGTACAACCATGCATTTGTGTAGAATTGATTTTTGTGTATTACTGTAGGATGTGTAGGTTCCTACAAAACACAAGCGGTCAAAAGTGCTGTTACATTCGTGCACCATTTGAACTTGTTTACGTTTCTGGCCTGTCAGTAAGAGACGGGTACCTGTGTGTTAAAGTTTGATTTTATGTCAACATTCCACGTGAAAGTTTATCGATCTGATTTCTACTTTCTGCAGACAAAACTTAGCCAAAATGCCGCTTGAATTTGAGCTAGCCCCTGGACGAATGATTGGTGGAGATCACCCGTGCTTCATCATTGCAGAGATAGGACAAAATCACCAGGGAGATGTTAACATTGCAAAGCAAATGATCAAAATCGCAAAGGTATGTACGATGATCAGGTGATAGATCCGAGTTGCTGGACCCTAGATATCGCTTTTTTAACACTTGGCCGTGATCTGGCATCATCTTACTACTCAGGTGTACTTATCTTAATATGGCTCAAATACTGGACTTCCTCGGGATTGTGAGCCACACAGCCATGTAAAATGACAGGAAGGTCTCAAAAAATTAACATAGATGAAAAAAGGGCGGAGGGCCGGTACAACAACCACAATTTGTGCTTTTATTTTCACTCAAAAGTCATTCAAAACAGTTACTATTAACCAATGTTAATGTTTCTGGATCTTCAGATGTCTAGAAAACAAAATGGTTTGTTTTCTGCTAAAGTGTACAATTGTTTCTGGGATTACAGGATAGCTAGACATCTGAAGATCCAGAATCCGCAAGATTTGGAACATTCAGGCCTCGACCTTAAGAACAAAAAGAGCAGGCCACTTTGGCCTCATTTATACCAAATTTTCAAAGGGCACCGAGGCACTGGCACCGAGGCCAACTTGGTTCCAAGTATAGGCCTAATGTGAGGTCATCATGCATTTCATGTCGTTTTCAAAAAAACGCAAAAATTCAGTGCAGTGAAGAAAAGATCAGTCTAATTTTCAGCGGATCCTTGCTAGCGTCTGACATGTCGTAGCCAAGGAAGAACAAAAAACGAACAAAACGAAACGCGCTAATATTTTAAGCATGCAAACATCTTCGCTTTTTCTCCCTAGTTAAATTGGAGGATTCATGATTTGGCGTTAAAAAGGGCATTCTGGCCAACTTGGCCGCGGCAAGTGTAAATTTTGAAGGGGCGATGCGGCCAAATCGGCAGGGCATGCGGCCAATGGCCGCGTCATGGTTATTAAGTAGTTTCAACAATGACGCTAATACATCGTTATTGCTCAATCAACTGTAGTTAGTCGTAGCCCAGAGGTACATTAAAGCACTTTGAAAAACGGCTTCTGTCGACCTCTTACGGTAGCTTAGTGGATAATGGGTTAGGTTATAGATTTATTTATTTATTCCATTTCTTTACCCAGGGTGTGCCCAAACAGTTTAAAACTGGTTTTCATTGGGGCCCTGCATACATCATCAAATAAAATAACAGTACATATTATAAATACAAGGATATTACCGGAATTCAAAACATTAATACTAATTCTGATTTACGAGATAGGCGAAAACCCGCAAAAAAAAAAAACCTTTTGGGGGAAAATAAAAAGGGGAAATTCCTATCCGGCTCCACATTATAGTGGCAACCAAGTTCTAACTCCGTAGATCAGCGCAATTGGCATAATATCTAACAGATGACATGTCGGAGCTCCGATTTAAATGTGCTTAATGAGTCCAATGTTTGCAATTGTTCGGGCAGATTATTCCAAATATTTGCACCACTCACAGCGAAACTTGTGGCGTAGCATTCTTTTTTGGCGAAAGGAACTTTTAGTGCCGTGTGGGTTGATTGCCTTGTTTCGCGAATTATTGTAAGTGGTTTGAAAATATTTGTCATGTACAAAGGAGTCATTTTGTTGATACTTTTGAAGACAAGAATAGCCTTTTTTGACTTGACTCTTTTTGAAAAAGGAGCCCAATTAAGACGAGCAAACATATCCTCTGAAGGGGTGAGGAAGGTACATTTAAGGATTATCCGCGCGGCTCTTTTGAGACATTTGTTTAACATATTATCGTGAGATATGTACCTTCCTCCCCACACAGTACAACAATACTCTAATGTTGGCATAACTAGACTTACAAATAGTGTGTGCAAGCTGTGTTGAGGAACACAATCACGGATTCTGCTTAGTATACCTAATTTAGACACCACTTTTTTTCTTACGTATTCGACATGTGGGCCCCAACTTAATGCTTCATCAATAATTCCACCCAAACATTTATAAGACTTCACATTTTCAATACGACTACCAGCAATGCATACATTTAAATTAACATTAGATATTTTCTGCCTAGTACCAATAAGCATGCATTTGGTTTTGGTGGCATTTAAAGCTAGCTTGTTTCTTCCGCACCAGCTGTGAAAACTAGTAAGAGCTGTATTTAAGCTACTTTCTATTATAATGAGGAGCTACACGTTAATGTGGAGTCATCTGCATACATAAATAAGTTGCAGTTTGGGGCAATACAAAATGGAAGATCACTAGTATAAACAATGAATAAAAGTGGACCTAGTATCGACCCCTGCGGAACACCAGTGTTTACGGACAGGACCTTTGATATGGTGCCGCTAATATTTACAGACTGACTACGTTCACTTAGGTACGACTTAAACCAATTAATTACAGAAGATGACATGTTCATCCTTTCTAGTTTCTTTAGTAAGATTTCATGATCAACACAATCAAATGCTTTACTGAGGTCTATAAACACACTGCCTGTAACTTGTCCATTCTCCATGGCCGCAAAACACTTGTTTGTTAAGTCATGTAGGGTGCTTTCAGTTGAGTGCAGGGGTCTAAATCCTGACTGGCAACTAGGAATCAGATTGTTTTCATCAAGGTATCTATATACCGATGAGTGCACCCATCTTTCTAAAATCTTAGAGATAATTGGCAGTATAGAAATAGGACGATAGTTACCTGTACTACATTTATCTCCTCCCTTGTGAATTGGTGTTACTAAAGCATGTTTCCAATCTTTAGGGTATCGCTCACATCTTATAGACAGGTTAAAAATATGAGTTAAAGATTTAATGATATAAAGTGAAGCAATTGTAATCATTCTAACACTAATTCCATCCGGACCTGTTGCTTTCCCAACCGACATGGATGATATTTGCTTTCGAACAAACTCTTCTGTAATGTTAGGTACTACGCAATCTTCATCAACAGAATCAAATATAGAGGCGTCAGTATTGTCATCTATTTCAAGTTCACGCAAAGGGTAATTTCCAGCAGTACGCTTGCCAATTGTTGAAAAGTGTTCATTTAATGTATCAGCAATGTCGGCGATATTGTCAATATTTTCCCCATTTGGGGAAGTAATCGATCGTTCGACTGGGGTTCGAATTCAGTCTCTGCTTATTTTTCATTGACTATTTTTGTCCTCCAAGTTTATTGTTGAAGTGAGTTTAATTTAAGGGAAAGTGGGATATGAGAACCTAAAGCGGTTGCCACATTTAACGGTCATGAGCGTATAGTTGAACGTAGTTGAACGTAGTTCATTTTACCGTAGTAGACTGTAGTTGACTGTACGTCAACCGTAGTGCAGTGGTTACTACGGTCAACTACGGTCAACTACGGTCCACACTACGATCAAGTAGGGTCAACTACGGTCCACTCTACGATCAAGTAGGGTCAACTAGGGTTAACTACGTATATACTAGGCTCACAGTACGGTACAGGCATCCAAGGTGAGCGTAGAAATATTTTCAACATGTTGAATACTTTTGGGCTAACTACGGCCAAATCAGGGCTTTCCTCAAGGTCTAAGTGAAAACAAAAGCCTAAATTGAGGTTTTTGTACCCTTTCTTCATCCATGTTCATCTTTTTGTTAGTTGGTTAAAAGTCCTCAGTGTTTTTTTTACTCTTTCGGTTGACCCCCACAGGAGGCTGGGGCTGATTGTGCCAAGTTTCAAAAATCGGAACTTCAGTGCAGGTTCAACAAAGCTGCCCTAGAACGTCCTTACAACTCCAAAAACGCCTTTGGTGCAACCTACGGGGAACATAAACGCTTTTTTGGAATTCAGCCATGCTCAGTACAAGGAATTAAAGAAGTATGCCGAAGAAGTTGGGATATACTTCACGGCATCTGGAATGGATGAGGTGGGTAAACAGGTAGGACAGTGACGGTGACTTAATAATGACAGCAGGTGCATGTAATAAAAACGGGTTCAAAAATATAAAAAAAGGAATAATGACAATGACACCAATGAGATAACTGACACTAAAATGACAGCAGGAAATGAAAAACTGAAATGGATATGAGAAGCAATGATGACTGTGACTTATTACAGTAGGTCACGATGACTACCTTAATGTAATAGGACAATGAAACCCAAGCGATGACAGTGACACAAAATAATGACAGCTACTGATCTAATTGTAGCAGGTAATAATGACTGAGTTTAAATGACTACGACAGTGACATTAAAGTAGTTACAGTGACACTAAAATGACAGTGAGTGTATTGTCTGTCCCCTAGGGTGCCATGGAGTTTCTACATCAACTGGATGTCCCATTTTTCAAGGTTGCCTCAGCAGATACCAACAACCTACCATTGTTGACGTGTGCTGCCAAGAAAGGACGACCCATGGTTGTATCATCAGGAATGCAGTCAATGGAAACCATGAGGACGGTAATCAATCCACCAAACAAATAGTTTGAATTAAATTGAAATCAAAACCTTATAATTTTTCTTGAAATATACAAGTCTACTTCATTCACTTACCCTTAATAGCTACTACGTATGCATATTTATTCAGCCGACGGGCTTAATTGCTAAAAGATTTGATCAACCAACGAGCGCCCTCTCGGGGCCTACACAAATGTCCCCGCGGTGCGTATAATCTTTGTAGATAAACACATTTTAAAGTTTGAGATACTTTGTCTCCTCGTAATATTCCCTTATTTACATTGTTATTAATTCACGGGGGAATGTTATCTCTAGACTTGCCAGATGTGCTTTTCTTTAGATACAATAATGCTGATTTTCGAAGTTATTTAATGTAAAAGAAGTGTGTCAGTTTGTGAAAACGAAAAAGTGAAGATTCTGAGATATGTGCGCGCACACAAACATTGGTGTCAGTTCGTAAAAATGAAAAGGTGGGGATTTTGGGTTTTGTGCGCGCACACAAACATTGGTGTCAGTTCGTGAAAACGAAAAGGAGTGAGATTCGGGGTACGTGCGCGCACTCAAACATTGGTGTCAGTTCGTGAAAACGAAAAGGTGGGGATTTGGGGTTTTGTGCGCGCATACAAACATTGGTGTCAGTTCGTGAAAACGAAAAGAAGGGAGATTCGGAGTTGTGTATAAGCAATCATACATTGGGTTACTTTGTGAAAACAACAAATAGAAAAACACCCTCATTATGGTGTAAATCGAGAACACTTGTCTTCCCTCTTTTGTTTACCCCTTTTACCACAACTACCACTGGTTTTGTACACGTTTCAACCGTTGGACTGTTTGATGCAAAAAATAAACGCATATTGAATAAAGTGATTATTTTTTTTATACAAAAAACAGTACATTAAAGGAACGTACATACACATTAGTTTTTAATTTTATTCATTCTAAAAACATTTTAATCGGGTACTGAATCAAATTTCAAAATTCATCAAAATAATTTACAAATACAATATTTGAAACTTTGTTCACAATTTCAATAAATTCATTGTACTGAAATGTTATCTGAAAAAAAAGATCATTTTAACAAAACTGAAATGGTTTTGGATTTCAGTTGCATTGCTCCGAAAATTACATGTATAGTTTTAAAACGGTTATGTTTATTAGACGATTTTAACTATAGGAAGTTGAATAATATACATTTATAAATTCATAACCAGTAATGTTTCTACCACTATACTTTCCAAATAGCATGATCACAGCCATTCAACTGTTTCAATAAAATTGATATTCATGTGATTAATATTAAAATATCGCACCTTTGCTCACGTTTTTTAAACAGTTTGTATGGTATAGTATTTAAAAATCTTTTAAAATATTGTTTGAGATAACTCGTTTTTCACCCCACAAAATAGTCATTATAAACAATTGATACTAATTGATAATAATTACGTTTCTCAAAGTATTTCTCAATGGAAATGTATCAAATGAAACGTGTGCATAACTGCCTCTTTTACCTTGAACAAAAATGTCAATGTGCCATGCCAAGTAAACATTGTTCATGTCCAGTCATGCGTGGCCTTTAAATCATGATTATTGGTGTCATAATTATGAAAGAAGAGAAAATGAACTTAATGAACTTAAAATAATTCTGAATTATTTAGTAATTTACCCGAAAACTTGGGTTTCCTGGGTGGGTGGGGTAGGGGGGGGGGGGGGGGGGTCACCTTTTGTAGCTTAATGGTAAACCCACTACAGGATTGTACAGGATTCAGGCAGTGGTCACCAGTAATATATATTGGAGGATTTTACAAAATTCATGTTACATGAATTTTGCAGGATTCAAGTTACAAGGTACTAAGTTAGTGACGAAGCTGCTTGTAAAACATTTGGTGATCTGGATGAACAATAACGGGAGTAGGCCCGGAGCACAGGCTTTGCAAATCTTTAAACTTGGCCTCAGAAATGTTTCTGTAGCCTGATGGATACAGAGGCGGTGGCTCAGTCAGGTTTACATGGCTTGAATGTCGCCGTGTTTCACCCATCTTCAATACTTCATAGACATCATCTATATGAGAGTATTTAAACCTGATCGTGTCGGTTTCCTTCTTGTTCACGGAAATCTGCATGAACTTTGTCCAATCAACTTTTTCCCCTGCCTCCGTTGAGCGCACTCTGAGAATTCCCCTGCTTTGACTGTATGTCTTCCAGTCATTTATGTCTGATGACCGCACAGCTGTGACGTTGTATGGTTTTGGAGTGCTACGAGCCATTTTGATAAGCATAATTAGCTGCGAGGGGACAAACATTTCCCCGACCTTCCTCATAGCTCTTTCTATTGTGCTGTGCATCGCATCTCCCTCACTCTGCCCATGATTAGTTTCGAAGAAATTTAATGTCACCTCTTGAACAGAATGTGACCTTTCCACGAAGAACATCATCATTGCAGGTATTATCGAATTTTTGTTCTGCCCAACGCAGCCGTCAGAATACAAATCTACCTTTTCACAACCTTCCTTATCAACACGAAGAAGGTACCGATGTAGAAACGATGCTACTTCACACGATCCACGGCCTGATTGTCCTTCATGAGACACAAAGCACAAGCCCTCTCTACTGGCCAACTCAAAAACAGTGAAATTATAACAGGACAGACGTCTTTTGTAGAAGAGCTCAGAGCGGTCGGATTTAGGCAAGTAAATAACCTGTTGAAGGTCGAAAACCGCGGCACGATATTTCTTGTCAATGCAAGCCTTTTCTTTTGCAGAAGCTTTTAGTTCTCTGGACTTTTCTTTTTCTGTGATATGCCTGTCAAACTTGTTTTGGAGCTTCTTCTTCTCTTCATCACCTGAGCGGTGGAAATTATCGCATAGCCCACATACATCTTTCTTCGGGTGGTGAAATTTGAGGTTTGCAGACTTAAAAACATTCTTATAGAATGTTAATGATGCACCATTTGGATTTTCCTTCTTGTACATCTTGTACATTGTTTCAAAGTTTAAGTCCGGTGAAAGATATTGACATTTCGAATTCGCCCTGCAGTAGTGTGACTCCATTCTCGGGAATCTATCGATGTGTTCCTTCACCTGCTCTTGCAGAAGGTGATCCTTGTCGGCCCGTTGTCGTCCACCTCGCCCTTCTCCTTCCAATACTCCAAGTGTGTCAACTTTCGTTAAAACGGTACGTATTTGACTGACAGAAATACCCAGAGTAGCCGTAAACAAATTACGGCACACACGCAGCTTTCCCGAATTATCAGCACGTGGCAGATAGTAGGCCATCCTATTTTGTGTCTGTGACAACTCATTTGCCGATACGTGCCTAAGAATCCACTCGCGTTGTTGTTGTAGGTTGGCCATCTTGTAATATGCCTCTCTAATTTCAAGACGTTCCGCAGAAGAAAGAAAATGACAACCTAGGCCTCTGGAATTGCAATAGACGCAATTACTTCCAACTAATTTATCTCTCTTTGAAGGAATCAACTTGTTTGATTTCTCAGTAAGGTAAGCATCCCCTCTATTCCTCTTCTGTTTAACCAAAACATTTTTGCTTTTAGGTGTTTTGGGGGGTGGTGGTGAGAGTGGCCTTGGTTCACCATCTACTGGAAAATCACTTGGGGTGTGCTGTGAGACAGAGATGTCAGACAATGACGAAAGACAAGTGATATTTTGTGAATCGGAGTAAATCTCAGGAGGATGTACGAGTGCCTCCGCTTCCTCAGCAACAGACAGAGAACCCAAAAGGGTGCCTGGCAAAGATGCAACCCCATGGTAATTGTCCAAAGGCAACGATGTACGGCCACCAAAGGCCACCACTGGTGTCTGTGCAGAGTACGTCTTGTCAGAATCAGGAGTATTTATGACTTCCTCCACTTCTCCATGAGTACACAGAGAACCCGAAGGAGTGCCTGGCAAAGATGCAACCTGGTGGTTATTGTCAAAGGGCAGCGATGTACGACCACCAAAGGCCACCACTGGTGTCTGTGCAGAGTACGTCTTGTCAGAATCAGGAGTATTTATGACTTTCTCTACTTCTCCATGAGTATACAGAGAACCCGAAGGAGTGCCTGGCAAAGATGCAACCTGGTGGTTATTGTCAAAGGGCAGCGATGTACGACCACCGAATGGCATCACTGGTGTCTGTGCAGAGTACGTCTTGGTAGGATCAGGAGCAATAATGACTACCTCCACTTCGCCAGCAGTAGGCAGAGAACCTGAAGGAATGCCTGGCAAAAATGCAACTTGGTGGTTTCTTTCAGAAGGCAACGATTTAAGACCACCAAAATCCATCACTGGTGCCTGTGCAGAGTACGTCGTAGTAGAATCAGGAGTATTTATAACTACCTCCGCTTCGCCAGCAGGAGGCAAAGAACCTGAAGGAGTGCCTGGCAAAGATGTTACTTGATGGTTACTGACAGAAGGCAACGATGTATGATCAGCAGAGGCCACTGCTGGTGTCTGTTCAGAGTACGTATTGTCAGGATCAGAAGTATTTTTAACTACCTCCGCTTCGCCATCAGTACGCAGAGGAGCCGAAGGGGTGCCTGGCAAAGATGCAACCTGGTGGTTACTGTCAGAATACAACGATGTACGACCACCAAAGGCCATCACTGGTGTCTGTGAAGAGTTCTTCTTGGTAGGATCAGGGTAGTTCATGACTATCTCAGCTTCGCCAGCAGTACGAAGAGAACCTGAAGGAGTGCCTGGCAAAGATGTAACCTGATGGTGACTGTCAGAAAGAATGTACGACGTACGACCACCAAAGGCCATCACTGGTGTCTGTGAATAGTTCTTCTTGGTAGGATCAGGAGTATTCATGACCACCTCCGCTTCCCCAGCAGTAGGTAGAAAACCCGAAGGGGTTCCTGGCAAAGATGCAACCTGGTGGTTACTGTCAGAAGGCAAATACGTATGACCACCAAAGACCATTACTGTCTTGTCAGGATCAGGAGTATATACCTCCGCTTCGCCAGCTGTACGCAGAGAACCCGAATGAGTGCCTGGCAAAGATGCAACCTGGTGGTTACTGTCAGAAGGCAAATACGTATGACCACCAAAGACCATTACTGTCTTGTCAGGATCAGGAGTATATACCTCCGCTTCGCCAGCTGTACGCAGAGAACCCGAATGAGTGCCTGGCAAAGATGTAACCTGGTAGTTACTGTCAGAAGGCAACGATGTATGATCACCAGAAGCCATCACTGGTGTCTTTGCAGAGTACGTCTTGTCAGGATCAGAAGTATATACCTCCGCTTCGCCAGCAGTACGCATAGAACCAGAAGGAGTGCCTGGCAAAGATGTAACCTGGTGGTTACTGTCAGAAGGCAACGATGTCTTACCACCATAGACCATCACTGGTGTCTGTGCAGAGTACGTCTTGTCAGGATCAGAAGTATATACCTCTGCTTTGCCAGCAGTACGCAGAGGAGCCGAAGGGGTGCCTGGCAAAGATGCAACCTGGTGGTTACTGTCAGAAGGCAACGATGTACGACCACCAAAGGCCATCACTGGTGTCTGTGAAGAGTTCTTCTTGGTAGGATCAGGGTAGTTCATGACTATCTCAGCTTCGCCAGCAGTACGAAGAGAACCTGAAGGAGTGCCTGGCAAAGATGTAACCTGATGGTGACTGTCAGAAATAATGCACGATGTACGACCACCAAAGTCCATCACTGGTGTCTGTGAATAGTTCTTCTTGGTAGGATCAGGAGTATTCATGACCACCTCCGCTTCCCCAGCAGTAGGTAGAAAACCCGAAGGGGTTCCTGGCAAAGATGCAACCTGGTGGTTACTGTCAGAAGGCAAATACGTATGACCACCAAAGACCATTACTGTCTTGTCAGGATCAGGAGTATATACCTCCGCTTCGCCAGCTGTACACAGAGAACCCGAAGGAGTGCCTGGCAAAGATGTAACCTGGTGGTTACTGTCAGAAGGCAATGATGTATGATCACCAGAAGCCATCACTGGTGTCTTTGCAGAGTACGTCTTGTCAGGATCAGAAGTATATACCTCCGCTTCGCCAGCAGTACGCATAGAACCAGAAGGAGTGCCTGGCAAAGATGTAACCTGGTGGTTACTGTCAGAAGGCAACGATGTCTTACCACCATAGACCATCACTAGTGTCTGTGCAGAGTACGTCTTGTCAGGATCAGGAGTATTCATGACTACTTCCGCTGCGCCCGCAGTACGCAGAGAACATGGAGTGCCTGACAAAGATGTAACCTGGTGGTTACTGTCAGATGGAAATGATGTATGATCGCCAAATGCCATCACTGGTGTCTGCTGTGCAGAGTACGTCTTGTCAGGATCAGGAGTATCCATGACTACCTCCGCTTCGCCAGCAGTAGGCATAGAACCCGAAGGAGTGCCTGGAAAAGATGTAACCTGGTGGTTACTGTCAGAATGCAACGATGTATGACCACCGAAGGCCATCATTGGTGTATGTAAAGAGTACGTCTTGTCAGGATCAGGGGTATTCATGACTACCTCCGCTTCAATGTTTATTGGGGGGAAAATGTGCGCAACTCTGAGCCCATGCTCAAAAGGGGTGGCTGGGGCTTCAGGTGCAGTTGCCAATTGTGGCTGGCCTGTTTCAAGTGAAACCGGAATACTTGACATCACGGATAAAGAACAGTCTGTTTCAAATGAAAAAATGTTATGCGTACTGCAAGTGGTATTTAACAGAAAATGATCATGACACAAGAAGCACATGCATTTATTACAAGCAGCCCAGACTTCCTCGCTGCACATGAAGTCTTCGCACAAAGCTGGTTCATCATATGGACCATGCGTTTCTGTAGCAAGTTAAAACATAAAACATAAACAATACATATAGTATTTTACATACTCACAAGATGGACAATTATCAATGGTTGGTTGCACACAATTTGCAGACTGTTTTTTAAGTCAGATACTTGTTTTACTTTTTTATTGTTCATAACATTTTGTAACAATGCCACTTTTCAACCACAAAGTTTCCATGAGTATTTCAAGATTTTTCTTCAAAATGTAACTAAACCACAAAACTAATATTTATTACATTTGTTTGTGCACTGCTCATTTTTTCCCATCGCATTATTTAACACCAAGTGATTACTGATTTTACTATGCCCTTATTGACACCAAATAGTTGACCTTATACTTTAAGAAAATAATGAGATCCGAAAATCAAATGTTGAGCCAATTATGCCAAGTGGGGACTCTATACCTCTTATGGTATTGATGAGTTTCATTACTGTACCTGTGTTTTTGTTCAGCTTCTTCTTTTTTAGTGTTGCCAATGGGATGTCACTTTCTGAGTCTGATGAAGTATCCTCTAGATCAGAACCATCTTCAATGTCCAGCACCCGTCCACTCCAGAGGTCCTGTTTCCACTGCATCTCGACTTCACAACCTTTTTGTAGTGGCTTCTTGCAAATGAGGTCACACATCGTAACCACATTTTTGGTCCCATCTCTCCATTCAACAAGAACATCTGTCCGAGCATCTAGCCTGTAAAGATTATAGATTTCAGTTTTATGAAAAGCAGTCAATGGAGTCCAAAAACAATATGTTCTCTAGCAAAGCTCGCAATATTTTGTCAATGGCAAACAAACCTCTTCACTATGTTAACCTAATCACCAAATCAAGAATCCAGATATTGAACCAAACCAACCAAGATTTGTTTTCAAGGAAATAACCACGCTATCTCATTGAGACTGAAAACCCAGTCCCTGTGTTGCCCATGGCAGGAACTGAGGTTACCTGAGATGCACGGCAATGAAAAGAAAACTACCTAACCAGTTGATTACCAAGGTCTGTACCCAGTTGATAAAGTCTCTATTCCTTCCAAAGTTGATGTATCAATACTAAAAGCTAATGATAGCAAAACTCACTTGTTGGATGTCCTCTTTCTTCTCATTTTGAAGGTAGAGTGCAGTTGATTTTGGTGATGAAACCTGTCAGCCAAGGAAAAAATCAATTAAAAACTGAGTTAAGTGATGACTAAATGATGATAATTGTGCTTACAATGATCATGACACTAATATCGGTGAACACTACAATGATGACTGCAATATTTCTGTTTAAGCAAAATACAACCCAAATCTAAAAGTAAAACTAGAACTCACAATTATAAGAAACAACTTACTGCTTCGGGGATCTCTTTTTAGCATCATGTGCAGATAGTCAACAATGTTGTACATATTTTGTATGAAATCTGAAACAAACAAACATGATAGTGATGTACACCATGCTGTGTTTTCCATGGCTATTTTAGCTAGCTAAGCCTGGTAACCCAATTGAGCATGTTTGTGGCTTGGGCTACCCCCCAGCTATTTGAAAACATTTGCCTTTTTTGAGCACTGGGTTTTCCCCCACCAAAACATCATAATACAAACAAGACACACACAAAACACAAACCTCCCATCCCCCAACACAAAATGAATAAATAAAACTTTAAAACCAAAACAAAACAAAAACCCAACAAGAAAACAAAGCAAACCAAAGCAAAGCAAAGCAATTGCATTCTTTCTAGCCTGGACTAAGGTTGATTGTGCTTACTTGTAGGCTACGCCTAACATCCGCCTATACTAAGGCCACACGTTTACTTACATGAACCGTATAATTATAAAGATAACTTCAAAGTTTTGAAACCTGCCAAGTTTCCTGGCAAAATTACTGGGTAGGCCTAAAGTACAGGCAAATACATAGGCTTATGAGGAAAAAGTCGAGTTCAATGTAACATGAAAGTTGCTGCCTGTTGAAAACATTGATATAGGCTAGGCCTAGGCCTAATTCCAAACGTGGTTGTATGTATTTCCGACATGCCCAGCCCAGCAACACTGACAATAGTCTGGGCCTTTCACTCTTGGAACCTGTTCTATCAAATAGTCAGGTTCCAGGAGCGATATCAAAATATTAGTAATCAATGTCGGGGAATCAGACAGCCGACCACCGTAACAATAGCGACTGCGTAACGCTAACGAACGTTCAATGTTTAAATGCATTGCTAGGGGCAAGGCGTAAGCCGTAAGAAAATATCATTTGAGCTCATTGAAACACAAGTTGAAACCAATCAAGAGGTAAAACATAGGGACAACAATGTCTGTATAATATTCTCCATACACCAGACTGGTAAATGAAGAGCGAAATATGCTTAAATGCTTAGTTTGTAATACTTACGACACATACGAGAATCTGCTCACCATGGACGCCGCCATCTTGACAACATCGTTCTCATTACGCGTACATCCGTACCCATGCACAATCGAGTAAAAAGCTACGCGTAATTGCATGTATACGCACAGAGCAGCTCTGGGATCGAACACTTTAGTAACACTTCGTGGTGCTATTTTACTGCGCGTATTGCTTTAAAACGATTTTACGAAGAGACACAATGATCAGTGTCACTTCGTAAAATCGGAAAATGTCCCATAGTACGATAATGGGTGTGCACTTATCTTATTAATTAACACAATAATTAAGTTTTTCGCTAAAAACATATCGCTATGTGTAGCTCATGACATAAAATGACAATACATAAAAAAACCCGAATTTTTAAGTTTTTTATTATTTTTTATACATTTGTGCCAGTTCGTGATGTCGGTGACGGTATGTCTAGGTCGGACGTATCATTCAGCGGGCTGGAGCCGACAGTAATCTGAAGAAAATTCATCTGGAGCTGGGTGGGAAAAGCCCTAACGTCGTGTTCGCTGACTGTGACCGTAAGTCACAAGAAAAACACCAACAGACCATCACAATTCTATAGCTGCCCAGAAATACCTCTTCTATCATTCAGTGACTCTGACGTAACCAAAGGAAGTGGGCGGATCGTGATTACCTTGTCCATACCACACATTCGCTATGGGCTCGCATTCAAGCACAACAGTTGCAAAGTCGGGTTTTTGAACTTGATTTTCCCTTAAACAAAATCCTCCAAACCACAAAATAGGAAAAGAAAATGTCCTACAGGACTAAAATGTTCTTTTAGGAGAGAAAGAAAATAAAGAATAACAAAACCACCAACCAAAATTCAAAATTAGATTGACATATAGAAAACTGGATACAAATTCAGTTTATACTGTAGATATGTTTATCTGTTTCACATCCTGATCAAGATTCCTATCTCACAGTTCAATAGTTATAGTTATTAGCACGGATATCAGCCTAAATAGCCCTTTTCAAAGGTTTGCGTGAACCGACTTACACTGACTACCATAGGTTACATTTGAAAATTGCTGACCCCTACTGACCATTAGGTGACCATTGGCAAATTAATTAGATAAAGACTGTCGGAGAATAAAGCGTTTTTGTAATTTTAATGAAAATGACCCCTACTGACCATTAGCTGACCATTGGAAAAAATCTGACCCAACTGACATTAGGTGTTCAATGGCCAAATTAATTGGATCAACACTGTGAGAGAAGAAGCATTTCACAATTTTAGAAAAAATGACCCCAGCTGACCATAGGTGACCACTTGCCTGGTTTGGCTTGGTCAAGAGATGCAACTAAAATGTACATAGCAGAATACGCACCTACGGATAAAGATCCTAATACGATAACCACCGGACTAAGATGTAGGTCTCACCAGTCACAACTGGTGTTCTTTGCCTCAGACGTCAGTGATCGACATTGACTGTTGTGGAGCATCAATATACACTGATCAGGGCACGCCATCTTTAAAATCAAAGCGAGGCAAATAAAGTTTTACTAAATGGCGGCCTATTGGTCTGTGCAGTAAACGAGTAGCTCTCGCATTGTTACAGCACCATTTGCAGATATCGAAAATATTTACTACCGAATTATTAAGAAATATCTTACTCACATAAAAGTAAATAATGATTCTATGCATCCAGCAAAATGATTGCGCTAGATATCCTGTAATTATTCCGAAAAATATAATTTTATAATAAAAAATTCGCGATCGCCGTCCGGCGAGCGCGAAAAAACAAAGATAACATAAGAATAACTGCCCAACGCCGGTTGAAAAACAAACGCTGTTTTCGTGCTTTTCTCGACATCCATGATTGTACAACTTCGGACAGGTCAGTTAAACGATATTTACTATGAAATACAACCCCCAAAAACTACCCATTAATGATAATTCAAGCAATTACCAATGGTGTATCCTACATTTAACAATCTTCAAAATAGATAGATGGATTTATAAATTCCCCCCAAACGTCAATCCGTGTTTGAGGTAGGTCATATCTCATTGCATTTTAAAAAAAGGATCGTAAAATTAAGGCCTACAACCAGTCGCCGAAATAAAGTTTCAGTGAAGTAACGAGTAAATTCACGTGAACGTTAATACGTGACGTGCTATTTTAATTTTTCATGCGTGTAATTTTCTCCAGCTAAAATTACCTCTGTTTGGTAGGAAGTACTTTTTCATTATAAAGGCTCTCTGTGAATAGTCATTTGAACTGGACCTGCCATTTTCAAGAAATGAAAGGAAAATTTGGAGCCCGATGCGGCCACGTGTAAAGTTAGCTACGTTGCCTATAGTGTGCCATAATTTAGTTTTGTCGGCAGTGGCTACCTGATCTAAACAATTTAGACGTCTGAGCCTAAAAATGTATCCCTATTGCGGTGATTTTTAGTTCTATCTTGGTATTTTCAGTTGACTATGCTGTGGAGATGAGCCATTGGGGTATCTTCCTTCATTCCGGCCAGGTCTGTTGTGCCGGCACCAGGACCTTCGTTCAGGAGGACATCTACGATGAATTCGTCCGAAAGAGCAAGGCGAGAGCCGAGAGACGCGTGGTTGGTGACCCGTACGATCTCAAGACGGAAGGCGGACCCCAGGTACGTCCGGAAGGCAATTTGTTCTTCTTCTGTAAACCTTGTGAGATATAATACTACCAATCAAGTATCATTCTTTATAATACGTTAAAACAGACGAATGCATTTGAATGTACACTAAACCCAGGTACGGTTTGGAACAAAAATACGACCAAATACTTGTACTAGAGAAAAAAACCTACAAGGCCGTAACATTTGTTAACATATATAAGGCAATCTTTAAACCGTCGATAGAAATAGCAAAATAGATTTTAAAAAGGCTAGATACATTTTACTCTTCAAGTGATTCGTTAAAATATTACGGTAGACTTTAGACAGGCCGATACAAGTGCTAAAATGCATTCACTATACTCAAATTGAGACATTTTCAAACGAAAGGCCAAAATGGTTACTATAGTGTCACTTGAAGAGGCCTCAATTTAAGATTTCAGATAGGGTCAATCTCAAACGCTGTTATGCCATGGATTGTATAACTTAACACGCTCCATGAAATAAGCCAGTAACATTAATCAGGTTTTGATTTCGAACGGTTGAGGCTTGTTAGTTAATTTTAATCATCGTTTTAAAATTATTCAATTCAAATAAATGTAATCTTTTCTTCGGAATGCATGGCCCCGGTTGATTTTTAAAAGCAAGATAATGCATGACCCATTTCATGAAGACACCTGACAAATAATTATGCTCACGTGGTCAGTGACTGTTAGTTGCCAAACTTCTTGGACACTTTAATAATAATAATAATGAGATTTGTAAAGCGCACATATCCACCCTGCAGGGTGCTCAAGGCGCTGTAGACAACAACAAGTAATCAATCCTTAAAAATTTGCGACATCAAGTAAGTCTTAAAAAGCGATTTGAACCTAGTTGTACAATGGCATGATCTGAGTTCAAGTGGCAATGAATTCCAACAGGAAGTCTCACCTGGCCAGATTTTGTGGAATGAAAAATATAAAGGCCTACTGAGCACAAACCATTGACAATTTTGTCCATTATTTGTTTACCGAATTAACGAAATGTACCCAATTTCGGCAAAATGTAGCCTACACCCTGCGGCGGTGCCGTGATAAGGGAACTAAATGATGCTGATCTGGGGCCAATTTCACGGGGCTGCTAAGCACCAAAATTTGCTTATCATGACAATTTGTCCTTGGTAAAAACAAGTTTACAGACCAAATTTTCAGGTGATCTTTATTGTTTTTAATTAATAACCAGCTGTTTTTTTGCTTAGCATGAAAAACACGTAGAATTTTGGCTGATAACTTGTTTTTAATGAGCAAGACTTTTTTGTGCTAAGCAAATTTGTGTGCTTAGCAGCTCTGTGAAATTGGCCCCTGCACAAAATGCTGATCGCAAAAGTGTATCTAAGTAGCTGGACCAGATTTTATTATTTGGGGCTGAAATTGACTGATATTGTTCAGTGAACTTACAACTCTTGTTAACTGAATTCACTCCTAGATCGACCAAGATCAATTAGACAAGGTCTTGGAGCTGATCCAGAGCGGCAAAAAGGAAGGAGCCAAGCTTGAGTGCGGAGGTCAACGCAAGGGAGACTGTGGCTACTTCGTTGAGAGCACCGTCTTCTCTGACGTCACAGACGACATGCGCATTGCAAGGGAAGAGGTATACAGTGATTTTATGGGTGCACAATGTTTGAAAACAGGCAGCCCCTTATTATGCTTTAAAGAAGTTTGCGATTACATTATTGTGAAGTGTACCTTTTGCAACAACACTGTACAACTATTTGTTGTAATTTTACCAAACAAAATGCTGTAATCACAGACCTTTTTTGGTTATTGTTAAAAAAAGAAAAATATTGCAATCAGTTTGTTTTGGAAAAATACAGAGAAACCGTAACAACGGACGTCCATTTTCTTTTGTTATTACAGTTTATATATATGATTATTTAACTGGGACTTCTTTGTTTAGGGATGCGTCTCATAAAGACGCATTTATGAAAATGTCCATCAGTGTAGTTGGTTTGTTATCTGCGAATGATGCGCGAGAACGTTCAAACGACGCGCACGCGCGCGTACGCGTGCATGGGCGCTAATCTATTTCCGAAACGAGTATCTAGCTACGGTCTACAGCTACGCCTACTTAGGCGCTAAAGGCTAATATAATTCGTATATGGCAGAGCTATAAACATCGAATAAAAGCTAGACGCATGTATACTGTTATCGTTGTAGTGATTGTTCTGAAAGTAGGCTGCGTCACAGAGCACACGCGAAGGTGCGAACGTGCCCCGTCCCCGCGCACGGCACGCCCCCGATGAGCGTTTCGCGTACTTGCACATTCCATAAGCAGGTCAATTTTCAGAACAGTTTAAAAAACGCAGGTCATGTCTAGGTTTTATTTAGATGTCTATATGGGAATTTTGCCGGGGCAAAACGGGTGCCAAATACGTTCTTGTCGTTTTTACGAAGTGACAAATTAATTTCATAATTCATGTGAACGTTAATTTGTGGGTTGTTAGGGCATTGAAGTTGTGTTCTTTCGTGTAGTTATACTAGTTAGGTCAACAGAGTGCCAAATTACAGCGAAATGCAAGATGCATAAAGAGACAAACTTCAATGCTATTTTCTCTGCGAAACATGTTTTTTTTATTCCGCGCTAGGACAGATTTTCTCTCTTTGTGAAAACGGTGACGATAACCGTGCAATATTTTTCTAATTCAAAGTGAGCCCCCAAAATATGTTTTTGATTGGATTGGTTTCCTTTTTTGTTCAGATTTTTGGGCCGGTCCAGCAGATTCTGAAGTTCAAAACCATCGAGGAAGTAGTCGAGCGTGCCAACGCTACGACATACGGCCTGGCTGGCGCTGTGTTCACACGGGACATCGACAAGGCATTTGCTGTGGCTAACTCCATAAGAGCCGGTCTGATCTGGTAGGCGTAAACATCAGTCGTTGACTTTACTAGAAATCTGATCTACTATCTTTCTTTGTTATCAATAATTATATGCATATGAAGCACGATATGTGGCAGAGAAACGCCCCCCCCCCCCCCCTTTTTGTGTGGACCATCGTGTTACCGGAATCTCAGGAATTATTGTTAGGTTTCAAGGGGTGATGTGTTAGGTAACAATAGTGTGGAGTGTGTGAGGGTATAGGGATAAGAGGTGGAGGGGGGGGGGGGGTTACCCCCTCTGCCACATATCGTGCTGGGTATAATTATATGTGACCCAGCACGAGTAAACGAGACACTTTGAGGCAAAAATGAAAACTGAGATTTAGATTTCATCATTTAAAGCTAAACAAGCTTTAAACGATGAAATCAAAATCTCAATTTTCATTTTTGCCTCAAAGTGTCTCATTTACTCGTGCTGGGTCACATATGGCATCATTTTGGTGCAACAAGGTTTCTACGCTCTGTGACAAAAAGGGAACAAGTGTTGTTCAATCAATCTTAGTACCAAAAACGTGTGCCAAACTGCCGATACTTTGGGGCCAAATTCTTTCCATAAAGGTGATAAAAATGTGCACCAAATTGTAGTAATTTGTACCATTTGTCACGTTGTGCACGGTGCATTGCCCATTTAACAGTGAATAGTACAATTAAACTTTGACAAGGTACTTTCTGCACAGCAAAAACAGACAATCAGGTAAGGTTTACGGGTTACGAGTTTTTGAGTGGTTTAATTTTCCACTGTGATCACTATAGGGGTCCTCATTGCGAAAGCGAGACCAGGCAAAATGATTTGAAAATGAAAACAAAAATGAAAACAAAACCGCCAGGTGATTTTTGGTAAGAAATGGCTTATTTAAAAAAATATTTTCTTGAATTCCTCATAAATGAAAGTGGGGGGGGGGGGGGGGGGGGGGGGGGGGGGGGGGTGGGCTCCTCACCTCCAGTTATTATTTTTTTTGGGGGGGGATAAGGAATCGGTCAAAATGGTCCATTTGGCTGTTAAACCATTTGGCAGACGCCGTGTATGCCAGACATACCAGGGTGTGCTTCAAAATGTGCCTGCCTGAACCAGCGTCGGCTCGAGGTTCGTGGGGAAAAAAAGAAACCCGCGCCTGGGCCTGGTCAATGTACAATTAATCCCGGCCCGAACTGGCTTAAACAGCTTTCGTAGTTACAGCCCTATGTGTACAGTTTTCTACTAAGGTGCCTTTTCTTGCTGTTACAGCAGTTACCGCTTTCTTTATTGAGGCACTCGAGGTGGGCTAAGACCTGGGCCCAATTTCTTGGCTCTGCTTATCGTTAGCGAAAAATCCCTGCTTACTATAGCAGAAAATTCGGTGCTTACGGTAAACGTATTTCACACGTTAGCGAGGAATTTTGGTCTCTGAGCATGCGTAGAACCCGTAACTATAAGGATTCTGTGCTTACAGGGTAAGCACATAATTTTTCTGCTATCGCGGTTAGCGGGAAATGGTGACCGTAAGCGAGGAATTCTGCGGTTAACAGAGCAAAGAAATTGGGCCCCGTTTAGCCCAATTAGTGGGGGTGCCATGACTAACACTTTATCTGTCTGTCATGTGTGCACTGGTTACTATAATCTACAACAACCGTTATTCGAAAAAAATTAATGTTGCATTTAATCAGAAAAAAAGTTGTAAACTGCAATATTGATTAAAGGGATCGTATACGTTGGTTATTGGAACCCACTGTTTGTTTCCATCCTATATACATGTAGTTATAGATATATACCATAAAACTAACATGTACAAATTTCATTTCAAAAGGTGGTAGCGATTTTGAGATATTGCCGAAATTCTGGAGCGGTTTTGTCCACGCAGACAGAATAATCTGCATTGGAATACACAATCTGAGAAACGTCACTGCAGTAACTCTTCTCAGATTGAAATTTGTTGGGATAAAAAGTGATATTTTTTCCATAACCACAGTACTTCGAAGTGAAAAGTTTTTAAAAATGCATTATACTACAAAAGCGGCTGTACTTCTTACCAAGTAAGTTTTTATTGTCATTAATTTTTGGAGTAATTACAATTACGTATACAATCCCTTTAATAAACCTGTATTTGTCCACTATGCCAAAACCTATACATTTCATTTAAATGTTCAATTCAACTCCCTTTTTACGCACTCTATAGGGTTAACAACTACGGCCTCTTCAGTCCCATGGTTCCATTCGGTGGATACAAAATGTCTGGCGTTGGCAGAGAGGGGTAAGTTTTCAGAATTGCAATTTTCTTTTTATTTTAACCGTTTTATTTTGTAACGCTAATTTGCATGGTCGCTTGAGGGCGCTGTAACAGCCATTTTTTTAGGCTGCAACTAGCCCAATCACGTACTTTAACAAAGTATCTTAATGAAATGTACTTTTATCTAAGAACTAAAAAGTGCAAAACTAAATATTGTTTAAGCTGTAGTGATGTTTAGACTTTACGTGAATTATCATCGAATTCGTTATGGGCTCTGTTAGTTTAGTTTGGTTCCCTGACCTAACATTTTTTTATTATTTCCAAGACGTCTAAATTGTAGGTCAGGTAGCGAATGGCGACACAAATAGATGATGGCACACTGTATGCAGCGTAGCAATTGACGATACCACAATTCAATTATAACGGCTTTTCCCAAAAAGGCACTACACAACGCATGCGTTAGGGAATAATGTTAACATTATTTTTCACTTTTAAATTATAAGGCACTTCCGGTTTGGACCGGAAGGAAGGGTCAAGGGATTTTACGCACAAGATATAAAATGAAGATCCCATGAACATAAACATAGAGTTCCGATCTTTCACGGTTGATTTTGTATTGATTTTTAAAGATTAAATATATTGCACTTTTATTTAAGATTACGTCACATGCCCCATGATGACATCATCACGCCCACACTTGTCGATTCACAATTTTGCAATGTGGTCTTAATAATTATGTTTCGAGTTTGGAGTCGATATGATAAAAGAAAAATCAAACATTTAAGCCGAATTAAATTTAAAAAACAAAATAATATATAAAGTCGGTTATATTTCGTGTGTAACCCTCATTATTAAGCACGAATGTGGCAGAGAAACCCCCCCCCCCCCTCTTTTGTGTTGACCATTGTGTTCCCGGAATCTCAGGAATTCCTTTTAGGTTTCAAGGGGGATCGGTTAGGTTACAATAGTGTTGGGTGCGTATAAAGTATAGGGATAAGAGGGGGGGGGGGGGGGGGGGGGGGGAGGGGGGGGGGGGGGGTATTCTCTGCCACATTATCGTGCTGGGTATAGTAACCCCCATGCTGTTTGGTTTTATGGCTTTATATGTTAAAGATGGACTACAACGGAATAATGATAAAGGCTGTGTTGCTGTTTTTTGTTCGAAAAATGTATAATGATTACTAATATATCATTAGTATTCAATAAATCTTGTTCCTTCATGCAAAAAACAAACAAAATTGATCGGCGTTCTACGACCCAGATAAACTCAGTTTCAGCAAAAGCCCTAACTCATGAATAATTCATACTTTGTGTGTGACGTACTACCCATGAAAACGCATACATATGGTGGCCCTGAAGGGACTCCGCAGATCGCGAATATTGACGTCAAATTTGACGTCAATATTCGCGACTTTTGGGGAAAGTCGTGAATATCGACGTCAAATTTGACGTTACTATTCGCGACTTTTTTGGAAAGTCGTGAATATTGACGTCAAATTTGACGTCGATATTCGCGATCTGCGGAGTCCCTTCAGGGCCACCATGTATGCGTTTTCATGGGTAGTACGTCATCACTTTTCGCTGGTTTACAAGTCCGCTGGTACTATATCGTGGATTTCATTGTGGTTTTCAGTGGATCTTTGCCGGGAACCAGTACAGGGCGGGAAATTTCAAAATCGAAGAATCGAGGTCTAATTTTTTCGGTCAAATTGCAACAAAATTATTTAGAGAAAAACATGACCGTAACAATAAAGTGTTACCTGAACACAACATAAACAAGGTCCGATAATAAATTTAATGTGTGAGTTTTCGTTGTAGTCCATCTTTAACACAGTACTTTCCTATAGTGTCTGAATATATTCGATCCCAGCTGGTGTTGTTGAATGAGGCAAGGCGACAATAGCATGATTAATTGCTTGGGTATGTCTGGTAAACCCAGACTTGAATAGCCCCTTTATGTACACAAAGTAATGAGATACTCGTGGGGCAGCACTTTCCTTTGCAAAAAGCTGTATCACCGGTTCAACCAGGGTTCAAGCGGCACTTACCTTGCTATTCGGCATGCTTTGAACTAAGAATACATGTAATATGAGATTTTTTTTAAACAAATGATGAAAAATCTATTCTTTTTTTTTTACGGCGAAACGACTTCGAAAAAAAGTGCGGTGGCACGTCGCTGGGTTAACCTGCCGCTAGAGGGCGCTATAACATTGCCGTTTTTGTTATTAAGTACACTAGGCAGATACATACATCGTTGAAAAAGGTCACATCATTTTTTACTTTTAAATTAAGAGACACTTCCGGTTTGGACCAGAAGGATGGATAACGTGATTTAACGCACATGAGATAAAATAAAGATCCTGGATTATTCTATCAATTCTCACAAACATCAAGCTCTGGTTTTTTTTACGGTCGATTTTTGTATTGATTTTCAAAGATTAAATCGATTGCACATTTAAGATTACATCTCGTGACCTCTGATGACGTCATCATGCCGTCTATCTTCGAGACGCAACTTATATATAAGGAATATGCCTATTCCAACTAGGAATGATGTATGACAAAAATGAATGCCAAAAGTCGGGGATAATTCACGTGTAGATTCTGCGAAGCCGAGGGCGCGTTTAACAACTTAAAAAAAAAAAAAAAAATGTAGCTGTAAAAAACAGAAATGCTTTACAGTGTAGGCCTATAGCGAACTAGCAGACGACCAGTTTATCAATGGTACCAATGCAATTCTCGCCTACATTATTGACGATAGTAAACTATAGTAGAAACATCGAACTAGCAGATGATCAGCATTGTTTCGAACGCGTAGTTTCTTCCAGAGTAAGTTAAACACATACAACTGGTTTATCTTTCAGACTTTATTTGCACGATAAACAATTGTTGGCCGCTGTGACACATGTGTCCCTCGGGTGTTAAAATACAAAAATATCACAACACGTACAACAATTATATGCACTGTACTGTGTTTGGCTATACACGCCCCTCCTAATACATACAACAAATCATTTTTTCATTTTCATTGCCGGTACAGGCAATTTGTTTTATTTACAGATGGGACAGAGTTTGTCGGTTTTTATTAATGCATTTTTTGTCTTGTTTTACCTTTTTGTATCACCATTGTTTGTTTGTTTAATTTTGCATTTTAGAGGTGAAGATGGTTTCAAGGAATACTGTGAAGTCAAAACTGTAAGTTTATTTTGTTTATTTTTGTTTTCATGGGGAATAAGAAAATGCATAGCGGAAAGGTTTAGAGACAATTTCAAGGAGTTGCGCTCTGGATATTACTCAATTTCAACAAAATAAATGTTCAATTCCGACATAAAATGTCAATAAACAGGAATGTAATAAATGGAATTGGGGGCACAGCCAAAGAAACACAGCTGGTGTTAAGGAGTGCCTGTACATACACATCAAACTAAGTTAACAAAACACACAACATAGGCCTACATGTACATACTAAAACAATATTACACAATTAACACAAACAATTCCAGGATTGATCCCACTTCTAAAATAACAAAAGCAAGGATGGGTTCAACAGTTAAAAAAAGCTAAAATACGAAACCTCGCACCATTAAAGAAGATAAGCCCCCCCCCCCTTCCCCTTGACAAATTGGCGCATTAGGTGCCCCCCTACCAAATCAACTCTCGTTACGCCACTGAATTAAAGATGGCCTAGTATTTTGGGTGTGTACATTATGATTTGAGAAAAATATATTGACAAAGTTGGTTGAGGAAGTGCTTGTAAACAAGTAACATTGATATGATTGATAGCAACAGGGTTGTTACGTTGTCTAGAAAATAAGGAGCCCAGTTGCACGAAGGAAGCAGAATAATCGGAAAAAGATCTAAAGCTGTACACGATTAAATGTATACACCTTCAGCAGATGTTTTAAAGTAACGTTTGGGATATTATTTTTCTTAATTTTAAATTAAACTTTCTGGTCATATTTCAGGTTGTCATCAAAGTTCCTCCAAAGAACTCTTAGATGGTATACGTTTTATCGACATCAGCGAGAGAGATGGCGAGACAAAAGAGGAACATTCATATTAATCGACCCTCGGTGTCGTTGGTACCTTTATCAAGCGTTCATTGATCACGTGTATTCAGTTCAGCTAATGATCATCATAATATAATACTCGTATATTAGATATCCTTTTGTATTCAATTATTAAAATCATTTATGAGAACTCTGACTTTATCATGGCAAGAAAAGTTTAATATAAAGCACGACAATATCCAGTTTGGAGTGTTTAGTAGGTTTATATCGTAACAATTATATCGTAAATAATTTACTTTCATTTAGTCTGGTTCCCTATCTTTATTCGTTTCTGTAAAATGTAAAATTTATTTGTAGTTACTTTCTGGCAACCTAGCCTAAATTCCAGTTATACGTACTGCGTTTTTGCATACCATGATTTCTACAGAAAAAGAAAGGTTATTTTACGTAAACTGACAAAAGTCGAAAGTCGTTAAAAATATGACCCGTTTTTACAGGACGGTCCTGACGTCCCGACTGCCATAACTTATTTATAAAACGTGCCCTAGACACGTGCACATTCCTATGGAATCTATAATGGGGACGAGATCCACCAAGCCCTACAGGCAAACGTACATGTACACAAAGCGTGACATCATTATGTCGTCGGTCTACTGGATTTGTTTATTAAAGACACTTTGTTGTATCAGAAATCAATTTCCTTGGCGCACCTCTTGAATCTAAGTGTAATCACTGCAGTCTGTTAGCTGGGATCATGTGGATCACGAAAAACCAAAATCCCCAATCGCAAGTTCACCAGTTAATTAAATATTTGCATTTTAATCACCTGTGTATAACGGGCGCCCTCTATTGACCAGGATTGGAAAGCTGTGTACATTTTCAATGGGAAAAGATTGTTTATTGCAGTTGCTTGCTCAAAAGGGAATCTACACAGACAGAATTCGATTAAAGAGGAATTAGGGTGTGTTTTAATGTCTTAATACAAATTTTCATTTTGTTCATTGCCATAATTTGAACTTGTTAATAGAGTGTCATTTTTTTATTGTTATTGTTTGATTTTTGTATTATAATTTTTTTTTTTATTTTTTATTTTTTTTTTTGGGGGGGTTAAAAATCTAAATGTAAATTGTATGAAAACAATTTATACACGACCAGATTTTTTTTTTAGCTTTAGTCTTTGATACATGTTTATTCGTGACGGTAAAACTGAAATTTGTCCATGTCTTTAACAATGTACATGTGAGTGGGTGAACAACAACTCGTACCGATTTACATTTAATACACAATTCTGTTATAACAAACATTTTGCCCATTTCCAGCTGAATTTATATTAGGGAGAGTCAGATGGAAAGCAGACTGTGTGATACAATGTTTCTGTGGTGACAAGATCCTTCCCCTCGATCTGTGAGAACAGCCACTGATCTTCTTTTTTCCTCGCTGCTTCCAGAAGCTTTCCTGCAGTTAGCGTCTGGCATTGTGAAAGTTTGTCAAGGACAGTTGTTCGTTTTTTTGTGTCCAAACTCCACCTCTGTTCTATTTTGTTAACGGCATATACTATAGAGAAAGGACCACAGAAGGAGTTTGAACTTACTGGGCTTCAAAGCGCCTCACGTTCGTCGCCGCGCTGTTAAAGATCTGCGGTTTTACGACCGCAATTAGGCTAGTGTAAACATTGTCGGTCACTCAGCGAGTGCTGCACTCTGACCTTCACTTTCGCTTGGTCAGCTTTATGGGTACTGCGCATGCGTAATTATTACAACTCTCTCGCGTCCTCGACTCGTCGTCTTGACGACAACAACAAAATGGCTTCCACTAGCGTGACTCCGGTCTGTGAAGACATCGACTCCATCGATTTAAGTGATGGTTTTACTAGCGCCATGCTTTTAGTTTACAAAATGATCATACCATAGAATTCGCTAAAAATTATTAACACACTGCTAGTGCTGGATCAGGACGACGAGATTTAATTCTTCAGATTACAATAAGTTTTCTAATTATTGTTGATTGATCAAACACAATTATTGCAAGACTTTGAAATTGAGCATTTTACAACAGTCCATGTGTATCAAAAATGTTATTTTGTAATCCATCAAGGGATCAAATTAAACGTAACTTTTTGTTCCATCAATAGATTGTCCTTTAACATGTTTAAGTTAACAATACTATAGTAAATACGTAAAAAAAATAATTTGAATTAAAATTTCCATACCTCTTGGAAATCGCAACAAATTATACTATTTTCGACATGAACAAAATCATTTCAAAGTTGCTTTGTATACAGTAGGAATGGTCATGCTGATTTGTGCCTTGTTTACAAAATAAATCGTTAAAACTTAAAATATTCTCGATTTTCAAGTTTTTTGTTTACAGTTGGGTAACACTGGGGAACGTAATGGCATACATCACAAGAAAGCCCATTTCATGACAAAGAACATGCACTATTTCGTTAGCATGCAGGGTCATGCATTTTCATGAAAATATCATATTTAATAACCTATCCCCTAGGATTGATTTTTTTCATAAATGGACCATTATTTACTGAAAACTTGGCCGATTTTCGCCGAACAAACGTTGAAATATACTGCTTCGAATATAGAAACTGCACATCGGTACTTCACGTGGTATAAGTCACCAATAAACACTGTGCATGCGTTAAAGCTTCGCTTGTTCACATTTTTTTCTCTCCAGAAAGTGGGAAATCGCTGCAGTGAGGTGACGTTAGCGTTGAGTTTTTCACCGTACAACGCATAGGAGGTTACCGATTACCAGCTAAAATGTCGGCGACGAACGTATCGCGTCAAAGGAGGCTTGCGGTCAGTGGTCCAGCTTGCGGTCGTAGTGCTTTAGCAATGGGCATACCAGGGGGTCTGATAACAGTAATTGGCTTAGATTTTATTGCCCGGGAAGTTCAAACTCCTTCTGTGGTCCTTTCTCTATGCATATACTCAACTACATCACGTACTGTTGACAATGCGGATTCCTGCGGTACATCAACGTGCGTGTACGATTGGAATGCCGATATGATCATCTCCGCTTTTCGGCGATTTTTGCTTGGGTACATTTTTCCACCTACCGGCACAAGCGTGGAATGTTTTTAACTCTTTTCAGAGAACAACAAAACCCTGGAATCTGCATCTGAACCGTGCATAATACACTTTTTGTTTGTTCAAATCGCTATCATCTGAGCAGCTCGTGTCAACAGCGCCTACGCTCGCTCTATTTCACAACGCCCGCTATTGGTCCATTTTCCCACTATTCGCACAAACGTGCCGCACCACGACAGAAGGGCCTCGTTGATTGGTCGTTGAAAAACATGAATTTTAAATTGAGATTTTATCGAGTACTGGTTCGCAGACCGTTTGGGGATTTTATTTGTGAGTTTCCCAACAACTTCCTAAGTAGTTTCAGATAAGTAGATATAGATTCACGATATGCGTCAAGAAGGTGCAAGATAATCGGCCATGCCCTGTGGTCTATATCTGTATACATCAAAATGTATTATATTTCAGTCATTGGACATGGTAAGAACTTTCTTTTTACCCCCCCCCCCCCCGCCCCCACCGTGTAGTTCATACAGAGGCTTAAGGTGACATCCTGTGAGAAACAAAACACTGAACAAAGATGACATCTGTAGTTTCTGAGAGTCCTTGATGTTGTATTTGGGAAACTCAATGTATCTTGAACTGCGGTTGGTCACTTAAATCTCCGCAATAATGTAATATAGGTTGTGTTCGATATAAAATACTAAGTTACTGCAAACTTACTCCAAATAAGGTAGCTTGTTTTAAATTTGGTTCAGTTGTTCGATAACGTGAAAATGTTTGATAGATTACTTTGTGGTGTTGATACTTCCTGTTCAAGTGCTCATTTGCTTGCGCAGTTTTACAGTTGATTGAGAGAAATTAACACAGTAGATGTATATCTGAAATAAATAAAACATTCCGTTAAAAAGCTCAAAGTCGTTGTAAAACGAATGCAGTTATTGTGAAGAAAGGTTTTGAATTGAATATCTATCATATTGCTTTACTTTAAAAATGCATTGTTTTTCAATCAGAATTAATAATTATTGCACCAATTAGGAACCAAAAAGGCACTTTTCCCCAGATAAAATACAAATGACATTTTCCGGCAAAATTCTAGCGCGAGAATGCTCAGAATAAAAAACAATGCGTCAACGAGGGCAGCAAACAGAAATAGTATGTTTGATGACGTCATAACACGTCTATCGTTGGCGCTCTTCTATGCTAGGAGTCCACTGGGCCAGCGCCAGTTGGTGCCAGTTTGCGCCAATGCAATTTGCTTTGCCGCCTAGTGTCGCCAATAAGGTGCCTAGTGGCGTGTAGTGGCTCAAACTGGCTCGTGGTGGCCCGTAACGGAACCAAATTTGAATGTGGCGGCAAGAAAATTTCAAAATGTTTGAAATTTTCGTCGCGCCACTTGCATCGAGCAATCAGCGCCAAGTGTCCGCCAAGTGGCGCCAAATGGCGCGAACATATCGCCCTTTGGCGCAAACAATCCGCCTATTGGAATCCACTGGAATGTAATGGCGCGCGCCAAGTTGCGCCAAAAATTGTAAATATTTAGTAGAGATGTTGTTCATACAGCAGCTATTTGCACTGCGGCGAGTGAGGGCGCAAGATAAGATACTGTCAGTGTTAAGTCTGGTTTCGTCATGGCCGGACGTGCTCGTCTTCGCGGCCGGACCGATAGCCAGCCTTGGGCCGTGTTTTACACCGCGGCATGGCAGCAACCTAGGATTCAAGAGGGGTCTTTTTTGGGAAGGTTTTGCCATCCCAGTAAAAGTCAATCGCACTTGTGTTTGCGAGTTTGGACATTTGTGCTAGTTTGAAGACCCTTTCTTGAATTGTATGGAGAAATGAGGTAGGATCAAACCACTTTTTAATTTATTTTGTTGGTGCAGCTCAAAACTGAAGGAGCCCCCCTTGAAAAGGGGCGTGTCGATTTGGTTTAGGGAGCCGTGCTCTGAGACAATTGTATTCTTATAGAAGTGCAGGTATTATTGTTTTACCTCACGTTTTGCGTTTGCTTCGGCAGAGTTTAGAAAATGTCTCCAGGGTGCGCCAGCATATAGGTTTGAATGTTTGCTATGCTTAGCGGTATAGAGTCTTCGTACTGAAGACAACCTTTGTACGGTTGGGAGGTTGGGAGTGGCTGCACTGATGCGTGACAATGGAATGTGAGAGCGCCACAATGGTCTATGCAAAAGGCTGGCTTATTTTTTTAACAATTAGGGCCAGGAATGCAGGGTTTAATATCGTGTCCAAATGAAGTTATATGTTATTCAGGCTACTTAATGTTTGCATACGTTTTCAGCAATGAATTTTCAACAACAAAAAAGACAGATGAAGACATTGTTCACCAGTAGAGGTATATCTCTTATCGCATTTAAAAATTCACTTTTTGTATTGAATTCATATAATGCATTTTTACGTAGAATTTGCCGTGCGATTAAATCAGGTGTATAGTATATTGCAGTATATGCTGGTGTAGAGGCAGCCGCCCTATAGCACGCACGCATGTTCTCCGCATTCAAATGTCGTATAGTGCTCTTAGTGTATTCAGTGTAATCTTCGTTGATTGCTCTATTTCGGGGGTGTTTTTCTACAGATCTGATTTTCTGGTTTAACCCTCCTATATACAGTGCAGTTACCATAGAGCTGTCAGACCTTTTAAAACCTTTCAAGTTTTCTGGACTGAAGCGTTTTGAAAGGTGAGAAAGCTGTCTGACAAATAGAACCTATGAGGGGTTTTGAAGGGTAAAACAGCTCTCTGAACAAACTGGTGTTAAAAAAAACAAAAACAAAAAAAAAAAAAACTTTCTAAAGGTTTTGAAAGGTGTAGTAGTGCAGTAGCAAAAAATTCTGGAGCATTTTGAAAGGTTCATACTTATTGATGACCATTTTGCCCATTAAGCAGGTTTTGAAAGGTTTTGAAAGGTAAAACCATCAGAGGGTTAATTGAGACCTTTATAAACCTCTACCCAGCTAATTATAGGTTGAGTTTTATTAGAAGTCTGTGTTGAAATAACATATTTCCGCTGCATATCTGTAGGAAAGCCCGTATTATCTAAATGTTGGGACTTCGGTGCTAATTCATACAATGGGAATGAAATATCTTAGAGCCTGATGGGTGCTCTCGCATCGTATGGCCAGTCAGAATGCAGCGTAGTCTTTATAATGAGGTGCTCAGCGATGTCTTGAGCAGGTTGGCGGCTCACATAGCCGCAAAAATGCGAAAAAAAAAAGAAGTAATGTTCATTTTGGCAGTGGTGTTGTGCCAACATGGTGACTCTGACTGTTTCGGGATATTAAAAAAAAAATATATATATATTATAATTTCAATATAATTATAATGCATACTCGTACCTATTGTTATATTACTGTGCTTTATGCTCACGTTTTGCATGTGATGTTTGTTTTAGATAGTCAGAGTGCCACATGTTCTGGTTGGGCGCCTTTGCTCTGCTCTGGTATGTGGCAGTGGTTCTGACATGTGTTTCGCCTTTGAGTTTAGTACAGCAACGCAGGTTTGGTCGGGGTGTTAGATCGTTTTAACCTTTGAGGTCAGTACATTTTTAATGATGCATTTATGTGCTTTTTGCGTGGCATTATTTGTGTGAGCCTGCTTTCGGATTAGACGACATTTTGAAGATAGGTAACTAAATCACATATCTTGTCGCCAAGCCGGCTCAGTATGCTGCTCAACTCTGTTGATGAAAACTTGATAAGTCTCTCTAAACAATAAGACGATACTAGTATTTTTAGCCCTTTTGTTGCAAGCAATCGTCGTTCAAAATTAAAAAAAAAAAAAAAAAACGGTTTGAAATTGAAGCTTTTGGTTTTATTAGAGTCCAAGAACACTGCCGGTTATGTCAGCATGTCTTCACTGACTATAAGTGCCTCCTTCGACGGTGGCAGATCCGTTTCAATCATAAATGTAAATTTAACCCGTGTGTAAAATATGTTTGTATATAATAACGCGATGCAACCTTTTTCAAATGTTGGGGAGGAAGCCAATTTAAGCGCTATTTAGGCAGAAACTTATTCAAGCCTTGCTCATAGGGGTTTAACCTGGGAGAAACAACCAAGGGGCATGTTTGTTTCAGGTCATTCCGCACAATATTATTGTGACCTAAGACACGGAAAATCCGGCATGCGTAATCGCCATGGTCCGTCCCAGGACAGTGCCAAGATCCCGTATTTTGCATAGTAAAAGCGATCAGGCCCGCTCTGGGCAAACCTTATACGTTCTAATTACAAGGTAGTTCTCCATTTAAGTCAAGTACATGTATACGGAATCCGCAAAAATTGTACAATTTAAAAGGGTTCTTGATCTTCTCGGGGTACCCGGATCAGTATATGATATGAACCGCGTACTGCTTGTGAGCAGCCTATAGCAATATTCGTCTTAGTACAGGATTTGTTAGCCTTATTATGGATCTTCGATAAAAGATAACAATTATTGTGGGCAATTAACTTCTTTGAGGACCAGGGCTGATTTGATTATTTGATCGATTGAGAGTTTGGCCGCTGCTGTTTGGTCACCGCTGTTATATATATTACAACCCCGATTAGTTATGGCTGTCAAGTTTAAATTGTAACAATGTTCTTATTTGGGTTTTATCACAGTCACCTGACTAATACTGTATAATGACATAGACGGTTATGGAAGGAATACCAGGAAAAATAAAAAGAGACAAAGCTGAAGACGGAGGGGCAATCTAAGTTCACAAAATGGCATGGCATTACAACAGACGGCTCGGGCTATAGCGAGATGAACATTTAGTGAATAGGCTTTTCTCCCGCTGTGGTTCGGAATAAAAAATAATGGGAGTTTGCATGTAAGGATGGTTTTAATAGTTCCAAGTACGGTTTTTCTGACTTAATTGAAAAGCGATTCAGGTGCGTGGTCGGAGAACCCTTGGTAAGTGCTACATATTTCCGGTCGGGCCTCCGGTTTCCAAGCAAATAGTCTGAGTATGTGAACAAGTCCAAAATTACCCTCACCAGCACAGGTTTAAACAACTGTAATTGTTTTGCACCCTTAAGATCCTTCCCCAGGAAAAGGTTTTTAACCTCGCCATATGTTAAGCGCGGAGGGTTTTGTTCTGTACCATCTGAAATTCTCATTTTCGGTTTGGGGGCTGTAGTGAGTTACGGCTCGTAGATGTTGGTAGCGTTATTGGTTTTCAAAATATCAGTTGGTCCATCGTGCCCTATTAGCTCGGCGTATCAGATTTAATCATGATTGTCCATAGTGAAGAGCTATAATGCATTCTTGTTGGCAGCATTCGTGTTTTAGGATGGGCCTAAACAAAGGGGGGCCTTGACATTCAAACAACACGGGGAGTGGACCCTCAAATGCGTCGTAGCGCCTTGAGCGGCGTGTGTACTACTTAGGCGAATGGCAGCCTCGTGGCGCGTTTCTTAGTGCTGGCTGGTTTATGAGTGCAGTCTTCAACGCATTTACGCGTGGAAATGACGCGCATTGTTGTTTAGCATCAGGTTTATCAGTCGCTGACCCTTTTTGGTGGCGCGGATAATACAAGAAGGTGTGACCGACTTCTGTCTGTGCAGTTGTACTAAAAATGCACAATTTTACGCTAGACTAGTGTGGGTATACTTCTACTTCTACGTTGATAATGGATAGTGCGTCCAACTGGATATCTCGTCAATTTGCTTGTCGTGCACGGTGTGGACCAGTGTAGATAATACTCATTTACATAGTGTGGGTGTATGGTGCATATATTTACAGTGAAATCTGGACTTTGTTCAGAAAGCCACAGTGAGCAATCCAGTCCTGAATGCTCAAGACTGGGTGATGCATGTACTGTGACTGGGATGATATTCCAAAGTGGAATTGTGCTGGGCATTAATGAATACCTGAATGCATCTATCCGGGTTTGATAGGGTAAGCAACTGTATGCCGAGGATCTTCTAGAAGTTGTGTGGCTAAGGATTGGAAAATGTGTTTGTAGAACTATTATCAGACTGGGCACTGCAGTATGCCAGACGGGGTCGAACTAGTGACTGATGGGCAGTGGTCTTTACTAACTGTGGGGTGTACTGCAGATTGCGACGCAGAAGACCTTGTATTCTGTTGGCCTTGGATGTTATGACGTCGATGTGTCGATTCCATTTCATATTCTTGGTCATTGTTACCCCGAGATAAGGTGTTGACTCGGTCTGGTTAAGATCAGAGGGCGGGCCTGTGCCTAAGAAAGAACAGTATGGATGGGTCTTGTGGGTTCAAATTGTAATCTAACATGATTAAGATAGTAGGGTGCCGTGGCCTAGTCGATAAGAACACCAAACCCAAGCTCTGGTGTTTCTGTTCAGCGGTTCGAGTCCCAGTCGTGACACTTGTGTCCCATGAACAAGACACTTAACTATAATTGCTTCTCTCCACCCAGGGGTACAATGTGTACCTGTGAGGGCAGAGATGGTTATTGTGATTGATTTAGCCTAGTAGCGCATATATTGCAGCACAGGCTGTATACTCCCCAGGGAGTTGAGAGGGTTTAAGGATTGGAAATTGCCCAGTGATCAGGGGTAATAATGTTGGACGCGCTTTGAGTCGCCCTTCGGGTGTGAAAAGCGCTATATAAATCCTAGATATTAGTATTATCATTATAATAAGTTAAGCAGCGGACGGGCCCTGCGTTTTGGATTTTAATCTAGTGTAGTTAAGTTCAGTGGACGAGAGATAGTTATAAGTTGCGCAGCAGACGCGCCTTGCTTGTGTGTTGAATTTGAATCTAACATTGTTAAGATCAGACGATAAGAGAGAATATAAGTTAGGCAGTGGACAGGCGCTGTGTGTTGAACTTAAATCTAACAATGTTAAGATAATAGGATAAGAGAGAATATAAATTTCGCAGTGCACAGGTTCTGCGTGTTGAATTTAGATCTAACATGGTTAAGATCAAAGGATAAGAGAAAATGGAAGTTAAGCAGTGGACGGGCCCCGTGTGTTAAATTTAATCCAGCAATTTTAAGATCAAAGGATATAAGAGAGAATATAAGTTACGCACCGGTTGGGCCCTATGTGTTAAATTTAAATCTAACAATGTTTAGATCATAGGATAAGGTAGTGAAAGTTCCGCAGTGCACGGGCCCGGTGTGGTGAATTTAAATCTACAATGTTAAGATCATAGGATAAGAGAGAATATAAATTCCGCAGTGGACAGGCCCTGCGTGTTGAATTTAAATATAGCTTTGTTAAGATCAGAGGTTAAGAGAGAATAACAGTTACGCAGGGGTCGGGCCCTGGGTGATGAATGTTTATCTTACATAGATAGGCCTATCATCGGAGGATAAGAGAAAATAGAAGTTACGCAGTGGACAGGCCTTGTGTGTTGTATTTTTAATCTAACATGTTTATTTTTAGATCAGAGGTGGGGCCTCCGCGTGAGAGACAATAACAATTCCGCGTGGAAGGGCCCTGCGTGTTATATTTGAATGTAACTGAATAAGGTCAGAGGTTGGGCCTCTGCGTTTGAGACAATTAGAAGTTCCGCAGTGGATTAGGCCCTGCGTGTTGAGGGTAGTATACACCATGGTTAATTGCTTAAATTATCATGAATGGGCGAATTTAGACGGTTGTATTTTATAGTAAATATAATTTAACTGGCCTGTTTGAAGTTTTACAGTCATAAATGCCGAGAAAGGCGCGGAATGCAGTGTTTGTTTTCAACCGGCGTCGGGCGGTTGTTCTTGTGTTATTAGCTGTTTCGGCAATTCAGCCGAAACAGCTATTGTAATCGTTAAAGTTTTTTTTTTTTTTTTTTTTCCTCCGTTTCAGACTTTTCTCCATAGGGATTGTACACGTTTTTTCTTCAGCCAATACACTTTGGCACTTTGGTAAATCCGATCAACTTGAGACTTGGCATACATTTAGACAACCACCCACAGATGGTCCTAGAAGAAATTCGTCACGATTACGTCATTCATGGTCACGTGATGTCACGTTAAAGGTACAATATTTCCCCATAGGTTTTGTACACGTTTTCCTTTAGGCTATTAACTTTGACGCTTTGGTCAATCCGATTGACTATAGACTTGATAGAAACCTCAACCACCATCCTCAGAAGAGCCAAGAGGAAAATCTTCATGATTACGTCATCGGGGGTCATGTGACGTCACGTTAAAGGTGCAGTTTTTAGGACCCTCTATCTCTGGAAGTACAGATCCGATTGGGGTCAAACTTAGTATTCATGTATTCCAGGATAAGTTATAGACGATAATTAAGATGACATTATGATGACGTCATCGGGTGTCATGTGACGTCACATTAAAGGTGCAGTTTTTAGGACCCTCTATCTCTGAAAGTACGTGTCCGATTGGGGTCAAACTTGGTATACGAGTACTCCGGGGTGTGTTATAGACGACAATTAGGGTGACGTCATGATGACATTATCGTGGGTCATGTGACGTCACATTAAAGGTGTAGTTTTTAAGACTCTCTATCTCTGGAAGTACAAGTCCAATTAGGGTCAAACTTGGTATTCAGGTATTCCGGGATGTGTTATAGACACAAATTAAGTTGACGTCATGATGACGTCATCAGGTGTCATGTGACGTCACATTAAAGGTGTAGTTTTCCCCCATAGGTTTTGTACACGTTTTCCTTCAGACTATTGACTTTGACACTTTGGTAAATTCACTCGACTTCAGACTTAGCATACACTTAGACCACTACCCACAGATGATCCTGGAAGAAATTCGTAACGATTACGTCATTCATGGTCACGTGACGTCACTTTAAAGGTGCAATTTTTCCCCATAGGTTTTGTACACGTTTTCCTTCAGACTATTGAATTTGACACTGTTAAATCCGATTGACTCGAGACTTAGTACACACCTCAATCACCATCCTCAGGGGGGCCAAGAGGAAAATCGTGATGATGACGTCATCGTGGGTCATGTGACGTCACATTAAAGGTTCAGTTTTTTTCATAGGATTTGTGCACGTTTTTTTCTACCAATATATTTGGCACTTTGATCGATCCTATCGACTTCAGACTTGGCACACACTTAGACCACTACACACATATTGGAAGTAATTTTAGACACCCGAAACAGCTCTGTGTTTGTCCACAAACACATGTCTAGTTTGTGTTGTTTCGCGAACGCGATCCGGCGGTCGCATATTTTTCTTTATAGAATTTTGTTTTTCGGGGTAGTTTCGGGATATCTGGCGCAGTAATTTTGCTGGATGCATGGAATCTTTATTTGCTTTCGGATGAGTGGGATATTTCTTAGTATTTCGGAGTAAATGGTGTATCCTACCCTTAAGTTTCCATGTAGCTGGTTAAAATCAGAGGACGGGCCTCTGCATGAGAGACAAAAGTAGTTGCCGCAGTGGATAGGCCCTGCGCGTTAGATTCGAATGTATCTGATTAAGATCAGACTGGTGGGCCTTTGCATGACATGCAAAAGAAGTTGGGCAGTACATAGGTCCTGCGTGTTAGATTCGAATGTATCTGATTAAGATCAGAGGGTGGGCCTTTGCATGACAGGCCAAAGAAGTTCCGCAGTGGATAGGCCCTGCGTGTTAAATTCGAATGTATCTGATTAAGATCAGAGGTCAGGTCTCTGCATGAGAGACAAAAGAAGTTCCGCAGTGGATAGGCCCTGTGTGTTAAATTTTAAATTTAACTGATTAAGATCAGAGGACGGGCCTCGGCATGAAAGACAACAGAAGTTCTGCAGTAGATAGGCCCTGTGTTTTAAATTTGAATGTAACTGATTAAAATCAGAGAACGGGCCCTTGCATGAGAGACAAAAGAGGTTTCGCAGTGGATAGGCCCTGTGTGTTAAATTTTAAATTTAACTGATTAAGATCAGAGGACGGGCCTCTGCATAAGAAACAAAGGAAGTTTCGCAGTGGATAGGCCCTGCGTGTTAAATTTTGAATTTAACTGATTAAGATCAGAGGACGGGCCTCTGCATGGGAGACACAAGTAGTGTCGCAGTAGATAGGCCCTGCGTTTTAAATTTGAATGTGACTGATTAAGATCAGAGGATGGGCCCCTTGCATGAGAGACAAAAGAAGTTTCGCAGTGGATAGGCCCGGCGTGTTAAATTGTTAATTTAACTGATTAAGATCAGAGGACGGGCCTCTGCATTTGAGGCAAATGGAAGTTCCGCAGTGGATAGGCCCTGCGTGTTACAATTGAATGTAACTGATTAAGTTCAGAGGGCAGACCTCTGCTTGAGTGACAATAGAAGTTCTGCAGTGGTCGGGCCACGCGTGTTAGATATGTAACTAACCGATTAAGATTAGAGGACGAGCCTCTGCGAAAAGAAGGGAAGAAAGAAAAAGCTATGGATTAAAGGATATTTCCTAAAATGTTTAAATGGTATTTGTTTGTACCAGCAGGGCATCCTTAATAACATAAACAAGTTTCGGCCAATCCTTGTCTATTTGTTATTGTTGTGGTCATCTTTATTCCACTTCTTAGAAGTCTTATAATTGGGATCGGAACTTTTGCCTAAAGACCTCAAAAGAATTATAAGAAAAAGAGATAGCGGCACGTAAAGTAGTTGCCATAGCCAGTTTGGCCTATTTTATACACGATTTTTAACGGTGTTCTTTATTTTGCTTTCTGTTTCCTAAATGACGTTTAACGATTGATCGAAGTCACATTTTTTCTTTACAGATCCCAAGAACCGTTTCCATGGTGAAAAGCGATGTTGTTGTTTCCACGGTCGCCGCTAAACTTGGCGAAAATTGCGTGTCGACGGGTCAGCAACTGTCCATCGGTGCAGCCGTTCTGCAAAACTGCCCGTTTCCAACGTATAGATGAATCCATTCAAATATACATGGGCGTTGTGGGCCAGTAGCCCTGTATCCCTATAGTAATTTAACGTCACATGGTCTTGCTGCATGAGAATGAAACAACCTTTTCTTCGTATTGTTAACTGTTGTGTTTGAAAAAGTGCCTGAGTCAAGACAGTGGTAATGGCAATAATTACAATAAAATAGATATTAACTATACGCAGTTGCGGTAGGCATTGACCCACAGGGGAAAATTTGAGGAAACGAGATGCTTTATGTATGCAATTCGGCGTCGGGAAAAATCCCAGGCAGCATTTCTCTTTGTTGTTGTTCTGCGCATATTTGCGGACTTGTGAAGCTCATCTGCAATTTTAGTTTATCAATTAGATAAACATCGTTAAAAGTATGGGGCGGTCTTGCAGGTTCATTCAGGATGCATTTCCCAGTTCCGCGCTATTTTTCTCCCCGTGCTCTTTTTCTTCCCGTGCTCGTTTGGCGTCTGCAAGTCTATCGGGATGTTCCCGAAAGCGAGGGCGGAGTTCTAAGCGAGGAGTGACGACACGAGACCCCATAATAATATACCCGTCATTGACGCTTCTTGGCACCGTTGAGCATGGCAAATGTACATGTACAAGATATCTTGAAGGTCGCAATTGCGCCGGATGGTTCGATCTGTCGCTCATTAGGTAGTATTCCGCGCCCTTATAACTCTCGGCTTTTGATGCCTCGGTATGTAGGGCTATCCGCCCTCTGCCCACCTACAGTGTCGAACTGCAACGCGCTACTCGCAAATGTCGGATATTCTAGCTCGGGGCTGGTCCTTCAGAACCTGCCTCCGCCGATAGTCTGAATGGCTACGCCGCCCCCGTAGACAAGGGGCGACTTTCAAATACAAGTTGGTTTTCATTGCACGCATTTCCACCGCGTCTGTCGAATAATACGTCAGCGTTTACGGCAAAACGCCATCAGATAGGCGGGGAGTTCTCCGCTTTACCGGATGGATGGCGGCGTCGTGCGTGTGGAGTTGTGCGTGGGGCGTCGCGCAGGTGGCGTCCTGCGGGTGGCGGCGTGCAAGTGGCGTCGTGCGGACGGCGTCGTGCGGACGGCGTCATGCGGGCGGCGTCGTGCGTGTGACGGGTTGCGTCGCGGTACGGGCGACGCGGTACGGGCGACGCGGTACGGCCGACGCGGTACGGGTGAGGTATGGGTAAGTTATGGGTAAGGAATGGGTGAGGTATGGGTGAGGTATGGGTGGTATTTGGGGCGAGATATTGTGGGAAGGGGTGAGGCTTCGTGGTCCTGGTTCGGAGCGAAGAATCTCCCCATATCTAAAACTCTAGTATAGATTCTGGGGCCCGAACAAAGCAGCAGTGCAATTAGGGTACTATTTGCACTGCGGCGAGTGAGGGCGCAAGATAAGATACTGTCAGTGTTAAGTCTGGTTGAGGCAAGGATGAACGGTAAGGTGTAGCCGGTAGGTACAAGTGAAACAATATGTGTACTTCAATTATCCGGGTTCAGTCTCGAGGGGACAGCAGCTGTTACTTACACTTTTTTTTCTCCCCTTCTTTTACATATGGAAAACTTTGAGCCGATTTCGAGCATAAAAGATTTGACCCGTGTGTGTGTGGATTATGCAAGCACAGAGGAATGCACTGACCTCCGTGCACATAAACAACCAACCATGTCAGTGGACTACAACATTATCACAATAGGGGAGAGGAAACAGTAGAGATACACACACGTATAGGAATGGAGATATACACATACTTAACTTTGTATTTCAAAATTAGCAAAGTTTTATTCACGTTATGTTCTTGAAAAGAGAAAAACTACTGACATAAAATATGAATATTAAACTATATCATTTAGAAATTTGGCTGAAACATGAATACCATGCCGTACGACGTACGAACACCCCTCTAAAGCAAATGTTGTAATCCGAACGAGAAGAATAAAACCACGCCGTTAGTTAGTCCTAAAATATGACCAATTTCTCTTCAAAAGAAAAGAAACACACAACTTGAATCGTGACTATATATCTTCACTATCTATCAGCATGCTCAAGAAAGGTTTCTTAAGGTAAGAATGAAGAGAAATGGAACAAATCGAGGCAATATAACCGAAGTAAGCTGACGAGGATTCTTCCACGACAACGTGGTGTGTGTGGATAGTCTAGTTCCCGTTTGCAGCAACGCGCATAGAACCATATTATGAGAAATTTCAGCTACCAGACTATAGGCCACTTAGCATAAATTATAGAGGTCGCCGCCTTTTTAGAGAGGGATACAATGATTGGACTCAAAAGAGCCCTAAAGTCCTTTCGACCAATAGAAACTATTGTTATATCAAATGAAAGAACATACTATAAGGCTTAATCTTGCGTGCGAGGTGGAACCAAAGGGGGCTTCAAACGATTGTGCTGTTCGATTTAGTGAGACGACCTGCGAAAAAAATGATAAATTTGTGTTGACCTCCATAGGAAAGACACTTTTTGGGCCTTTGAACCAATTTTGTAATCGAATAGAGCCCTATCGGCTCGGATATAAATGGTTTGACAAATATCACTACTTGAAAGGGATTTATTTCAAGTTTAAAATGCCGGGCGAGGTGGGTTAAAACCACCTACCACTTTTCGTGAACAGCGTAAAGTTTGGAGGAACAGCCTGGATTTGTCTGACGTTTTGCGTGTTGAAGGCTACGTTCAGCGTGTCATTGAGCAAATGCGCGCAAGTTTTTCTTTTGGCGGCACCCTACCGCTTTACCACCCGATGTTGGTTTGTTCGGGCTCCGGTTTCTTCTCTCGAATCTCCCCATATCTAAAACTCTAGTATAGATTCTGGGGCCCGAACAAAGCAGCAGTGCAATTAGGGTACTGAGGAGGGTCTGAACCAGGTAGCCGATGGCCGGTATTTATATAGTCGGCAAGTAGCGCCAAGCGGCGGCAAGTTCAAACCAATTTGGCGACCTTTGGCACAAACTAATCACCAAGTGGCGCAAAGTAGCCGTCTATTGGCGCGAATGGCGCCAACAGGGTGAATTTTGGAATCAAATGGCCGTGTAATGGCGCGAACTGGCGCAAACTGGCGCAACATTTTGGAGCAAGCCGGGTGGCATTTGGCGCACGCCATATGGCACCCAGTTTATTCCACTTGGCGACACATGCCGAGCGGACATTAATTCGGCGCCACAGCGAGCCACTTTGCGCCAATCACATAATCTTTGGCGCGAACTGGCACCAACTGGCGCTGGCCCAGTGGACTCCTAGCATAACTGAGCGATCAAAACGTGTGACGTTTATAATTTATAATTGTGTGGTCCTGGAACCGTCATAATAGTCCGGGGAAACTAAGTTTTGACCTCACACAAATTGCAATAGCACTTCTTTAAGGTCCCTAGAATGACATACTAAAAATCTCAAAAAATCCAAGTGGTGGAAATATGACTAATTTGCATAAATCGTTAATCCCTGCCGCGTAATATATTTATTCCTATATTTGGGTATATATACATATTTATTTATTTTGAAAAGTTTATTTTGGTGATTCTACTTACATATCCTTACTTCAATAACATTTTCTAAAGCATATAAGCGACTTAATAATTATGTGAACATAGTATTTATCCAAAATGACAACTTCGTGAACCCATAAATGTGAGCACATTACACTGTCTCCAGATATCAAGTAGTCAGTATTGGTGAGCTTCAAATTCACCAAGTTGCTTACTGGCATAGTTATCATATTAAAACCTTATGGAAAATCATATAAACAATGATAACATTGTGATATTTAGTCCAGCAAACAAACACTTGGGAAAATGATGTGTCCATAAATTGGGCGAAAAAGTAGTTAAAGGGTTGCCTAACAAGTCTCTCACCTTAGGCAACCCTTCACCTATATTTTAGCCCAATTTATGGACACACCATTTTCTCTCAGTTTTTGTTTGCTGGGCTATATATCACAATGTTATCATTGTTCATATGATTTTCCATAAGGTTTTAATAGGATAACTGTGCCAGTAAGCAGCTTGGTGAATTTGAAGCTCGTCAATACTGACTACTTAATGATATTTGGAGACAAGGTAAATGCGTGCAAATTATAGGGTATAATTGTAGTCATTTTGGACCATTACTATATTTTCATAATTATTCAGTCACTTACAAGCTTTAGAAAATGTTAATGAAGTAAGGATGTGTAAGTAGAATCACCAAAATAAAATTTAAAAAAAAAAATAATAATAATAATATACCCAAATATAGGAATAAATATATTACGCGGCAGGGATTAACGATTTATGCAAATTAGTCATAATTCCACCACTTCAATATTCCATATTCTTTTCTCACTTCAATTAATTTTCCTAAAGTGTACAAATGTAAACATGCATTTAATGTAATTTTTTTAACCTGTTTATTATTGTATCCCAGAAAACAAGCCATCTAATAATCTCAGTCAGGTAGGCTTTCAGAATATTTACTGCCCGTTTTGTGGCCTGCAGAGTATTTATGTTTTTTTAAGAAACCGAAACCGAAGTGAACAGCTCGCGCTGCTAGCTCGAAGCAGCCATTTGTTTTGTTAAATATTACTGCATCTCCGTTTACTCTCATTGGTGTTACGCTCGAGCGCTCTTGACTGTGTGGGAACCAGTTAAACTTGTTAAAATGCCCGGATGAGGGCAATATTAAAGGTAATATTGCAGTCATCTAGTACTTTTACATACAATACGCGGCGGATTGATTTTTACCTCTGAAAGCCCGATATAAATAATAATTATTGTCCGTCTAACAAGTCTCCCGTTTATCTTGTCATTATCCCGTTCTTACGCCGTGCCAATGCAGTTCTATTATTTAAAAAGTATCTAACCCCGTCCTTCCCGTTCCTATCCCGCGCTTATCCTGTCCGTGTGAAATTCCCCGGGGTGGTCATGTGGTCTAGAGGATGTACATGTGTATAAACACAGCGAATCGTTGCCGAGTCGTAACAACTTTTCGATAATGACGTGCACGGCGACGTTTTATTTGCAGCAATTTGACGGGGTTTCGCAGCAACGAGATTTGATGAGGTTTTGTGATCACGGAGGAATGCCCCGCGGAAATCGTCCGTTTCGCAGCAGTGGTGGGCCAACATAGGGTGGTAAGTGTAAAAAGCGGACGTGTGTTGATAAGCGGTGCGTTGGTTGGGTTTAGTCGGTCGCAGTTATTGTATGCTGCCGATAGTGAATTTTGAGACGACACAGCAGGACATATTTACTCATGATAACCCTAGGCCAATGCTCCTCTGGAACATGCTTTTTATTAAGTTCTAAATATTATTTTTCTCAAACGTTATTGTTGCTGTGGGGTAATTAAGTGTATACACGACAAACGCGCGCCGCTGTGGACGCGGCGAATGTACGCGGAGTGATTTTGAAAAACCCGCCGAAACTATGCATCACAGTGGAAAAGTATCATCCCAAGTATGACGTCACATTTTTTACTCTTTTGTCTGCTGCCCCCAATGACAACTTTCCGACAAATTAAAAACTGAAGCAAGAGTGGAGGAGGACAAAACATATTTTAAAATAATTTTTGAAATTATTCAGTGGCAAAACTAATTGCCCTTTTATTTTAATGTCTTCAGCTGCGTATACCTGGAAAATGACAAAAATGTAATCTGACATCCCATATCCTCTTTAAAGGCTAAAATACCACAACCAATTAGGTGTATGAAATAAGTTATTGAATACACAAACAAGTGGTATACAAAATGTAGACTGCCATAATCAACCGATGCAGTCAACTACACCACACAAAAAGAAAGTTTTAAAATAGTCGAAAGTTATTTCAGTAAAAATTGAATCTCTTGAACCTAACAGTGCTGAATCTATCAATTTTAATACACATTGCCACACACATTAATTTCCATTGAACACTATACGAGTCGGAACTGGAGTTTGAATTATGGGATCGGGTACCAGTGTAAGCCAATTTTATAAACTATTTTAGTTACTTCCCAAACAAAAAGAAAGGTTTTGAATGCTACTTTGAGGGAATTCTCAAAATAAAACCCAGACTACAAAGCCCGAAGCCACGCACTCATACATCAGACACTGTGAGCCGTATGCATACAAAGTAGTAAATACTATTTACTTGAATATGTAAGTATTTACTTCAATGTATATGCATAAAGTGTAGTACACGTAGAAGCTTTTACTTAAAGGTTTTACTACTAGCATTTGCTCAACAACCTTTTACTTGAAAAGTAGTAATACTTCCATTGATATGCATACAACTAAGTATTTACTAGCGTTTTTTTTTAGCAGACGCTTGAAAATTCCAAGGTAGCTACAGAGCTACCTATGCAGTACACTTGTAAAGATGTGTCGATAACACATACATGCAAAATGGCCGAGTTTATGCATGCAGTTACCAATTAGATAGCAGGAGTACCAGCCAAGAGGAGTTGCTCTGGTGAAGTATATCTAAAGGACATCTATATGATTTAGATGGCCTTTTGTGCAAGGGTTCGATAGTCCGACCACAAGGATTTAATGAATTCATAAGTAAATGTGACCTGCTCCCACAAAACCAGACATAAGTGTGTTTTTTTTTGAAAAGTACGAATTTCCATTTAGTACACATCTTCAGCTTTCATTCGGTACCCAAACCACCTTTATACCATACATACTTCCAATTTTGTGGGGATTTTAAAACTGCGTGTACACGCGATTTTATGGGTCAGAAATCTAATAAATTACCACTTTTAGGACACAGTTTGCCTCAATAAATGCATGATTTTGTGTACTTTCTCATCAATAAAGTGGATTTGGTTTAACTGAGGGTTAAAGTATGCATATTAAAGAATACAAAAATAACGAAAAACAGAAATCGATGTCCGCCAGATTTTTCACCCCATTTTAACTTTGACGAGCTGTATCTCGCAATAGCCTGTGCGACTTATGTCGTGTTTTGTAGGAGCGGGTCACAAATACTGTGCAAGTACTAGCATTTACTACGAAGTAAAAGGTAAAGGTTTTGCATACCAAATCGAGCATTTGCTTTTACTTTTTACTAAAAGTATTTACCATTTTGTATGCATACGGCCCAGTGACTCGCACACTTTACCACATCTCAACTCGACGGCATTTTTCTTCAAGTTGAATATCTGCACACTTTCGCACTGAGCAATCATTCCTTTGCCCAACCATTATTTACTGAATTGCTTAAGATTTCAGTTAATTTCTTACAATTACAACAAAACATTTAATTTTAAGAAAACAGTTCATCTCATTCCTCAAAACATTTCTTGAGAAAACATTTTCTTGAATTAGCATTAACCTTAAACTTTCCAAAACCTCCAAAATTCTATTCGAGTCTTTGAAAGTATTTTAAAGATGGACTACAACGAAAACTCACACATTAAATTTATTATCGGACCTTGTTTATGTTGTGTTCAGGTAACACTTTATTGTTACGGTTATGTTTTTCTCTAAATAATTTTGTTGCAATTTGACCGAAAAAATTAGACCTCGATTCTTCGATTTTGAAATTTCCCGCCCTGTACTGGTTCCCGGCAAAGATCCACTGAAAACCACAATGAAATCCACGATATAGTACCAGCGGACTTGTAAACCAGCGAAAAGTGATGACGTACTACCCATGAGCAACCGAGAGTAAACAAAAAACGCCATGTTATTCCGTGTGTATTATGTATGCGTTTTCATGCAGAGGCATGAAGTTTTTACGAATCTTTTTTTTATAGTGGTATTTGCCAACTTCATGTGTTGTTGGTGGACTGGATGCACGAGAAATTGTTTGAAGAATCCAGAGATTCATTTTGTGCAATTTCCGCGGGATCCTGCGTTATCAAAGGAATGGGTGAAGTTCGTAAATATTACACGAAAGGATTTCACCTTCTGACCTTCTCGGCAAGAAGTAGGCCTTTGATTTGTTCAGCACATTTTTCAGAGGACTGTGTTGAACCTTCAAGTGCTTTGAAAAATTCACTGGGATTGACAACAAAGTTTCGTTTAAAGCCTGGATCGATCCCCACATTGAAAGCGCCAAACATCGAGAGAATTCGTACTAGTACTACCACCAGGCCTACTGCTTCTACGTCGGCCGAGTCATCGGCAACCGCCGGGTCTGCCGTGGCCGCAGAGTCATCGCCTTCTCTCTCGTCTGGTGAGCTCCCCTCATCGCTAGAGCTGCCATCACTGTCCTCAGAAGTACCTCCACAAAATGCCTCTTCCTCATCTATACTGTGGTCTTCCCAATACTCGCTGCTATCGGACATTTTTCGCTGTTTTTCGGTCGAAAATAGTTGTACCAAAATATAGCCTAGCTTGTCCGCTGTTATTCCGCATTGCATTGTACGGTAAAAATGCACGCACACGATCGACCCGAGTAAATCGTCATGGGTAGTACGTCACACACAATGTATGAATTATTCATGAGTTAAGGGCTTTTGCTGAAACTGAGTTTTTCTGGGTCGTAGAACGCCGATCAATTTTGGGTTTTTTTTGCATGAAGGAACAAGATTTATTGAATACTAATGATATATTAGTAATCATTATACATTTCTCGAACAAAAAAAGGCAACAAAGCCTTTATCATTATTCCGTTGTAGTCCATTTTTAAGCATTTTGCAGGATTGAGGGCACTAAATAATGTTATATCTGGAGAAAAATGGAGGACTCAGGTCATCAGGTCCAATCTGATGGTGGGTGATTTGAGGATTGAGGTTACTTGGGTGTTTATTTTCAAAAGATGATTTCGGAGGATTCAAGTTATATTTGTTACTTGACCTATATGCAACTTATCAATAGAGTTGAAGATTTTGCAGGATTCATGCAGTGGTTTCCAGTAACAAAGATTGGAGGATTGTTAAAAGTGGGGGTCCACTGGCGAAGTTTTAGATACAGCGTACGTAGCTACCAACGGTTAAATGACTTGAAAAGAGTCTTCACTTCGCAATGATTCCGAAGTGATTCCATGCAATGAGCAAGCAGCGAATAATCATTTGCGAGGAACATGGTGTTTGTGCCCTTGGGCAAGTTAGTTAACTATGACTGATTCTCTCCACCTAGTAACTTTCAAGATCAAGACCACAATATTCAGGACCGAAACCAGTTCTCTCAAGACTGATACCTTCCTAGTACGAGATTGAGACTGAGACCTCAAAACGATCTCAAGACCGAGATGAGCAGCTGATTTTACATCTTCCGAAAAGTAACTCGTCTTATCTCGCAACTACACGTAGTCTTAGGATTGATTTCACTAAACTTGAGATGCGTTCAATGCATCCTGAAAACTTCCTTAGCAACGCTGCTGAAGATCGGTCTTATCTCATGATATGAAAAGTGCATTAATTTGTACACATGTCCGGAAACTGTGTTCTAGTTAAAAAACTGTTGACCAAGGGCCATATTTTCTGTACATGTACAAGTAGCTAGAGGGAAACTGCGGAAGAAACCAATTTAAAAGTTGTACATTTTAATATAGATTACTTTATTTTTAATGAACAAAGATCCATTTATAGGCCTACATGATTTGACTTGTTTTTGTTTATGATTAGAAAAACCCTTTTTTCTTCGATCTCAAATTAAAAGTGCATAACCCAGACAGCATGTCATCAAGGACATTAATGATTTTGTGTCTTCTATAATGTACGTGCGAAAATCAACAGAGGTTTCTTTCAGGCTAAATTTCATGATCCATGCCACAAACTGGGCAAATTGTTTTTGTAACAACAAACACGAGATAGCCGTCAAATTGACAGTTATGATTTGTCCTGTTTAGGATGTATTTAGTGAAATCGTTAGATCAGGGACTAGTCCCAAGTCTTAAGACGAGTCGTAAGATACTGTAACGGCGTCCCACCAACGACGTCCCGCCAGTGACCAACACAATAAGAGATAAACGGAAATTTCTTTGAGGTCCTAATATTCTATGTAAACATTTATTCACTGCCCTTACTTTGGCAACATTGACTGGTGTCTGCCAGGAGGGACAGGTACAGTTTCCAGAGAGCCCCTTAATAAATCATTTAGAAGAATACTCACAAACCGAAGAACCGGACGACCACTAACCAAGATTAAAGTACAACATAAAATCACTACACTTAATACAATCATAAATGGTGGCCGTCCGGAAAAATGGTGTGTGTCCAGCCACAGCTAGATTAAAATGCCCTCCCGATTTCTAGGAGGAGAGTGGCTTTTTAAAGGGATATTCTAATGGACAAAAACCTTACTCTAAATTTCTTTCTATTCTACTATAATTTAACGTCTATACAATTATCTTTCTGCAGTGCCTGGGCTGGCACGCAAATGACTTTAGAATCTATACAATTAACTTGCTGGAGCGCCAGGGCTGACACACAAAGGTAGCGTAAATTCTTTCGATTCCATTACAATACATGTAAGATGAGTTTCATGAAATCGGCCCTAGGTTTTAAGACCAACATCAGTACTGGACCACACAAAGTGTGAAAAAAATTCCCATTCTAAGGTTAACTTTCAATTGCATCGTACTGTACATCGTTTCCTTAAAAATAATGGCCATAGTTTTGAGGAATGAACCAACTATTTTGGAGTTGCGCATGTCTCCTGCTCCAAAGCAAACTTTGCTTTCTCCCTGATCAACAGGAGGTACTCACAAAAGTCTCGAGCAGCGCCCCGGCCACCGGCAAGCTTGGAGACAAATTGTACCGCTGTCTGGACCGGAGCTTGTGCGTCGACGGGACAACCGCTGACTCCGCAGCGCTTCAGGCACTCTATGTCTGGCATGTCACAGCCTGTGGCAAGTCAAGAAATTAAATCAAATATGTCTTTCTAGTCACTGTTTCTTTACGGCTTTTCGTATTATCTGAATGTGTGCTTGGCAAGTTCTAGAACACCATAAAACCTCTTCTACCATGTGGGCCAATTCAAATTTTGTGGCTTCCAAATATTCTTCTAGTGTTTCACTAGGGGATAATTTTGGTTGCCATTTTGATGGTGGTTTGAAAGGATGGTTTTTGGAGCGTTTGTTACGCATTAAGAATGCAATTATTATTCTTCGATTGAAAGTATTTGTGATTGAAGGTAATCATTTAAAGCTTGTTTAGCTTTAAATGATGAAATCAAAATCTCAATTTTTATTTTTGCATCAAAGTGTCTCATTTACTCGTGCTGGGTCACATTTATGTCACTTACAAGTGATTTGCGGTTTGGTTTAGCAGGAGTAGGTACGAAGTTTAAACCTTTTCCTAAAGCAATTATTTCAGTTTGCGATAGTGTTGCTTTGGATAGGTTCGTTATGAAGGATTGACATTGTTCTGCTAGTGAGCGCAAATGATTGGAATTGGCTCGTTTGGTTTACGATCGGTACTTTTCCCATTTTAAGTCCAGTGCGGACAGCCTAGGAAGTTTTCCTCCCAGTTACTTTTCCCGAGTCCAGTGGTTACTTTTATTGGCCAACTGCTGCCCGGGAAAACTTCCCAGGTAACTTTTCCCTAGACGATAAGTCCAGTGTGAACAGCGCGAGTCGGTAAAAGCGGCCCCCAAGTGCGATTTCATGCTACACAAGACACCGCGCATGCGCTCTTTGCATGGTTTACGTGCGCGCGCTGATGCATGCACATCGCATCGTGATCACATTCGCATGTGGTTCTGCATCAATGGTCGATCGGACAAAAAGCGCGCGCGCTAATAAGCCATTTGCGCGTGACCCCGAGTTAAATGTGAATAACATCTGGTACACTGACTTGCTCACACAGCTTGGCACAGTTTAACTTTAAATTCTCCAGACCAAAGACGCTGTTGCTATATCACGTGATTCGGGGCAAGCCTTACGCGTCATACGCTAGCAACCCCCAGCTCTGGAATGGTCTGGTGTCTTTTTGCCATTCTCACCCATTGTAAACAATGTATTGGTGCTGAGCGTCTCTTACGTAACTATGCAAAATATTGCCCCGAATCACGTGATATAGCAACAGTGTCTTTGGTCTGGAGAATTTAAAGTTAAACTGTGCCAAGCTGTGTGAACAAGTCAGTGTACCAGATATTATTTAAATTTAACTCGGGGTCACGCGCAAATGGCTTATTGGGTACACCCACTGACCTCTACACCTGGACAGATCATTCATTGTTTCGAATTGAAGTCGGCGCGAACTGGAAGTGCAACATGGCGGACCCACGACGTCACTCTGTGAGCCAATCAAAGGCCCAGGTGTAGAGTTCAGTGGGTACGGTACGTATGACATAATGTTTATAAATACAAAATGTATAGAATAAATCCAATGACCACTACACCTAGACATTTCATTGGCTCACAGAAGTGACGTCTTGGGTGCGCCATGTTGCACTTCCAGTTCGCGCTGACTTCAAGCGTTAGCACAGCAGAATATGGACAACTAGGCGGTCACCCGGGGTTTGTCGGTTCTCGGGTTTGTAGCTACTTCCCTGGATGGATGGGGATTGTGGATACATGTTGACTCTATCATGGAGGTGCCAAATACAACTCTCGTCTGATTGCTTCATCTGACAGACTAATAATTGATTTACAAAATATTTTGCTGACCTTGCATAAACTTAATTGGCTGCAATGATACAGATACACAGGCCTACATTTCTTATAATATTTTCCACCTTTTGAGCATTATTTTGTAACAGTTATAAGAATGTATTGAATTATTGATACACCATTTTCCCTTGATTAAAGTTATTTAAATTCAACTTAGATATAAAAACCAATGCATTACCTTATATGAGCGAAATCAGCACTGCTTGTAGACTTCTTCCCGTGACAATGTTGGGGGTAATGAACTGTGTTTGGGGGTACAAATCTTTTTCTCACGGTCTCAACAGATGGATATAAGGACCCTGGACACACATATCAAAGATTTAAACATTCTGGCTATTTTATGTATTTTTTTAAGGACATCCATTGCAAGCATGTAAACATTGAAATCAGTATTGCGCAATACAGACATGAAACAGCCATATGATACAAATAACAACGACCAACAGCTCTAACTACCCCCCAGGGGATATCTGGGTGGCGATTGATAACAGCTGTGTTTGTTCTCTACCAAGGCCGCTTAAAGAGATGTCAGAGACTTTTTTTGACAGCGGCTAAACACAAAGGGATCAGATTTCGATTTGTCTGCACAACTCTATGGCTTTTGGCCCAAACCATTATTTTGAAGGGATGTTTCACCCCCTGAATGACCTCCTGGGTTAGAATTTTTTTCCCAGTCCATTAGCCCGATAGGACAAACTTTGAAAATTCGACCCTTAGACGACCGTTGACCCCGGAAGACCCGAAAAACGCTAACCCGTTTTATTTTTGCCACGCTCACCTCGCATCGAGCATTGCGATCACCGAGTTTAAGCACGATCCGACCAACTTCAAAAAAGTGACCCCTAGATGACCTTTGACCTCGTACGCTCTAGCGAATGCAAACTGGTTCTTGCGGGGACCGAGCCGGACCCACCCACCGAGTTTGAACGCCGCACGACCCCGGGAAGGGGACGAAAAAGCGCGCACAGACAGACACACAGACAGACAGACAGAGAGTAGCGTATTATTATATAGAAGATAGATGGTCCGTCCAGGTGTAGAGGTCAGTGAGTACACCGGAGTCAATGCAGAAAGGTCACGCAAAGCGCCCTCATGAGTCATTATACTGACAGCTCGGCTACTTCTCCCGCGGTCTCGGTAAAAATTTCCCGTGTCGAAAGTCCAAGTGCGAACAGTGGTAACATTTGATCATTTTTTATTTTACCATCGTCTCAGTAAAACTTCCCCCTCAAAAAAGTCCAGTGCGAACACGGCTAAAGAAGATTTTATTTATTCTGCACATTATTACTTTAGGCCTTAGTGTATAACATGACATGGTGAAATTATACTTAGCTTGGTTTATTTAATAGATATAACCACTGCAAACGAGCGTGACGTAGTGGTATTAACTCTGTGAAGTTTCTTGGCAGATGTTTTTTAAATAACTATGTAGTAGTAAATTGAACTTCTCTCTATTTAAATTTAATTGACAATTTGAAAAAGTCATTCCGATAATGGAGAAACATCATTTTGTTGCCGTTACGGGCATTACATTTTAGGAAACGAAGTTAATATCACACAAACAATCTAGTTAAACAAATTAAGTTAAACATAATAACACCTAAGAATGACATGTATACGCCAACATGAATAAGATTAAAACTGCTGCCAACTGCTTACTGGCTGGAATGACCTGAAATATACAAATCAAATAAGTTAAGGGGGCCTAATATTTCGATCTTAACAAGATCTTCTTCAGAGAGTTGAGCCCATGTGGTTGAATAGTCCGAAGACGATTCATCCAAACTTTCTCCCGGCTGAGACGAACTGAGTCTTTCCGATGGCCAAGTGATTCTATGCCCTGTAGAATCATATCAGAAATGCAATGGTTAGGCTGATTGAAGTGGTGACCGACGGGAGTATCTAGTTTCTTGGTGTTGACAGTCGACCGATGACCGTAGAAACGCCCTTTTAGGGCACTTTTGGTCTCTTTGACATACTGAACTCCACAGAACCTGCAAGAGATGAGATATACGACATTAGATGTACTACAAGTGATGTTACCAATAATTGTATGGGTGGTACCAGAAGAGTGGCCAGAAAAGGAGTCAGACTCCTGGATGTGGATCTGGCAAACCACACATCTGGAACTGCACTTGAAAGTTCCGTGCTGGATGGGAGGAGATGTATTCAAGCTGGGAACTTCGGCTCGAACAATGAGGTCTCGTAGATTACGAGGGCGTATATAAGCCAATACAGGGCTGTCGGGGACGGCACGGACAAGGCGATCTGAAGTGTGGAGAATGAGATGACTGAAGTTAGGAACGCATGCTTGACTCAGCACCGTGCCGTTCCTGGATCTGGTGGAGATACATTGATGATGTATTTTTTATCTGGACCAGTGATGAGGACAGTCTGCTAACTTTCACTAATCACATGAATTCCTTCCACATGACCATCAAGTTCACATCAGAGTACTCACATCATCAGGCCCACTTCCTGGATGTCACCATCCGCAAGGAGGATAACTTAATAACCACTGATCTGTATTTTAAACCCACAGACACACACCAGTATCTCCACTCCTCCAGCTTTCACCCTAGGCATTGTAAGACTGGTAAAGCATTTAGTCAGGCCCTCAGACTCAAAAGGATTTGTTCTAACGACTATGATTTCTCCCGCCATTCACAGATACTGAAGAATAACTTGGTTGCCAGGGGTCACAGCTCCCGCCAAGATCAACGTGCCATTGCCAAAGCCAAAGCTGTACACAGACATTTGGCACTAAAGGTAAAGGCCCCCACCAGGCTAATGCCAAACCCATGATCCCCCTGGTGACTACCTTTCACCCCAGTCTCCCTTCCCTTCGCAAAATCACTAACGACAGCCATCACATTCTCCACACTTCAGATCGCCTTGTCCGTGCCGTCCCCGAAAGCCCTGTATTGGCTTATAGACGCCCTCGTAATCTACGAGACCTTATTGTTTGAGCCGAACTTTCAAGTGCAGTTCCAGATGTGTGGTTTGCCAGATCCACATCCAGGAGTCTTACTCCTTTTCTGGCCACTCTTCTGGTACCACCCATAAAATTATTGGTAACATCACTTGTAGTACATCTAATGTCGTATATCTCATATCTTGCAGGTTCTGTGGAGTTCAGTATGTCAAAGAGACCAAAAATGCCCTAAAAATCGTTTCTACGGTCATCGATCGACTGTCAACACCAAGAAACTAGATACCCCCGTCGGTCACCACTTCAATCAGCCTAACCATTGCATTTCTGACATGATTCTACAGGGCATAGAATCACTTGGCCATCGGAAAGACTCAGTCCGTCTCAGCCGGGAGAAAGTTTGGATGAATCGTCTTCGGACTATTCAAAGAACATGGGCTCAACGTCCAACTAGGAAATGATTAACTTCTATTGTTTTCTCCGATTTGTCATCTGTTTCAGATTTAATCCCTGCCAGCAGTTTGTTCTTATTTGTTCTCACTCCTCTGGTTTACCCTTGTCTATTGTCCTAACCCCCCCCCCCCCCCTCCACATTTCTCCTATTAATACTTCTTTGTTAGTTTTCTTTTTTTGACCCTACCCACACTGACCTTTCCCTTTAACCCTTCAGCCTAATCCTCCTTTTGTTGTTCCACGAACTCTGTACATGCTTTTTCTTTTGTGTTTTTCCTGTCAGCTATGATGTGCATCATGCTGTATGTTGCCCTATATTATGTTTGTTTCTTGTACACAGCCATTATGTCTATGAAGAAGATCTTGTTAAGATCGAAATGTATACGCCATGTTAAATAGGTTTATTTTTGTGAAAAGATATGGGACAGTCGTCTGTGAGACGATGCAAGTGTTTTCAAGATTTTTTTAAACATTTCTAACTTCTAAATGTGACCTTCTCTGTGAAAATTTGACAAACAGAGTTAGAAAGATATATGCTGGAGGTCTGTAGCATGTTGCGTTCTTGTGATACACCGGTTATAATTTTGACGATTTTGCGAAATCTAAAAACCCCATTCATGAGAAATCATGCATTAAAAAAAATATTTCGCTTGAGGATATGTATGCAATATAGTACAAAACTGATTTAATTCAGCATGTTTTAATGTGGAAATTAAAAATATAGGTCCCAACCAAGGTGAAAATCATGAAATAGGAATATCGAATTTTCGTACGAAAACCCCCCTCTCCGCGTTCAACCACCCAAATCTCGTAAGCGCACTGTGCGACATTTTGAGTAATTTTTTCAGAGCGGGTCACAAATTCATTTCTTTTCAGTTTTTTTCGGGGAAATATTTCATGCACAAACCATTACATGTACAAATGTATATAGGAAAACGCGAAAACATGTCAACGTGTGTTAAAGGAAAATGTAATTGGCACATAGGGTTTGTTCGTGTGTCCAGATTTGGAATCGACCTATAACTATTGTTTAGTTATTTTTTAGGAAGGGTCATAAACATTCTTGCTGAACAAGTGGATATAAATATAAATTACATGGTTTAAGCTTAAACCATAGAGCTGTATAATAAAGATACAGATCTATGACTTGAACTTTGAACTTGAGAAACTTGAAATAAATCACAATTCAAAATACCAATCACACGTGTAAATAATGAAATATACGTCACACAATGGATTATATTTTGCTTGCTTTTATTTTGCATTGATACACTACAGATCATGTAATAACTGCTGCCATAGTAATAATATGCTTATTAAGTTTTGTTTACTGGTGTTATAAAACCAAATGAAAAATTTTTCTATGATTTTAAAACCAAAATATAAACTTGTGATGTCATTTTTGAATAATAATTGTTCATACTATGCAAAGATACACTTGGCAGCGTTCTTCACAGGCCAAATGTTATTAGGACACCATGTACGGCTTTAACTTCGGACTGTAAGTGTCTGCATGTTTCTAGATATTTGTGCGATATTAACATATTTTTGATTTGTACACTACAAATTTTGTTTTGTAAGAAACTAAAATTAAAATGTGATTGAAAAGCCAAATTTGACAGGGCGGCATATCATTTTAACAAGGCGGCATAAAATTATGACAGGACAGCGTAACATTTACACAGGGCGGGCTACCCTGCTAAAAGTGATTGGGTTAATCCATGTCATTTTGACATCTGTATAATTTGCTTTAAATATTAACAATACAATTTTAACCAGATTTGTCAGTTTCTCATATAACACATGTTCACTATATGAAAGCTTAAAGAATATTATGTATTTTCCCATGTTACCAAGATAGGTTTGTGACTGTTTCGACTGTTTTAATGTTGAAACATAAAATGTTAAGATGAAGAGTTATACAATATATTTGTATAGAACATCTCAGAAATGTGGAACACCAAGATAGCTTATCTTGAAAAACGTAGTTGGTCAATTAAGCTTCCGTAGTTTACTGATGGTTAAACAATAAGTTTAGACATTCGCTGCCATCTGTTATCCCTCTGTCATAATGGGAGCAGTATCCTATGACTTGTGCAACCGTAATAAGCTGTACAGCCCGACTCTTAGTAGTAAGTGGACTTGGGTAAACAAATTACCTGTAGTGTACAATGAAAGAAAATATACAGGTATAAATTAAATGCCAAGGAAAGAATGTTACAACATTACGATATTTAAGATATTTTTTGTTTTGGCATACGCATTTCTTCAGAGAGTAACATTTCATTTGAGCACTGTAAAGGCCCAGTCACACCGGATCGTACGATTTCTGGATCGTGCGATTGGTGCGATTTGGCAGAGATACGACCAATCGCCGATGTTTGCGACGATCTCCGCATAGCGGTCGTATGCTGTGATTGCTCGTAGGACTGGTATGTACGATTGGTGGCACGCTTGGTCGTGCGATCACAAGCAATTGGAGAAGATTGATCGCAAAATCAGTCGTAGGTAATTGTGCGACTAGTCCCAGGCACCCACGATTGATCGTCCGAGCAATCGTGTATACCTGCGACCACTCGCACGATCAGTCGTGTATACCTACAACCAGTTGCACGACTAATCGTGCGACTGTGGGACCCGTGACCATCCACGAATGGTGGTGCGAGCATGCACGACTGGTGGTACGACCATGTGAGACCTGTCTGCAACCTCTTACGATTTGGAATCGCAGGTCAGAAGTTTTGAACATGACCATCGACCTTGCTGCGACTGATTTTGCTGTTGCGATGACCCACGACCTCTGCGACCAGTCGCACGCTCTTTGTACGATTTACCCGCGATTGCAACATTTTTCGGTCGCAGCTAGGTCGTAACCTAGTCGCAAGCCCGGTGTGACTGGGCCTTAAGCAATGTCAGGACTCCGTTTTTGAGAGAGATCTGTGGGTGAAATGGTGAAATTGTTCCGAAGTATTGAAAATATACGTGTCTAAATACTTCCACCATGATAGCCTAGGCCTACCTCATGCATTTGGTATAGGTGGCTCTACATGCACTTCTTAGAATTTTAGAGAAAAAAAGTAATTATTGGAATATTGGGATAATTCTACAGAACATTATTTATGCACGTCAAACACTTCATGACACAATTATGTTGTGTACAAAAATTACCATCATGAACTGTTTGACATGCAAGTCAACGGGGCAGTCGTCGTGGAATGAGTACAAAATAGGTCTGAAAATACCCTTTATAGTGGAATTCAATCATATGTAAAGGTACCCTAGACCAACTGATTCCATAAATCTACTGTTCTTTCGAAATATCCCAGTTGTTCTCTCAGATAGGACTACAATATTGAAAAATTCCGCTGGAAACGAAAATAACGTTTTCGTCTAACAATTTTTGCCTAAATCTCTCTTAAAACCGTATTAGTAGTCCTGACATTCTTTACATTGATAGACCACTGATCGAACAGTTTGCCATATGTTTATATATTAAATTTACTTATTTACAAAGGATTGTATTGAAGTTTTACCCACCATCGCTGCTGCCACTGTGTCACTCTCGACGTCTCCAAGCATCTTCTGCATACACGCCTGCAATGTTTTTAACATCCCAACATGGCCGCCGGTGACTTCACGGCTCGCTATCCCATCAATGTACGCTCGACCTATCCAGTTTGTAGAGATCAGTGGTGCCAACTGACGATTGGTGGTGTCACCTGACGCACAACCTCACAGTCGTTCGTGCGAGCGGTCGCTGGCAGCCACGACTGATCGTACGATTGATCGTACGATTGATCGTACGATTGATCGTACGATTGATCGTACGATTGATCGTACGATTGATCGTACGATTGATCGCCACCACTAGTCGCACGATTACCTACTATTGATCTGGCCATCGATCTTCTCCAATCGTTAGTAATCGTACGACTACGCATGCCACCAATCGTACAATGACATACATGTACCACCAGTAGGTGGTACATACAGAGCAATTGCAGTAGGCGACCGCTAATGTAATGCTAGGAGTCCACTGGGCCAGCGCCAGTTGGTGCCAGTTCGCGCCAAAGATTATGTGATTGGCGCGTAGTGGCTCGCTGTGGCGCCGAATTAATGTCCGCTCGGCATGTGTCGCCAAGTGGAATAAACTGGGTGCCATATGGCGTGCGCCAAATGCCACCCGGCTTGCTCCAAAATGTTGCGCCAGTTTGCGCCAGTTCGCGCCATTACACGGCCATTTGATTCCAAAATTCACCCTGTTGGCGCCATTCGCGCCAATAGACGGCTACTTTGCGCCACTTGGTGATTAGTTTGTGCCAAAGGTCGCCAAATTGGTTTGAACTTGCCGCCGCTTGGCGCTACTTGCCGACTATATAAATACCGGCCATCGGCTACCTGGTTCAGACCCTCCTCAGCTGCTGTACTAAATATTTACAATTTTTGGCGCAACTTGGCGCGCGCCATTACATTCCAGTGGATTCCAATAGGCGGATTGTTTGCGCCAAAGGGCGATATGTTCGCGCCATTTGGTGCCACTTGGCGGACACTTGGCGCTGATTGCTCGATGCAAGTGGCGCGACGAAAATTTCTAACATTTTGAAATTTTCTTGCCGCCACATTCAAATTTGGTGCCGTTATGGGCCACCACGAGCCAGTTGGGAGGCAGTTTGAGCCACTACACGCCACTAGGCACCTTATTGGCGACACTAGGCGCCACAGCAAATTGCATTGGCGCAAACTGGCACCAACTGGCGCTGGCCCAGTGGACTCCTAGCATTAGGTTCCCACTGTCGTGCGATCCGTTACGAACGCCACGATTGGCCATTCGTAGCTGATCGTGGAATTGTTGTTTCCTTTTCTGAAATTTTACGTTTGGATACGAGTTGATGCGAGTCGATACGTTCTGGTACCATTTGGTGCGCTTGGATGCGATTATAGTCACGATTGGTCAATTTCAGGTGACACGATCTGTGACGATCTGGTCTCCCGTTCAGATACGATCAGATATGTTTTGATAGGATTGTCCCGATTCAGTCCACGATTGGGTCCCGATCTGACACGATCAGCACGATCAGGGTCCCCGATTTGGGACGATCTGGTACCTACAGATACGTTCCGATACGTTCCGATATGATCATTACGAACCGATGCGCTCTGTTGCGATCGGATACGATTGTGGTCGCGATGTCTTTCACGATCGGGATCGAGAGTGATCACAATTTGAGCCATGATTGGACCCCGACGGGTATATATACAGCCCGACTGACCATGGACTTCATTGTTTCTTGAACTTCTACAAAGTGAAGACTACAACCCACAATCAGATCGCAGCGCATCTCAACAGAGATTAGATGCGATCTGTCGCGCTTTGTTACAATCTATTACGATTTGAGGCGACGATCACGATTGAAAATTAATCGTGTTTATCGTAGAAAATGTTTGAACCGTCAAACAATTGTCTACGATCAACACGATTGCCACGACTGACCTCAAGATCTGATAAGATCTGATAGGATCACCATGATTACTCAACGATTAAAACCATGATTTCAATCGTGGCGCGAATCGTGATAGCGGGAACCTAGCATCAGTCGTAACTCGGCAAAAATCGCCACCTATCGCACGATCCAGAAATCTTACAACTCGGTGTGACCAAGGCTTTAGTGTCTGAAAATATTTGAATTAACCTACCCATAATAGCAATGTCCAACCAGTCCAGCTGCAACTCTTTCCTCCACTCTTCCAAGACGGCTTCTTTGTCCTTGCAACCCATGGTCAATGAAACATTAAACTTGTTTGCATATTTCCTATGAGATGTGCTCTCTTCACCTAAAAAACAATGAAAGTGCTATTTATTTACCCAAAACCTTCGGAGGATTTTGGAGGATGTTAAAGGATTAAAGCTAGTTGAATGGCAAACAGTTTTGTTTTATGTCCTGGCGATATACCAGTCAGTAACACGGCTATAAACCTCAGTGTCATCTTTTACAAACATCTGAACCTCAAGGCCCATGTAAATAAAAAAAACACGCGCATTGCCAATTATTGTTTCACCTCAGAAACTTATTTGCTCGCTGCTATCTGACAACACGACAGCTGATTTTTTTGTTAATGCAAATCGCTCATCACAAGGCCAAAGGCCACTCGAGGTGTGGGCTACATTGGAAAGTGTGAGAAGAACTAGCCCCACACACTGAAACAAGACAATCACGAAGGCTTCGCAAATATATAGCAAAGCAAAAGTTCAGCTATCTACTTGCCAAATCGCTACATGTAGCTTAGCGATGAGTAATATTTACAAAAGTTTTCACAAAGCTTTTGATAAATTGCAAAATCGCTAAGTTGGCAAACCCTTGCCATGTCCAAACAATGGTTTCTTATTAAGATTTGTACATCGTGCTCGCTGCCCAGCCACTTCACAACTAAAAAAGTGAACTTAAATTCATGGTCACATACACCTTTATGTAACATTAATTATGTAACCCCGACCCAAAACAGGTCTTGGGTTATAGTATTATTTAATATTTTCTATCTTGTATGACTATGTTTCCCATTTGTAAGATTCCCCTTTTACTCAACTTTTATGGTTCTTTATCTTTTTTTTTCTACTGGTGAGTTTGTTCCAGTAGACCCTTTGATCTCTGCCTACCCTTTGTAGGGTTAGTCTTTGAACGTTTATCTTTTTATCTTTCCTGGAACTTCAGAGGATGTTCTTTGTGTCCTCTGCCTTTTATTAGTGGCTGGTACACCAGTGTGTACACATTCAATAAACTTCCAGAAGTTAAGCAGGATGTATGGACTCTTAATCCCTCCTAGTTTATGACATCTTGCAGGAGCTGTTAAAACAACAAGCTTCTGTTGTTTTCAGATCTCCCTGGTTACTAAATGACCGATCAGTTTAGAGTCATGTGTGACAATTTGAAGTTTGACCAAAGAGAGCCTGGATTGGTCATGTGGTCAGTGCATGCTTTGGTGCCAGCTTGCCCCAAATTTTAGCAAGACTTGGCATAACCGATTCTGCCATCGTGCTGACTGCATGTCTGCCATTTTCATCTGCTGTTTTGAGCAAATTGTTGTTTTTGATTGGAGGACCCTAATCCCAAGTTTCCTACTTTTGCACGAATGTTGGCTCTCTGTTTTAGGTGAGTTTGATTTACTATTTATATTGTGTTTATTAGATTATTATATGTTTGCTCAGATTTTTAGTCATTGACATTTCACTGTGTTCATCCTGACTTTTCGTAAATTATAAAGATAATTTTCTGAGTTGTATTTCTATGAAGTCTGGACTTCAGGAATTTGAGAGAGTCCAGACATATTGGTGAAGTAAAAGACCTTGGCGATTAAAATTATATTGTCAAGTTTGATAATGTGCTGAGAGATCCAAAAAGGATACTCTCATGATTTTGCAAGTGTTTCAGCAATTTAAGTGTGTAGTAAGTTGGATTTGCGCCTTTTCTTTACTCTTGCATGAAGCACATGCAAGTGGTTTAGAGTCAAACCCAGAATAAGTAATGCTCCAGATTTTATTCAGCATTGTATAGACTTTTGATGTTTTTATAAAGTCAGGGTAATCAACTACTATGGTCCCAAATTCTGGGATGATTGAATATTTTTATTGAATTTCTATTCCGCAGTTATGATTTACTTGTTAAAGTGTTTGGCGGACATTTTCTTGTGGTTTTGATTAAACCCAAGCTAAAAGACACAAACTGTTGTCTTGTGTTAGAGTTTTAGGCTGTATGCGAAAAGATGCATATTCTGTATTTATTTATTTGTAGATTCCGGTCTTTAGTGCCGTTCATATATTATTCTGTTATAGATCGAAACTTAGAGATACAAATTGTTCTCTCATGATCAAGTTTTGAAACTTGCTATTCCTGCATTTGAACAGTTCGATTAAGATTTGGAGTTTCTATTTTTGATTTGTGTCTCACGTATGAGACTGAGAAATGTAGTCCTTTTTATCATGTTTAGTTTTAAAGTCGTTCCAACAAAATACCGTTGAGTATTTCTGAGAAGTATTAGACAACAAATTGATTTCTTTTATATTTTTTCTATGATAAAGAAGTTCATGCAATACATGTCAATATCGTGTACATGTAGGTTGCTGTTGTTAAATTTTAAAAGCCTTCCACATGATGGATAGTTATAAAGTGTGTTAAATTTGCATGTAGAAAGTCAGCCATTTTGACCTGACTCTGTAGTAATTAGATGGATTTAGTAATTTGGCATAGACCACTATATGCAACTCTCTGTTTTAAGCCGTGTTCGCACTGGACTTTTTTTTGGGAAGGGTTTACTGAGACGATGGTAAAATAAAAAATGGTCAAATGCTACCACTGTTCGCACTTGGACTTTCGACACGGGAAAATTTTACCGAGACCGTGGGAGAAGTAGCCAAGCTGTCATTATAATGACTCGTGAGGGCGCTTTGTGTGACCTTTTTGCATTGACCCCGGTGTACCCATTCGCGATCGCGCACGCGCGCTTTTTTTCCCGATCAAATCATTGACGCCATCGCATCCGTTGTCGATGTCGTGCTTTCTTTCGTCGTAAGACACGTTTGATGTTCTTTATTATCATTTGGAAATGATGCACTGGTATCACCAATCAAACTTCCGACTGTATCAATAATAATATCTGCCATAATATTGACCAAAGGAACCCCATGTAATCTTTTTTGCAGAACCACGTGCGAATGTGATCACGATGCGATTTGCATGTATCAGCGTGCCCGCATGTAAACAATGCAAAGAGCGCATGCGCAGTGCCTTGTATAGCGTGACCTTGCACTGGATTCCTGGGCCGCTTTTACCGCGCTGTTCGCACTGGACTTATCGTCTAGGGAAAAGCGACCAGGGACGTTTTCCCGGGCAGCAGTTGGCCGGTAGAAGTACCCACTGGACTCGGGAGAAGTACCTGAGAGGAAAACGTTCTAGGCTGTCCGCACTGGACTTAAAATGGGAAAAGGACCCATCGTCTAGGTACGTTTTATCATTTTAAGTCCAGTGCGAAACGACTGGACCGTGCCATTTGAAGAGTAGCTTAGACCGGGCCGTCTGCGTGTTCCTGACCTGCCCTCCAGGCATCCCATTCCATGCTCCAGTACGTCCAGTACGCCAAGCCTACTGCTATCCTCGACGCCCAACGACAAGACGTTCGAGCGATCCAGGCACCCAAGAACAACCCAGCATCGCCCTAGACATAGCCACTTCATCTTTTTGTCTTGTTCAAGACCCCGCAAGTATCTTACTTTGGTTTTACATGTACATGTAGCAACAAATGACGAGAGTTGTCATTTCTACTTTGATCTTCGATTGAACTCTTCTTCAAGTGCTCTACTTCATCATCTCGTTCTACATATTCTTCAACTCCTACTACCCCATAACTCCGATCTACCGAGGAATCGCGAGCGTAAACTGTCATTTTAGGTTTTGGCGCCCTTTTTTTATCTGAGCTCAAATTGTGTATTTTAAATCATACAGGCCGGATCCTGTGTTTTGTGTAAATTATCCTAACCCATTGCATTTTTTCATTTGTATTGCTATTACCTGAGATAATTTTCTTCTTGAAATAAAACATTTTCTTTGTGTATGCAAATCCTGAATTGTGTGAAGTCAAGAGTTTTTTACCAAAAGGGAGTTAAATTGATATAAATTTGGTTCCTGTTATTTTGGAATGTGAACCACGGGTTACAATTACATCATATTTTGCAAGACCCCCCTTTCTTGAAAAATAGATTCTTCGTCCTGTGATGGACACCGATGAGGCTGGCCATCCACGTATCCAATTACATTTGGAAGACTTGATTTGAAGTTACATGTAATCGTCTCTCATTAAGTACATTCATTTAACACCTACTGTAAGTTGTTAAAATACACCATAAATCGTATCAAAATTACATACCTTATATACATGTGTATCAAAACATTACCACTTTACACAAGCATAAACAAATACATTAAAACTGTATTAAAAATGTATCCCTCAATACAGCGCTGATTTTCAACAAAGAACCCCTCTTTTACCAGTTGCTGTGTGACGTCGAATTCAAAAACAATAGGAGAAAATGATGGAGTTTTCAGCCTAAGGGAAACTTTAACAGCAACCCAAATACATCGTTTTTAATAAGGCCTGTAGATCGGGAGGGGAGCTGTATTTATTGTTATCCAATTTTAAAGTAAATGAGTACTAGCATTGGTTTGGCTACTGCTGCAAAACACACTAACTGATGATTTCAGCAAATTCAAGCAAGTTGAAACTTTACAGAAAATAAAAAGAAACGCGACAGACTTAGAATTGTTCGAAAACTTGTTAATCGGAATAGACCTCAGACATGTCGGAGAGATGCGTAAACGCCATGTTTGTGGCCGGGTTGTTGTGGCCCATCGGCGTACTGAAAACATCAAACACAATAGTCCAAGGAGAGACACCGTGCACGCCAGGTTTGTTTTTATTGGCCCAGTTGATCGGCGTATTAAAAACACAAAAGATCGGGACACAATATAATAAGCCTATAGGAAAGATGCCGTATGCCTGGTTCATTGAGAAATGTATCGAATTAAACCTCGTGGAATGTGACCAAGTTCTAAAGGCTACAATTGCTTTTAATTTGGTGCTATTAAATATTTTTTTTTTAAAGTATAATAAAACTGGAGGGTATAGATGGCGTAAATGGAAGGTCCTGTATTTTTTATTCGAGTTCCGTTTAAACGTTTGGGACAATTTCACAAAACGTTACATCCATAATCCGTCCTACGCTGTGGATTTTGAGAAGCCTTCAGTTTACCGACCCCGTCAGTTAACTTCAGTAGTGAGCAAATTGATGTTTTCGTTCAATTTTTTAACGTTTTTGGCGGGATAGTAGTTGTACATGAACTTTTACGTACAGTAAGTTTCTTGTTGCCGCGTACATTTGGTCGCCATCGGCACCCTTGACTTCTTTGTCGTTATATGCACCTTTGGTCATCTGACCTAAGGTCAGCGAATAACTATTTGCGTGTAACCCCGAGTTAAATTTGAATAACATCTTATACACTGACTTGCTCACACAGCTTGGCACCGTTGAACTTTAAATTCTCCAGACTAAAGACACTAATATTACATTATGTGATTCCGGGCAAGCCTTATGTTAGCAACCCCATTGTCTTTGTGCCATTCTTACCCATTGTAAACAATGTATTGGTGCTGAACGTCTGTTACGTATAGTCCAGTCAAAATACATACTTTTGTTTTGTTGACCTCAAACAAATTGCAACAGATTGTTTTTCACCACAGTGCACTTCTATAAGGTCCCTAGAATGACATACTAAAAATCTACAAAAATCCAAGTGGTGGAAATATGACTAATTTGCATAAATCGTTAATCCCTGCCGCGTAATATATGTATTCCCATATTTGGGTATATATATATTTTTCATTTTTTGAAAAGTTTATTTTGGCGATTCTACTTACATATCCTTACTTTAATAACATTTGCTAAATCATATAAGTGACTGAATAATTATGAGAACATAGTAATTATCAAAAATAACAACTTCGTGACCCTATAAATGTGCGCATATTACACTGTCTCCAGATATCATCAAGTAGTCAGTATTGACGTGCTTCAAATTCACCAAGTTGCTAACTGGCACAGTTATCTTATTAAAACCTTATGGAAAATCATATAAACAATGATAACATTGTGATATTTAGCCCAGCAAACACAAACTGGGAGAAAATGGTGTGTCCCTAAATTGGGCTAACAAGTAGGTGAAGGGTTGCCTAAGGTGAGAGACTTGAACAAGTACAAGGAAACCTCCCAAATTAAAGATTGTTGTTGCTTACAATAATCCTATCTACGTTAAAATGTATTTTTGGGATTTCCTTGAACTTGTTCAAGTCTCCCATGTTAGGCAACCCTTTAACTACTTTTTTTCGCCCAATTTATGGACACACCATTTTCCTCCAAATTTTCAAAAAATGTAAAATATATATATATACCCAAATATGGGAATACATATATTACGCGGCAAGGATTAACGATTTATGCAAATTAGTCATATTTCCACCACTTGGATTTTTGTAGATTTTTAGTATGTCATTCTAGGGACCTTATAGAAGTGCACTGTGGTGAAACACAATCTGTTGCAATTTGTTTGAGGTCAAAACGTATTTTTCCTGGACTAGTAACTCAGTGCAAGAGCTTGGCCCGAATCATGTGATATATGGCAACAGTGTCTTTGATGTGCAGAATTTAAAGTTCAACGGTGCCAAGCTGTGTGAGCAAGTCAGTGTACAAACAATTATTTAAATTTAACTCGGGGTTACACGCAAATGGCTTATTGCAAAAATTCGTACAATTTGAGTCCGACGTCAAATTCTTTGAGGCGTCTGATATGCAAGGTCGATCGTAATCTGGTATGCGCATGCGCGGTCGTCTCCCATGGAATTCCGTTATCACAACTCTAGAGGGCAGTGCAGAAATTACTTCACAAACCTTTTACTTCATCAAACTATTATTCACAACAAATATACCGGTAAGTATTAAACAAAACCAAATTGACATTAGAAAATCAATAGAGCCTTAAATGACTATACTTACAGCTTAGAAATCGGACGGCCATTCCTTTTTCGATTAATGACTTGATGCCAATGGAATCACTGAAGTTGTACGAACAAAACTCATCACCTACATATCAAAAGTCACGATACAATTGTTAATTTAGCATAATCTAAAATAAAATGAAAGATGCATATGATCTGCGGGTAGCGAGTGTCGCCTTTTCTCGCAGTCGATTCCTCTACATGTATGTTTTGTGTTGCAAAAAAGCCAAATTTTGGTGCATTATTAAATGACCTTAAATGACCCCAAGATGACCTTTAACCTATTTCGAAAGAGTTGCATCCTCACCATAGAGCTATATTAAATTAATTTAATATAGCTCTATGGTCCTCACCCAAAGATCACTCCATCTAAGTTACATTAAAATCCATCACATTTTGCTGACAAAATTTAAAGCACATTTGAAGCACATTCGAACAATGACCTCTAAAGACATCTACATGACCTTTGACCTCAGTAATCCACTGAAAAATGTTCTCTTCCCACTCAAGAGTTGCTGCATCCAAGTTTCATCAAACGTGCAACCCAAAACTTTAACATATACCTGTAGGCCTGAAGCACTGCTGGGGTTATCTGGTTGGTTTTGTCAACCATGATATTACCATATTGAGGACATTATTACCATAGAGAATAATATTAAATTAATAGAGCGCTAACCCTTCATTCCTACGCGCGGAGATACTTTGATTTCATGTGCGTGCAAGTAGAACATAATAAAAATAGATGGATTGAATTTTGAAAGTGTACTCTAAATGCAACGCGCGTGCAAGTAGAACAGACGCAAACAACTTACACGCATTATGCCAGTTAAAAAAAACAGTTTTGCAGTCGGCGCTTTGACGCACCACGGCAGAGTTTTTGACAAAAATACGTTATTGAGAGGTGTTTTGTAAAGACAGACAAACAAAAAGATTTATTTGTCTTGTTATTTATTAAAACAACTTGTTGTTAGGGACGGGGCTGTAAAATTAGGGTCGGTCGGGTAACCAGAAGCAGGCCTATCACCTTCAAACTAACAAAGTAGGACAAAATCAGGATAAAACAAAAAGTAGTACTTTTGCGGGCTTTCAGGAGTAGTTTTTATTGAGACTCCCCGTGTCCACAGAATCATAAGCTTTATTTGGCATGTTCTATAGTCGCAACACTCAACCAAGCTCTATTCTTAACCAAGCTCTTGAAAAAAGGAGTTGCAGTACTCCTGCACCCAAGCCCTTCATTGTCTGATAGTACATGTATACAACACTGTAATGAAAACAATTTCAATGAGACTTTTTTGAGTATTGGAACAAAAAATAGCAAATATTAGAATTTCGAGAAAACAGAAGGTAGGAATATTTAATACCAGCAGAGGTGATGTGTAGCATGTTGTCGGTCAAAACACCGTCCACAGCAAAGACCACGAGTTGTACTCCGTTTGGCTTCTTCTTGCCAAAGTATCCAAACTTGATGACCCGCTGCTCTGCGATTTGCCAATCAATATCCTTGTATATGTCAATACTGTACTCTGGCCCCATCTCAAAATATTTAACCCTGGTTGTTAAAACAGAAATGAGATAAGGGCATATAGGATTATTTGTATTAATCTAAAAAGTAACCTATCAAAGTATTATACAAACAAAACTAAGTTTTTGTTTTACATGTAACCCTAACCCCCAAGGCTGTTGTACCAGAAATAGTACTAAACCTAACAAACCCCCAACACAGGTTTCAAATTTACTGGACAAAACCTGCCAAATTCCAACAGACCTTGTACCAACAGTACCTAACAAACATGCCAAAAACTGTAAAATTTTGAATACATTTGCACATATACCGGTACTGTGCACGGACGAATGGGATTATGCCATGTTGAGTCGGTAACAAAATGAAACAATGTGTTTGCAATAGAAAGTAATGCAAGGCATGTCTACAGTCGACTCTCGTTAATACAAATTTAACCGGACCAAGCAACAGTGTTTGTTATACATTTACCAGACAAACATGCCAAAACTGTTAAATTTTGAATACAATTGCACATACCGGTACTATGCACGGACGAATAGGATTAGGCCTATGCCATGTTGAGTCGGTAACAAAATGAAACAATGTGTTTGCAATAGAAAGTAATGCAAGGCATGTCTACAGTCGACTCTCGTTAATACAAATTTAACCGGACCAAGCAACAGTGTTTGTTATACATTTACCAGGGGGGACAGAATTACCTTTCACACCGGCCGGTTTTGCAAAACATGTTACTGATGGTGCCGTATTGATATACACGTACGTGCACAATATCGAGCCTCGATCGTTATGTGGTTCACGACTGTATGTACATGTGTATATATGCAAGGCTTGATATGTTAGTGAATCAAATACATACACACTTGTGAGAATTGATGTTGATGCAAACATGACATTTTAGTTTTGAATCCGTTACGGAAACTAATTCACATAAATTAATTAGTTAGAATCCATTTAATTTATCATTTTTAACAGTTAATCATATATACTTAAAGTTGGACCATGAACCAGCACTGAAAACATTATGTAGAGTCCACAGTGTGTTCAGCAACTCATTCATCATGTTCTCCATGAATGTTTTTCACAGTGTGAGTGTGTTATTTATGTGGATACACACATGCTTCCACTGTGTGAACACACTATGAACTCACCGTGATTTGTTCACAGTGTTGGTCAACACCGTGAACACTCTATGGAAACACGCATTCGCCACCCTATGGAAACACTGTAATTTGTTCACTCTGTGATTTGCCATTGTGTGAACATTAAGGGTCTATATTAAATTACTAGAGCGCTAACTCTAATATCCCTATCAATCCCAAGACACATTTCATCACACATGCTTTGGTTCCCACAGTTGTAGGCATAGCATGTTCAGTTATTTACCAGGCACATTTTAGAAAACTTTCAGTGTATAGCGCCCTCATTAGACAATCTCATGAATGAGACTCAAAATGATAATTGTTCTGGTAATTAGATGTAGATTGTTTTGTTCAGCGGTGGTTCCTAAAACCCAAGTTACTAATGGAATTGACATGTATACAACATTTTGCAACTTTCCCGCCAATTGTGGGAAAACATTTATGTTTCAGGCCCTGTCAAGTATATATAAAACATTCACTAATCCTGCAACTGGGACTTTTGCTTGGGTAGGGGCAGAATTAGATGAAGTTATTTTTTTGAATGATTTCCCTTGGAACCCCAAAGTCATTCCTTGGAATGATTTATTATTGTTGCTCGAAGGTCAACCAGTTAATTTACCGGCACCCTAGACACACGACATCAAAATTGACAAAAACACGGAAATATTTTGTACTGCCAAGCAACCCTTAGTGTACATAACTGGTACCCATATCGATGAGCGTGAGACGGAAATGATGAACGTGAGATGGAAAACATAATGATTTTCACACCACATCCCACAAATTTACAAAATAGATCTAAAACCATGTGGTTATTGTTTCGCCCATTTTGTACTAGACAAAAAAAAACCCAATAATCCCGTTTATATAATATATAGGTGTTAATAACAATACAATTTCATAAGTTAAAGTGTAGGGTAGCAAAGTTATTCTGACAATTACAGTAGAATATACATGTAGATTGTTTTGGTCAGCGGCACTTCATAAATTCGAACTAACTACAAGTACTGGTTTTGTTTGCTATTTAGGAATGTTTGGGTAATTACTTAAACTTGACTACTACCACCCCCCCCCCCCCCCAAAAAAAAACAATGTTGAAAAGATTGTTCTTCAAAGGTTGGGTCGCCGGTGGGCACACAATCTTTTCAACATTGTTTTTGGGGGGGGGGGGGGGGGGGGGGGCAGCTGGACCACAATCTAAAAATCTCCTAAATGTTGATCACAAACTGTGATACTTCTCAAAGCATGGCAGTACACACATTGGCTTTTTACACTTTTTACACATAGTACGAGTTTGCTTTCGCTTGGCTTTTGTACTACAAACGACACAGTTCTGCTTTTTGCCGGCCACACTTCTCCCAGGATAATGTTGACTCGAAAGACGTGACGCTTCATTGCCAAGGTGTGCTGGGCTTGAACGAAGAAGTCCCTCGATGACCTTCACCCGGAACTCCAAGCTAGTTAGTTTTTTGTTGCTCGGCAGGTAGTTAAAAAGGATAGTAGCGTTAAGCAAACTGATATCAAGGATATTTAGGAAAACGCGTTTCCACCATTTTAGGGATCTATGGTGGTGTGCATAGTACTGCCATAATTGGGCGGCTAAATCTGAACCACCCATAAACCTGTTATAATCCTGAACGACAGAAGGTTTGTGAATCTCACGAAGTCCGGTGGAACTGTTTTTGCAGCGAATTTCTTTTGTGTCCATACTGCAGTCGCCATAATTCGTCAGAAGTGTTACACGCTTTCTATCCTGCCAAACAATGCAGAGTTGCCCGGCTTTCGTGTAAAACTGGGGGTCATCGCCTTTCCGTATGGGAAACTTCTTGGGATTTGCAATCTCTGGAATCCCTTGTGATGTGTAGCGTACTGTTCCACGGGAACTAAATCCTAACTGCGATAATTTGTGCAGGACTAGTATACCAATTATCCATAAAAACAATATGTCCTTTATGTTCTAGCCCTTTCAAAAGGTCGATGACTACTTGGCCTGATGCTGAAAGGTTACGTGGATGGTTCGTGGTAGCATACGCGATCAAAGGCGGACTGAATTGGTCTGACTTGGCCTTGGACCCGGTAAAAACCTGCCAATTACAACAATACCCAGTTTCGGATTCACATAATGAGAAGCATTTTAACCCCCATTTGGCAGCCTTGCGTGGCATGTATTGTTTGAAACCCAGTCGCCCTTTAAATTTTATCATAGTCTCGTCTGGTGAGAGGTTCCGTCCGGGTTTATAAATTTGACGAAACGAGGGCAATACGATGTCTAGCAGGGGGCGAACTTTAGACAGTTTGTCATCATCAGTGATAGTTTCATCAGCTCGATTGTTGGCAAGGTGGAAAAATCGCAGGATTGCGTCAAATCGGTTGCGGGACATGGTTGACGGATACACAGGGCTTCGCAGAACTTCTGACCTCGACCAGTGCATAGCATAGCGAGGCCTTTTGTTGATCCCCATACACAGAAGCAATGCCAAAAAACGCCTCATTTCTGGAACATTTGTTGGAGTCCAGGATGTATTTCCAGGCACGCTTTGATCGGCATATCGGTTCGTCTCGGTCACCATCAACTGCCAGACTGCATGGCAAAAAAAGAGTTCAAAGGTCTCCATCGGTGATAGTCCACTGAAATCTTGCGTAGGTCCAGCTTGTCCACTGAAATTCGCAGGTGGCCGCTTATAGGAGCTTGTTTTATGCCATCCAGACCTGAAGTGAGAATATTAACATATTAAGAAATGTCAGAGGGCGCTATATTGATTGGAGAAACTTCTTCCTAATGGTACTAGACAGCAAAGGCATAGCGCATACAACAATCATGAGTTCAAAAATAGTTTAATTTGAATAACAAATTAAAGGATTAGTGTGCACGAAAATCAACATTTTAATATTATTTTTCTAATCAGAAAATGGGTCTTCAAAGAAACACTGCCCTCACACATTATTTAATGTGCTTGGGTAAGCACATTGATAAATGTGTGAGGGCGCTGTTTGTTTGAAGACTCATTTTCTGAATAGGATTTTTTTGTGCACACAGCCTGTTCTACTTGATGCACATTTCTGATTTATTGTAACTAGTGAAAGGGAGGCATTTTCCCTTTTTTTTGGGCGAAATACATCTAGAGCCAGGGTATATTGTTACATTAATATAAATTCCCAACAAGTGTAGGCTCACACAATGTACTGTTTATTCGCTTTATTCCTGTGTAACTAAATTCACGTTCTCGAGTCGTACTCAGTCTCATCATAGCATTTTACTACTTATAATTATTAGTAACCTCTTTACCTGAAATTCGGCTTGTCGGATGACTTTGACTTTGAGCAGGTAGCGACAAACTCTTCCGAATCGTCACTTTCTTCTGTGGTGGATGATAAGGAAGTCTCATCAGATATATCATTATCAGAACCGCTATCCGCGAATATTTCGTCAAGAATGTCGGATGGATCCGCCATTATGACTGGTTTTCTGTGACGAGCGTCTCTATTTGGTGAATCCTAATCCTATAATATTTCATACCCACGCGCGCAAGAGGACGCGCGCTCGGGGTCTCCGCCAATCAGAGGCCGATCTCCAAAGTGAGGGCGCTATTTACATTTCAGTTCAATGCGAAATGGCAATGTGCCATAAGGGCCCAATGGGAATGAAATCCGATTGTATTTGTGTGACTTAAAGTCACAATGGTAACGAGAGTGTATGCTTCAATGAGTCCATATGGCACTCTTGGGGTTGATAGGGATATAGCTGTATGGTGAACACACTGTGATAATTTCACATGTGTGTGTTCACTGTGTGTTCACAGTATGCCCTCACAATGGTCATAATGTTCACGCTATGAACACATAGATAGAGACCACACTGTGGTAACATGGGGACATTTTGTCTAAGGGTATAACCGGGTCCTCGCACTGTTATTATCTTCAATAAATACCTTTTTAACGAGAACAATTGTGAAAAAGCTCCACATTTCGTGACCTTTCTTTCGGCGATATTTCCAGTGTTTTGTTTTCATGTTCAGTGGCCATTTTTTAGCTTATGCATGGTACCCTGTCTCTTCAATACTACTGATGCCCGCCGTGCATAGCAACGTGCTAGCGTTAACAGACGACTCGCGCATTTAGAAAAATGCCGCGCTCATACATGTATACATGTGTACGTTCTACGCGTACATTTATAAAGCGCCGTATCAGGATTTGACGCGTCCTTGTTACAAATTATAGGACTGTTGCATTCGGCCAATCATTGGCTTACATGGTGCCTGATTAGTGCTGGTTCAGGGGACATGCATTCGCTTTTTCCCGAAAGCATGGCAATTACTACTTGATACTGCACTCCAAGTGATCGAGTCTCCACTAATCAGAAGCCAGCAACTCTCCTAGGAATTTATTAATTTGAAATAATGTTTTATTAACTTTTTATTCCCTACAGGTATTTTACTACTACATGTATCAGAGGCGTGTGCAGGATTTTTTCCTGCGGGGGGCTGAATCAAAATCGTTTCGGTAGAGCGAAGCGAGCGGAGAGTCTAACAGCGTTCTGTCCAGGATCACTCTCGAAATGAAGGCCAAGAAAAGTATGCCTTATGTGAAAAATCTATCAGACGCTCAACTCTCCAACATTGAACTGGTAGCATTGGGCAGGGGCCTTAACTTCATCCCGACCCCCCAAAAACCAAAAAGGTCGACCATCCTTCGCCATTCCCGATCCTTCTTCAGAAAGATGAGATTACGGTTAAGAATGGCAAGGAGAGTCAGACCTATAAGCTCACACCCGTTCAAACTACCTTCAACTTGGACTGCCCAACCTACCTTCAATCTAAACCTAGAGTCATATATTGAACTAAGGCAATCTAGAGGAACTGTCCAGACTAAAAATTCAAAATGTCAAACTCTAAATATAACAAAAGCAGAACGTGTTGCGCTATGTGGCCTTAAGAAAAGACAGGATATTATGATGAAACAATTCGATAAAGGCCGCGGTGTGTGCGTCCTTAACAAACAAGACTACATACGTGAAGGGACACGACAATTAACAGGCCCCCACTATGAAGAAATTAACAGGGACCTGACGGGCCGATGAAACCGCGGAATTAGTCTCTCGAGCCATAGGCCTACGCCAACTCTACGTGGACGGACACATATCGAAAGACATATCTGAGTTTCTTAACCCCCGCAACCACGACATTAAACACCTTGCCTTTACCTTCTACCGAAAGTTCACAAAAAAGTACCGGAAGGAACACGGTTCATGGGGAGGCCCATCATTAGTGGTTGCGGAGGATATCCAAATACATAGACTATTTCTTGCTCCCAATTGTCAAACAGCAAAGCACATACACACGCGATTCTGGGCATGTGCTTGAAAAACTAAATAACCTGACATTGGAGCAAGATAACTTATTGATAACACTGGATATAGTATCCATGTACACTAACTGCCCACAAGATGAAGCAATTGAATCAGTCTGTGACGCACTTGCACTGGCCGACGACAGACTATACGCAATACCCAAGCCCACGACAGACCACGCGCGACGTCTCCTTGAACTCATTATGCGTCGAAACACGTTTGAATTCAATGGCAAGTTTTTCAGACAAAAAGTTGGGGTGGCCATGGGCAGCGAATGCAGTCCGGAGATTTGTGACATAACCCTATTCAAATACGAACAAGACAAAATTCTCCCTCACAATCCCTCAATTGTAAGCTACATGAGATATAGAGACGATGTTCTTATAATCTTTAACGGAAATGAAAAGCAGGCTGCTGACCTAGTGCAATCACTTAATAGAATTCATCCCACGCTGAAGTTCACGTCTGAGATCTCGCACCGCCAAGTCACTTTTCTCGACCTTATTATCTACAAAGGCGAACGATTCATACATGAAGGGATATTGGATACTCGAGTCGCTACCAAAAAAACCTGATACATTTCAGTACCTAGCTCGAGATTCAGCACACCCTAAGTCGGTATTCGGCAGATTAATCAAGGGCAAAGTGACCAGATACAAACGTATATGTACCCATTCAAAAGACTTTGAGGAGAGGGTTGAATTCTTCAAAGACAAACTTCAAAAGCGCGGATACAAAAACGAAGACCTAGCCCTCCTTTCTCAAAGGGGCAAGACTCCCGCGGACCCTAAGCGTGAAAAAAACAAAAACAATATCCCACTGGTGTTCGTCCTACCATACTACCCACATGTCGCGCTCCCAGCCCTCAAACGGGCTATCCTCAAACACTGGCCCATGATTAGCAAAAACGAATATCTGAATAGGCTATTTGATACCCAACCCATCCTGGCATACAAACGGCACAAAAACATAAAAGATGAACTTGTTCGATCTAGAACTAAAGCATCTCCACAATCCAACCAAGAGGAACAAAATCTTGATGAGGAGAATCTGCAAATTCTATTGGAACTATTGAAAGAACAAAACAATGATCAAAGAAATGGATCTCAAGACTAAAACAAAATAAATAAGTCAAACACCCACCTTGTCCTTGCCATGCGTCATATAAACCGACACACAAATAAAAACAAGGAAAGCAAAATGAACTATATAAGAGGTTGACTGATGAAGTGCATGATATAGCACAGAAAATATGCTCTGCTCCCCTTCCAAAAAAGGGGAAAAAAGAGGGGACGGCATATTAATAATCAATCACTGTAATAATCAATCACTGTGTGAACTAAAAACAAAGGGACCACTGTGGCAATACACAAACCAGTCATCGCGTCGCCAAAACCAGGGACAGGGTTTGAAACTCCCGCTTTTAGGGAATGTCTAACCCAATTGGCCTGCAGACGTTTGATGTATTTGCCCGTCCATGAACTCCAACCACGGACGGTCATCAATGTGGCTAAAACTGACCCGGCCCCGTCACCGTTTTCACGAAGGGGCGAATTTCATGAAAAATCGTCTATTTATCGAAATAATTTTTTTGTGTGAAAACGATTAAATAATGATATTTCTACAACCTGGTGAAGTTATACATCCCAAAAATCATTAAAACCCTAATTAACCTAATTAACGAATGGGCGAATTGGTCCTCAAGTGCCCTTTTGCGTTTTCACGAAGAGGCAAATTCGAAATAGCGTTGACTTTAACGTGTTTATGAAGGGGCGAATTGGTCCTCAAGTGCCCTTTTGCGTTTTCACGAAGAGGCGAATTGGGCGAATTGGGCGCGTAATGCCTTTTAGCGTTTTCACGAAGAGGCGAATTAGGGGCGCAATGGGGAAATGTATACATTCTGACTCTCACAGCCACGGGCGAATTTGCTAATGTATCGTTTTTTCGTTTTCACGAAGAGGCAATTCTATTAATTGATTAATTCTGCAAAACTAATCACCTATTTTTCTTAACGTTTGCTATATTCAAGAAGATTGGAATCTCTTTTTTCCCATGATACCTTAATCTTGTATATTCTATGGATATTTATGTTTGAAACTGCCAAACGAAAAAAGGACAAACTTTACAAGCGATTTTCTCGAAAGTTTGTTCAGACCCTGAAAGGCTCAATTTGCCTCTTCGTGAAAACGGTGACGAGATGCGTGTCTTACAGAAAAAAAAGGAAAAAAAGAGTTAAGAATGACGCTCTGGAGAGACCAGTCAAACAGCCACTTTCTAGCATAACGTACAATTACAGATTTTTATCTCGGCAGAACAGTCACCAATACAATCCATATGATACTTGTCAGCAGAACCTTTTCCGCGTCTCAAAAAAAATAACGAAAAGCACGGAGGGGTTCTCTTGAAACTTGTACACGAAACCCCCCCCCCCCCCCCCCCCCCTATTTATACAGACTGCAATCTCGCAGAAAAAAAATGTGGCCTGAACTGACCTCCCATGAAGCGTATATCACTAGAAAAAAACAACTTAAATTAAGAATTACGCTCTGGGCGGGATAGTTACACAACCACACTGCTGGCATACCAGCACGCAATAAATTATACGGATTTATCTCTGCAGACCCCTAAAATCCAACGATACTTCACACAGCAGAACTGCTTCAGCATCTCCACACAAAAAATAACGAAAACGATGAGAACAGGTTCAGACTTGTGAAAACTCCTTCCCCCTTCCCACATAGAATGAGTTCTGATTCACTGCAGCTTACTCTAGAATTGATCACAAAAAAACCAAAATAAATTAACTGATCATTCCTTGAAGTATGCCTGCATAAACCGGTTTCTCTGTGCTATACCTTCTTGCAAAAGCACTCCATTAGAATTAAAAAACCTAATAGCCTCACAGAAAAAGAAAGTAAATTCCACAAAACCCAGTATTACACGTCCTTCACGTTAATGTCCTTCCCAGGTGACCGAGAATCGTTCTAAAAATTAAAAAACTTTGAGTGACATGTATGATTACGCTGCTTCCCAACAAGCACGTCGCCAATTAAAACTATCAACCAATTGGATCATCATGTTCAGTCAAAGCCGATTGTTTGATCACCAGTTTCTGCCGATTTAATAATTTTTCTTTCTTTCTTTCGCAGCGGGTTGTGTTCCCATCGAGCTCTCCAAAGTTGTGAGTTTTTGCTGGTTTTAGACCTCGATTGTTCCAAGTTGCTTTACTGTTGTTTTTATTGGTTGTTCTAGGCTCCACAAGATTATTTTTGTGGCCTTTTTTTCTGTTTTTAGTGTGTATTTCTGTGGATTCATTTTGGGACTCGTGTCGTTGGTTGAGCTGGGCTGGCCGCCATGGCTGGTCAAGCTACGGCCAACCGTTCGAGTCGTGATCAGCCAACCAGAACTAAGGCAGGCCCGTTTAACAATGTGCCAAATAGTACTGATACTAATCCTTTTGTTAACATAACAAGGAATCATGGCATAGTATTCAAAGTTGAGGACAATGTTCCTATTGCTACGTACGTTGACGCGTTCGCTGACATGGTTGATCCGAGCACGGTAGTCTCAGCATCACGAATCTCTAATGGCCGAGCTGCCATTTATCTTAAGAATAAACAGGATGTTGATGACGCTGTTTTGTTTGGATTCGAATTAAATCGGACATATATTGAGGTTTCGCCCCTAGTTCAGCCAACGACACGTCTTCTGTCCAATGTTTATCCTGAAATTCCTAATGAAATACTTAATAAAAATTTGTCCGGGTTTTGCAAAGTTGTTTCTGCGATTCGGCCTATTCCCCTCGGGATTAAAACAAAAAAACTTTCTCACATCTTTTCATTCAGAAGACAGGTTCATGTTCTTGTTAATGTTAATGTTACCCTTCCGGATCATATAAACATTCCATTTAATGGTGTAAATTACAGGGTCTTCATATCGAATGATACAGTCAAATGTTTCAATTGTGGGGAAAGTGGACACATAAGCAAAAATTGCAAGAAAACTCAAGAAAACGTAGACAATCCACTGAACCGTCCTCCAGTCTTTCATCATTCCAAATCAGATCCAAAACATCCATCGAAATCAAAACCCCACAACCCACAGCCATCGAAAGCCCCTGGATCATCTTCCATACACAAAGGCCCTCAGAGAAAACAAGATCTTCCACTATCCGATGAAACCACAGATGCCTTTCCTTCCTTACCAGGCGTTCCTGGGTTGATACCTACCTCCCTTACTGACAAAAATGGCCAATCTGTCTCTGCTTCAGTTAATGTTTCAGTGGCACAGAGTGCCACCCCTAACTTAAGTAATAGTAATGCGACCAAAAGTGAGCAAAAAGCCTCGTCAGCCGCCCCCATGATTCCTATGTCAGGTTACTTGTCATCAACTCCAACCTCGCCATCTCCGACACCTCAACCCTCAAAGTTTATCTCTGTATGGGGATCTCCTCCTGTGCCTACCAGACTATTTTCGGACGTGATTAAACGCAAACAACCTGATTCTCCTACTCCTTCCACAGAAACACATACACTTGTTATTCTCAAAACACCCTCTCCACCTAGAAAAATCACCAAACAACATAAATCTCCCGTCACAGACACACCGACTATCACTCAAGTGATAGACACTGCCACCCCCACACCCTTCCCTTCAGTTGGGTCGCCAGCTGTTATTGAGGAAACTGAGTCAGATATGGATTCAGTTTCCTGGGAGGACACAGGAGAATCCCAAGATAAACCCGAAGACAATTTGCCTATAACAACAGGACCTCTATCTAATCAGGAACTTCTTACATTCCTAAAGAGTGTCAAATCCAAGAAAAAGCCCGATGAAATAGCGAGAAAATTCACTAATAATATCCCCGGGCTTGTTAAACAACTCAAGCCATTACGTAACAACTTCTTAGTCCAAAAAAAGATGCAGCAGAGGATCCGCAAACTGGTCAAGTCACTTGATCCCGATGATCCTTTTCATGTATAATTATATGATGCATACGATTCAGCTTTTTTATTTTATTATGGTTCTTTCGTTATTATCACTCAATACTGGCGGATGTTCTTCTTCGACGAAAAACGCCGCCATTCGACTCTACATAAAACAATCCTGTAATAACCCAGATATTATTTGTTTACAAGAAACTAATCACCTCAAATCCAGTGATATTTGTTGGAAATTGTGGCCTTATAGACCGCTTTGTAATGAAGGGTGTAGTCATGGGACCGGTGTTACCACTTTGGTGAAAAACAATGAAGATTTTAAAATCTCATATTCTGTTGCCATAGTTACAGGTTATGTTAATTACGTTCAATTAGATATTAAAAACACTACTTATCACGTATATAACATACTTATTCCCCAAAATAACAATCAAGCTTTTAAAGTTTTAGAAGAAATTGATTCTCACACTACTAAGTTGGAAGGTGGAGTTATTGTCATGGCAGGTGACTTTAACTGTACCCATAACCCTTCCTTGGACAGGTTCCGCAACAATATTGAAACGCGACACTCAGTCGCACTTGCTCTTCAGAACCTCTACATTGGTCTTTCTCTTTGTGATGTCTGGCGTAGAATCAATCCTGATTCTACTCAATTCACTTGGTTCAGGAGTAATCCAAACAAACCCGGTCTCATGTCGAAAGCTAGACTTGACCGCTTTTATGTTCCGGGTTATATTATGTCTTCTGTGCATTCATGTGACATTTTCCCTTGTCCCTTTTCCGACCACAGTGCCATTATTCTCAACCTCAATCTGTCTCAAAAACAGAAACGAGGTAGTTCATATTGGCACTTTAACAATTCGTTGCTTGAAGATATTTGTTATGACGACATAGTCAAACATTTCTGGAAACAATGGCAGACGCAAAAAGCTGACTATTCTAATGTTTGCACCTGGTGGGACATGGGCAAATCTCATTTCAAAAGAATAACCCAGATGTATGGCGCAAAATCCGCTCGGCAAAAACGTACTAAAATTAAAGTTCTCCAGGAGACCATTGATAAGTTGCAGTCTACGCCAGATCTCACACCAGACACATTAGAGGTTCTCAAAGAACAACGAGAGGCCCTTAGCGAAATGTTTAAACATGAAGCTCGTGGGGCTCTTGTTAGAGCTCGTTTTCAATATACAAATGAAATCGATACCTGCTCTACTTTTTTTTTTGACTTGGAAAAATCTATATCCGCTTCTAAGAATATCAGTGAAATTCGTCTTCCTTGTGGAAATACCACCGACAATCCTGATGAAATTAAATCCCACATTTTGAGCTTTTACAGAGATCTTTATAGTCGAGTCGACATTGATAAAGACGCTCAGGCTACCATTTTTGATGATTTACCTACCCTGGACCCATCTCAAGCACAGGACTGTGATCGTCCAATAACATATGAAGAAGTCGACATTGCAGTTCAACAACTCGGTAAAAACAAGTCCCCTGGGCTCGACGGCCTTACCTCTGAGTTTTATCAACATTTTTGGCCCATCCTAAAGGAAGATCTCATGTTCGTCTTTGAAGCTTCTATTCGCGATAATTGTTTACCAATTTCCTGTCGAAGAGCTATCATTACTCTTCTCCCCAAAAAGGGAGATCTGTTAGACATCTCTAATTGGCGACCTGTCTCTTTGCTCAATGTCGACTACAAAATTTTGGCTAAGGTTTTGGCTAATAGACTTAAAGATGTTATTAGTAGTGTCATTCACGTTGATCAAAGCTACACTGTTCCTGGTCGATCTCTTTATGACAATATTAATCTAATTAGAGACACTTTATTATTTGCGAATTATCATAATATTCCCTTGGCTGTATTAAATCTGGATCAGAAAAAGGCCTTCGACAATATCGATCAAGAGTATCTGTTCAGTGCTATGCAAGCTATGGGTTTTGGTAATCATTTCATTTTCTATGTTAAACTAATGTACAACCAAACGGAGAGTCTTATCAAAGTTTCTGGTTCGCTTACCTGCCCCTTCCCTTTTGAGAAGGGAATAAGACAGGGGTGTCCGCTCTCTGGTTTGTTGTATACTATTGCCATTGAACCTCTATTACACATTCTCAGACGTAATCTGCATAACAAAGGTTTTTCTTTGCCAGAAAGTAACACTCCCCTAACAGTCACCGCCTATGCTGACGACATTTTTATTTTCGTCACCGACGATACTGGTTTTCGTGTTGTCGAAGACGCTTACTCTTTGTACCATAGGGCCTCTGCTGCTTCTTTGAACTACAAAAAATCTCAGGGACTATGGGTGGGTTCTTGGAATAATAGAACAGATCACCCTCTTGGTTTTAATTGGAACAATCGAGGTCTAAAGTTTCTTGGTATTCAGTTGGGAAATACCAATAATTATTTCCAACTCAACTGGCAAATGTGCCGGGAAAAACTCACCAAGGTTTTGTCTCGATGGAAAGGTATGTCCAAATATTTATCTTATAAGGGTAAGGTTCTCATAGCCAATCAACTAGCCACTTCTCAAATTATCCATATAATTGCTGCTCTTTCTCCTCCCGAACACATTCTCAAAGAACTTCAAAACAAACTAATCAATTTTGTTTGGTCTGATGGAAGACACTGGCTAAAAAAAGATCTGCTTTACCAATCCCCCGAAAAAGGAGGAATGGGACTTACCTGTCTCCAAGCACGTTTGCTCACCTACCGGTTTTCAGTTATACAAAAGTTTATCAAAAATCCTACTCATCCCTTTTATATATTTTTAAAACATTACCTCCACCAATATCGTAGATTAAATTTTGACTTTCAACTCCTTTGTATTCACTTGGATCCCAAATTTTTGGTTCATCTTCCAACTTTTTACGGTGATATTTTACGTGCTTGGATGACTTTGGAAGCTCGAATTGATACACAACCCGACTGCATTAAATTTGTTTATAATTTACCTTTAAATGCCATTTGTTTAAGTGAGTTTATTCCAATTGAACAAACACTCCTCTCGTTTCGACTCTTGGCATGTGGAATCAAACTAGTGGGAGACACATTCGACCGAAGTTCCGGTAAATGGTACTCTGCACAGTATTTCCGAGATCGTACCCTCCATCCTCCCTCTGCAAGAACTCTTCAAGCTGAATTGAACAATCTTCAAACTATTTTCATGCGAGCCTTTCCTCACCTCTTCAACTCAACCGGTTACCGCCTCTCAACTTTTCATCTTCGCAACATTCCCACCATACCAACTCCACAACCAGAAATCAAAATCAAGCCGGATCTGATAATCACAAACTCTCCCTCCAAAACAATCTATCGGTACATCAACCAACAAGTCAATTTCTTGGAGGAAACAACACTAACATATTGGCACATAAACGGTGTCATTCCCGTCACCCAAATCATTCCTTGGAAGCAAATATACCACTTACCAGTCTCCAAAAGGGAAGCTAACATCCAGTTCCGACTACTCCACAACATTCTCCCTAGCCTGACAGTGCTGCATCACATTCAACCGGACATCTCCTCGTTGTGTGGATGGTGTGATGAGAGAGGAACTAATATTCATCTGTTCATTGAGTGCCCAATCATTCAACCAGCTCTCAACCTTCTCCATGCTCTTCTACATAGGATTCTTCCTGACGTAATTCTCAATTTTGATATTTATTGGTCTCTACTTCCATATGCCAAGAGTCGATTGAAAGAGGCTGTCTGTGTCTTTAATTATCTCATAATGAGTTTAAAATCCACTATCTACTCCCTCTATTTGACACAGTCTTTTAACGACCCCCTCATTGTGTGGATTTTTCGGCTGAAATGCAAAATTCTCATCGAATTTCACTATTACCAATCTCATAACAATTTAAATAAGTTCACCAAAAAATGGGATCATAATTGTTCTCTTTTTGATCTTACTGGCGATAAACTCACTTGGTTGTTTTAAGGCGATTTGTTTTTCCTTATAATTATTATTATCTTTTTGTGAAAATGCCCTCGCATTCATCCCAATCGCGGGTAGCTGATGAACATGCTCACTTTGGTGAGATGTAGTGAACTCACTACCTCTGGCGGGGGTGACTGTCGAGGATATAATATATATGTTTATATGTTTGGTTTTGGTTTATTAATATTGAACTGTCAATAGTCCCCCTTTTGGGGGTGTTTTTCTTTGTATATGTACTTATTTTGTAATTTATCCAGTTGAACCTGTTTTTTATTTGTATACTTATTTTTCTTTGTTTTTGAAATAAAGTTCAATTGGAAAATTCAAATTCTTTCCTTTTTCGTTTATATATATATATATATATTTTTTTTTCGTTTTTTCTTTCGTTTTTTCTTTCCTCCTTTCCTTTTTTTTTCTCTTTCATTTTTTTTGGGGGATCCGCGCGTGCGGGGGGCTTCAGCCCCCAAAGCCCCCCCCTGGACACGCCATAGTGTATGTACTTCCAGAATATTGCCTGAAATGTAAAACGAAATGGTGAAAATTACGAAAATTTTGCTCACCCACATCGTAAAATATCTACTTGGTCGTATGTCAACGCTGTTTGTCCGAGTTGTATTTGAGTCCCTGCAAGTCCATCACAAGTTCTTCAGTCTCATGAAGTTAAATCACTAGCTATTCAATTGAACTGTTATCAAAAGCATTCTTTTGTCATTGTTCAAACAGTTACTTGCGACTTGCTTTATAAAAGGACTTGTATAACTGAACTTTTTTCGATATCTGAAAAATGGTGTATCCTACTTTTAAAGTGTCCTCGGCAACGTTGGTGAAAAAGTTGCTAATTTGTTTTATTTTAAACAAATATTAAAAAAATCATCAATACAAATAATCATGTGATTTAAATCGCGATTTAAATCGTAATTTAAATCAAGCAACCCTGGGTTGGTAAGCAAAATTCTTGTAAATTTCACCTTAAAGTTTACGTGTACGTTTTTTCATTTCAGGTAATTAACCAACCACATCAGTGCCTATCTACATCATAATAGTGCATGTACATGTATGAGATACTGGGCCCCAATTTGTTTTGCCACAGCAAGTTTAATTGGACTATCTATTAGGTTTGTAAAAACCTTACAGTTCTGGAAGTACTTTACTTTTTACCTTCCTTCCTGGGGACGCCCATCTACGAGCAGTTCCCGAGTCGAAAAATAAAAGGCTCCGTTTTCGCAAAGATTGCCGGCCCAGTCCTGGCGCCGCGGCCTCTTTGCCGGGATAAAGTTTACTGCTTCTGTCTGCTCACCTACAAAACACACATTTTTATGCAAAGGGACAATTTGGTCAACATACATGCCCTAAAATGACAATCAACTACCGGTACCTAACTCCCTACCCCCGTTTTCTTGCACATAGCCTGAATCCTGCAAAATCCTTCAATATTTATTACTAGTGAACACTGCCTGAATCCTGCAAACTCCTGCAGTGAGTTTACCATTGAGATATAGAGCAGCCATGGAACAAATAGCTGCTAATTGCCCTATTACAACAAGGGTCTGCATACATGACACTTCGTATGCAGATTACACTCCAAACTAACATTGAATAGGGGGGGGGGGGGGGGGGGAGGGAGGGGTAGGTAGCATTAATTATGATGTATGTACAGTGTACAGTGAATACATGTACAAGTAAACGTTTTTATCATGGCTTGTGATCTATGCATGTATGCACCGAATACAAGTAAATGGTTCCAAGAAGATAAAGGAATTAACAAAAGAATCTCATCCAAGTTATTGAACTTATTGTTTTTCACATGTAAACAAAATCTGAAACATGTACCATATTTGCTTGTATTTATCACATGTTTCGATTTATCACCTGTTTGTATTACCTTTCCCCCGAGTGTAAATACTTATCTAATTATTTCATTATGTTTTACACTTACAAAATAAATAGATGCACACCGTATTTTGTTTCCTTCTACACTTATTTTTGCAATCAGTTTTACATATAAATATCTCAGCCAGTGTATATGTACAGTATGCAATTATATTGCTCAAAAAACTTTGGGGCTGGAGTAGCTAGTCAAACTGAGCTCCTAACTGATGTGGTAAACAAGGGTAATCTCTTGTATGAGTGGGTGGGATTGAAAAGGTTAACACCGGCTCATGATTCTAGACGCGTTAATGCCCGCGCCTAGGCGAGGGCATGTTGAGGCCTACTTTTACATAGTTTGTTTAATACCAGCCAACCGCATTTCTATTTCTTTCCTAGTTAAATATCTTTCGGTCAATTTAGTCAAAACAAGTGAGTTTGTTCAACCAATGTTACGTCGTGTTTTGATGAACACTCCTCTAACTATTTTCATGGTGCTTCATGTCGGTGAATCAAGATTGACACGCGTTTCACCTGCTGAGTGCTCAATATGGATAATTAATTCGCTATTTAGTTAGCTGCTAGATATCCACATGGAAATCCTAGTTGGACCAAGTCAACATTATACCTGAACTGCATCTCTATGGCAAAGATTTCCATGCATAAAGTCTTTTTGACATTACATTTTTGTATTCGTTTGAAATGCTCGGGCAGGGGGAGGGGGAAATTTGCTTTTAATGCTAGGGGCGTTAATAAGATGATACATATGTGGTTTTAAGTATTCGTATACATTCGGCTCATGGGACTAGACCCGTTAATGCCCGAGCCGAAGTCAAGGTCATTATTTATGTCAAGGCTCATGAGCCGGTCAACCGCATTTTATTCCTATTCATAAATACTGGTACATTTTCGGTAAACAAATCTAAACTTTTTGGTCAAATATTACAACTTTCCAACGATTTTGTTCAACAATTTCTCTTCATGTTTTTTAAAACACCCCTCTAGCACCCCTCTTGAGCATACAGCTCGCGAGTAAGTCGAACTGTGACGGCAGTTGCCTGTTGTGTAAAATCCTGTCGCTTGGTGGCGCTGTTTTACGCACTCATTATGCTGCGTTTCAATCGCCTACGGGTTTATCGTGCTCATGAGTTCACGAGTCGTATAATGGCGTTCTAATCGCCTGGTAACTCGTGTTCACCAGTTGTAAACTCGAGGTGGAAATTTCACGACTTCGTAAACGAATGGAATACTCGCGCATGCGTGTTGTTAACGTACGAGTCCTCGCGCGATAAAGAATGTCCTTACCGCACAACTAAAGGCCGGTTCATACTTTACACGGAAGCGATTGCGATACGAATTTGACGTCACAAAGCATTTGCCGCGAACATTCGCCCAAGTTGAAATGTGTTCAACTTTTGTGATTTCGAATCGCGAAAACTCCCCATAACGTCACAAATTCGCGTTCGCGTTTGCTTTCGCGCCGAGTATGAACCGGCCTTAACTCGACTGTGCGCGTGCGTCTTGGCGAGTAGCGTTTGGAATGCAACCTACTCGTGAACATAGAGAAATTCACGGTGAACACAATAAACACGACGCGATTGGAACACGATGCACACCACTCTCTCGAAATTAACTTGTTTTGCCGACGTTAGTAAATTATGACTCTACAAAATAAAACCGAGGTTCACCTCCAAATTAGACATAATAGGACCGAGGTAAATTGATATCTAATGTATTTTATATATTGTAGTGTTAGTACTGATAATTTTGTTTAGTGATTGAATAGTGTTATTTGTAATGCTTGATCATCGATAATCGATCACTTTCCTCAACGTGTTTGTGCAGTGATACAGTGGCACATACGTCAGTGTAACGCTGCATGACCTTTGACCCTCGCGGAACAATGGATAATCCATTTTAATGTTTATTATAAACCTGGTAATTGTGGGCGTTATATTACATCACTTTTAGGAGCATTTTAATTCTTCCATTGTCATTTTACATGTACATGAACATATAATCCGTGCAATTTTGTATTTCTTTGTGTTTATTGTTTTCCAGTTTTTACGTGAACTTGTGAGCTTGTAAACCTGTGAACTTGTGAACCCGTGAACCCGTGTCAGTGAGCTACCCTGAATCATGTGAACCTGATTGTAACCTGTGAAATCACCTGAATAAATAAATCAACAGTATAATTTGAACTTTAATTTACTCTAAAGAGAACTGGTTAAAACATTCTGTACCCGATAACCGCCACACGTACCGTAATTTTCTTTATGGACATTACCGCGTACTGTGCGATGTCGCGCAGATGCAGCTGTGGCAAATGCGTTGTAAATTTTGGATCATAAATACTGAGGTTTCAACCAATAAAAGTGTTTGTGGTTCAGTCAGGTCGCACACATAATGCCGTTGTCAACATTATACTTTATTGATTTAAGCAAAAAACACCCTTTAATACAATGCAATGCTAGCAGCTGTGTTATTGATCCTTTTAAAAATATGCACAGGAAGTACAATTAATCCATACTACCGGTACATCGGCGCAATACATGTATGTTAGGGGTTCTGGCAAAATGAGACGGTACTGGGAAGAGGTTAAAATGAGGGTTCCCACGGGTATTATCAAAATTAGCACTATCCTTACAATGCTGTTCCTTGCACTTCAATCAGACATTTTGTAAAAAGGTTATGACAGTTTAAGTTCACATTTATCGACATGTCACTTTAAAAAAGGTTGAAAAAAGGCCTTCAAATTTTAAGTTTTGTACATGCAAAAATGTCGATCGGTTGATCCCTGTAAGTGTTGTGTTCCTAAAAATAGTCAACATTTGTGCATTTTTAAACGACAATTAACCTCAAACATGTCAAGTGACCCCAAGATGACCTTTGACCTCTTTCGAAAGACTTTTGATGATTCTCCCTTCCAAGGATTACTCCATCCAAGTCATATACAAGCCAAATTCTGTAGACATGACCTTTGACCTAAGCTATCCTATGAAGAATTATGTCTTCCCACCCAAGGGTCTACTGCATCCTATTTTAATAAAAATCCATGAAAGCACAAGTTAGCCTTAAAAACCTTAACCTGAAACGTCGGTCATACAGAATTTAGGACTGGTTCTTGTGTCTCCTAAACTTTGCTTGGGCGACAACAAACTTCACGCGCACACACGACTGTGGTGTATTTTAATCATAAAGTTTCAATGTTGTATTGTCAGATGCCACTGTTTTGTCAACGGTAACGTTATGTTGACACCTATTTATTAATCCCATTATTTTACATGTACTGGGTTATACCCCTGTCACACCGGAGCTACGCTGCCGTTGCGCTCCCACGGCGACTAAAAAAGTTGAAAAACGCAGTAGAAGCGCAGTAGGATCGCCAAGAGCGTAGTGGGAACGTACTGGAGTCTACCTAGGTCGTGGAAGGGTCTCCATGGTCGCCTAACCTCGGCGATTGTTTTGAGCCTGCTCAAAACAATCGCGGAGGGTCGGCGACCTGGTCCAAAACGCAGTGAGAGCGTAGTGGGATCTCAAAGAACGTACTACGGACGTAGTGAAGTCTACCTGAGCGTGTCATGATCGTAGCAAGAGCGAGTTGGTATCGCCGTCTGCCCAATCTGCGACTGATACCCCTGTCAGACCGGTGTGCAATCCCACATAGACTTCACTGCGATGCAGTTTTCATCAAAAATGCAGTGGGGTTGCCGAAAACTGGCAAAAAATCCTGAAATCTATGAGGTAGGTAGCTCACAGTACGCTCTTGACTCGCTTAAGGCCCAGTCACACCGGATCGTACGATTTCTGGATCGTGCGATTGGTGCGATTTAGCAGAGGTACGACCAATCGCCAATGTTTTGCGACGATCTTCATAGCGATCGTATGCTGTGATTGCTCTTAAGACTGGTACGGATTGGTGGCACGCTTGGTCGTGCGATCACAAGCGATTGGAGAAGATTGATCGCAAAATCAGTCGTAGGTAATCGTGCGACTAGTCCCAGGTACCCACGATTGATCGTACGAGCAATCGTGTATACCTGCGACCACTCGCACGATCAGTCGTGTATACCTACAACCAGTTGCACGACTAATCGTGCGACTGTGGGACCCGCGATCATCCACGACTGGTGGTGCGAGCATGCACGATTGGTGGTACGACCATGTAAGACCTGTCTGCAACCTCTTACGATTTGGAATCGCAGGTCAGAAGTTTTGAACATGACCATCGACCTTGCTGCGACTGATTTTGCTGTGGCGATGACCCACGACCTCTGCGACCAGTCGCACGCTCTTTGTACGATTTGCCCAGGATTGCAACATGTTTCGGTCGCAGCTAGGTCGTAATATGGTCGCAAGCCCGGTGTGACTGGGCCTTTACTGCGCTCTCGCTACGCTCTCACTACACTCTCACTGCGACTGCGCTCCCACTACGCTCTACGCGATCTCGCTGCGACCAAGGCGACCTCACTACGACCTCGCTACGACCTTACTACGTCCCCACTACGTTCTGTGAATTTGTACTGCGTTCGCGCGGCGACTATAAATACAGCGAGCTCGATGTTGCTGGGTATTTGCTATCTGTTGTACAATTATTATGTTCTGCCTCTCTACATCCATGGTGAAGAGGAGATGCACATTAGTATGTTGTGTGGAAGATATAGGCTGCATTTATACCATGTGTGGCCATTATGCATGTCAAAGTCAGAACGTACTATACACGCAGAATAATCGCAGTATAATCGCACTGTGAACGTACAGGAAGCTCCGTAACATCGCCATGGACGCATTAGGGGCGCCATAGTCATACTGGCAGCCCCGTGTGGACGCAGTATGAGCGTGAAGAAGCCCTATACGACGTAGTAGAAGCGCAGTAGGAGCGCGGTAAGAGCGTAGTGAGAGCGTGACAAGCGTACAGTGGTCGTACTTCAGACGTACTTCTGTCGCAGATTGGGCAGACGGCGATACCAACTCGCTCTTGCTACGATCATGACACGCTCAGGTAGACTTCACGACGTCCCAAGTACGTTCTTTGAGATCCCACTACGCTCTCACTGCGCTCCCACTGCGTAGCTCCGGTGTGACAGGGGTATTACCACGGCTGTAGAGAGGCAGAACATAATAATTGTACAACAGATAGCAAATATCCAGCAACATCGAGCTCGCTGTATTTATAGTCGCCGCGCGAACGCGGTACAGACACACAGAACGTAGTGGGGACGTAGTGAGTGCATAGTAAGGTCGTAGCGAGGTCGTAGCGAAGTCGTAGCGAGGTCGTCTTGGTCGCAGCGAGATCGCGTAGAGCGTAGTGGGAGCGCAGTGAAAGCGCGGCGATGATCAAACTGGAAACGCATAGGTCGCAGTGAGAGTGTAATGAGAGCGTAGTGAGAGCGCAGTGAGCGAGTCAAGAGCGTACTGTGAGCTACCTACCTCATATAGATTTCAGGATTTGTTGCCAGTTTTCGGCGACCCCACTGCGTTTTTGATGAAAACTGCATCGCAGTAAGGTTGCCGTGAGATCGCACTCCGGTCTGACAGGGGTATTAAAAAAGGGGGGGGGGGGCTGATTATTGTAAAATACTTCAGCGGCCCATAACATCCATCACCGCATGTGGATCGGTGCGCTTTGTATGCAGCCTCAGAGACTAAATTGAGAGACTATTGGATAATGGTCGGCCTTACTGCAATGCATTTGAAAGCACACATACATGTACCTGGCTTTTTAACTTCTTTCCATTTGAAGAGATGATTACGTGAGACAGCAAACACAGAATCATAGCCTCCTTCTCTGATCAAGTGGGCGGGTTCTTGCAGATGCCATGGCTGTAGGCAGGGTGATGTACACTGGATGTGAGCAATCAAATCAATCTCTGACAAAGAAGAGAAAGGGTAAAAACCGGATCATATTTAATGTTTATAAAGAGAGTTAAGCAGGATTCTGAACTCATTGCATATGTGACTTACAAGAAGATGATGATACAGGTTTTTGCATGTGTGGATCGACCGGAGGATTCTCCTGGTGGAAGAGCATCTATCTTGCCAGCTTTCCACACCCTTATTGTTTTCTTTCTCTCCTGTAGCTGTTTCAGGAGATTAACGTAGAAGTGTGACCCATTGTAAACTCTGTGTAATAATTCGGCAAGTAGGGTAGGTTCCTTTCTCTATGGTACATATAAACAGAACGCAAAGTCGCTGGAACTTAAGTGGAACTTATCAATTAGGAGGGTGGTTTGATTTGTAAATTTTTGGCAACAATTTAGGTTGTCTTCTGGTATACAAGTTATTTTTCTTTTCGTAATTGCACGACAGGTGTGCTGTGCTCATTAGAGCGCATTCTTACATATTACGAATACATTCCAACATAGCCGGCCGTATATAATAACGGGGAGTCGACTATTCCAGCCACTCTCGGTTGAGCAGCTAATGACCTCGCTTTTCCATAGTATAGCCCGCCCATTCCTACAAAGCCACAGTACATAGCAGTACTCTAATTCATAGACTTGATCGGAAAAGGTGGGTGCGACCCTCGCCCAACGTCCAAGGTCGCGTCCACGGTTCCTCCACAAGTTGGGGTTTTACGTGGCCACCGAGCGCTGAGCCCTACGGTTCAGAATGATGTTGGGCGCCGGGAAAGTCCCCCCCCCCCCCCCCCATTTAATTGTATTTTGTTGCTTTGATCAATTTCACATTGCATTAATGTCAACCTCTTTGGTACTGAAATCCAATGTTGCTGCCTTGATTATTCGTTTTGCAAACTGCAGTTTTGATACCCCTTTTGCGGGTGCTGAAAGAAAATGTTACTGTTTGTTTATTTGTTTTCTAAATTGGAGATAAATGGAAAGAACTGTCCAAAAGCCTTGGTGACCCTAACCTGTGAAATATTGCCCTTAACCTCTTTCTGATGACAATACTCATGTCGGCAAAGGCACCATCTACTGCAAAAAGTACAGCGCATCCTGGAGAAAGAGGGAGTTATGGGCATCAACCGAGACCGGAGTGACAGTTTTACCAGTACAACCGCTCTATTTTGCCCTCTACCTATCGTCACTCCTCCCAGGCATGCAGAAATCTGTAGCAGACTCCGCTTCAGCCCAACTAGGTACACAGTTCAGCCGGATTACCATCACCCACAGGCAATCCATTGGTCAAGATGGCACTACAAGTACAAGGCCACATGAGGTTAACGGCATCAACTCCATTGCAAAGGGAAAATAACCCGAGATAATGGCAAAGCTGGAGAAAGGGTTAGGAGAAAATCATTAATTTCATTGGCCATTTCTAATACGCCTCTAGCTATTTACCATTACAACATTATTCAACTACCGGGATTAGGCCATCTAACACTCCGAAATGTGCTATGGCGCCCGTTCAGCCGAACAAAAACTTTTCAAAGTTATTCACCATCAGAACAGTCAATTAGACCACATAGGCTAATAAGCAGTCTATATAGTTCTGTCATCGAATTACCCATTATCCAGTGCGGAGTTCATTTTTATATGACCGACCTATTCAGAACTTGGTACGCAAAATGGAATAATGAGGTATATCCACGTGACATGTATAGGCCTGTCAGATTTGGCCTTCTGCACACTCATGCACGTTAATTTAGGTTTACGTCCGTCCCTTACGTTAACTTATGAGACAGACCTGGGGCCGGTTGCACCAAACATGTCCTACAAGCTTGTCGTAAGATAAGAAATTTAGGACAACCCTAAGACATATCGCATTGAGGTGACGAAGCGTGGTTTGGTCTCTAGGATTTCCTCCACCTATAATGGGCTCCATGGGAAATGTGATGTGTTTGGTGCACCTTCCCTTAAGGCATTCCGTATACAAGTATCCCGTGCCCTTTCAAGCATGTCTGTTTAGTATATGTTTAGCTTTTTTCTGTTGCATTTCACCTCTTGCCAATAACTTTCTCATAATTGATAATTTCATTCCAAGTTTGTCAGCCCCACACCCCCGACGGGCTTGTATAATTATCAATTGATTAAGTTACATGTATTTAATTTGGCCCAGTATAATTATTTTTCTGTCGTATTCCTCTATCTCTATCTTTGTAGTTTTTGTCTGTTATTCCCCTGCCCAACCCACCACGTACATCCTCCTACCCCCTGACCCCAAACCCCTCCCCACCTTCAACATATCAACCCCCAAACTATCCTCATCCCCTGTTTTGTCCTACTCTTTGTGTTGTTTTACAAAGTAATTTGTATATTTTATATATATATATATATATATATAAAATCAATCACAAAAACTAGGATAGGTTTTTGTTCACCATTATTTTATTCCGACAAATTTGTTTCGTGGATATACCTCCACTCGTCAGGGAATATTATTATTTTTTTTTTATTATTTTTTTTTTTTTTAAATAATATTCCCTGACGAGTGGAGGTATATCCACGAAACAAATTTGTCGGAATAAAATAATGGTGAACAAAAACCTATCCTAGTTTTTGTGATTGATTTTATATCGCTCCTTTTATAAAGTAGAGCACTCTCCGAAGTTGAATCGGTTTACAAACACGTATATATATATATATATATAAATATTTGGGATGCTGCGTAGCACTGAAGAGCATAGAAAATGTGAAAATATAAATATATATTTATATATATATTAACGGTGAGCACTGTTATATTTATATTTTCACATTTTCTATATATATATATATATACTTGTTTTTATATATAAAGATATATTGTTTGTATGTTTATCCCATTCCTGTAATTGGCGGTTCCTCCGCTGTTGGAAGTGGTTAATAAATAAATAAAATAAATAAACTGCGGTTGCACCAAAAAGCTTTTAGGCCTGTCCTAAAATGCATATCTTACGACATGTCCTAGTGTATAATTATAACTGTATTGAGACCGACGCAGGTCACATTCCCGAAATTAGATATAGCAACTGTACACAGCATGTTTTCAATCAAATATGTTTTATTTTAATTAAAAAGCAATCAAAAAAATACACCAATCAAGCATGTCAATAAAAAGCATGTTCTCTCACTCATTTCGAAAAAAAAATTACCGAAATTGATCCATGCTATTACAAGTTATGCATGTGCATGAAATACTATTGGAAGCTGTTAAATTCAAATACAAATGAGATTTTAATAATTGAATTAATGAATTAAGACTAAAAACCTTATTTGCATTGTCAGACTTTGTATTTAGAATTGGGAACAAGTGAACAACTTTTCCCCAAAATATTAATGGCAATTTTTGTGTTTCTTTTTTTGCAAGTCAATAAAATTTACCTTATATCCCCGTAAATTTTGTCACTTTTTTTTTGGATTCGTCTAGTGCGTGTTTCGTGTCGATTAAAACAATTCAGAGTTGTATATTGAACAATTTCACCTTGTTCGACCCTACTTTTGACCCTGCTATAATAAATTGTTGTATTTTTTGTAGAAACAATTGGAGCATTTGAACAAAATCTAAATAGTGAATCCCACGTGCAGTCTCCAAACGTCTTTTAAAATCGCTGTCTGGTTGTTCTTTTCCCTCAGCTACTGATTTTATTGCCTAATTGTTTTTTAACACGATTTTCGTGTTTTACGAAAACTCGTCTAATGTGATGCTATTTGGTCCTTTAAAAATGTTTAGTTTTGAATATAAAATTAAATTTTCTTTTTCAATTTTTTGTTACAACCGAATGGTGTTAAAACATGCAAAAGTATTGTTTTTAATAATTTCATTAACAAATTATAACTGACACTGTACTTCAACCCGAACATATTGCCGCGAATGGCTACCCTAACTATTTAAGTCACATCCCCACTAGACGTAATTTCATGTCGTAAATTCATGTCCTACTAATGCGTAAGTTGTGATGGTGCAACAGTAATTGTGTAGTAATTTCTTTCGGTTGCACGAAAGTTGTCTTACACCACACGTAAGTCAGAATGCGTACGGCAAGGAAGTTAGTACATGTCGTGAGACATCGATGGTGCAACCCATTTTCGTTGGTAACTTTAGTACAGCACTTAAGACCGTTGGTGCAACCGGCCCCTGATATCACTATCGGCAGAACATTTAAACCCTTTCTGCCCGGTCGTAATTACTGAGCGATACTTCCAAGCCTTGGGTGACCCAGCCAATTCCCTTTTTTACCGGTTCTCCGTAGAATAGTTCGTTCCCAAAGCGGACTTATTCCAAAGTCTCATGGACTGAGTTACACTGGAACTCGATAAATTGTACTTGATGCTCTGAAACCGTTTGTTTATGACACCCGCTGCCTCCAATGCCCAAATTCCATCTCACGTAATATCAAATCATATGGCAGATGGAAATCTGACAAATCTAGAAACGCATAACAAAAGTGATCACGGAGCATGTTTGCTCCCCTCAACCGCCCTGGGAATGTAATCTGTTAATAAGATTCTGTAAACGAATTAATGAGTAAGCTGAAAGTTAGACAACCCCGATCATCAAGTTGTGAAATTTGTACAAAGTAAATTTCTGGATAAATTTCAGCTGAGCGATGAATGATCACTGAATAAATCGTTGGTTGTGTATAGGTTGCGAGGCAACAAGCCGCTCCGCCATACCACTCGTATACCAACTTCATTGTTGGCTCAAGTGGAGAGTCTATTGTTCAAGACCAGGGATTAAAAAAAAGCCCGATGGCCCGGGCTGCCTAGCCTAGCTAGCCTGGCCAAGCCATCCTGGAACTTCCACTACACTGTGTCTAAAGCCCTGTTCGCACTGGACTTAATTTGGGCAAACTAACTGAGCCAATGGGTAACTTACCCATTTCAAGTCCAGTGTGAACAGCCTGGGTAACTTTCCTCACAGGTAACTTACCCACGCCGCGTGGGTAGTTTAACCGAGCCAAAGGTGCCCAGAAAGATTGACCAGGTCAGTTTAACCGAGCCAGAAAATCCAGTGCGGACGGGACGTCTCGGTTAAATCTTCCATCATCACCCGGTCGAATGAAGAAAATAATGTTGAGAGCTAGCGTCGGGAACAGACTATCCGGTCGTCAAGTCGCGGTCATAGGTCACGCAGGGCGCCCTCTTTATTGTTTTGGAGCCAGCTCGGTTAGTTTACCCATGGTCTCGGCAATTCTACCCGCGTCAATTAAATCCAAGTGCGGACGGTGGGAAGATTAACCCATCTGAATGTTACCCGTCGTCATGGTAAAGTTACCCAAAATGTTTATCCAGTGCGAACACGGCTTTACAAGATTATTAGTCGAGCCTCGTGGCCGTTTTCCAAACTCTAACTTACGTTCCATTTTGGCTCCATCATAATTGCCAAACTAAAACGAAGCAACAGTGGAGACGAAGCTGGAGTTTGGTTAACGGTCCGCATCATTTCTGGTATAGTCTCGCAGCCGTTTTTATCTAGCATAATCTACACTCGCAGTCGCGTTAACGCGAACTATAATTTTTTCTGGCTCGTCAAAATGGTCAAAACTATTTTGTTCCCCATAAAATACATGTTTTGACAAAACCCGTATTTTATGGGGGGGGGGGGGGGGGGGGGGGATTGTATGGTCTTTGGCAGGTCTGTAGTAGTCTAGAAGGAGAGCTGGCGCAATTCAATTTTAAATACCTGGATGATGTTTCAAAAATTCTTGAATAGTCTTAAGGGATGAGGATACGTCACGTGACACTTCGGCTGATCTCCGATGTACCTTGGCACCCCACTCCTCTGAGATGCGTGTAATCTCATCATGGTCTGTGGAGACCCACACACTGTCAAATTCTGCACCAAAAAAAGGACAAATTTGAACAAGGATGGTTCTCGAACCAAGTGTCTCATCTGCTTTCGCAATTCTCCTATTTTACAACTTGACCTTTGACACGAGTCACACAACCACCATGTCTAATTCTTGCGTCCTGTATACTTTGTATTTTAATGTTTTTACCTGAGAAATTATTAAATGAAATATAAATGTTACACTTCAAAGTGAAAATAAATTAGCAAGGCGGGACTCTGTTTTCTCTGGAATACCGGACCCGGCACTCTACCAACTGAGCTATATTGCCCTTTGTTGGCGGTCTTCCAAATTATCAGTGTCGAAAAATTCAAGATTTATACCTCATTCCACAAGGCTAACTAATAACTTTAAATCTGAAATAATCATTAACCCGAACTCCCTACTCTATTTGTCTTGCACATAACCTGAATCCTGCCAAAAAAACCCGATTCCAAAGTGTTAAAACTGCATGTAATTTGAATCCTGCAAAATTATCCAATATTTATTACTGGTGACCACTGCCTGAATCCTACAAAATCTTACAGTGGATTTACAGCTAAGCAGTCAAGCAAGGAACAAACAGCTGCTAATAAGCCATTTGCGCGTGACCCCGAGTTAAATTTTAATAACATCCGGTACACTGACTTGCTCACACAGCTTGGCACCGTTGAACTTTAAAATCTCCATACCAAAGACATTATTGCCATATCACATGATTCGGGGCAAGCTTTTGCATAGTTACGTAACAGACGTTCAGCACCAATACCTTGTTCACAATGGGTGAGAATGACACAAAGACACCAGACCATTCCGGAGCTGGGGGTTGCTAACGTAAGGCTTGCCCCGAATCACGTGATATAGCAACAGTGTCTTTGGTCTGGAGAATTCAAAGTTCAACGGTACCAAGCTGTGTGAGCAAGTCAGTGTACCAGATGTTATTCAAATTTAACTCGGGGTCACGCGCAAATGGCTTATTAAGAGTCTGCACACATGACCCTTGGTATGCAAACGTTTCCTATCCTTGTCACAAACTTACGCCTTGACTGAAGCTCTATTGCTCAGGTCCATAGACATCTAATAAAAGCTAGACGCGACATAGTCCGGGGAAAATGAGTTTTGACCTCACACAAATTGCAATAGAAAAATGTTCACCATAAGGTCCATAGAATGACATACTAAAAATCTCTACAAATCCCAGTGGTGGAAATATGAATAATATGCATAAATCGTTAATCCCAGCCGCGTAATATATTTATTCCTATATTTGGGTATAATTATTATTTTATTTTTTTTGAAAAGTGTATTTTGGTGATTCTACTTACATATCCTTACTTCAATAACATTTTCTAAAGCATATAAGTGACTGAATAATTAGGTGAACATAGTAATTATCCAAAATGACAACTTCGTGAACCCACAAATGTGCGCACATTACACTGTCTCCAGATATCATCAAGTAGTCAGTATTGGTGAGCTTCAAATTCACCAAGTTGCTTAATGGCACAGTTATCATATTAAAACCCTATGGAAAATTATATGAACAATATTAACATTGTGATATTTAGCCCAGCAAACAAAAGCTGGGAAAAAATGGTGTGTCCATAAATTGGGCTAAAAGATAGGCGAAGGGTTTCCTAAGGTGAGAGACTTGAACAAGTTCAAGGAAACCCCCCAAATTAAAGAATTGTGTTGCTTATAATAATCATATCTACGTTAAAATGTACTTTGGAAATGTTCTTGAACTTGTTCAAGTCTCCCATGTTAGGCAACCCTTTAACTACATTTTCGCCCAATTTATGGACACACCATTTTCCCCAATTTTTGTTTGCTGGGCTAAATATCACAATGTTATCATTGTTCATATGATGTTCCATAAGGTTTTAATGTGATAACTGTGCAAGTATAAGCAACTTGGTGAATTTGTAGCTCACCAATACTGACTACTTAATGATATCTGGAGACAGTGAAATGTGCGCACATTTATGGGTTTATGAAGTTGTCATTTTGGATAATTACTATGTTCACATAATTATTCAGTCACTTATATGCTTTAAAAAATGTTATTGAAGTAAGGATAAGTAAGTAGAATCACCAAAATGAACTTTTCAAAAAATCAAATAATAATAATATACCCAAATATAGAAATAAATATATTACGCGGCAGGGATTAACGATTTATGCAAATTAGTGATATTTCCACCACTTGGATTTTTTGAGATTTTTAGTATGTTATTCTAGGGAGCTTATAGAAGTGCACTGTGGTGAAAAAAAATTATATTGCAATTTGTGTGGGGTCAACAAAAGAAAATTAAGTATTTTCCCTGGACTAACATATGTATACTTTTATCGTCACAGAACACACGCGTATTGCGTTTTAGACGGTTTCATATACGACATGGTAGACGGTGTATCCAATCAAAAGCCGTACAACACAGTACCCGCCCTCTCACCAGGGCCCCGTCAAATCGTTGGCCAGATGACGACCGGTCGTCATATTAGGTTACATATGCAGCATGAATTTATGTATTTAAATTAAAGGAAGCTTCTTTCTGCGGTTTGTTATACATTTAACAACAATGTACAGGGTACCAGCACAAATGCTCAGCTAGCCGTGGAATTTGTCATCTTTGTTCAATTTATATGGCCTGTATTGCGTTCGTTGGAGTCAGCGGGGAATTTAGTCCTGCAGATTACTACAATAATATTGCATTTAGTGATACAAGCACCAAAATTGGCACACATGCTCATTTTGGGTCACTTTACACAAAAACCCCGTTAGCCAAATTAAAATCCAAGATAGCCGCCATTTTTGAAAATGGCCGCCAATGAAGGCCAATTATCACCGAAATATTGATGTACGGATGGATGGAATGGCAATACAAGCACAAAACTTGGCATTTAACATCTGTTTGGTCTCCCTGTTGTTGGCATATCCAAAACAGTATATTAGGCACTTGAAAATTCAAGATGGCCGCCATTTTCCAAAATGGTCGCCACGGAAAGTAGCAGTGTTACCAAGGATCAAACAGTAATACATGGACCAAAATGGGCATTTAATCTCCATTTGAATCCAATATTATGCTACAATTGTCAACCACTTGGTAATTCAAGATGGCTACCATTTTTAAAGATGGCCGCCACAAGATGACTGAGCCTATATGTTACAAAAAGTGACACATAAATCGTAACATATCTGGTACAAAGACATACAACACACTCTAAAAACAGATTGGTTGAAAATAACCAATATATTGGTCGATTTCAAACAATCCAGTTGGTAGATATGTGGATAACCTGATATTGGTTACCTAGTCAATCCATATTGGTTATAACACCAACCAATGTTGGTTAATTTAACCAATCCACAATGGACTCCAAATATGTATTGGTTAGTGCTATAACCAATACAAATTGGTTACCACGCAACCAATTTGCATAACACCAACCAAACCAATATTTAATTCAAAGGTTCCCACGCAACCAATTACATAACGTGGACAAATTACGTAATGAAATAATACCTTATTACTTATTACACATTGCAATTATGCATACATACAATAATAACCTATTCCTATTAGATATTAGCTACTGACCACTTACTACACGCTTAGCTACTGCCGTTGTTAGTTTTATAGTTAGCTTTTTTGTCCATGACGAAGTCACAGCTATTTTTTTATGAATAATGTCAACAGTTGAATACGGATGAAATTTAATGTCTATTTTTCACTATGTTAGCACGAACATCTGAATTCAATCATGGAATCGTTCGAATAATTACATATTATGGTCAAAACAAGTGCATTTTGGACTAAATACCACAATTTAACATCGACTACTGTCAAAACAAATTTTCTCACTTCTGATTGGTCAGTTGCTCTAGGTACATTTCCTACATTATGAATAACCAATAGATTGGTTAATACCTTGGTTACAAGCTCAACCAATATGACTTGTTGAAGGACAACCAACATTGGTTATGAATGACCAATATATTGGTTGGGACCAATTGGTTGCAAGCTCAAACTACGAGAGGTAAATTGCAGCTTTATTGTATGACCATTTGGTTTCTTTTGTAAAATAACCAATGTATGTCATTCAATGAAAGCAATCTTGGAAAACATGGCCGCCATCTTGACAAAATGGCCGCCATCTTGAATGTTTAAGTTGTTTCTATTTTTGAATTGATAAGGGGTACATTTGGTGGATAGTTGCAACTGTTGGTGCTTGTATGACCAATTAATCCAATGTAACATTAAGTGTTACCATTTAGTGGCGGCCATCTTGAAAACAAATGGCCGCCATATTGGATTTTAATTTGGCTAACGGGTTTTTTGTGTACAGTGACCCCAAAAGAGTAGTTATGCCAATTTTGGTGCTTGTATCATCAACATTTTAATGCAATATTGTGGTGAAAAAAGTTATTAATCTGCAGGACTAATTTAGGTAGCCTGGAAAAATCCATTGCTGCAAGGATAGACATTGGGTAGACATTTTCATTCGTTTGGGTTTGATGAAAGTCGCGGGGGGGGGGGGGGGGGGAGGTGGGGAAGTCCTAACTTTGCGTGTTGAATCTGAACTTAATTGATAATAATTACCTTATTCAGGAAAATGTACACATAACATAACAAGTAAATACAATCAGATACAAAAGTACTGACGAAAAATAACTACAGGATACATAAAAAAACTAATACAACAACAAGTAAAGAATTAAAGAAAACATAATAGTGAAGGCAGACTAGCTGCATTGCAAAATTGAACCTTTTATACACTCATCACAAAAAGTATCGAGACACTTAAAAATGATCCAATAATTAACGGCCCGAAAGAGTATGGATTAATCGAAGCAAATAACCCAGTGCATAATTTTGTTCTGCGTATGTTGACACCTCGATTGTTGAGATACGATGTTGCGAAACGGAGTTATTGTCATTTCAATGGTCGTAGATCAATGAAAACAATAAATTTGTGTTGTGAAAGGAACACATTATTTTCATTTTTTAAGTGTCTGTTGTATTTGTGTACACGTGTGTAAAGCATGCACCTGATCATTCAAAACAATAATGCACCTGCTTCTATAAAGGGATGATTGTCACATTTGAAACTGGATCTACGACCATTTAAATGACAATAACTCCGCTCCGCAACATAATATCTCAACAATTGAGGTGTCAAAATACGCAGAACAAAATTATGCGCTGGGTTATTTGCTTCGATTAATCCATACCCCCTCGGGCCGTTAATTATTGGCTCATTTTTAAGTGTCTCGATACTTTTTGTGATGAGTTTATATCTATTTTGTTTTTTAATTGGGTGGATTTCCCCCAAAAAAAATACGAGTACCTGGTTCATTCTGGTCTAATCATTAAATCACTTTCCCCAAAGAAGACGTAATAGTGTCCCAAAATGGCCCAGAATGATTGCACCCCAGAGCACTATAGGACCCCAGGGCTTCTGGGGCCCTTGAGCGGGCCCCAGAACCCACGCCAAAATTCGTAAGCCGACTGTCTTTAAAATCCCAGCACCCCATAGATAAAATGTGTTCCAGCGGGCCTGAAGTGGTCTACACTAGTACTTTAAATCTGAAATAATCATTAACTCAAACCCCCTACTCCATTTGTGTTGCACATAACCTGAATCCTGCAAAACACTCCAATTCCAAAGTGTTAAAACTGCATGTAATCTGAATCCTGCAAAATTATCCAAGTGACTACTGCCTGAATCCTACAAAATCCTGCAGTGGATTTACCATTAAGCTAAGCAGTCAAGCAAGGAACAAACAGCTGCTAATTAATATGGTGTTCTAAAACGGACAGGCAAACGTCGTGGTTCAACTTTCAAAACGTCGTGGTTCAACTTTCAAAACGTCGTACTTCAACTTTCAAAACGTCGTAGTTTCATTTTCAAAACGTCGTGGTTTCATTTTTAAAACGTCGTGGTTCAACTTTCAAAACGTCGTGGTTCAACTTTCAAAACGTCGTACTTTAACTGTCAAAACATCGTGGTTCAACTTTCAAAACGTCGTGGTTCAACTTTCGCGCGCTTTTACCTGGCTCAAGGTAGCCGCGTATTCGGCCGGATTTCTTGCCGCGGATTCAGCCACGCATTCACCTTATCCTAAAAATATATAATACATGCTGCAAAAGGTTTATCTCATTTTAATCAAAGAACTTTTCAAAATAAACGGTAATTAACGATACTTTTTAAAACCTTTTCAAATTATACAACATAAGCCACATTTTTTTAAACCTTTCCTGTAATTTTGATGACAAATTACAGGTAAATTAGCTGCCTATTGGAAGTAATTCTACTTCAAGACAGTTATTTGTACAGATTTGGAAAAAAAAATGCAACATTTAAAACAAAATATACCTCAAATCTCATACTGTTATTCAAACCTCATGTTTGTATTTCATGCTCTGCGAGATTATGCTTCTAGGCATACTTAATTTTGGTATAGGCTTCAGCCGAACAGTAATTAGTACACTCGCACTCGGTTGGGCTTATTCGCGATGTTGTCGGTGATTCAGTTTCGTCAATCGACAATTCAACAATTAATTTCACCACTCCAGATTTTATGAAAACGATAACTGTTACTTCATTTAATAACACAACAGCTTTTCAACTATGTTCTGTATCATCATATGGATCCTAGTAGTTTGTCAGCTTAGATCGTTATAGGCCGTGTTACGTGACCCAAAAATATGCTTAGAAAATGACATTCGTGGTACCAGTTTGCGAACAAAAAATACTTTGTGTGATTCGACTCAGATTGATGTCGTGAATCCGAAAATCAATGTTGTCGGATGCAGGAAATGAAACATAACCTACTTTTTTGGGTCCAAAATCAGAAAGTTTGGCGCAGTCTCTAAATCTGCGCTATCAAAAATGCATTTGCACAAGTACGGAAGTACCGTCGGCCTATTTCTCAGTTTTTACTTCTCTTTTGCAGAACAACCCCCCAATTACTCGTGCATTGGAACTAAATGGAAGAGCTAAATGAGGCAATCGACTGGTGGTGGCACGATCGGCCAATTGAGGCACGATCAACCGACAACAAATGAAGCGCGATCCGATTCGGGCCTACCTGTACCTCCCCATGATCACAGCAGCGCACGCGATCGACGGTTCGCGCAGATTAGCAGTTCGTGCAGATCAGCAGTTCGCGCCGCGCAGAAAGACTGAATTGCGCCCAACACGAGTTCTAAATGGAAGTATCTGTCCTAAATGTAAAAATGACAGTTGGCTTTTCCAAAAAGCTTCATGTAACCTATTTTTGCATTCAATATAGTCTGGTCTAATTGGCACTTCTTTGAACCCTTTAGTTGGTCATGATTTTCATATGAAGCCTGTAAAAGAGGGTAGGTTAATATTTCAGTTTACCAACAATTTTCCAAAAAACAATTTTCGGTTGATATTATGCTATACATGGGATACTTTATTGGCAATTGTACTTCCTACAGGTGGTCGGTAGTAGCAATAATATACAGCATGCCAAAACAATTCAGGACTATACTATACTGCCTACTGGCATACAAAAATTGGAGTCTTGCTGTTAAGTCAGGTAGATTGGTGAAACAAACATGGTAAAAATGATAAAAGCATGGAATTTGTCACCCAATCAAAATATTATGTCTTTAGAATATAAATGTATAGGGCCATCCTACATTTGCCCCTTTTTCAAAAATATCTAAATGGCTACCATTGCATGTTATTCTACCTATATTTTTCCTAAGGTCAAATCTACGATGGCCCGAGAGCGGAGAGCCAAATATATTTCTTATAACACACTCTGAATGTGTGCCAAAATTCATGCTTCTATCCTCTTAGTAAACAATTATATCACATTGTTGCAGTTGGAGTAAACTGACTAATACCACAGCTTATACAAAACATCACATGTATGACTCGCACAAAATAATGAACATTCAGTTTATTTACAGCTACATATAATTGTTCAGATGGGGTCTATTCCTGTGTCATCATCCGGTAAATGAAATTGGTGCTGTCGGTACAGTCAAGTACTGCACTGAAGAGCTACTCCAATTCCAGATTGAAATTTTCATCCAATGATCCAGAAGATATGCTGTAAAAAATAAATAAAAACTAAAAATGTAATTTGTTTATTCAAGAAAGATATTTTAATCAGAAGAGTGCAATTTAACTTACCTGTAAAACGCAGTGGCAATCGTTAGGGCCTACGGCAGTTGACGAGCTGATTCCCAGACATACCCAGGCCGACACATTGACAATAATATTTGGATATCGATCTTGGAACCATACTGGTTGATACTAGCCAGGTTCCAAGAGTGAAAGGTCCAGAGTATTGTCATTTTCAGGGAATCAGATAGCTGTTACGTTGCTGCCTAAAAATATCAATACAAATCACCAAATGGCAAAAAAATATTACGATAGTGCTAGAACTATATAACATAAGGCACCCTAGTAGAATAGTAGAAGGTGTATAAACATCCCCTGCCTTACCCTTTCCCCATACTTTGCAATAAAAACCATCTTTGGTGGTTAACAGTTTTGGGTGGATTCTTCTGTGGTTATGGGAAGTATTGCGAACCACTGTGCTGATGCATTTGTGTTGTTGATGATGCCGTGTGTTCTTTGGCGCCTTGCAAAATCGGGAACCGATTTCAAAAACAATCAAAATAAAAAAGCCTTGCCTAAAATACGACAAATATATTTTTAAATATAATACTATAGCTCCATTCCTTGTTTTGTTCTTACTTTCCCAATAAGTCCTTTTCGCTGCAGACCGTGGCAACTCCCGTGTGAAGAAAAAAAATGCCACACGACGACACAACTCCGACCAGGCATTAGTACAAAATCGGTTGTATTCGCCTTCGCCGCGCTGGTCGCGTCGTGGCATTGATTTTTATACACCAATTTCATGTTATTTACACTTGTCAGTCTTTTTTCTCTCCAGGTACTAAGTTACTTCTTCACACACAAAAATGCGGTTTCTGAAGCTGTGCCATCGGCAGAAGCTTGAATGATGATTCTCTCCATTTGACGAAAACATTTGACTCACGCATGGCGCATGCATTTGTTTACATATAGTGCGCCACCTATCGACACACTTTTGTATGGAAAGCCGCATCTTTTAGAAATCGATCGTAAATAATGGGATAAGGGAAAGAACTTTTTATAGTTTAAATTTATTTGTAAGATGCATCCTTTTCACCAAAATGATTTCGAAATGTATATCAATTTGTGAAATGTAAGTGGGGGTGGGGGCTACTATTATTAGCCTAAATAAATTCATTGTCACTTTTCTTTTCTTTTTGTCAATATGGCTGTCCATACTGTGCCTGTTGCGACGTCATCGATTCAAGGACCAAAAACGGGTCTTTCGAGGCCTAATTTCACCCCTTTGTTCCATTCCCTTGCTCCGACAAGTTGGATTTTTGAATTCGCAGTGGTTCAATTTATGTGTATGGGAATTTTCATTCTGTTCCCCGTTATACACGGCCATTTGATTCCAAAATTCACCCTGTTGGCGCCATTCGCGCCAATAGACGGCTACTTTGCGCCACTTGGTGATTAGTTTGTGCCAAAGGTCGCCAAATTGGTTTGAACTTGCCGCCGCTTGGCGCTACTTGCCGACTATATAAATACCGGCCATCGGCTACCCGGCCATCGGCTACCAAGTGGCGCCATGTGGCGCGAAATCTCATTGGCGCAACTTGGCGCGCGCCATTACATTCCAGTGGATTCCAATAGGCGGATTGTTTGCGCCAAAGGGCGATATGTTCGCGCCATTTGTGCCACTTGGCGGACACTTGGCGCTGATTGCTCGATGCAAGTGGCGCGACGAAAATTTCAAACTTTTTGAAATTTTCATGCCGCCACATTTAAATTTGGTGCCGTTACGGGCCACCACGAGCCAGTTGGGAGGCAGTTTGAGCCACTACACGCCACTAGGCACCTTATTGGCGACACTAGGCGCCACAGCAAAATGCATTGGCGCAAACTGGCACCAACTGGCGCTGGCCCAGTGGACTCCTAGCATTAGCCACGACACAGCGCGCCGCTAGCCACGACACAGCGCGCCGCTAGCCACGACACACCGCGCCGCTAGCCAAGACACATCGCGCCGCTAGCCACGACACACCGCGCCGCTAGCCACGACACACCGCGCCGCTAGCCACGACACACCGCGCCGCTAGCCAAGACACATCGCGCCGCTAGCCACGACACACCGCGCCGCTAGACAAGACACACCGCGCCGTTTTAGTGACCTTAATAGTACACCATAGTAAAAGGGAAAGAGTTGTTTAGTTCATGTTCCTTTGCAATTTCAATGTGACTTGTGTGAGAGAAAAAAATTAGGCCCGCAAGATACCCCGATTGAGTAATTTAGATAGAGCAAGAGCAACAGCCTTTCTTGATGAAGGAGTGTCTGTTAAGGAGGTAGCCAGAAAAATGAGATTTTGTCCAAAGGCGATTAGAAGATCAAAGAAAACACTACTCTTCAGGAGCTTCAAAAAATCCTGGAAAACGTATGGGAGCCAATTGACCAAGGCCGTATCAGAAATCTTTGTTATTGGTCATCACATTTTGGCAGCATTTCAAGGCGAAGGTTAACTGTTGGGTGAAACTTTATTGCACAATAATGTGTAACATTTCAGTCTACATTTTACATTTTTGTAACAGGTTAAGCAGCCTAACTGTTTTCCAGAAAAATGCACATTTCTCAGGGTGGACTTATTTCTTTTGACCTGTTTACATGTACAACCATGCATTTGTGTAGAATTGATTTTTGTGTAAGTTAGTATCCCTAACTTAAGGTTCATCTGTGAAAAAATTTAAAAGAAGCTAATTTCAACTGATTTGGGTAGGTATGGGTATGGACAACTACCAAAAAAAAGGAAGGAGGGATAGGGGTTGGGGAACTTTTTTTATTAGAGGTCAAAGGTCATTGGCCCCTGCCCAAATCCCTAAAAATTATATTTCAGCAACAAAATATGGTATATAGATGATCTTGGTGTCAAAATGCACAGAATTACAATAGAAGATGACATCAAATAATTATTGACCCTTGGGACCAAATCCTGACCTCCGAAAATGAGGTCAAAGGTCACAGAACAATTGTATTACTAAAATGTCATATGTATAGCAACAAAGGATGGTATATAGATGATCTTGGTGTCAAAATGCACAGGATTATGAAAGAAGATGGATGACATAGAATAACTACTGACCCTTAGAAAAGAGGTCAAAGGTCAAAAATAGACGTATTACTAAAATGTCATATTAGTAAAATAACAGGAAAATTACCATGAACAAAAACAAATCTAAGAGGCTAATTTCAACTTATTGTGGCGGGTATGGGGGTTATTATTTATTCCAAGAGCAAAGAAGGAGGGGGAAATTCCCTTTCTGAGGGTCAAAGGTCTTTGACCCTGCACTAAAACATTATAAATTGTATCCCAGCAGCAGTATGTTTTTCATAGGCCTAGATGATCTTGGTGTCTAAATGCACAGAATTATACTAGGAGACAAACACAATATGAAATGGATTCTTCACCACCAAAATACGAGGTTAAAGGTCAAAATGAGCAATTGGGCGGGGGGGGGGGGATTAAAGTTCATTAGTGTCAAATAGTTTGTGTATGTAAAGTATATGTGCATTTATAATCATGTTTGGTGTTTATTGGGAAGGAGCGTAATCATACATTCAGCCTACGTTTTTTTATTATTAAAACGATTCTCGGTCACATGGGAAGGACATTAAATTGAAGGACGTCTAACGCTGGGTTATGTGGAATTATTTTCTTTTTCTGTGAGACTATTAGGTTTTTTAGTTAAAGATGAAGTGCTTTTGCAAGAAAATAGCAAAATTAAACCGGTTTATGCAGGCATACTTCAAGGAATGATCAGTTTATTTGTTGTTGTTTGTTTGATCAATCCCAGAGTTAGCTGCAGTGAATCAGAACTCATTCTATTATGGGAAGGGGAGGGTGTTTATGGAAGTTGTCACAAGTCAGAACTATTTCTCATCGTTTTCATTATTGTTTTGGAGATGCTGCAACAGTTCTGCTGCGTGAAGTATCATAGGATTGTATGTTTGTTGCTGGTCTGCAGAGATAAATCTGTATATTTATGATTTGCTGGTATGCCAGCAGTGTGGTTGCGTAACTATATTGCCCAGAGCGTAATTCTTAATGTAAGTTTTTTCTTAGTAATATACGCTTCTGGGAAGTCAGTTCTGGCCACATATTTTCTGCGAGATTGTAGTCGGTAGGAGGAGGGGGGGGGGGGGGGGGGGGGGGGGGGTCACGTGTACAAGTTTCAAGAGAACCCCTCCGTGTTTTTCGTTATTTTCTTGAGACGCGGTTCTGCTGACAAGTATCATATGGATTGTATTTGTGACTGGCAGAGTTAAATCTGTAATTGTACGTTATCTAGTGGGTATGCCCGGTATGCCAGAGAGTGGTTGTTTGACTGGCCTCTCCGGAGCGTAATTCTTAACTCTTTTTTTTTTTTTTTTGGTTTGTGGTTTGTGTATTGCAACAGTGGTCCTTTGTTTTTAGTTCACTCAGTGATTGATTATTACCGGTAATAATATGCCGTCCCCCTTCTCTCTCCTTTTTCTGAAGGGGAGCAGGGCATGTTTTTTGTGCTATATTATGCACTTCATCGGTCACCATTCTTTCAGTTTACTTTTTCCTTGTTTTTAAGGACAAATACCGGCTTTTGGGGGGTATTGATCGAAAGGAAGGCATCTTGACTTATTTATTTTGTTTTAGTCTTGAGAGCCATTTCTTTGATCATTGTTTTGTTCTTCCAATAGTTCCAATAGGATTTGCACATTCTCCTCATCCAGGTTGTTTTCTTCTTGGTTGGATTGTGAAGATGCTTTAGTTCTAGATCGAACAAGTTCATATTTTATGTTTTTGTGCCGTTTGTATGCCAAGGGTTGGGTATCAAATAGCCTACATGTATTTAGGTATTCGTTTTCACTAATCCAGTGCCAGTGTTTGAGGAGGGCCCGTTTGAGAGCTGGGTGCGCGACTCGTGGGTAGTATGGTAGGACGAACACCAGTGGGGTATTGTGGTGTGTTTTTTTTTTTTTTTTTTCACGCTTAGAGTCCGCGGAAGGCTCGCCCCTTTGAGGAAGGGCTAGGTCTTCGTTTGTGTATCCGCGCTTTTTAAGTTGGTCCTTGAATAATTCAACCCTCTCCTCAAAGTCTTTTAAATGGGTACATATACGGTTGTTCCAGTCACTTCTCCCTTGATTAAGCCGCCAAATACCGACTTAGGGTGTGCTGAATCTCTCTGCTGTATACAAGACTCTCTGCAAGATGCACCAAACTCCTCTTCTTATTAATAGGAAACTTTTGGGACATCTCACTTCACTGGGGTAACTAGTCAGGGTACATGTAGGCTAACTAGGTGTTATGAGTAATCACTTCTTAAACAAAGACATAATTCATGTTGTTTTATGTTATACGTCTAGGGTGGTGCTTTGCGGATTCAATATGGGGCTTCGAATAATGACCTTTGACCTTTAAGGTCATATGTGGCGGTAAATTTGTATCCTACATTTATATCACAAGAATTTACATGTTTCTACTTCCAGTGTAATTATGACCATTTTGACACCAAGATCATACAAGTACATATGTTGTTGCCGAGATACAATTTATAGTGTTTTAGTCCAGGGTCAATGACCTTTGACCTCTGCTCCTAGAATAAATAATAACTCCCAAACCCGCCACGTAAGTTAAAATTAGTCTCTTCGATTTGTTTGTGCTCATTTTTATTTAATGATAATTTTCCTGACATTTTAGTAATAAAATATTTTGTTGACCTTTGACCTCATTTTCGGAGGTCAGGATTTGGTCCCAAGGGTCAATAATTATTTGATGTCATCTTCTTTTGTAATTCTGTGCATTTTGACACCAAGATCATCTATATACCATATTTTGTTGCTGAAATATGATTTTTAGTGATTTAGGCAGGGGTCAATGACCTTTGACCTCTAATAAAAAAAGTTCCCCAACCCCTATCCCTCCTTCCTTTTTTTTGGTAGTTGTCCATACCAATACCCACCAAAATCAGTTGAAATTAGCTTCTTTTAAATTTTTTCACAGATTGGCTCAATATATGGCTAATTTAGGGTTACTATATGACTGTAGGATGTGTAGGTTCCTACAAAACACAAGTGGTCAAAAGTGCTGTTACATTCGTGCACCATTTGAACTTACGTTTCTGGCCTGTCAGTAATGGCCCTGTCACACCAGAGCGTTTTAGGCCAACGCGTGAGAAACGTGTTGTAATTTTGGCAACACGCTGGCAAACGCTGACCAACGCTAGGTAAGCGTTAGCAACACGCTGAGCGCGTTACTCACACGCTGTCACATGCTAAGGAAAACATATTTTTTTCAACATACCTACAATTTCCAGCGTTTGCCAGCGTGTGACTTCACACGCTGGCGGCGCGTTGGAGGTTCGTTACTCATGCGTCGAACACGCTAGACGATCGTTATCAACCCGCTACTCACATGCTGGCGTACGCTGGCGACACGCTGGTTATGGCCCTGTCACACCAGAACGTTTTAGGCCAATGCATGAGTATAGCGCGTTAAAAATAGTTGATACGCTGGCAATCGCTGAACTTTCACAGAAAAAGTCAAGTGGAATCGTAATTTCAGCGTGTCCATACAGGTTGAAAGGGGGTTCATAGCGTATGCCAGCGCGTGAGTAGCGTGTGAGGAACGCGCTCAGCGTGTGAGGAACGCATAACTGATTTATAGTAAAAATACGACAGCGGGTCCCCAGCGTGTGAGTAGTGGTTTGGTAACGATCGTCTAGCGCGTTCGACGTGTGAGTAACGATCTTCCTGCGCGCCGCCAGCGTGTGCAGTCACACGCTGGCAAACGCTGAAAATTGTAGGTATGTTGAAAAATGTATTTTTGTCTCAGCGTGTGACAGCGTGTTCCAGCATGTGGGTAACGCGATCAGCGTGTTGCGAACGCTGGCCTAGCGTTGGTCAACGTTTACCCGCGTGTTGCCGAAATTCCAACATGTTACTCATGCGTTGACCTAAAACGTTCTGGTGTGACAGGGCCATTACTGTAGTAGCGCGTCGGATTTTTATACAACTAATCATGTGGTCGTTGTAGTACGCTGGCGCGCGTTGGAACGCGCTACTTACGCGCTGGGCAGTCGTTCATCAGTCGTCGAGCGCGTTACTAACGCGTTACTCACGCGCTGGCGAACGCTATGAACCCGTTATCAACGCGTTATGGACACGCTAAAAATCACGGTTCCACTCGACTTTTTCTGTGGAAGTTCAGCGTTTGCCAGCGTATCAACTATTTTTAACGCGCCACTCACGCGTTGGCCAAAAACGTCCTGGTGTGACAGGGCCATAAGAGACGGGTACCTGTGTGTTAAAGTTGGATTTTATGTCAACATTCCACGTGAAAGTTTATCGATCTGATTTATACTTTCTGCAGACAAAACTTAGCCAAAATGCCGCTTGAATTTGAGCTAGCCCCTGGACGAATGATTGGTGGAGATCACCCGTGCTTCATCATTGCAGAGATAGGACAAAATCACCAGGGAGATGTTAACATTGCAAAGCAAATGATCAAAATCGCAAAGGTATGTACGATGATCAGGTGATAGATCCGAGTTGCTGGACCCTAGATATCGCTTTTTTAACACTTGGCCGTGATCTGGCATCATCTTACTACTCAGGTGTACTTATCTTAATATGGCTCAAATACTGGACTTCCTCGGTATTGTGAGCCACACAGCCATGTAAAATAACAGGAAGGTCTCAACAAATTGACATGGATGAAAAAAGGGCGGAGGGCCGGTACAACAACCACAATTTGTGCTTTTATTTTCACTCAAAAGTCATTCAAGAAAGTTACTATTAACCAATGTTAATGTTTCTGGATCTTCAGATGTCTAGAAAACAAAATGGTTTGTTTTCTGCTAAAGTGCACAATTGTCTCTGGGATTACAGGATAGCTAGACATATGAAGATCCAGAATCCCCAAGATTTGGAACATTCAGGCCTCGACCTTTAAGAACAAAAAGAGCAGGCCACTTTGGCCTCATTAATACCAAATTTCCAAAGGGCACCGAGGCACTGGCACCGAGGCCAACTTGGTTCCAAGTATAGGCCTAATGTGAGGTCATCATGCATTTCATGTCGTTTTCATAAAAACGCCAAAATTCAGTGCAGTGAAGAAAAGATCAGTGTAATTTTCAATGTTTAATATCACAGGAATCCCAAATAAATACACTAGATTTTTGAATCAGTTTTTTATCGCGCATAACAAAACCGTTACGATTTTTCTCGACCATTACTCGACGTCCGGGCCAGAGGCCGGGCCCTTATCACGTACGAAGTGTCAGACTGCCGCATCATGCCGGCCTGCTCACCTCGGTACGGTTTTCGTAGCCGCAGCGGATCCTTGCTAGCGTCTGAGCCAAGGAAGAACAAAAACGAACAAAACGAAACGCGCTAATATTTAAGCATGCAAACATCTTCGCTTTTTCTCCCTAGTTAAATTGGAGGATTCATGATTTGGCGTTAAAAAGGGCATGCTGGCCAACTTGGCCGCGGCAAGTGTACACTTTGAAGGGGCGATGCGGCCAAATCGGCAGGGCACGCGGCCAATGGCCGCGGCTTTCGTAATTAGGAGGTAATTATCATAAATGGGCGGCTCTACACCCCTCTCGTCATGATTATTAAGTAGTTTTAACAATGACGCTAATACATCGTTATTGCTCAATCAACTATAGTTACACGTAGCCCAGAGGTACATTAAAGCACTTTGAAAAACGGCTTCTGTCGACCTCTCACGGTAGCTTAGTGGATAATGGGTTAGGTTATAAATCGTTCGACTGGGGTTCAAATTCAACCTCTGCTTGATTTTTCATTGACTATTTTTGTCCTCCAAGTTTATTGTTGGAGTGAGCTTAATTTAAGGGAAAGTAAGGATATGAGAACCTAAAGCGGTGGTGACATCTTACAGTCATGGACGTAGTTGAACGTAGTTGAACAGAGTTCATTTTACCGTAGTAGACTGTAGTTGACCGTACTTCAACCGTAGTGCCGTGGTTACTACGGTCAACTACGGTCCACACTACGATCAAGTAGGGTCAACTAGGGTTACCTACGTTTATACTAGGCTCATAGTACGGTACAGGCATCCAAGGTGACCGTAGAAATATTTTCAACATGTTGAAAACTTTTGGGCTAACTACGGCCAAATCATGGCTTACCTCAAGATCTAAGTACGTTCAGAACTATGGTCCACTACGTTTAACTACGTGTAACTACTTTAACTACGACTACTAGTGTCTACTACGTCCAACTACGGTGTTGCGTGACCGGGACAGGCAAGTTAGTCCAAAGAAAATAGGTAAAGAGAGAGTCGGATCTGGAGTGTATCAGTGGCTTTATTCCGTGTCATGTCGTCAGGTACAAGAGAGTAGGCCAACAGAGGGCGCATAACGAATTGGTGTACAGTGAACTTGAGTTAACACTCAACATACGGTCACACCATACTACGTCCAACTACGTTTGTGACCGTAAGATGTGACCACCGCTTAAGTGTCTTCCACTCAGTGATTTATGATAATTGGGCCCTCCTAGGAAACAAAATCACGCTGGCCGCGGTTAAGATCGAGGTCTGATTACATTAACAAGGTAAGTAATTGTCTGAAATGATTTTTGAGTGAAAACAAAAGCCTAAATTGAGGTTGTTGTACCCTTTCTTCATCCATGTTTATCTTTTTGTTAGTTGGTTAAAAGTCCTCAGTGTGTTTTTTTTACTCTTTCGGTTGACCCCCACACAGGAGGCTGGGGCTGATTGTGCCAAGTTTCAAAAATCGGAACTGCAGTGCAGGTTCAACAAAGCTGCCCTAGAACGTCCTTACAACTCCAAAAACGCCTTTGGTGCAACCTACGGGGAACATAAACGCTTTTTGGAATTCAGCCATGCTCAGTACAAGGAATTAAAGGAGTATGCCGAAGAAGTTGGGATATATTTTACGGCATCTGGAATGGATGAGGTGGGTAAACAGGTAGGAGAGTGACGGTGACTCAATAATGACAGCAGGTACATGTAATAAAAACGGGTTCAAAAATAAAAAATGAATAATGACAATTACACCAATGAGATGATCGACTGACACTAAAATGACTGCAGGAAATGAATAACTGAAATGGATATGAGAAGCAATGATGACTGTGACATATTACAGTAGGTAATGATGGCTGACACTAAAATGACTGCAGGAAATGAATAACTGAAATGGATATGAGAAGCAATGATGACTGTGACATATTACAGTAGGTAATGATGACTACCTTAATGTAATAGGACAATGAAACCCAAGCGATGACAGTGATACAAATGACAGCTACTGATCTAATTGTAGCAGGTAATAATGACTGAGTTTAAATGACTACGACAGTGACATTAAAGTAGTTACAGTGACACCAAAATTACCGTGAGTGTATTGTCTGTCCCCTAGGCTGCCATGGAGTTTCTACATCAACTGGATGTCCCATTTTTCAAGGTTGCTTCAGCAGATACCAACAACCTACCATTGTTGACATGTGCTGCCAAGAAAGGACGACCCATGGTTGTATCATCAGGAATGCAATCAATGGAAACCATGAGGACGGTAATCAATCCACCAAACAAATATTTTGAATTGAATTGAAATCAATATCTTATAATTTGTCTTGAAATATACAAGTCTACTTCATTCACTTACCTAAATAGCTACTACGTATGCATATTTATTCAGCCGACAGGCTTAATCGCTAAAAGATTTGATCAACCAACGAGCGCCCTCTCGGGGCCTACCCATCATGCCACGTAATGACTCCGCCATGATACTTCCTTTTTTTCTAGCGACGGCATCGTGCGGAAGCAAAAATATCTGCTCTCGCTTTTTGGCGAGTTTCTGTACGATTTTTCGCTTCAAGGTTTGTGTTTTTTTAAATTTATTAACCACACAATTCGACGATGATCTCACGAAGTGACAAATATCTCTAAATCTGGAAAATATTCATCTCGAGATAATCGCATTTGAAGTTGGTCCTTTTTTCACAAGGCATTTTCGATTATTTTGCAGGAACAGAATTCATTTTATTTTGCATGGATCAAAACTAAATACTTTGCTCTATGCTAAGTCATACTCGTTTGTTAAAAACGTCTGTTAATTAAACAAAAAATGTTAATACAACTGTTTTTGCACTTCGTGAGAACATGAAACGCGGAGCCTTCACTCATTACTCGTGCGTTTGTATACTGTTGTATGCACTTCGTGAGATTGTTCTACAACTGTTTTTGCACTTCGTGAGAACATAAAACGCGGAGCCTTCACTCTTTATTCGTACGTTTGTATACTGTTGTATGCACTTCGTGAGATTGCCGTTCTGTGTAAAATTGTTACATTTTACTTGTGAGCGCGCGCGCGTATGTTCTATTTCAACATCGTACACGTGGTTGTGCACGTGTATGCTCCCATTGTAGACGCGAGCAAAACAAGAAATGATCGCCAGTCCCTGCTAACGAGGTAACTGTTTGTTCACTTCGTGAGATCATTTTGAAGTCTTCTGCACTTCGTGAGAACAAAAAACATGTAGTTCGGCATTTTTGTCAAATTTGTGTTTACGCTAATTAAAAAAGTAAACAAGATTTTGCTTTGAAACATGGTCAAGTTGTTCCTTGAAACAAATGTGACAAAAAGGCTAGTAAAACTCAACATCGACAAATATTTGATTTTGGAGGTTTTCTGCACTTCGTGAGATCATCGTCGAATTGTGTGGAACCTGTAGAGTTTGTTTTTGAGTAGTTATTCTGTATTTGGAGTGATTTTGGAGTCATTTGCGTTCGTTTTTGGTTTCACGTGACATAGCAGGCTTTTCAGCCTTTGTCTAACACCGCGTGCTGCGGGCCTAGTCGACACCGCGTACTAGGGCTAACCCAGTGCCGGGTAGGCATCGCGGGTTCTCCCTCCGGGATCAATTGTAGCCGAGTCGGCTTTCTTTTTTTTCTTTTTTTTTTGGACTCCCTAGACGGGACCCAAACCCACCGGCTGTGGGTATAACTTCCCGTCACCTTTGTTTCCGTAGAGGCCTTAGGGGAGAAAGTGTGGAATTATTCGCCACAAGGCCTGCTATAGTCACCTCACAGGTGGGGCCCCTGTCCGAAAGGCAGCCTTTCGGTCGTCCAGGGGACTAGCAAAACGTTTCGAGGAATACAACGATCCCCGACTGTTCCTTATTTTTCGTTCGTTTCCCCTAAGCTCGCGGTGAGCTAGGGCATAGCGAGACGTATCGCGGGGGTATATCGAACGAGGTAGTTCCCTTTCTCTCCGACCGCCTCAGCTATCTCGGGGAGCTAGCTCAGAGTTCCCACAGTCAAGCGAATCAAGTCACCAAGGCAAGAAAAAGAAACGCAAGGCGGCGTCGTCCTCTTCAGGGGATTACCCGGGAAGTCGACGCAGCGGTCATAAAAACCAAAGGTGTGTCCACGGAAATCTTCTTGCAAGCTTTTCAAAACATCAATATTTCGCTGGCAGCCCTGGCTAAACAACAATGGAGATCGACCCAACCGACGCTGGGACGTCTCTTCCCGCGGCCACATTTCCGGACCCAGATCCGGACCTAATCCTACTGATCCGGGCGGGATGAGATGGAAACACGCTGGGCCCCGGGTCCTGGGGTTGCCGTCAGCATCGGCTCAGACAATCCTTTTACTCCGGACCGCAACCAGGCGCCCCCAAGATCGTCGGCAGGAATTTCTTTACGCCCTTCCATGAATTTCCACACTTCTATTCGGGATGTTCCTGACATAGATTCCACGCACTCACAAGACGTGCGTTCCGGGGATAAAGAGGCCACTGACCCTAGCCATTTTTCACCATTTGAAACTCAGCTGCGGCTGGTTCAAGGAGATATGGTGCAAGTACTGAAACTGCCAGAGGGCAGCAAGCCGGAGACCACCCGTCGTTCCTTCAAATGCCGGACTGGCACGGAGGAATCTCGAGATCCACCCTTTTCCACTATGCCAATGGATCGTTTATGCACCGATCGCATCCAACGCATCGCAGATGCAAAGAAATGGACTGCCTTAACAAAAGGTCGACAGCCTATTTTCAGTTTCCAGGAAGGGACCGAGAATAGTTCGTCACCTTTCCTCTTATTCCGGACACTGCCAAGGACAAATTGACGGGGGATAGTGGCAAAGCCTCGACCAAGTCAATATTTGTTGATAAGGCTAAAGCTACGATGGAGAAAACAATGAAGAAGGTTGCTGAGGCAGCTAGATTTGGTTCTCAAACTAACGCCTTTCTAGACTCGTTACCAACCCCAGCGTGGGGAACGTCATTAGACCTAAAGGATGCGTACTTACATATCCCCATCCTCCAAGCGCACTCCCGATTCATACGTTTCTAGTATCGGGAGTTTACTGCCCTTCCCTTTGGTCTATCAACCTCGCCAATTATGCTACCTGAATTGGGAGTTGTTTCAGTGGATAATCCGAAACGAGGTCGATCTACTTGGGTAAGTGAATGAAGTAGACTCTTTCCCCACAGAAGTGTGGGTCGAGTCTACGAATGATACCTACTCAAATAGCTTCCCGCCCTCCCCGCTACTCTCGGCTCGCGCTACGATGGTTTGTCACCTTTAGAGCGCAAGAAAAAAGAGGAAGTATCATGGCGGAGTCATGACGTGTTATGATGGATAGGCACCGAGAGGGCGGTCGTTTGTTGATCAAATCTTTCAGCGATTAAGCCTGTCGGCTGGATAAATATGCATAAGTAGTAGCTATTTGGGTAAGTATCATTAGTAGACTCGACCCACACTTCTGTGGGGGAAGAAATTAACATTTACAGAGATAAAAATACGTTCATTAGGTTAGTCGTCAAGCACCTTTACTTAGAATTTGAGCACTTTTATACTTCAAAATATAAAAATGCACATCTGACAAAATGTCTCATGTACCTTAGGGAGATTATAGGATAATTCCTAAACCAAATCCTTCTTTCTCCTTTTTTATTTTAATATTTTCTTCAAGCTCAGTGTGTATATTATTTTGAATTGTTGCCTGATTTCTCAAGTCATTTGTGCACTTTCTGACAGGTGTATAATGCATTGAAAGCGGAGGACGTCAATTTCTGTATCCTCCAGTGCACCAGCGCGTACCCCTTAGAACCAGAAGATGTACATCTAAGAGTCATCAAGGTATAATCTTGGTTTCTTATTGTTTGTTTTTATTTCATCTTTTTTTCATAAGAACTTTTAAAAATGCTGCAAACTACATATGTACTGGACTAACTTGCAATATGCACAAACATTCAGGTATTTTAACGGTAAAGAACTGGAGTGGATCTTTTGCAGAATTATTCTTTATTGGTTAAACAAAGACAGATTGTTTAAGTAGGATGAACCTGCCACATTCCAAACAATGTACTGGTGCACAACCAACTGCGCTATCAAGATTTCAAAGTTTGGACATTTTGGCTCTGGATCTAATTGGTTGTATTTTGTGTGATTGGACAGGAATACCAGAAGGAGTTTCCAGACATTCCTATCGGCTACTCGGGTCACGAGAGTGGTCAAATTATTACCCTAGGGGCAGTAGCCATGGGGGCAAAGGTTGTAGAGAGACATATCACCATGGATAAGACTAGAAAGGGGAGTGATCACGCAGCCTCGTTGGGTAAGAGGACATCTTGGGCCAAATTCATAAACGGTGATGATCACCGGATTATTTTAGTCGCGTACAACTATTGTACGGTGGCTAAAACAGAGAAGTGTGCCTGTGGATACACTCCTGAGATCATCGCAATTCAGTACGAAAATAATCGGCTGTTTATCCAGCCGTGTACAAGTTCCTGCTTAGCCGATGTTTAGTGGTCTAGCCGTACATCATTCTATTCACAGCGGATTACGTAATATTTTAAGGGCATATCTATCTTAGAAAACACACACATTGCTGTGCTCCGCTGGGCCCAATTTCACGGCGCTGCTAAGCACATGATTTTCTGCTAACCGAGCCTCCGTCTATTTCATGGGGACCGTAAGCAGTAAGCACGGCAAAAGGCACGCTTAAGCAGTAAGCACAGCAAAAGGCACGCTTAACCTAGCGGACAAATGTGCTTCAATCAGTGACGTAACAGTAGAATCTCCATGCGCGCGCAAACGTTAGCATAAACAAGCTGTGAAATAGCGCTTAAGGTTAGCAAATTTGTCTGCTAAAGTTAGCACAACTTTTCCGCTAACTGTTAAGCAGCGCCGTAAAATTGGGCCCTGATCATCTCAGTTGACACTAGTGCGAGGGTCGCCGTGTCGAAAAAACGCGCTGCTAATCTTACTCATGACCAGAAAATGGGTCCAATTGAGTGTGTAAAAGGTAGGAAAACAGTTCTTTCTGTGCTATTTCAATGATACGCAGCAGATCCATGGCCATACGTCTGTCCCACAGGCAAAATGGTAACTTGTACACGAGATAAACAAGCCCCTTGGGACGTTTAACATTTCCTTTGTTACTTAGACGGAGGTCACTAACCATGTTCGTTTGGTAAACAGCAAACAGCTCTTAATGAATTCGGGCCTAGATTTGTATGTTCGATCATCAACTGTTTATGCACAGTTTAGCCTAGTTAATCATGATCAAGGGGAAATCACCGTTTATGAATTTGGCCCCTTGTGTTTATATATGTATCACACGGTCATGGACAATATATATATATGCACCAAACCCCCTCAAGTACATGTACCTCATTAGGTTGGTGCTGTAGTTTTACATCAAAGTTATCACAACAAATGTTACTATATAATTGATTTCATTTCCCTCCTCTGTTATTCATTTTTCTCATATTTTCTAGAACCAAATGAATTAAAGGAGCTCGTCGCAAATATAAGATTTATTGAAAGAGCCCTAGGGTCAACGGTCAAAGAGATGCGAGCCTGTGAACTAGCTTGCCATAACAAGGTAAGCACAGACACAAATGACCTTGAATTAGTTGATCGCTAACTGAGTGTTTATCTTTTCCTTGGATTAGTTGATCGCTAACTGAGTGTTTATCATTTCCTTGGATTTGTTGATCGCTAACTGAGTGTTTATCTTTACCTTGGATTAGTTGATCACTAACTGAGTGTTTATCTTTTCCTTGGATTAGTTAATCGCTAACTGAGTGTTTATTTTTTTCTTGGATTAGTTGATCGCTAATTGAGTGTTTATCTTTTCCTTGGATTAGTTGATCCCTAACGAGTGTTTATCTTTTTCTTGGATTAGTTGGTCGCTATAACTGAGTGTTTATAATTTCCTTGGATTAGTTGATCGCTAACTGAGTGTTTATCTTTTCCTTGGATTATTTGATCGCTAACTGAGTGTTTATAATTTCCTTGGATTAGCTAATTGATTGCTAACTGAGTGTTTATCTTTATCTTGGATTAGTTGATCGCTAACTGAGTGTTTATCTTTTCATTGGATTAGTTGATCGCTAACTGAGTGTTTATCATTTCCTTGAATCAGCTAATTGATTGCTAGATGAGTGTTTTTATCTTTATCTTGGATTAGTTGATCGCTAACTGAGTGTTTACCTTTTCTGGGGATTAGTTGATCGCTAACTGAGTGTTTATCTTTTCCTTGGATTAGTTTATCGCTAACTGAGTGTTTATCTTTGCATTTCCAGCTCGGAAAGAGTGTTGTGGCCACTAAGCATATCCCATCAGGCACTGCTCTGACCGAGGACATGTTGACCGTCAAAGTTGCTGAACCCAAGGGTTATCTTCCAGAGAATATCTACAATCTGATTGGGCACAAAATTAAACGAGATGTAGAATATGATGAGACTATCCACGAAGATGACGTACGTGACGAGTAATGCGTCTTAGGAGTCTTCGGAGTCATCCAAATGATGACAGAGAAATTTTGTATCTCGACTGATAAGTGTCTGATTATGTTTAGACATTTATAACCCTTGTCAACTATTCAATTCAACCGTATCCTGTTCGCATACATCGATTTATTAGAATTGTAGCAATTGTATCAAAAACTGACAGCCTTTGATGAAAGTCCGGTGTGGCTCCGAATAGCTGACAAATGATCGAATTTATTGTCTTTCAGTCAAATACCTTATCAGATTAGAGGCAGGAAGGGGGTAGTTAGCATGTACGTGCGGTGCGTGCACCGCACGTACATGTATACACAATAATTATTGTAACTTTTGTCAGGGACCATTTTTATTTACATGCGTTTGGGATATACGATACGGCTCGAAAAAGTAATTTTTCGTGGTTTCATCTGGTACACTATCGGCAATTTACATAAACATAATTATATCAAAATCGTGAAATATATAATGTAAAACTGATGAAATGATCACGCAAACTGCTAATATTAATTGATATGTCGCATATTAGATGTTCCCGTACGCATCAGTCTCTGTCTTGTTGTCCGTGTTTAGGTTATTCAATATTATTGATGTAACGGGTTCCCTTTTGCTTGCCCCTATTTGTTATTTTCTCGATCATTCCCTTCCCCTTTTTGTTGGTTTTCTTTAGTAGAATTATCAAGCTCTTATGTTCAGTTTACATTAGTTGTATAGCCCTTTTCACCACCTGCCTGAGAGTGGACTGACCCATTGACCATGATGGTGAAGCAGTTGGTGTAATTGGCCCAGCACCTTAGTGCTGTTTCAACATTTTCCCTGACTGCTGTTTCCTTTGTCTTTCTCCTTTCAGGTAGGAAATTTCCTTAATTTGTTTGCATTTGTATATAGACATTTCTTATACAGTGGTTTGAAAGTCTTTAGAATGTTTTAATATGGTGGTTGTTCTAGTTTCAAATTAGAATTCAATGATTTTTGTCTATTTAACTTGGGAAGAGTTTTGAGCCTTTGTTTTATTTTATACTGTGTGGAACTGGTCACATTGACCCAAATTTGTCCCATTTTGGGAATAAAGTTAGTTTTTTTCCTAGAATTTTCCCTTTACCTGAAGAATATTTTGAATAATTAAGTAGATTTCCTGTAAGTTCAGACTTAAGAGATTAAGTTTTGTAATTGATTTTGTTTGTTTGACTTTTCTAACACAGTGAATTTTTAAGAGGAAATTTTGCATTTGTGTTGAGTTTTACCCACAAAGTTTACTGCATACAATGTATTATCATGTCCAGACCAGCGTATAAAGCAACATATGGGACGGAGAGAACCCCCCCCCCCCTAGCTCCTATCCTTTGTGGTTGTCATTGTGCTTGCTGAATGTTGCGGTTTCTTTTTAGGGGGAGTGCGTTAAGTAACATTAATAAATACCTAGGAGAGTTCAAAGCTTCTGATTTGTCGAGACTCGATCACGTGGAGGGCATTATCACGCAGTAATTGACCGGGCTTTCAAAAATTGTAGCAAATCCACTTTTTTTTTTCCTAAATAAAAAGGTATTTATTAAAGGAAATAACAGGGTCGGTCTATTACCATTGGTCATCGCCCAACCCGGTCAATTATCACGCAGTAATGACCGGGTCCTCACCCTGTTATTTCCTAAATAGTCTCGGGATAGGTATGGGGGACTAGGGGAAGAAGACACAGAGCCCTACGTGTACATTCCTGAACCATTATGGTTGGGTCATTAACTCCAGACCTTGGGGCTCAGTAATAGCAAGTACATGTGCTAGTAGCCAGGCTAGCCTGGGATGGTATGTCTCTGACTGAGGTTAATTAACTGTTTCCCTTCTGTTTGTTTGAACTAAAGGCAAGTGCCAGGCTAGGCAGAGTCGGGATTGTTTATTGAGAAAGTTAAAATCACTTTTCCACTGTTTATAGATCTTATGTTTTTGTTTGGATTTGTGGACCCAGTTGGGGCAAGAAACAGGCCACAGACCAGAATGTATTTATATATTTGTTATCATTCTTGAAGGAGAGACTCCATCTTATAAATTAGACTTGCCAAGTCCCGGCTGGAGTCTAGGGATATCTTGAGTCATGTTTTTGTGTGTAATGACATTCAGTCATTTTCGGTTTATTTTATCTTGTACATGGATTAGTAGTTATGCAAATGATAAATCCATGTTTTATTTTATTTTATATTTTGAAGGTTTAGTTTTCATTTCTTATTTTAGGACTATTAATAGGAAGCTCAAGTAATATTTGCTAATTGTATTTAATTTTATTTCATGGTTTTGCTTTAGTTAAATGTATAATTGGCTGTAAAAGTTGCTAGTGCTTCCTTGTAATTTTTGAAGAAGTATTTGATTTGTTCATTTTAATTATTAAATTGCTGTTTCAACATTTTCCTGACTGCTGCTTCTTTTGTCTTTCTCCTTTCAGCCGGCTATCAAAAGGGCATATCCACCCCCCATGTACATTTAGTTTAGCCTTTTGTACGCAGATAAAGCTTTTTAAGATACATGAACTAATGTTTGTCTTTCCTTTTCTTGTCTTTTGTTTTGAAACGTTTAAACTTGCGTGTACTTTAAGGCTTAAGAGTGGGTCCACTTAAATATTTCATATAAGTGTCCTTGTTTTTTATGTTTTAATATGAAAGGAATTGGTAAGCAAGTAACAGGCAATTTTGTGTTTTGAGCATTTTAAGCCAGTTTTGCGGCCGTCAAAACGTTTTTTAGCTTATTTTAAAAACTCACGCAGCCAAAATGCAAAAATTTATCACAAAATGAACTATATTATTACAAAGTATCATCCTTGCCTTTACTTGGGAAAAAATGTATTATAGTCACCCTTATGCTATTTTTAGAACATGCGATAAAGCATGTTTTCAGAACTTGTAAAATTGAAATTGTTACCCTATTTTTGTCTCTCAAAAAGTCAACTTGCCCGGGGGTCTAATAATATTTTCCTTTTGAATTTGATTAGAGCCAACATTGGTCTCAGTTCCATATCTGATAAGAAAAGTTTGGGGGATTGTATCTTCTTAGGCAGTACTCCATCAAAAATGATTAAAAAAACACACAAAAAAAGGAAAAATAAAATTAGAGGTTTTCCTTCCAGTTTGAATTAATAACTCTTTTATGAATCTGGCGCCTTTTTCAAATTATAAGAGTAAGTTGAAGGCCTACGAATTACCTCTATATAAGCAGCATTTCTGACGGCGAGAATCTAGACTAACCCTTCTCCACAGCATTTCTTGATAACATTTTAACCATTTTCTGATAACATTTTATTAGTGACAAAAGAGAAAACAATACTTGTTGTGAACTAACGTCATCGCGATCGCCCCTTTCCATTTCAGGCTCCAACATATACGGCTGAGCGCCTAAAAGGGTCACATCTTCATCCTTGCTCGAGTCAGTGTCTGAATAAGAAATACTGTGATTCAAATTAGCCGAATCTGTACTGTTTTCGTCGAATTCACATGAACGAGGAAGAACTTTCACGGTCATCCATGTTAAATGTATTTTCTCATAGGAGTCGTAGAAGACGTGTGTGAGATCACCTTTGCCACCTTTGCCGCCATATTTACAGCTACTGCAGCGTGTTACGTTTAGCCAAGTTTTCTTTCTATGGCTAGAGTTTAATCATGATTGTGAAGTTTTTACAAGGTTCTAATTTGTCTATTTGTTTGTCTTTACACTAGCAAGTGCAGTTATCTTCGTAAGGCGCCGTTATGGCACAGGTAAGCAAACGAGACCATCTATATGGGCTCGTTTTCTCTTCACATCGAGCAGTTTTTGCACTCCGGGCTTTGCCTCAAGATCGGTGCTCCCCAAAACAGGTGTGTATTATTAACATGTTTTCTTTTGCAGGTGTATTCTACGGTAGGTAGGCGTATGAGAAAATATTTTATTCACGGTCGAGGAACGAGTTAGGAAATCAATTCGGTTACCGAAAACGTACGTTGTACAGCGTGCGTGTTGATGTATGTGCACAAAGCGTATACGCGATTCGTACACTGTGGGTACACACAACAACGTGGCCACGCGAACCCGTCTCGTACCTAGACGTCGCGTACCGACTATCAAACATTTTCCCGGGTTTCTCTGCCTTGGTTTGCGTCATAAACAGCGCCCTAGTTTTGAGGAGCCGCGACATTTTTGGACGGCAAATTACCACACTAAACGTACGCTAGAACTAGTTCTGCTTTTTATTAACATTAATACACATACATCTAATAATTTAAAACAAAAATTGCGTAATGAAAAAAATGTTAGACTTCATGTTTCCTTTAATTATACGTTTTGAGTTCACCCCTAGACAGGACTTTACTTGAAGTGTTCTTTTTCTGTGGAACTATTAATTTTCATAGGTTTTGTAAAATAAGTTTGTCTAGGTTAAATCAAGTCTAGGTTGAATCAAGAACTACCTATAAAGTTATCCACAGACTCAGAATTTAAGTTACTATTTTTGCATCAGTTTTACCATTTGTTTTCCACATAACTAGTTTTATTCTGACGAAAAGCTCTTTTTCGCGATTGCAGCCCATTCACAACAGTGCAAGTTCAAAAAGTCATTTTTGAAGAAAGAAATCATCAACAAACATTTTGTCTGTATCACATTTAGGTATGTGATAGAGATATTTGTTGCGACATTTTGACCCCAAAGTTGGGCCTTTTACCTCCAAAAATCCCTTTGTTAGTGACGAAAAGCTCTTTTTGGAGATTGCAGCCAATTCACAACTGTGCAAGTCCAAAAGTATAAATTTTAAGAAAAGAATCATCACTTTTGTTGTTGTATATCAAATTTAGGTATGTGATAGAGATATTATGATAATATAGAGATAATTATGGAGCAAAATTATGTGATGTAATGTGTTGTTTTGTCATGTTAATGTGTAATTTTTAAATTTGTATATTTGTAATGCGCATTTGAACATCTTTTTATGGAATTTGCGCAATATAAGTTAATAATAATAATAATAATAAAATAATAAATAACCGAAAATGGGGCATTTGGGAGACATCTTCATAGAGACGTACAGAGCATTTTTCATTCTTTATTGTAACCTAACCCGTTTTAACCTAGAGCTTTTTTTACTAAATTTCGTATTTAAGCATTTTGGACCCTACTAAATCAATCAAAAATATAAAAAAAAAAAAAATATCGTGTTTTAAGGTAGCTGGGGAATTAGGGAGACACTAAAATGTCTCCCTAAGTCCAATGTCTCCCAACCATCTAAAAAATACGCTAAAATGTCCCCGAGTTTTGGCCTTTTTGAACATAGTTTTCTACTTATAACCCGGCCGTTTCCCTTATAGTCTTCATTCTTTATTTTGGTAAGCCTTGGCAGCTGCAGGCAAGTCTTGTATTAATTTAGCAATAATCCTCCGAAATCAACGAGCAAGTATTATATTACTTTTGTAAGCCTCGGCAGGCGAATTTTTTATTTCTTATATAATTTTAGTAACCTCGGTAATGTGTGTGGTCTAAGTATCGTACAATTAGCCAAACCACCAAATTTCCAGAGCAATTTGTCCTGGGATCGCCAAATCGATAAAACTGTCTCAAACTGCAGTCGGATGATTGGTCTTATCTGTTCGACTGGTCACAATTAAGTGACACCTCACGAAACGTTGTATTTTACATGTATAAGACTCTGGTTGTACCTCTGTTAGAATATTGCTCTCCAGCTTGGTGGGTGTATCGCACAAAACATGTTAATAAGCTTAAATCAGTACAGCGAAGGGCTACAAGGGTGATTCTTCGACATAGAGGTATCAAGAACAATCTTACCTAGATCGCCTTAACTCTTTAGGACTTAAAAAGTTAACTTGTCCCTTTTTGCCAACTTTCTTGTCACCCCGTCCATGCATTTCATGTCGGACGTTACTAAATATTTTCAAGTTAATTGTCGTCATTCAGAGGCACTTACATTTTACTATGTCTACCCTAGGGTTGATGCTTTTAAATATTGCGGTATGGTTCGATTTCCTAAAATGTTTTCGGAGTTGGATGTAGATTTGAGAAATTGTGTTATCACTAAACGTTTTAATGTTTTTAAAAGTACTTTGCGTTATCATTTTAGCTCTTGTTTCTTCAAAATGTCTTAAAATAATGTTTTTTTCCTGCTAGTCCTTTGCATATAGGAGTTTTTTCTTCGCTATTACCTTTTAATTACCCGTTTATTGGACATCGTTTTATATCTACGGTTTTAAAGCATCTGTCACACACACTGCCGTCCTGGCGTCCTGACCAGAACGAATTAAAGTACGTCTATGGTGTGAAGTTCTATTCCATCCTTAGCCCGTTTACAGACGTCTATCACCTCCTTGCGGCGTTCAAGTCGAGACAAACTCCAAGTTCCTACCCCTTCCTATAGCCGTCGCTGTCACGTCTAAGCCGTTCACATTGCGTTCATCAATTTGTCCTTACCCAGATAGCACAAGTTGTTATATTAACGTTGAAAAATGGTATGGTTGGTTGATATTATGGTTTTGGTTTAATAGTTACGTTAAATGAACGGCCATTTAAAGTTAGTTTTGTTAAAGTTACCAATTCGTTGATTTAAAGGGATCGTATACGTTTGGTAATTACTCCAAAAATGAATGGCAATAAAAACTTACTTGGTAAGAAGTACAGCAGCTTTGGATAGTATAATGCATTTTTAGAAACTGTTCACTTCGAAGTACTGCGGTTATGGAAAAAGATATCACTTTTTATCCCCCAAAATTTGAATCTGAGAAGCGTTACTGCAGTGACGTTTCTCAGAGCGTGTATTCCAATGGAGAATATTCTTTCCGCGTGGACATAACCGCTCCAGATTTTCGGCAATATCTCAAAATCGGTACCACCTTTTGAAATTTTACAGGTTAGTTTTATGGTATATATCTATAACTATATAGGATTGAAACAAACAATGGGTTCCAATTACCAAACGTGTACGATCCCTTTAAGTACGTTATTTTAACGTAGATTTTATGTTACATTTTCCTGCGAGTTTAGAAGTTAATTTATGAACGTGAATCGTAAACTATTCTTGAACCAACCTTGCATACCTACTTTCAACGTTACAAAAACGTTTAAATTAGGAATGCAAGGTTGGTTCAAGAATAGTTTACTATTGTAACATTGTTTTCATAACGTAAGTGAGGTTGAATGAATGGTGGTTCACTTGAAAACATTTAAAAATCGTTGGGGGAAGTTAGCGACGTTGGTTGAACCAAGGTTTGCTAAATAACGTTAAAGCAACGTTTACAGAAGGTCAGCGTAGTTGGTCGGGCCAATGTTCGCCGAAAAACGTTAAAGCAACGTTTAGGGGAGGTTAGCGAGGTTTGCTAAAGAACATTGCAGCATTATTTGCACGTTTGTAAACGTTAATACTAGTACTAGTTTGTTTCAACGATTCACTGCGGGTTATTTGTCGACTATATAAATGTAAACTGCTAAAATGGGGTTGTGACATTTTCAGTATAACCATGCCAACGTTGGTACATTATATCAAAGAGCAAAGTAACTATACATTTCAAGTAATAATTGGGTTATCGCTAATGTACCTTTCTATTCCAACAAATCCGTTCTTGTTATTTTCGGACTATATACACATTTTAAAAACGTTACTTTGAAATGTTACAACAACGTTGTTGTGACGTTATCCTGTAACATTGTCAACGTTGATGCAACATAATTTAATGAGCAAACTTAAACTACTGTATGGAGAGACAACTGTCATGAATTGCCCCAAAGTCGTAAATATTAAAGCTCTATGTAATGTGTTTGTTATTAGCTTAAATTATGAAAGATTATATTTAAATGAGTGATTTCCAGTGTGTATGAGTTAATAATTTGATTAATAAATATGAGTAAAAAAAACATAAGCTGTTTTGGGAAAATGGCCACGCCCCTAGAATAGCATAGAAAATGTGCATAATCGTGACGTACGTTTGGGAACTCGTTGGCCGGACAGTAGCTAAGCTACAGCGGTCATGCTGCTACGCACGTGCACAATCGATAAAGAATCATTCATTCCACCGTCAGTTCGATCATCGATTAGTTCTGGAATTTCATAGAAATGCCATTCAGATGTGTTGCTGTAGGTTGCGGCAACAAAATAAAGCTGGTGTCCGAGCATGAACACATTCCCAACTGACCCGAGGTGTCGGCAGATTTGGACTTTTGCGGTCCGGACGACCAGAGCGAAGAATACGTCGGCAAATAACCGAGCTCAACGCTTTGTGCAGCGACTACTTCGAGCCAACCTATTTTGAGAAAAAGGGTATGAATCGCCTCCATGTTTTCACACGCCGTGGGTATTACACGCATAATATGCACGCAGGTGTGCATCAATACATGTACATGTACAGTGCGGATTCTACATGTACGCACATGTACCACCGTGCCCGCCGTCCAGACGTATAGTGCTGACTATTTTTCGGGTTCCCAAATTTACGTCATGAACAGCGCCACCATTTGAAGTGTCTAGACCTATTTTTTGAGGGCCAGAGAGTGTGATAAATGCATTTTTGTAGTAAACAATGGTACTCTACTCTTAATTATGCAAATTAGCCGCCGCCATGAAAGACAAATCCTTTTCTTTCCAATATATCTGCAACTAGACAAGTAAATACGACTTGTTTGGATTATTTTTTCAATTTTTGATTATTCCCAATTCTTAGGAGCTGAGGAAACAAAAAATATTTAATAAACAAACTAAATATCAATCAATTTGTACTAATTACCAGATTTTTAGTTAGCAGTTTTTCTCAGAAACGACTTTAGGCCTAGCATGGAGCAATAAACTACCCCATGGGCCTAGACAATACACTTCTGTCCAAGTCTGGTGTGAATGTAGCCAATTAACCAACCTGAGATTAACGAGTCTTAAAACCGTGTTTAGAAAAATGGATAAATTGTTTGAAAATTTAAAACGTAGCCGCCATTATGACAATAAAGTCATAATTGTTAGCTTAACTACATGCATACAGTTCCGCATACACTGCAGTTTGCACAATACATTCTTCAAAACTTAATGTTAGTAGTTTGTTGCCATTTTATTTGCAGTAAAAGGATACTTGGAGATCACTTAGCAGAATTATAAAAGTTTTATTTTGAAGAAAATTTTACAAATTCATAAGCTGTTTAAGACATTCCGTTTTACCATTTAGAGCATGTTGCTTATACAAATGTTCACTTTTATGTGACTGACATTATTTAAACCGTTTTATTTGGAGCAAACTATCGCTTGGGTTTAAATTCTTTCAAAATACAGTTTGCGTTTGCAAAGACAGTTTGAATATTGGAAGAACAAAATACTCAATATACATGTATTTGGGTTACAAATCGACAAAATTTAAATCTAGAAATATTTTCATAGTTCTATAAAGGGGTGTACAATATTTTCTTTTATCCAATACATTTTGTTTATAAATATACAGTTTTTGCCTAGATTGCTAAAGGGACAATACTATTTGTCGGCTGTGAATTGTTATCGTTGAAGAAGGTGCTCAAAATATAAAGAAAGGTGCTTGACAAAGAACTTGATGAAGTTTTAGCTCTGTGAATGCTGCATATTCCGAGAAAACATTATTGCAAGATTTCGATTTCAATTCAATTTGCCGAGTCACAATTTGAATTGCGACCACAATCATCGTTAAGGGCGCGTTCCCAGCTAGTGAATTGCAGATACTAGCTTGTCGCGCACTGAACAGACCAACAATAGCGCCAACTCGTGCGCCGCGCGTTGTTCGAGACGCATATTTGGAAATGGCATTCTCTTGTTTTTTTCTTGCCAGACAGAATAATTTCACAGGAAGTTTAGAATCATTAATATCTTTACAAGAAGTAAGGTTTTCAACATATTTAGTTTGGATTACTTTTTGGATAGCTGCAAAAGTTATATAACCCCGTTTCTCCAGCAAATCTATACTATTGTAAGCTATTGTAAACTATTGATTGAAAATTGATTGCAACATTAAAATATCTTCCCTTCCCAAAATTTCAGAAGAAAGCGGTCGGAATACTATAAGAATATGTAAAGACATATACACTCTATCAGGGTACAGACAACACATCTTGCAGATATGATAAATTGATGCAGATCTTACAATGATAGTTTCAAGAAATATAAATGAAATGATAAATTCAACATTATAATAATACGGTTAAAAAGTAGGATACACCATATGCAGATATCGAACAAAAATTACTTTCGAATTATTTAGAAATATCTTACTTATTTGAAAGTAAATAACGATTGTAGGCATCAAGCAAAATGATATCTTGTTATTATATATTTTTTTTAAATCGCGATCGCGAAAAAAACACAAAACCACATTAGAACCACTGCCAGACGCCGGTTGAAAACAAACGTCGTTTTTCTTGCTTTTCCCAGCATCCGTGATTGTAAAACGCCGGACAGGTCAGTTGAACAATAATTACTATAACATACAGCCGCCATACAGATCTACCCATTCGTGATCATTTCAGCAATTACCAATGGTGTATCCTACCTTTAAACTCATCAAATCATTTTTTACGGATATTTAACCGAACAAAAGTATTTCAAGGAAGAATACAGACTTACCGTTTCATAATTCGAAATGCATGTTTCAACGATATGAAGCAATTCAACATATTCTACATTGTCCAAGAGAGGGTAATCTTAATATTTCAAATTGTACTGCCGCCAATACATTTGCTCCTATAGTAGGTCTCTTTTGGTTATTTCATCCACTGATTGTGGTTTTTACTAATTCCTGCAGAGTTCAACACCTTGAGGAGCATCTGATGCATTTCTCTCAACACTGACTCGATTCCCCTCTCTTTCTTAAACTTTTACCGATACGTCCTCCTCAGTAAGGACGATTTTCTCTGATGTGAACGTAGACAGTTGTAGCTTCTATGTGGGCGTCTCGGCATCAGGCATCCCAGATGAATCTTCTGCTGCAGCAGTGTCTTCGGTAGGTCCGTCCTGCACTTGATTTTCTGATAAACCTTTCTCAACTGTGGAAGTTTTAGGACCTAACAGTTGCGCATCTCTTTTAAACTGTTGCACCTCATATGCCGTGTCCTCATTTTTTGCTTTTGGTTTTGTAGATGTCTCGTCAATTTCCGGAGTACCCTCAGCCAAAGGTTTCATTAGGGGTTGCTTTTCCACCTGCTTACTTGCCGGGGATACTTTCACCAGCTGTAGAGCCACTTTCAGTTGGTACCTCTCCATCTGGCTTTAGGTCCTCGGAAGTCTTGCCAATTTTAGAACTTGCCCTTGATGAAACTCTCTCAGGTTGCCCTTCCACCTGTTCGATTTCTGACGATGCTGCACCAGCTGTTTCCTCTTTAGACGCGTATATCTCCCATTTTGCTCCTGATTCCTGGCCACTGGGTTTCTTCGATGATTTTAGACTTTCAGTCGGTACCTCTGCATCTGCCTTGACACCTTTGTATGTATGGTCAGTTTCAGGCGGTGTCCCACCAGAAGACTCCTTGCCAGGTTCTTCAACGTGCTCAGATGAACTGTCCCTTGACGTTCTTTCTTCTGATTCCTGTCTGCTTGTTTCTTCTGTCTTTTTTTCTTTGGTGAGTAGGCCTACTTCAGCAGATGGTGATTTTTTTCTTGAGTGCTCTTCTATCGGCTTCTCGAATTCCTTTTCTACATCTTTGATTGCATCTTCCGGCATCTTATTTTCTTCACTGGCTGCACTTGAATCTTGTGATGCCTTTAACTTCCCAGGGGCTTCTTCTGCAGCTCCAGATGATGACCCTATGTCTGGTTTTTCCTCATCCTGTTTCAACTCCAAAGATGACTTTCCTCCATTGGACTGCTCTCCCGTCTCTTTGTTATCTGAGCTCCCTTCTTTCTTCCCTAAACCATATGTGATCTTCTCCTTATCTGTCCTGGTGTCTGTAGGAATGATGAGCAAGGTTGGGCTGGCTGATGGGAAAGCCTCTTTGAGCACATCATTCGAAATGAACTGAATGAGACATCCAAGACTGTAACTCCAAAGCGTCTCCTGCTTTTTCCCGTCACTAAATAAAAAAAATAAACCGAAGGACCTTTCGTCTGAAATCAATAGACACTTGAATAAGATGCTATGAATTCATATGGCATTGGGTTTAGAAATCAATTGAATCAAAAACTCCAATACAAAAAATGCCTTGCCTCTACGGTTACTAACATTTGCAAGCGCACAATCCTTGCTGAAATAAACAGCGCTAAAGCCACACCCTCCGCGCCCACTCCATAGCGTTCTTTTAGTTCTCCAACTCCATCATGATTGCTTTATGGCATATTTGTTTTAAACACCGTAACTGGGTAGAACGCCCAGCACCCTCGGCTTTGCTTCGGGTGTTCAAAATGTCTTATCCCACATCACATCAGTCAAAAGTTGTGTATTATCCGGAGTATACTCGCACATTGGTTGGGGTGCAAACGATCGAGTGCAGATATAACTCGGGCATAGCAGATAAACAGATACGTGCAGCCACAGTAATAGCCAGTAGATAGCCACGCCCATCACCCTTCGCGCTTTTCGTGCTGCTCTTAAGTTGATTAGTCTGATCTAAAATTGCTCTTAAGCTATATTTCCACTATCTACATTTGATCCAATGTAAAATGGGCCCCATTTGTCATGATGCAAATTAAGACCGCCATTCTGTAATAAGGGTCGATGATACTATATGATTTACGACAATACAGGAATTTGTTCCCAACAGTTTGATTAAACCCTATCTAGCTTTCAGTCTATTTCGGTCCGACTATAGGCTTTCGAGTCAATACACCGTCCCAGATCTCCTTCATAGCTCTCCTTTTTGGGGGGTCAGTCAGTTGACAGCCTAGTGCTCCATCGCACAGCGGGCTAATCTTAGTAAGCTTGTGGGTAAGCTTCTTCAGTATCATCCAGGCACTCATGCCGAAGAGGCACTGGTATATCTAAATGTAAACAGCCCTCCTTTTCGGTAAATACCGGGTAAGTCAAAAAGAAGTTCCCTCAACGTAAAACAAATATATAAATTATTTCTAGAACTATTTTGGTAATAAACCTTGAAAAATATAAAAGAGCATTATAATTGTTAGTCTACTGTAAACAACAAATGACACGATTTGGAGATCCTGTCATCTCCAGTCTTGCAATCGAATACCTGCGAAACACAGCTATTCACGGTTGTGCATAATAATTATACAGTCGTGTTGTATACAGTAACAGTACACTCGATAGTCTTGACCGAATACTGGGTTATGATTTTTTTCACGGACGTACAGTCGGGCCCTATACATGCAGCGCGCAATGCATAGCGCCCTCTTGGAAAACATTTTGATGTAGGGCGATATCATCCTCTATGCCGTCGTTGATTTGTACGGCATGCGCTTCGCTTGGTCCCACCTTTCGGAATTGCACGCAGCTCATCTGAGCCGCGGAATCCAAATCAATTCTTGGGCTAAGAATATAAACTTGCACTCACTACATACAAGCAGTGTTCCGCACCATGTACAGCTGCAAGGATAGGCTCATACTTGTAACTTTGGAACCAAATGAGTAAATTTAAAAAATATGTATAAAGCCAAAAGCATCGTCTATTCATTTATTTCACTACCTATGTGTAGTCAAACACATCTTCTATATCCTAAAAAGGACACATGCGAACAAGCAGCTCCCAACTTGTGCACACGTTATGCTCGCCCCATGGTATGGAAGGTGAATGTTCTCAGCTTCAACTAGACGAGAATTTACGCATATATTTCCCTCATATAACGGGTTCTGACAAAAATAGAGGCATAATTGTCCAGAACAATCCCATAGCTTCTTATTGGACCCGACAGCCATGGTTCCCCTGTCCCTTGGACATCCTTGTTCACCCACCTCTCCCAACCGACCAGATCTGTCATAACCCGAGATCACAAATCCTACACCCAGATCCTGCGTCTCTTCATCGTTATGCTTGAATGCTGTCCAAGTCTTCCTCAAAACAGCTGGCATTTCAGAGGAAGCTAGTACGGGATTCCACCAGAAAATCTGTTGACAGCAGGCTTCTCCACTTCACCAAATGGTGTAAGGAGGTGGTACTGATCCCCATTACATACAGCATTTTATTAATTCCTGCGCCACCTTTTCAACTCGGGGCTATATTTAATTCTCGATTTCCCACTTGGGTTCTGGATGCCGTTCTCCAGTCTCTTGCTTAAGCTCCAGATCAGCCACCATTGCCCTTCACTAATTCTTCCATGACGGCTAGACTATCTCAACTAACACATCCATGGTGCACTTGACGCATGGTATGTTTAATTAGTTCCACCTTGGGATCTGGTACGTTTGTTTATGGTGTAAATCGAGGAGTTTCCTTTGTTCCTCTCGAAAATTTTCTTTGTTTGTACTCCGCCTAGTTAGTGTTCGCCTAATTCAAAATACATGTATTGAGTTTCTCACAATAAACCAGTCAGCCACTTTTACACCTGACATGAATCTCTTCCGTAGCAGAAGATAATAGTGATGGTGCCCTGTGCGAGCCCCAAGGTACTGTAACGTAGTCCGTTGCTGGGGTCGACAAACACACAGAAGGAAACAGAGATGGGTATTCTGTGGTTTCGGTGATTCTCAGGCCGTTTAATAGCACTACTTCTCCGGTCAAAACACTAACATGAAGCTGCCCGTTACAACGCGGCACTGGAACTGGCCTAAACCGGCTCTCCAGAACGGGTTGCCCATGCGTACCGACAGGGATCACTAGACGACTCCACCGTGGAATCGCTCTGGTGCTCTCTATCGGCCAACCGGTACAGACGCTACAGTACTCTATTTGCACTGCTGCTTTGTTCGGGCCCCAGAATCTATACTTGAGTTTTAGATATGGGGAGATTCAAGAGAATAAACCGGAGCCCGAACAAACCAACGTGGGGAGGCAAGGCGGTACACTGTAAAAAATTGTATAACTTCACAGTTGTTTTTCTGTTGAAAATGTCAATATAACAGTAGATATTACTGTTGGGATTTCTTTGCGTATAAACAAAACTAGTACTGTCTATGTACATTTTTCTGAATTTCTCTGTTTGGTTACAGAATGTTCGCTGTTAAATTTAAGTTTTGTACTGGAACAAGAAACATCATCTTTTGAACAAGCATTTTCTTCCGTTTTGTTAAGACACATCAACATTACTGTTTTATAACAACACAATTTGCTGTAAATATACAGCAACGACAACGAAGTATTTATTTACAGAGAATCTACTGTTCTCCTACACGAATCTCACCACGCAGCAACTGACCAACCAGAAGTGAGGAAACTAGTGTTCACAAAAGTCATGCTAAACCGTGTTGTTATACCACAAAACACACTTTTTTGACTACTTTGTGTAATTATTAAAGCAATTCACTGATACAATTTTGATTTTTAGCAAATAAAGCTGAATAATTGCATCCCATCTCCTTCCGCATTGAAATATTAAAATTATTCATTTGAAAGCGTGACATCATCATTGCGGGAAAAGCTGAATATAAAAGTAACTCACGACCGTGGTTAAAGTGTTTAGTAGGTTATCGTAGCATTTGTACTATATATCTGTATACGTAATACATGTAGTATTGTGTAATGTGTAATAACTAGTTACTTATAATAGGTCTGGTTCCCATTCCCACTTCATTCATCGATGTAAATTGTACTCTATTTGCACTGCTGCTTTGTTCGGGCCCCAGAATCTATACTTGAGTTTTAGATATGGGGAGATTCTTCGCTCCGAACCGGGACCACGAAGCCTCACCCATTCCCACAATATCTCGCCCCAAATACCACCCATACCTCACCCATACCTCACCCGTACCGCGTCGCCCATACCGCGTCGCCGGTACCGCGACGCCCGTACCGCGTCGCAACGCGTCACACGCACGACGCCGCCTACATGACGCCGTCCGCACAACACCACTCGCACGACGCCACCCGCACGACGCCACACGCGCAACGCGACGCCGCCATCCAACCGGTAAAGCCGGGAACTATACGCCTATCTGATGGCGTTTGCCGTAAATGCTATAGCGTATTATTCGACAGACGCGGTGGAAATGCGTGCAATGAAAACCAACTTGTATTTGAAAGTCGCCCCTTGTAGACGGGGGCGCGCGTAGCCATTCAGACTATCGATGCTAACCAGATCGGCGGAGGCAGGTTCTGAAGGACCAGCACCAGAGTTAGAATATCCTACATTTGCGAGTAGCGCGTTGCAGTTTGACACTGTAGGTGGGCAGAGGGCGGATAGCCCTACATACCGAGGCATCAAAAGCCGAGAGTTATTAGGGCGCGGAATACTACCTAATGAGCGACAGTTCGAACCATCCGGCGCAATTGCGACCTTCAAGATATCTTAAACGTACATGTACATTTTCCATGCTCCGCGGTGCCAAGGAGCGTCAATGACGGGTATATTATTATGGGGTCTCGTGTCGTCACTCCTCGCTTAGAACTCCGCCCTCGCTTTCGGGAACATCTCGATAGACTTGCAGACGCCAAACGAGCACGGGAAGAAAAATAGCTCGGAACTAGGAAATGCGTCCTGAATGAACCTACAAGACCGCCCCCTACCTTTAACGCTGTTCATTTAGTTAATAAATTAATTTTGCAGATGAGCTTCACAAGTCCGCAAATATGCGCAGGACAACAACAAACAGAAGTGCTGCGTGTGGGACTTTTCTCGACGCCGAATTGCATGCATAAAGCGCCCCGTTTCCTCAAATGTCCCCCTGTGGGTCAAAGCCTACCGCAACTGTGTACAGTTAATATCTATTTTATTGTAATTATTGCCATTACCACTTTACTCAGGCACTTTTTCACACACAAACAGATAACAATACAAAGAAAAGGTTGTTTCATTCTGAGGACTGAAGACCATGAGACGTTAATTTACTACAGGGATACAGGGCTACTGGCCCCTGAATGTCCATGCATGTTCGATTGGATTCATCTATGCGTTGGAAACGGGCAGTATTGCAGAACGGCTGCACCGATGGACCGTTGCAGACCAGTCGACACGCAATTTTCGCCAAGTTCAGCGGCGACCGTGGAAACAACAACATAGCTTTTCACCATCGAAATGGTTCTTAGGGTCTGTGAAGAAAAATATGACTTCGATCAATCATTAAACGTCATTTAGGAAACAGAAAGGAAAAACAAAAGAACATTTCGATTAAAAACAATTTAGGCCAATCTGGTTATTATGGCAACTACTTCACGTGCCGCTATTCCTTTTTTATAATTCTTTTGAGGTCTTTAGGCAAAAGTTCCGATCCCAAAATAAGACTTTTAAGAAGTGGAGTAAAGATGACCACAAAATAAAAAATAGACAAGGATTGGCCGAAACTTGTTTATGTCACTCATGCAGAGGCCCGTCCTCTGAACTTAATTAGTTACATTTTAATGTAACCCGCAGGGCCTATCCACTGCGGAACTTCTATTGCCTCTCACGCAGAGGCCCATCCTCTGATCTTAATCGGTTAAATTTAAAATTTAACACGCGGGGCACGTCCACAGCGGAACTGCCCATACTGTGATCTTAATCAGATACATTCAAATTTAACACGCAGGGCCTATCCACTGCGGAACTTATATTTGCCTCAAATGCAGAGGCCAGTCCTCTGATCTTAACGCTAACCCTACCTAATGCTGCTTTTGACTAGCAGTAAAAAGTAGTATGCAGAACTCTCACCTACCTGTGTACAATGCCTATAGTAATTTTTAGTATTTGGTACATGTACACCCCTAATTGCGCTCGTAGTACTAAGCATTGGGTCCCTAGCCCTCTGCTTGCTGAGTGTTCATGGCCCATGTATACTGCGTGGAGTGTTCTAACCTCTACAGCAAAGATTGTCACATGGGACACGGCAATGGGTCAAGGCTGAACTACTGCATTTTTTACCAGGTAAGAATTACTGACCTGTATAACCACTATTAGTATTTTGTGGTTGGCAGTATCTGTAATTTGACAGTACACACCCAATCATCAGTCACGGAGAGACTGTAGAGAAAGGAACCGAGCTACAAAATACTAAGTAATATTCTGTAGTACTCAGTTCTTTAGCCGGCCCAGAGTAAAGCCTAGGGGGTTAGGGTTAATCAGTTAAATTCATATTTAACACGCAGGGCCTATCCACTGCGGTACTTCTATTTGTCTCAAATGCAGAGGCCCGTCCTCTGATCTTAATCAGTTAAATTCAAAATTTAACACGCAAGGCATATCCACTGCGAGACAAATTTTGTCTCTCATGTCCCTACATGAGAATAATTTCAGAATAATTAATTAGTTACATTCAAATTTAACACGCGTGGCCTATCTATTGCGGAACTTCTTTTGTCTCTCATGTAGAGGCCCGTCCTCTGATCTTAATCCGATACACGGTCGAATTTAACACACAAGGCCTATCCACTGCGGAACTACTTTTGTCTCTCATGCAGAGGCCCGTCCTCTGATCTTAATCAGTTAAATTCAAAATTTAACACGCAGGGCATATCGACTGTGAGACTTATTTTGTCTCTCATGTCCCTACATGAGAATAATTTCAGAATAATTAATTAGTTACATTCAAATTTAACACGCGTGGCCTATCTATTGCGGAACTTCTTTTGTCTCTCATGTATAGGCCCGTCCTCTGATCTTAATCCGATACACGGTCGAATTTAACACACAAGGCCTATCCACTGCGGAACTACTTTTGTCTCTCATGCAGAGGCCCGTCCTCTGATCTTAATCCGATACATACGAATTTAACACGCAGGGCCTATTCACTGCAGAACTACTTTTGTCTCTCATGCAGAGGCCCGTCCTCTGAATTAATCAGCTACATTAAAATGTAAATGTAGGATACACCATTTGCAGATATGGAGAGAGAAAAACACAACATTTACTACCGAATCGCCAAGAAACATCCCACTCATCTGAGAGTAAATAAAGATCTAGGCGTCCAGCAAATTGATCGCGAAAAAACACAAATAACATAAGAATAACAGCTCGACGCCGGTTGAAAACAAACGCTGTTTTTCGTGCTTTTCTCGGCATTTATGACTGTAAACTTCGGACAGGCCAGTTTAAAGATATTTACTATAAAATACAACCTTCCAAATTCGCCCATTCATGATAATTCAAGCATTTACCAATAGTGTATACTACCTTTAAGACGCAGGGCCTAATCCACTGCGGAACTTTTTTGTTTGGTCTCAAATGCAGAGGCCCGTCCTCTGATCTTAATCAGTTAAATTCAAATTGAAAACGCAGGGCCCTTCCACGGCGGAACTCCTTATGTCTCAAATGCAGAAGCCCGTCCTCTGATCTTAATCAGATACATTCAAATTTAACAACGCAGGGCCCGTCCACGCGGAATTTCTATTGCCTCTCACGCGGAGGCCCCACCTCTGATCTAAAAATAAACATGTTAGATTAAAAATTCAGCACACAGGGCCTGTCCACTGCGTCACTTTTATGTACTCTTATCCTCTGATGATATCCATGTAAGATAAACATTCATCACGCAGGGCCCGTCCCCTGCGTAACTTGTGTTCTCTCATATCCTCTGATCCTAACAATGTTGGTTTTAAATTCAAGATGCAGGGCCTACCCACTGCGGAATTTATATTCTCTCTTATGATCTTAACATTGTTATATTTAAATTCAACCCACCGGGCCCGTGCACTGCGGAACTTATATTCTATCTTAACCTATGATCTTAACATTGTTAGATTTAAATTTAACACACAGGGCCCATCCACTGCGCAACATTTATTACCTCTTATTCTGTAATCTTAACAATGTTAGAATTACATTCCGACATGCATGGCCCATTCACTGCGTTACTTCTATTCTCTCTTATGCTTTGATCTTAACCATTGCTAGATTTAAGTTCAACACACAGAACCTGACCACTGCATAACTTATATTCTCTCTTATCGTCTGATCGTCTGATAGGGCACTGTGGTCCAGTGGTTACCGTGTTTGACTCCTGTACGATGGTACGTGGGTTTGAACCCTGGCAGGGAACATGATGCTTGTGTTCTTGGGCAAGACACTTTGCTACAATTGCCTCTCTCCACCCAGGAGTAATGGGTACCTATGAAGGTACACTCTTAAAACTCCGGGGTTACAAATCCCGTGGTCATTATTTTTTGACAACTTTCGTGGTCGAAATAACCCCGAACTGTTCAACTTCTGTTTTAATAACTACGTTTATTGGGGTCATTTTGACCACGAAAATTGTGGTGAAATTAATTACGCATTCTGATTGGTTGAGGTTTGTCATGCTATCACGTCATTGTGTACTAATACACGGTTCGGCGAAGCGCCGATCATGACTTTATTATTAATAAGAATGCTTTTAAAAGTAAATTCAGTTAAAAGTTAAGTTAAAATGTAGTTAAAAAATAAAATGAGTGTTTTTGTGAGAAAGAAATGTTACTTCACATTTTACAAGCAAACTTATGGTAGACCTACATAATTGTTCGCGGATGTACATGTACATGTACGCAGCGTGACATGTCGGCCACCGCGCGAATTTTGACACGAAGCGGCCGCCATTGCAACTTTGTTGACAACGCGGCGTTAAAACGAAGGAGAAATTGCTTGAATACTGGGTTTTCAATACTATATTGAAAAGTTTGAAGGTAGGATGTGATAAAAGCAGTGAAGACAGTCTGTGTAGGTCTAGGTTAACTTTGGGAAGTTCGTGCGTACCGAAGTTACGCTGCATTTTTGCACTCATTTTTACGTTAGCCGGCGACGCTGTGTTGGTATGCGAACGTAGCGTGCACTGGCGATTCCGGTACATGACTTGTGTTTCACTATTCGGCCGGCCACCGCTCCCGATACGCGTGCGTGGTACGACCGGTCGGTGTAGCGCGAATCCAGTTGAAATATGCCAGAGTAGCCAGACTGGGGCGCCGGTTGCGGTACTAAATTTAGAAGACTGCGTGTGTTTACAGTACCAAATGATAAACTGGCTACTCGTAATCGTATACAGAGACTGTCTTCATGTGTTTATATCGCATCCTACCTATACTACCTTTTCAAATTTAGTTTAATACCACAGCATTCCAGTAAATTCTCCATAGATTTCTAAACATATTCATATAACGTGGACAAATTGGTGACCACGAAAATGGGGTTATTTCGAAATGACAACGGGAAGGGGTTAATTTGACCACGGGATTTGGGTTATATTATAACCACGATTGTTGTCAAAATCTGACAACAATACGTGGTTGTTTTTGTTGACCACGTCGCACGGGGTCATTTTGACCACGTACGTCGTCTGTGCATATCTGACGACGGGAACGTGGTTAAAGATGACCACGACGTGGTTACTTTTTAACCACGTATTTTTAAGAGTGTAGAGACCACATGCGCTGATCTTGAGCTGCTGCAGAAATGGTCTCATTCCTGGTGAACAGGGATAATAGTTGTAAAGCGCTTTGATACACCCACATTGTGGGAGTCTAAAGCGCTATATAAAAAAATTAAAAAAAACCGAACATCTTAACAATATGTAAGATTTAAATTCAGCACACAGGGCGCGTCTGCTGCGTAACTTATAACTATCTCTCATCCTTTGATCTTAACTACACTAGATTAAAATCCAAAACGCAGGGCCCGTCCGCTGCAAAACCTATTATCTTAACCATGTTAGATTACAATTGAACACACAGGGCCCATCCACTGTTTCTCTCTTATGCGGAGGCCCGTCCTCCGACGGATCTTAACCACGCTAGTCTAGCGTAAAATTGTGCATTTTAGTACAACTCGACCGACAGTCGGTCGCGCCTTCTTGCATTATACGTGCCACCAAACATGGCTGTTCAGTATGCCTAAAACCGGAAATCTATTGTCCAATTTAAAACACAAGAGGGCGCTGTCCAATCACAGATTGTTTTGGTTTTGTGCATTATATGAATATTCATGAGATCATTGTCCCCCTACAAAAACAGACTCAACGAGCCGTCCAGCATGAGGGCTTGTCTTTGGGGCTGTTCTATTGTGATAAAAAGGGTACTAGCTGTACCATTTCATCATAGCTGTACCATTTCATCATACCTGATGCTAAACAACAATGCGCGTCATTTCCACGCGTAAGGCGTTCAAAAGACTGCACTCATAAGCCATCGAGCAGTAAGAAACGTGCCGCGAGGCTGCCGTCCGCCTAAGTTCACACGCTGCTCAAGGCGCTACAATTCATTTGAGGGTCCACTCTCCGTTTTGTTTGAATAACAAGGCCCCTTTTGTTTGTTTAGGCCCGTCCTAAAACACGAATGCTGCCAACAAGAATGCATTATAGTTCTGAACCGTCTTGGGTCCGGCCCTGTTCGTCGTCTACCTTAATGATCTGCCTAAGCAAGTTCATTCTACCGTGATGTTCATTCTACGTGACTGTATCATGTACAGGATGATCAGCATACCTGCAGATAACAACATCCTGCAGGAAGACATCTTGTCTATAAAGCAGCAATACTTGTCTACAAAGCAGCTAACCATCTAGCAGCCGTTGACATCCACAAATTTACAATCGACAAGGAAGCTAGTCAACGTTCCACAATCAGACAAACATCAGCCACTTCATTGAAATCTGGACTCCAAGTTTTTAAATGAAAAAAGTTTTTAAACTCCGGCCCAATTAAAAAATTGACCACAGATGGCCTTTGACCTCAGAAGTTGAACTTGAAAAAAACCACTCTCGTATAGTGAGATGGCGGTATTTCATCTCCGACCGAAACAAGATTGGAAATGAAAAGCAAGGCAATGACAGCCATACATTATCGGGGTTGTATTATATATAAAAGGGGTTGTATTATATATAAAAGCGGTGACCAAACGACAGTGGCCAAAATCTCGATCGATCAAATAATCAAAACAGCCTTGGTCCTCAAAGAAGTTAATTGCCCTCAATAATAATACATGTAGTTGACTTCAATAGAGAACTTCTTTGTAATTGGAACGTATAAGGTTTGCCCAGAGCGGGCCTGATCCCCTATACTTATGCAAAATACGGGATCTTAGCACTGTCCTGGGACGAACCATGGCGATTACGCAAGCCGGCTTTTCCGTGTCTTAGGTCACCATAGTATTGTGCGGAATGACCTGAAACAAGCCAAGCCCCTTGGTTGTTTCTCCCGGGTTAAACCCCTATGAGCAAGGCTTGAATAAGTTTCTGCTTAAATAGCGCTTAAATTGGCTTTCTCCCAAAAAATTGAAAACAGTTGCATGGCATTATTATATACAATCATATTTTACACATGGGTTTGATTTTACATTTATAATTGGCTTTCTCCCAAAATATTGCAAACGGTTGCATCGCATTATTATATACAAACACATTTTACACATGGGTTTAATTTTACATTTATAATGAAATGCATCTGCCACCGTCGAAGGAGGCACTTATAGCAAGTAAAGACATGCTGACATAACCGGCAGTGTTCTTGGACTCTAATATTAATAATACCAAAAGCTTCAATTTCAATACGGTTGTTTGTTGGTTTTTTTGGTTTATTTTTTATTTTTTTATTTTTTAACGAGGATTGTTTGCAACAAAAGGGCTACAAAATACTAATATCGTCTTATTGTTTAGAGAGACTTTTCAAGTTTTCATCAACAATTGTTTTTATTTTTTTAAAACAGGGACAGAAGTAGTGCAGCTGCTAAGGTAACAATTGTGCACTTTGTGGTAAAAGCATGAAATTTGCCATGGTGCTTGGTATTGGGCTAAATATCAGTTTTAGACGTGGACCCACGTTGGGTCTCACCTATTTGGGGGCGGAGCTCCATTTGCATAAAATGGGGGGTCTCAAATGTAAACAATGATAAAACTTATTCTAGAATTGAAAGATTGTAAATTTTTTGGCAATAAATATAAGCTTGAACAGCATAATAATTGTTTTGGTAATATTAAAAGTTAAAAATTGCCCTTTTGTGGGCGGAGTTTCGATATTCCTAAAAGTGGGCGTCCTTATTTTAACAAACTTGTATCTTTGTGCATTATCACTATTATTTGTTCATTAATGTTACTCAAATAGGCACAGAATAAATGGAAATTGATCACAAATGAAACTTCTCTTATTATACCCCCCTTTTGTGGGTGGGGCTAGATTTTTTAACACTGGGAGACACGCCTTAATATGGGTACATATATGCATGTCTATCTATCTAGCATATATGTCATTCCACTGCAGAAGGAAGGCCTCGTCATCATAGCCAAAATTCGCAAATACTTGTCTCTGAATACAGCTGAGAAAGTCATCCATGCTCTGGTCTCCTCCCGCATGGATTGTTGCAACTCGCTCTTAGTTGGCCTTCCAGCTGCATCTATTTCTCGTCTGCAACGTGTACACAATAATGCCGCTCGGGTCGTTGTCCAAGCCAGAAAATACGACCACATTTCGCCCGTCCTGAGACGTCTACATTGGCTCCCCATTGCAAAGAGGATCACCTTCAAAATCTGCCTCCTTGTGTTCAAAGTTCTGCATGGACAAGCCCCACAGTATCTTTGTGAACTAATCTCCACTAAGTACAGCAGTCGTGCTCTACGGTCTGCTGGATCTCACTTGGCTGGTGGTAGAACCAAGGTCTAGAACAATTCGTTACGGAGACCGTGCTTTCGCCAAAGCTGCTCCTGCCCTATGGAATAAGCTCCCTGTCTCACTTCGCAAAACAACATCACTCAACAACTTCAAGAGGGAACTAAAAACACACTTGTTCACTTAGACTTTCATTGGGTTTTGTTTAAGTTCAATTATGTTTATTTTTCATTTTCTATTGTATAATGTTTTCTTTTTGTGTAGGCGCCTTGATCGGTTTTCTGGAGAAGTGCGCATTATAAATCCATATTATTATTATTATTATCACCATTCCACCTTGATCTTTCTTGTGCTTGTCGCATCCATGTAACGCTTCCAAATTCTCTGATGTCGTCCATCCAACGCCTACTTGGTCTGCCTCTTCGTCTCGTTTGTGGTCTTGGGGTCCATTCTGTTATACAATGTGTCCATCTGTTGTCATGACGCCTTGCAAGATGGCCTGCCCATCTCCATTTCTTTGTTTTTATTTCCTGTATGATGTCCCTAGCATTTGTTTTCTTTCGTAAGTCCTCATTTCTGACCCTGTTCTTTCCTGTAACTTCTACCATGATCCTCTCCATTGCACTTTCTGTGACTCTATATGTTTCTTTTCCAATGTCTAAGTTTCTGTCCCGTAGGATAGTACCAGAATTATTCATTGATTGAAGATCTGACTTTTTAGGGAGAGTAGGAGATCCTCGTCTCTGAGTATGATGCTGAGTTTCCCAAATTTCACCCAAGCTAACTGTATTCTTCTTCGCACTTCACCTGCCGTTTTGTTTTCAAGGGTTTTTACCAAGGTATATGTAGCTATTCACCTTCTCGATTGTCGTGCCATCAACTGTTATTGTATTGTCTTGTAGCTTGTTGCTCATCATTACTTTGGTCTTCTTGATGTTCATTTCGAGTCCTGCCTTTTACTCTCTGCACTCAACTTACGAATCATTATCTGCAGCTCCTAGGGATTATGACTGACAAGCATGATGCCATCTGCAAACCTTAAATGAGTCAGATGTTCCCCATTTATTACAATTCCTTTCGATTGCCAATCCAGTTTGAGAGAAATTGGATCACCCTGTCTGGCACCTTTTAGAATTTTGAAAGCACTGGTGGTATATAGTATTTTTCAAATGAATTCTGGCACTGAGATCTTTGTAAATAGCTTTGATGAGACGGATATATTTGCCATTGCTGATCTGTTTCTCCAATGCATCAAGAAGTGACTGATGGTCTAAACTATCAGATGCTTTCTCATAGTCCACGAAGCCTATAGGCAGATGTTAAAACGATATTCTTTCGCCTTTTCAATTATCTGACGTAAGGTGTGTAGCTGATCTGATGTTCTAAATCCTCCTCGGAAGCCTGCCTGTTCTTTTTGGCTGATTATCATCAAGCTGTTTTTGGACTCTTGCAAGAAAGATTTTGGTAAAGACTTTGTACAGTGGCAAACTGACAGGTCTGTAATTCTTGATGTCTTTCATGTCCCCCTTTTTGAATAATACAATGACCTTAAATTTATTCCACTGGGTAGGAACTTGTTCCAGTTGAAGGATCCTGTTGAACAATTTTGTCAATATCTTAATAGTATCCTCCCAACTTTAAAATGTCAGAAGTTAACTGGTCCTCTCCAGAAGCCTTACCTTTCTTCATTTGGTCTAGAGCATTCTGTACTTCTTCCTTCATAATGGGTTGTACACTATCGGCCTTTTTATTCCAGTCTTCTTCTGTTCTCCAATTTGGTCTATCAGTGTTGTACAGCTCTTTATAGAACTCTTCAATGTTTTTTTTTATGATTTTAGTTTTGTCAGTAACTCCCGTCCAATCTTTTGTTTTCAGTGATGATAACAGCTTTTTTCCTCCCTCTAGTTTTCTATTGATGATTTTTTGCCATTTTAATTGCTCTCCAGCACCTCTTTCACCATTTTGGTTCTGTGTTGTCTCTTTTGCTGCCGTCTCATCTTGCGGATCGTCTTGTTTAATTCTGTATACTCGATCTGATTTCCCGCTGATGTCTGTCTGAAGGGTTGTGATCTTTTCTTTTGTCATTCAACTTTCGGATCTCTTCTGTGCAACCACTTGTGGCGTTTACCTTCTCTTTTTGACCTTTAGCTAGCTTCTGTGCTTCCTTCATGATAATGCTGGTGACTTGCTCATATGCAACATAAATTGGATCATCCTCTACAGAGTCTTCAAGAAGTAAGAATCTATTCTTTAGTTCAAGCTGCAATTGGTGTTGCTTGTCGGAAAGCTTTCCCAGATCAATATGTCTTTTCTTTGACTGCTTCATTCTTCTAATCCTTTCCATCTTCGTATTAATCCGTACTATTGCTCTGACGAATGTATGGTCACTGCCTGTGTCAACCGTTGGTATAACCTCCACATCCATTAAGTTTCTTTTGTGGTCAGTGATGATATAGTCTATCAAGTTATGGGTTGCTGCATTTGGACTTTCCCATGTCCAATATCTATCTTTTGGTTTCTCAAAGCATGTATTGCCAATTCACAGGTTTCTACTTGCAACATATTCCAGAAGCCTTCTCTCGTTCCGGTTACCTGTCCCAAATGGGCCTACACCTTTCTTTTCCTAACATTTTCTCACCTTTGCGTTTAGGTCTCCCATAAGTATGGTAAAGGATGTACATTCAGTTGTCATTATCCGGTCTACGCCAGTGTAGAGATCTTCCACTGCTTCATCATCATAAGATGTAGTGGGTGCATAAACTTGAATAATCTTCATTGCGTGTTGCTTGTTGATTTGTAATTTCAAATACGCAAACCTGTCTGATACTTCTTTATATTTCAGTACATTATTTTCAATGTCCTTATTAACCAGAAATCCAACTCCGTTGAGTCCCCGTTTCGTTGCAGAAGTTGTGAATAATGTATGGCCACACCCACGTAGCTTGATTGGTCTTCGTGTTTCTGCGAGCCGTATTATGTGCAACTTCACGTTCTCTACTTCTTCAAGGAGGGTGTCTAGGTCTTCTTCTGACTTCAGTGTTCTCACATTATAGGTGCAAATACATAAATCCGTGTGGTTCCTGGTGATGCTTTTTTCAGAGCTGACTCTTCCTTGCTGGTTTGGACCCAGCTCGTCATACTTTGGTACGACACCAGAAGGATCAACATTTACCGGTTTCCTAGCTCTACCTGTTGAGCTGGGCCCGTTATGGCCATAGGCGTTACAGCCGGCCTCTTCTTGTCTCGTTTCTATGTTTATGAAGATTAATTGCCTACTCTACCGCACTGGCAAGATAAATTGGTAGAGGCTGGATGAACTCCTTGGACTCCTGCCCGATCTAAAGGAGCTCTTAAGTCAGACCTTGGTCTTAAAAAAATCAAACATATAACAATCAAGCTAAAAAACGTAAAATCATGCCTCCCACTTTTCAAAAATGTAACTCCGCCCATAAAAGGGGCAGAAATAAACAAAATATTGATTTCAAAAGGATCATTATATTGTTATTATGTATTACAGTCATGAACTGTGCATGAAAAAAACTTAATATTGTAATAATGTCAATTGTTTTATTCCCCCCCCCCACTTTTAGAAAACATAGCCCCGCCCCTAAAATGGGCAAGATCCGAGGTGGGTCCACGTCTAAAACCGACACTTAGGGTATATATAACAACTGTAGAAAGTTTCATGCTTTTACCACAAAATGCACAATTGTCCCACATTATGGGCCTTAGCAGCTGGACTACTATGACTTGTCTGATTTTATGGTCGGTAAGAAATACCCTTTTTTCTTACTAAACAAAGTTGTGCTGAATACTGTGCCGGTTTGGTGACAAGATATGTGATTTAGTTACCTATCTTCAAAATGTGTGGTTCTTTTTTTGTTAGTTACCTTAAAATAATTAGGAACACTCGAAATGTCGTCTATTCCGAAAGCAGGCTAACAAAAATAAGGCCGCGCAAAAAACACATAAATGCCTCATTAAAAGTGTACTGACCTAAAAGGTTAAAACGGTCTAACACCCCGACCAAACCTGCGTTGCTATACTAAACTCAAAGGCAAATCACATGTCAGAACCCCTGCCCCATACCAGAGCAAAGCAAAGGCGCCCAACCATAACATGTGGCACTCTGACTAACGAAAACAAACATCACATGCAAAACGTGAGCATAAAGCAAAGTAATATAAAAACAGGTACAAGTATGCGTTATAATTCACTTGAATTTTGTCATTGTAAAATAGACACTTTATGAATCTATTTTTTTTTTTTTTTTTAATATCCCGAAACGGTCGGAGTCACCATGTTGGCCCAACACCACTGCCAAAATGAATATTACTATACTGCGGGTCACTCCTTCGTGCACACAAAACCTCGCATTTTGCGGCTGTGAGCCGTCAACCCGCTTAAGACTTCGCTGCGTACCTCATTATAAAGACAACGCTGAATTCTGACTGGCCATATACGATGCAAGAGCACCCACCAGGCTCTACGATATTTCATTCCCATGGTGTGAATTAGCACCGAAGTCCCAACATTTAGATTATACGGGCTTTCCTACAGATATGCAGCGGAAATATATTATTTCAACACAGACTTCCAACTCAACCTAAAATTAGCCGAGTAAAGGTTTATAAAGGTCTCAATTAAACCAGAAAATCAGATCTGTAGAAAAAACACCCCCGAAATAGAGCAATCAACGAAGACCACTGATTACACTAAGAGCACTATACGACATTTGAATGCGGAGAAACAGACCCGTTCAACCGAAAACCAGAAACTAAATAAGCGAAATGATCGGAAACACTCATTTTGGGAACAAAAGCCAACTAAAGACGGCTGCCCAAACATGACTGTGTGTGCTATAGGGCTGCCCCTACACCATTGTGCATGTTATGTAACTAACTGCGATATACTATACACCTGAAACAATCGCACGGCGAATTCTACGTAAATATGCATTATATGAATTCAATACAAAAGTGAATTTTTAAATGCGATAAGAGATATACCTCTACTGGTGATCAATGTCTTCATCTTTTTTGTTGTTGAAAATTCATTGCTGAAAACGTATATGCAAACATTAAGTAGCCTGAATAACATATCTTCATTTGGACACAATATTAAAACCTGCATTCCTGGCCCTAATTGTTAAACAAATAGGCCAGTCCTTTGTATAGACCATTGTGGCGCTCTCACATTCCATTGCCACGCATCAGTGGAGCCACTCCCAACCGTGCAAAATGTTGTCTTCAGTACGAAGACTCTATACCGCTAAGCGTAGCAAGCATTCAAACCTATATGCTGGCGCACCCTGGAGACATTTTCTAAACCGTCTGCCGAAGCAAACGCAAAACGTGAGGTAAAACAAGAATACCTGCACTTCTATAAGAATACAATTGTCTCAGAGCACGGCTCCATAAACCAAATCGACACGCCCTTTTTCAAGGGGGGCTCCTTCAGTTTTGAGCTGCACCAACAAAATAAATTAAAAAGTGGTTTGATCCTACCTCATTTCTCCATACAATTCAAGAAAGGGTCTTCACACTAGCACAAATGTCCAAACTCACAAACACAAGCGCGATTGACTTTTACTGGGATGGCAAAACCTTCCCAGAAATGACCCCTCTTAAATCCTAGGTTGCTGCCATGCCGCGGTGTAAAACACGGCCCGAGGCTGGCTATCGGTCCGGCCGGGAAGACGTGAACGTCCGGCCATGACGAAACCAGACTTAACACTGACAGTATCTAATCTTGCGCCCTCACGCGCCGCAGTGCAAATAGTACTTTATTGCTCGCACTCAGCCTTTGAGAAGCAAGAAGCTTTTCATCGAGCCTCACTATCGGGCCTCCGTGAACACGACCACGAGGTTAGGCATTTTCTGTATTGGATTTCCCCCAAAATCAAGGGGATTTAAAATATAAAATTCCATCCCTCCCAAGTGGGAAAAAGACAATGAACCCCCCCCCCCCCCCCAATGAAACCCCCCCCCCCCCCCCCCCCAAAAAAAAAAAAACACCTCAAAACAACAACAACAACTAGGACGAGTTGCGTTATATGGTTCTTATGCTTATAGGACACGCAGTGGACACGGACGGAGGATGTGGCTTTGACGCTATTCTTTTTAGCGAAGTTTATCTTATTTTCTTATTAGAATGGAAAATTGCTGAAAATCGAGGCAGCCTGAAGTCAAAGATCGTCAGAAGACCCTACTGTCCAAATTCACTTGCAGCAAATTTAGGACTTCTTAACAAGTTCGCACCAAGATTATTTTGATATGTTCACGAACCTCGATCCGCGGCGGGTTCAGCCGTATCTGTGGGTAGCACACCCTAATATTTCTGGCCTCGCTTGCTGCGAGCTGGTTACTGACATATTTCCGGCCTTGCTTGTGACGTGTTTATCTGTCATCCGTTTTGAAAAAACACCACTTGGGTTCCGACGCGAACTGGTTAAGAATGAAAACTGGATTATTTTTACGCTTCAAAATGTTTAAGTTTTCAAAATGCGTGTGTATTCAGAGAAATGCACGTTTTCTCACAGCCTTACCAACAGAAGGATGAAGGGTTGGCAGGTCGACAGTTTTTCATGAACACTGCAGTTTTCCCACGTAGGTTTGGATCGACAGCGGCCACGACACTTGTAGCTGCCCCCTGTTTCGCAGTACGCATAATACCTTTGGACAAACACAAATCATTCATCATTTCAATGAGAAAGATTTAAAAACATCAAATGAACAATAATGCTCAATTTACACGATACTCTTGCTCACTCTATTTTCACAAACAAACAACATAACTTGGACAACGGCTACATTTCAGTTCTGAAATACACTTAGTTAACTTAATTAACTCACCCAATCTTCTATAAGCCCCTGTATAAAAGGTGAACAGTTTCGAGTCACTAAAGTGATTTAAAATATCTGTGTCCACGGCCCCAGGATCTACAGAGAAAGTGCTCACTCCAGTCCCTTCCAGTCTCCGAGCGATAAAGTGTGCTGCCATGACCTTTTCAGGATATATACAAAATAAAAATAAATTCCTCTGCAAGCGACTTTGGATGCAGAACGCCTTGGGTAATAATAGACTCGGTGATCATTAGAGGGCATTTTGTGACCTTTACTGGGCCATATTGCGTGTGTACCGATTCACGTGTATAAATGAGCGAAATACACATTGTCTTTCTGAACTCTCTTTTACTAGTTTTAGAGGAACCAAGGACGCTTCGGCTGAAAATACACATAATGCAAAACGGCATTTATTTTAAACAAGTAACTTGACGACTGTTGAACATTAATGCCTTAACATGCTTTGGACTTTTTTGGGGGGTAGACTGAAGGTACAGACCATGTCACATCCCCAAACTTAACATTGCAACGTCGGTGTAGATCTCTGACCTTATTAAAATATAAATAAAAGGGAACTCACCATGTAGGCTTTGGATGATGCGTAGGCTGTATAGCGCCCATATGATTTGCGGCTCTGTATGTTTTCCAGGTCTAGTTTCCCACCACTATGCGTAGCTGATGACATGAGAACAATGCGGGAGTCGGGAGCACCAGCCCGCAGCAGCGGCATGAGATGCAGCACAATAAGGAGGTGTGAAAGGTAGTTGACTTGAAACTGAGACTCGTAATTATCATCAGTGTATTCTATCACAGAAAACCAACAAAAGAATCCCTTTGAACATGACAACTAAGGCAGTAATTAGTGGTCCCTTGAGCGCCGTCCCCGGGTGCGCCGTCCCCGGGTGCGCCGTCCCCGGGTGCGCCATCTCCGGGTGCATTGTTACATTGTTACCTTGTTTGACAAAGGCAATTCCAGCATTGCAGACCAATACATTTAGGTACTGCATCCTCTCCTTGGTCTCCTGAATAAAGTCCATGGTAGATTGCAACGAGGCGAGATCAACTTTGATGTACTCCACAATCAGTGGCTTGCCCTCAACTTCTTCACTGGTGGACGGAGATGTCTGGCCAGTGACATTCATTGAAAATTGTAACAAGAAAAAGAAACATTTTATTTCGGTAAAATAAAATCCAAACAATTTACAGGTTCTTGCAATATTTCCAACATTAACATACTTTACAAGGACAATTGCAAATATTAAAGTGTTTTGAAGCATGTAGCAATTAAGGCGAGGTCCTAAAGTGTGACATGGTGTCCCTGTTACGCCTGACTTGTGTAATTTCCAACATTTCCCATGCAAGTGTCAGTGAAATTAGTTTGTATTTGTTTTGAAGTTAAATTACTTTATGTAATCGTTGTTGGAGATAGAAGGTATTAACATTTATGGACACGCCAAGTGACAGACCACTGAAAACAAAACACCAGGATTGTTTTTGTCACAACCAGTTTGGTAATCCAAATTGGACACATTGTCACAGAAGATTTTATTTACCTCTGCATGACGTCTCTTCTGCATGTCATCATGATACTCTTTCTGCATTCGATTGATTGCCTAAAAATGAAATCAATTTTGTTTTAAATAAATATCTCCCATATTTTTTTATTTTTTTTCAAAGTAAACAGTGAAAACTGGCAGGTGCAGGATTAGAAAGTGCGACCTTCGGAATACAGTAGCGGCCCTCTACCAACTGAACTAATTTTCCCTAATTTTCAATGTCTTTGTTTAGAATGCGAGCCATAAGCCATGAACCCAGTTTGGTATTCCAACTGCGCACGTGCACATGATTATTTGACGATTTTTCTTTCGAGAAAAACATTCCATCATAAGCAAATAGCGGATACCAGCAAATTTCAAGTGTTTTTAAGTTTCTTGTGTGTCCAGTGACAATTCCTGGTTGATTTGTTTGCTTGGCTTTACAATAGGCCTAATTGGTGAACATTTTACTAAATAACTACATGTACCACCTTCACACCTATTCTCAAAAGTTACTTGAAAATAGCTACAAACATAGCTTCAAATTAAAGTTTTGACCTTAAATGTTACCGATTTACTGCCCATACCCACACTCACAGCTTTTGCTTTGTCTTCTGAGCGACATGCAATGTATACCTTTGCTCCCATCTCAGCTATGGACTTTGCTGTTTCATATCCAATTCCTGCAAACATCAACTTTGATTAAGCATGAATCGAGGTGTTTTGTTAGAAAAAATACAAACAATGTAAGAAAAATGATAGTTACCAGGAACAAAACACAAACAATTAAGGAAAGCAATCCAAAGACCTCAAGTTATGTTGAAACAAGAAGCATTTGTAATAAATTAGTCTTGGTTGAGAGACGTCTTAATCGAATAGGACGTCTTGGCGAACTGGCATAATCCTCGAAAAATTCAGAGCAGAATTGTGTCGCATTTGCATGTGCGTGTGATGTTGCGTGTATAATCTTTTGACGTAACATGCAAATCGCTGACTCATTGGTCAAGTTTCTGTAACGTCACGTAATTATTCAATCAACCTCACACGCGCGTGCAATTGAAACACAATTCTGCTCTGAGCGATTTTTACTAGCGATTATGTCAGTTAGCCTAGACGTCCTATTCGAAGGTCATGAAGCGGTCGACGGCATACGTTAGAGGGACTAGGGAGCTTGCATCGGCGGCCTACGCACGCTGCATACCGCGATTAGGACGTCTTGCAACCAAGACTATAAGTACGGTACCAAAAATATACAGATTTAAAATGAATACTTGATACAATTTAAATGTTTAAACTGTTTTACCTTGGACTCCTCAAACTTTTAGCAAGGATGGTTCTCGAACCACGAGTCTCGTCTACTTTCACAATTACCCTATTTTACAACTTGACCTCAAATGACCTTCGACCTTGGTATGTGACCTTATTACCATGACATAACAAGTTTCTGTATTGCATCTATGACCCAAGTTTGATTGCAATTGAACTTCAAGTTTTCAAATAAGACCAATATTATAATACTAGTCTTTTTTTACAACTTGACCTCAGTAATTGACATTTGGCACGATCATACAAAGGTTATAATGCAATGTTTGATTGCAATGAGAAACTTTTGCAGAACATTAGCGACAAAGGGCAGCAAACATACCGGTCCTAATTGCATATAACGACCGACCTGCGACGAAAACTGGCAGCTAACGTTAGACCATCAGACGAACCGTTGTCTAAATTCCAACATTGATTGTTACGATAACAACTGTGTCATGACTGTCATCACCATCTAATTATGGCAAATCAACGATCCAGGCACTAAATTGAAAACAATTTTTGAAAATAAATGCCAAAACCAGCGGAAGGAAGAGGGAACCTGTGGAAAGGTAGGCCCGACTGTAGGCCTAACATTAGTCGTAACGTGAGTTGACCGCGGTCAGTGTTGTAAACTCACACATGAACATTAATAAATATTCATTGCACATTGTTGATTGATCAGCATTATCCAGTGGATTTTTCAAAATGCGGTTTGCAAATTGCAGTTGCATTTATTACATTGCTGAATTAAGTATAGTATACACCATGTGTCCTCTGTTTACAACCATATTCAAATACGCCGGTCAATATGCGCACGCATCGTGTTTTACATGAATTTGGTTAAGAGGCGAAATCAGAGGTCACATAATTCAAAGTGGTCTGACCTGTGGCGTCACTCCTCAACCAAATGTTATGCAAAACACGATGTGTGCGCATATTGACGGGCACATTTGAATACAGATGTAAACACGTGACGTCGAGGGCACATCGTCTGTACAGACGCTACAACTCCTGGCATCATGCCACAACAACATTTGCCAAATTGTCTTATTATCATAGGCTCCCTGATATTCCAGTAAAACGAGGGAACTTATATATATTTTTTATTAAAAGGCTTACCAAGTGCTGAATTATTTTCATAATCTGACTCCGTGAAGTGAGATTTGCAAAACACTGTTTGCCGTAGGCCACCCAGGTCGTCTGGATCTATTACCTGCCCATTTTATGGCCCATCTCCACCTATTCCCCAGCTTTCTGTTCTTAGGAAATTCAGTCAAAAGCCTCCCATTTTACAAGTGACATAAGTGATTACAAAGTGATACAAGTGATTGAAATGATACAAGTTTTGCAATTCAAAATAGGCTATTTTAAAACTTGACCCTAATGACCTTTGACCTTAGTACTTACACGACCATGATATGAACTTTATATTGCATTCATTTTTGATTGGAATTGGACTTTGCATATAAGACCAATTTGTCGAAATTTCAACCAAAATGACGTACATTATACAATTAATTATTGAATGCTTCGAGTGGTGTAAATTTACCCTCCCAAGGCAATCCATGAAGCATTCTGTTTTTCAGAGGCGAAGCCGAGGGAAAATGCTCCTTGGATCAAAAAGGGACGCTAGTTTTTCTACATCATGCGACAAAAAAATCAATATTTGTTTTTTAACACCTTACCCACAGATTCTGCTTGGTTTTAATATTAAAAAATTATATAAATCTAAATACAGTTAAAATTTCAATACAAAATTGGTAAAAATGTCTTGGCACTTTTCTACCCCCAACCTCGTTATCATGGCTACGATCTTGCTGCGCCATGTTGTCCCATCATGCCTTGCGCAATCTTATTCTCCTCCCTTTTAAATACGCACAGAGCTTCAAATGAAGTTTTTTTATCTTTTAATATTGCATAATGTTGTTTATACACATTCATGATAAAACGAGCTCCGAAAAAAACCTCTTGTTCACAATTATAGTATCGAGTTTTAAAATATGCCTTCAACCAATTATCCTCATAGAACTATAACGACAACACTCGATGTTTGTGTGTACGATCCGATTTTATACTCTTCATTTTTTCCCGTTTCGATTTACGATCTATGAACATGGTATCCTTTTGTTTCACAAATACTAATTGACACATCCATTTTATCTTCCTCGTGTGTTTGTTCCGTATATCAAGTTAAAGTCAGTCATGAAATTTTATGACCCAAAGACTTTAATGGTGAACTAGACTGAGGTGAATAATATAGGATATTTTAATACACCAAGTGGCAAATCTGTCGAAAACAAGTTGTGCATTTATGTCAAATGCCATTAAAGTGTACATGTACATGTACTTGCATCGCAATGTAGACTACCAGTACATATTGTCGTATTTTGTAAAGTATAACATGTTCTTATGGGTTACGTGTATAAACATACTTTATAAACCAAATGCGAATGCGACCTTTCATCAGGACAGCGATATATTCAGGATATATCACGCGTTGCATGAGTCATGTACAGTGCACATAGACATAGGGTTCAGTAGGTTAGGTTAACAAATAACTGACACACCACACAAAATAATCATCAATAGAGTCTTTCCATGGGTTAGAGGGATAATGGTATTGAACAGCTGTATACAATGTACGGTGCATTCGAGGCTTGTCATCACTGGTGTACCCATACATGTACACATACTTGTAATATATACCCTATGTACGCAATAATACGCCAAACAGAAAAAAAGATGGTGTGCACATGCGTTTTTCAAGATGGCGCACAGTGGCCATCTTTGAGTTTGAGCTTGGGATAACCTCTAACTAACCATTTTAATGGGTTAACCGTACTAAAATCAGTGGGAATAGAGTCAAATTGTGTGTATACGTCTACCTAATCTGGAATCCAACATTTTGAATTTTATGCTTTTCAAGATGGCAGACGGCAGCCATCTTGGATTTTATGCTCAGAATGGGACTAGCTCTCGGCCAACCAAGACACATGGTCTAGGGGCGAGACTTAATGCATCTAGTCTCTTTTTGTATAATTTTGTTCAGTCGAGACAAAAATCAAATCTTTTGAAGCGTGTTCCAGAGAGCTTGCCTGTTTTGTATAAGATTCTGCACCATGATGTATTGAGTAGTCAGGTAGATTTTGTGGGCTGTTTAGGTTTCATAGTACGACTCCCCCCTAACCTTCATAAAAATGACAAGACAATCACTTTTACCAGTATTTCCACCTGTGACCATCACCAGCTTCTCCGGGGGAAGCTCCACAGACGGATGTTCTATTTTATTCCCCATCCTCAACCTTTCAGCGTGACCTAAACATGTACGAAAACAAACAATATCACAAACCGGTTTATACCGAACTTCCGTATACTCCCCTAGGTTCCGTACCTGTCACGGCGTGCACATTTTGACAACAGATTTCTTAATTTCTGTTTTATAAAAAGAAGCTAATGTTATCAAGTTATTAGAAATATGCAAATTATTAAATATAAATTTATAATGACTCACAAAAAACAAACATACCTCTCCCGGAGTTTCAGCTCCCCCCCCCCCCCGATAACACCCCAGTAAAATAAACTTTTCAATAAAACAAAATTATAATATAAATATCCACTGAAGTACATAATTATATCCCAGAGTGCAGGGGATCTAAAACATGTCAATCCATGGTAAAACAAATGTCCGTGAATTTGCAATTACAAAGTTTATAGGCGTGACAGTGGTATTAACTCACACTCACCACAAACTTCTCAATCCAGATGGCGGGTTCGCAGATGTTGAAAATTATATGAACATGCACCAATCTGTCTCGATTTATATCAATATCAATGTAGGCAATGCAGGCATGATTATGTAGGCACGATAATTATGATAACGCGATGTCGATTGACCAAAGTTCACTTGAACTGTAGCCAAAACAAATACATAGGATTTGTTAACTGTTCCTAATTTCATTCGCGGGGAAAAGCTATTATTGAGCGTCAGCTTAAAATCCTAGGAGGCCTATTCTTGCTCCACGACTGACCTTGTTTTCAATTGTTCCGGGGCGCGCTGTCCGTCTATTCAGTTCATCAATACTCGTGAACCCGTACAATTCAGAGGACAATCCAAGCTTAAGCTCAAATAGCTACTCGCCCCCGGCCCCGCATGCGCGGTGAGTCGTTTTTGTTCAACGTATTACGATATCTTGTGTGTGTTTCCATAAATTAGCCTCGAGTTCAAGGCTGTGCAATATCTGCAACGCACGTGTTCAATGTGGGCTGCAATACCGGGTGTACATTCATTGTACATGTGTAAAGTGGCCACCCATGTGGAGTTTAATCACTGGCAGTTAAGTTCTCATTCACAGCCCTAAAGTTAGTATTTTCAGGTTTTATGTTTTTCTTTACTATGCTTTGCGAATCCGAGGCGAAGTAATTGTTTGCTGATTAACACCAATTATTGTCATTTTATACCATTTTATCACCACACCAAACACATTAAACTATTAAAAACAAATTTTCCCGAAAGATCTTCATAGCCCTTCAAACAACCACGCCTTCCCTATCAATTAACATATCACAGCCAGGTCGCAAAGTAGTCTATAATGAGGTGTACAGCGACGTTTTATTTGCAGCGATTTGACGGTCTCGCAGCAGCGAGATTTCAGTATGGAGGAGCGCCCCGCGAAAACAGGCCACAAGTTCGTTATCGCAGCAGTATTGAGCAAACACGGGGTGGTACGTGAACATTTTACATTTTCTGCGTCAAATAATACTGTTTTTAATTATTATATCGCTGTGAAGGCTATTTACGAGGCTTGAGAAATGAGGTAGGAAAATACTTTTTCTTTAGAATACCTGCACGTTTTTGGTGACCCCGACTGTTTAAGGAAACTTTGAGACAACAATTCTCATTTCCTACAATATTGAAGAGTTAAGCGCCGGTCACAACCCACCGTGCGTGTTTTTAGTCCGTACGTTTTTTTGGGGAGGCCACGGCCGCCACGTTTTTCTGAAAACGTGTGGAGGGAGTGGCAAGAGCAGGGAGGGAGTACGTCAACGCACGTGGCCCGCACGCCACGCCTGGCCGTGAGCGGTTGCGTGCATCGTACGTTGCGCAAGTGGTAAGTGAGTTGTACGTGCTCACAACGTGCTTACAACGTACGATCTCCGTGCGATTGCCACGTTATCGTACGGACCGTACCACGCACTTATCACGTGCGCAGCACGCACGTGCTAAGTGCGCCGTCCGTAAAGCAACTGACGGTGGAAAAAAAATAAAAAGACTCACGGAGTCAATGCGTTGTGCGCTCATTGGCTGTAGAGGACACGCGCGTCACCCGTATTGGGGGTGAATCCGTAGACCGAACGCAGCGAAAGTTCCTCGCGCACTAAAAGTGCTACGGCGTGTCTGCGTGCTCCCAAACCGTACCGAGGCGGTACTCACCACGTACGGATCCCCAATGTTTGCCCACGTTTTTGCAAGTAGACAGCACGCACTTGCAAGTACGGCGGGTTGGGACCAGCGCTTTATGCTTTCGACTCGCACTTTTTCCATCTATTTCCATCGCGTCAATTGATGCGAACATTACGGGAATTGTAAACTTTTGCACTCGTCATTCACGTGGATTGATTGCCTGTATAATTGATGTGCCCATGTGGAGCAGGAAACTACGGAAGCCCAATAGGGCCAGGTACCTCTTTCTCTTTCACAGAGGTGCGTTTCTCTTTTGCGGTGGTGCGTTTCTCTTTCACATTAGCTCATCTCTCTTTCAGAACGTGTCTCTCTTTTTCAAGGGGCAAGTCCATTTTTCACAGGGGTGCATTTTTCATTTATTCCGATTAAGTCGCGGCCGCGACATACTAAGTCGCGCCCTCCCCATAATTATCTCGGGGCTGCGACTCCCCATGCGAACGCGCCTTTAAGTATAGCCAATGCATGATTGGTCAAGATACCAGGTCGTGTGGGGATTTAACCAATGGGGTTAGTGCACCCATGGCTTTCACGTACATTTTTAGCGGCATTATTTTTGTGAGCCTTGCATTCATAATAGACGTAATGTTTTTGGTACGCCCCGACTGTTTCGAGTAACAAAGAGAAACATCATTTTGAAGATAGACTAAAGAATGTACCTTGCCACCAAACTGTCCGATTATTCTGCCGAACTTTGTTTAATAAAGAGAAACGACATTTCTCACCGACCTTAGATTCACTACAACAAAGTTCATTGTTTCGTCCCTTTTTTCAAAAAAAATTGTCGATAACAACTTGAATAATATATCTTTAACAATAAGGTGATAGTATTTTTAACCTGTTTATTAAATAAAATCGTTGTTTTAAAGACCCGTTTTCGGGAAAACGAGTTTTGAAATGTGGTGTCCCATCTCATGAATATTCATTTTACCAATAGAGTTACGAAACGTACCAAATAAAAGAAAGCACTCATCGAAAGGTTGCGACCTGACTGATCATATAAACAACTACATTATTTAAAAAAATGTTATTTAAACAACCACCTTTACAAAACCATGTAGTTTAAAATAATGTATTAAAATGTTGAACAACCAAATGTTTAAACTTTAAACAACCTTGGCTGTTTTAAACAAGGTTGTATATGTGCCCTGGTTAAACAGCGGTTGTTATTTTAAACAGATTGTTTAAAATATTGTTAACTGTTTGTAGCCCCAAATAAAGAATCTATTTCTTGTTTCTCTTCATCCTGTTTCTTGACTTTCCTCCTTTGGATTCCTCGCCCGACTGTTTGTCATCTTAGCTCCCTTCTTTCTTGCCCAAGTCATCTTCTCTTCAACCGTCCTCATGCCCTTGGAATGATCAGCAAGTCTGGGCTTGCTGATGGGAAGGCTTCTTTGAGCACTTCATCAGAGATGAACTGATTGAGACATTCAAGACTGTAACTCCAAAGAGTCTCCTGATTTTTCACATTGCTATGAAAGATAATTAAACACAAGAAATCAAAGGACCATAAAAAACGATAAACAACAAACACCCTTGAACTCCATCTGGAGTCCTAAGCTGAGGGCCATTTATTTAGACATACAAAGGTCCCTTCTCAGAGCTTCAGTTGGTACGTACTGGTCTGTAATTGTAGCATCCAATCTGCGATATCTGCCTTGGGGTCAGAAATTATTATCAGATTAGTCTGTTTCAAAATTCCCACCAAAATGTTCACCTAATTAAACACCCCACCGAAATTAGGTTGACTGGAAATAAAGTGCCAGGTTTTTTATCCCCTTATTACTCGACTAAATATGCCTATATTTACAAATTCTTACCAACAGAAATATGCAGGGTAAGAAGGTCGACAATTTTTCATAAACAGTGCAGTTTTCCCGCGTAGGCTTGGATCGACGCAGGCGACGACGCTTGCTATTGCCCCCTGTTCCGCAGTACGCGTATAACCTTTGGACAATCACAAAGCATGTTATCATTTAAATAAGAAACTTTAGAGGAACAACTCGCTCTACTTTAATACACAATGCTCTTGCTCAATCTATTCACACAATAGCAACACTGAATTTGGGGCAATGGCTAAAATTGAGTTCTCAAACGCACCAGTAAAACGAACTCACCTATTTGTTTAGAAGCCCTCATATAAAAGCTCATCAGTTTCCAGTCACTGTAACTGTTTACAATATCTGTGTCAACAATCCCAGGATCCACAGAGAAAGTGCTCACTCCGGTCTCCTCCAGTCTCCGAGCGAGAAAGTGTGTTGCCATAACCTTTTAACGAAAAAAATTCAGAAATAAAAATACCCTGCAACTGACTATTAAAATGACTAATGTATAGACGATGTGCCCTCTGTTTGCATCTGTATTAAAATGTGCCCGGCAATATGCGCCCGCATCATGTTTTACAAGGTTAAGAGATGACACCCGAGGTCACATAATTCATAGGCTATCTGACCTGCGACGTCACTCTTGCAAATGTTTATGTAAAACACGATGTGTGCGCATACTGCAGGGCACATTTGAATACAGATGTAAACACGTGACGTCAGAGGGCACATCGTCTACAGGACGATACAGCGAGACACAAACAGCCATACAGTTGGTAGTACCTGTTGCATTCCCTCCAGCCAAAACAAATTACCGTTGAACATTAAACAGCCCTATAGTGAAAGTTGGTGGTAACAAAATAATACTTGTACCGTCATGGTCTTGTTCCATCAGCTAGTACCCCCCTTCCCCGGCTGCCCCAGTAATTGTTGGGCGACTTGTGCTACAGAATTTTCAGCGAAATGTTCTGGCGATGCCCTTGTAGAGTATAGTCTGGACACCATTCAAATTCAAATTATGAAAAAAATAGCAATTTACCACGTAAGCCTTGGAGGAGGCGTAGGCTGCTAACCGACCGTAAGATTTGCGGCCCTGCATGTTGTCCAGATCAAGTTTTTTAGCACTGTACGTATGCGCAGCTGATGACATAAACACAATGCGGGAGTCGGGAGCACCAGCCCGCAGCAGCGGCATGAGATGCAGAACAATGAGGAGGTGTGAAAGGTAGTTGACTTGGAAATGAGACTCGTAATTATCATCAGTGTATTCTATTACAGAAAATAAATAAAATAACCGTTTTAAATATGCCAAGTAAATGTAATAATTAGTGGTCTATTGAGCGTCGTCCCCAGGTGCATGCATGGAGCCTTAATTACCTTGTTTGACAAAGGAAATTCCAGCATTGCAGAACAAGACATTTAAGTACTGCGTCCTCTCCTTGGTCTCCTGAATGAAGTCCATGGTCGATTGCAACGAGGCGAGATCAACTTTGATGTACTCCACGTTCAGTGGCTTGCTTTCTGCAACTTCTTCACTGGTGGACTGAGATGTCTGGCCAGTGACATGTATGGACAATTGCAACAGGGGAAATATTGGTTAGATGTGAAAAGTCTAAAGGATTGATCTAGTACGTCCTACCAACCTTTCAACACCCAAAAGGTAAAACATTACTACTGATTCAACAAAAGAAAAGAAAAACATGAAAATGAAGTCTATTTTGAGGCAATATAACGGATCAGGCCCTATGTAATATCGTTTCTTTATTCTTTTATAGCTGGGTAAAGTCCATTGACAGTGATGTAGTAGCCCTACAAAACACTACAGCAGTCCATAATATCTATCGCCGCATGCACATTTTAACCGGCACACTTTGTATGCAACTTTTTTGGATGTGCAAAACGTGATCGGCGAGTTTTTCATAGTCAAATATTTGGTTAAATGCACTTTTGGAAAATTGGCAGCTCTAATGGAGACAGGCAATTACTAAGGGTAAAGTGACTACAATTTCCTCAAGTCACAATTAGCATACAGCAATATGCTTGATTTAAAACTAGGACATCTCACAATTATCTCACACAAGCCCCGATGTTGTGACAAAAAGCACAACTAAAAAGCCGTACTTTGACTTTTTCCGTATTAATTAAACTATTGTGGTCATCCAAATTTAAGACACGGTTGTTATACATAATTCAGGAAAGATTTAAATTTACCTCTGCATGACGCTTCTTGTGCATTTTATCCTGATATTCTTTCTGCATTCGCTTGATCGCCTAAAGAGACAACAATTCAAATTTATCAAATGGACATTCAAATATAAATACATTGTACATGGGGCCGTGGAGCTGCTAACATAATTGCCAAGGGAAGATACCTTGCCACTGCAAAGGCAAATTACTCGTGAAATATGTTTCTTTTATTGCTTGTGGCCGTTTTTTCCAAGGGTATTTCGGCCCAGCACCGTGAATTAACTAGTATAGGGTCAGCTCTTTCTGTCCCTGAGCAAGACACGTACCTTATTACAATCACTTACCTTCTGTAGAGAGTTTAAAGCCGTATTCCACTATAGGACCGCGAAATTTATTTGTGTAATTCTACAGTGGGTTCCCCCTTATACTTTTCTACCCCACATGACGTTTCATTTGCCGTGCGAGAATGGCAGGATGTCACACATTGCTGGCGCTGTGCACAGTCAAGTTTACACATCCATACAATATTACCTACTGAATACGTACTACAAATAGCCATTGCCGCTAGTTAGTTTTACACCACGCTTTTTTGTCCACGAAGTCACAGCTAGTTTTTATGAATACATGTATTGTCAAAATTTGAAAACAAATAAAATGTAATGCAAATTTTTAACTATGTTTGTACAAAAATCAAAATTCAATCATGGAATCGTATAAATAATTACATATTATGGTAAAAAATAGTCATTTTTGGACTAAATACCACAATTTAACATCCACTATTGTGAACAGAAATGTCCTCACTTCTGATCGGTCAGTTGCTAGAACCAGGAAAAACAAAATAAGAACGTGCTAAAGGCTATACGCCAAAAAATTACGTTATGCGGAGTCGTAAGATGACAATGTGAGTAACCAGTGACAATCACGTGATTTTCACCAGTGATTTGATGGTAACTTAAGAACCGAATCTGTCGACGTTTTAAAAACGAAATAATCACGTATTTTAGCACGCCAAATATAAGAGTTACAAACCCGTTATTTGATCAAGTGCATGAGTGGCCATATTTTAACGCGATTAACACGTGTCACGGTAACGTTGACGAATCACGTACTTTATTTACGTGACTATTACGTGATTTTTGAGTATGATTAGAACGTGAAAACAAAGCTTATAATAAACCAATAATAATCACGTGAAAAAAAACCGTAAAAACTTGGTTGGAAAACCACCAAACCTAAAAATCACTTAATATTTACCGACAAAACTGGTTCTTTTTTGGTTCTTTGTTTACTGGGTAAGCTTATTTCAGAGAGGGCAAAACGTACTGTGGACCTGTCCATTGCTAGTTTTTTTATTAATAGGACCCATTATACTCACAGCTTCAGCTTTGTCCTCTGATCGACATGCGATGAATACTTTTGCTCCCATCTCAGCTATGGACTTGGCCGTTTCATAACCAATTCCTGAATCAAAGCAAATCAACCTTTCTTCATGAAAACAACAACACTTTGGGATCAACGCAACCTCGTTACCATGGCTACGATCTTTCTGCGCCATCTTGTCTCCTGGAATTGTCTGATTTAAATGTGCCATATATTGGCACATTTAAATTAGTACTGCAATCGATGCGTTTAACGCGCGACGTCTTGTAATTGTTATTTTGTAGAATCAATCCTTTCAAACATGATATTTTGACGTCGCGTTGTTCAGCAAGGATTTATAGTGTACGTAAGCGCAGGACGTATTCTTCACGGCCAGGGGTTAATGAAGGAACGCGCACGCGCCCATGGAGTCGGAGCTGGCGGCTCGGAAAAATCACCATAAATGAGCCATCATGAAAAAAACGAAAACAAGTGACATTATGGTTGAGAGGGAACAATGACAAGGCAGGGGTGGGTAAAACAGGAAAAGGGAACCAAAAAGACCGGAGGAGAACAAAACAGGAAGAAGGAACAGGAAAAAACATTTGCTTTTTCTTTATGCTTTTATACCAAAGTAAATGCTTTTCCCTTTGCTTGTACTTCCTAGCATCTGGTAGTTTTTATTAATACGACCCAATATCACGATCTACTCGAAATAATTTACGATTTACCTATCGAACTTGAACCAACGAGCGCGTAGCGCGAAACCAATTTATTTATTTAATTATTTATTTATATTTGTTATTTCTTTAGTGGATTTTGTAGGATTCTGATGGTTTGTGTAGAATTGCTGTAGGATTCTTGTAGATTGTTAATGTGTCTACAGACAGAAGACAATGAAAAGGAGTAAACAAATTTGAGGTAGGACGAAAGCCCGAAAAGTAACGGTATATTCTGGGGAAAAAAACTCAGAATCAGACAGGGACAGAAAACGCAATCCACACTATTGGCCCATCAGGCAGGATTCAAACCCAGGTCATAGCGACGAAAGGCGATTGCATGGGAATCTGGTAGGTTGGGTATATGATTCTGGAAGTTGCCCCCTCTTCAAAAAAGTGTTAAATTTGAAAGAATGCTTAGTGAAATGACAAGTTTTACCCTTATTTCCACCTATGACCATCACAAGCTTCTCCGGGGGAAGCTCCACAGACGGATGTTCTAGTTTATTCCCCATCCTCAACCTTTCAATGTAACCTATAAACCTGTAAGGCATAAATAAAAGCAATATGTTAACATTGTATACGGCCCTTGTTAGAAAATTATACCCGCAAGTCTTACTATGACATCCACAGTGGAGTAATTTTGCCTCAAGTTACTGCTTCGCAGTCACGATGCCGTTTTCTGTCTCAGCAATATTGCAAGAAATTATCGGCCATCTACGTCTCATTTCCTTGCCCAAAATCAGTACAACTGCTTGTATTTTAATCCTAGACAATCCATCTTCCATGTTCCTAACTTTTCCTGCCTAACCACAATATACAAAAGCTCCTATTTTTTATATTAGTATTTGCTTCTCTTTTTTCAAGGTAGCCCCGACCCAACCTTGAAAAATTACGAGTAAATACTGCAAATCTGAAGCATTTACTCATTTTTATTCATACCAAATGGAGCAAATACTAATATTCTAGCAAATGCTGGAAAGTAAAAAGTAAATACTTTTAGTCTTTAGCAAATACTTTCCAGTAAAACCTTTTGCTTCATTTTTATTCATACAGATTCCAGTAAATGCTTGAAAATTGGTAGTAAAAGCAAATGCTAGTTTTTATGCATACGGCCCATTATTATTTGCTCCATTTGGTATGAACAAAAATGAGTAAATGCTTCAGATTTGCAGTATTTACTCGTAATTTTTCAAGGTTGGGTCGAGGCTACCTTGAAAAAAGAGAAGCAAATACTAATGAAAAATAGGAGCTTTTGTATTATGTGGTTAGGCAGGAAAAGATATGAACATGGAAGATGGATTGTCTAGGATAAAAATACAAGCAGTTGTACTGATTTTGGGGAAGGAAATGAGACGTAGATGGCCGATAATTTCTTGCAATATTGCTGAGACAGAAAAGGGCATCATGACTGCGAAGCAGCAACTTGAGGTTCCGATTTCATTCAAACACCCCCGTCAGCGTACGAGCGTCTATGCGTGGGTGTGTATCGTACACACAATAAAGACTCTATTGTTATAAACCATTCGGCTGTGAAATCAATTGCAAGTAAAAATCATTTACTGCTATATTAGCCAGTAAATGCTAAACAGTAATTTATTCATACCAATTATATAGGGTCGTATGAATAAAAACTATCAAATGCTATGAAGTACAAGCAAAAAGTAAAAGCATTTACTTCGAAGTAAAAGCATTGAGGAAAAGCAAATGCTTCAATAGTAGGCCTATAATAGGCCTATGTTATGGGGCCAACTATAAACTGAATAGTATGACCGCTGCACTCCGTCGTCGCTAAATCGAGAGGCAGGCAATCTCCGACTCCATAATCAAAGGCTACGTCTCCCGCTAGCCCAGGTCTCACTATATTCTAGACTCAATATTAAATAACCCGTTACTGTCTTCAGTAACTCACCGGTCGTACACTGATTGGCCACGTTGCAGTTCCACGATACCAAATCGACCCGTATAGATTGTACTGCAAATTAACTGCTGAAATCGACCCGTATATAGATTGTACTGCAAATTCACTGCTGCAACAACGCCTGGAGTAACTCTAGAATGCAGGGCCACTCAACTACTCTCGACTTTATTTACCATAGGACACAGAATGCTGTTGTTGTTGATGTGGATTTATGGCGCGTGCGGCATTTGTATGCCCTTTGCGCCATTAACTAGATTCACGTATACGCAGGTAGTTACAAAGCACGTAGGTTATCGACTAGCAGGATCTGTAGTGATGACTAACTCTGTGGGCTAAAGGAAACTGAAAGAATCGATACTACAAACGAATGTTAGCGGGCCAAGACAATTGCGTATTATATAGACAATACAGGTAGTTAATGGGGCAGGAAATTGGTGATGATCCCCTGGACACAAAGTCGCTGGTGTGGATTTCCACTGGTATCCCTGTAAGACCGGACCGTGTCCCTTGCAATTTAAGGGCCCGGGCCCCGCCGGTTTAGAGGACACAGAATGGAGTGACCCTATCGCTATATAACCCTAATACCCATATAATACAGGGTCACTCCATTATTATATCCTAGTTTAAGTGCGTTCATGCGTTTTGCAGGCTCCACCGTCACTCGATCCCTTCGACTGTCCACGTCTTCAGAATTCCACAATGAGCCGTGTCTGCCATTGTTCGTTTTCTTTCACTCCGTTGATTTGCAAGGAAGGTCGTGAAGAGGAAAATGCAACGCTATACTTCATGAAGCACGAAATGTGGCACGAGAAACCCCCCCCCCTTATTTGTGTTGACCATTGTGTTCCCGGAATCTCAGGAATTCTTTTTAGGTTTCAAGGGGGGATGTGTTAGGTATGGTGGCCCTGAAGGGACTACGCAGATCGTGAATATTGACGTCAATATTCACGACAAATTTCACGACTTTCCTCAAAGTCGCGAATATTGACGTCAAATTTGACGTCAATATTCACGACTTTCCCAAAAAGTCGCGAATATTGACGTCAAATTTGACGTCAATATTCGCGACTTGCCCCCAAAGTCGCAAATATTTTGACGCGAATTTGTTTCCACAAGCTAGGTTTTTGATAGTCTTACTCCAAGACCGATTTTTTTCATTTGTCCGGGGCGCGCCGTCCGTCTATGCAGTTGTTCATCGATCATCCATACTCAGAAAACGGGCTTATTGAGGGCGCCCTCGATTGTCACGAGAGATCAGTGATTTGTTTCAAGTTCAGAAACAAATCTCGTGAACTGAACTTAAAGGTAGGATACACCATTTGCAGACATCAACAATATTTACTACCGAATTATTAAGAAATATCTTACTTATTTGAAGGTAAATTATGATTCTAGGCATCCAGCAAAATGATCGCGCTAGATATCCTGTAATTATTCCGAAAAATATAATTTTATAAAAATAAATTCGCGATCGCCGGATGGCGATCGCCAAAAACACATAACATAAGAATATTCAACTGCCCGACGGCTGTTGAAAACAAACGCAGTTTTTTGTGATTTTCTCGCCATCCATAAATTATTGTAAAACGTCGGACAGGTCAGTTAAACGAGATTTACTATAAAAGCCCCCAAATCCACCCATTCATGATAATTCAAGCAATTACCAATGGTGTATCCTACCTTTACCTTTGAAACAAATCCACTGATCTCTCGTGACAATCGAGGACGCCCTCAATAGGCCCGTTTTCGGGGTATTGATGATTGATGAACTGCATGCATAATGTACTAGACTAGACGGACGGCGCGCGCCCCGGAACAAGACTAGCCAAAACCTAGCTTGCTGGAAAAAAATTCGCGTCAAAATATTTGCGACTTTGGGGGCAAGTCGCGAATATTGAAGTCAAATTTGACGTCAATATTCCCGACTTTTTGGGAAAGTCGTGAATATTGACGTCAATATTGACGTCAATATTCGCGACTTTGAGGAAAGTCGTGAATTTTGTCGCGAATACTGACGTCAATATTCGCGACTTTCGGGGAAAGTCGTGAAATTTGACGCGAATATTGACGTCAAATTTGACGTCAATATTCGCGACTTTTTGGGAAAGTCGTGAATATTGACGTCAAATTTGACGTCAATATTCGCGACTTTGAGGAAAGTCGTGAAATTTGTCGTGAATATTGACGTCAATAGTCACGATCTGCGTAGTCCCTTCAGGGCCACCATAGGTTAGGTAACAATAGTGTTGAGTGTGTTGTAAGGTATATTGATAAGAGGGGGTACCCCTCTGCCACATATCGTGCTGGGTATAACTTTATGAGTCACGGCTCGGAGGTATCTTAATTTAATAACTGTCAATTAAAATAAACAAATAAATAACGAAGGATGAATAAATAAAGCTGAGTAAAAGGCAGGATACATACACAGGTGTTGGGTAACATTGAACCAACTGGGTATCAAAAGGGTAGTCATTTATTGGGTATAATTTTGACGCAACGAAATGCGCCGTATTGTTAACGTTGAGGGCGCTGTGCAAACGGAATGGGCGTATAATTAAAAGTGATTAGAAGATGATTCACGTCAGTTTACATATTCTTACAGCTCAAAAAATTACATTTTTCAATATTCCATTTTTAGATAAAAGTAATGTTACTAAACTACTTCATTAAACGTGATTTTACCTGTCTTGGGTACCAGAAAATGGCGTCTTACAGCGCCCTCATGCGACCAGGAATACGGCGCATTGGGTAAGAAATTTGACGTCGCTGTTGGGTAAACGTTTTACACAGAAGTTGAGTAAATTTTGACACAACCCCTTTTGTGTAGCGTTTTACCCCGCAAACGACCATGTTCACTTTTTACCACCACAAAGAGTAAGATTTTAGGCAACATTGTGTACTTATTTTTTAGAGTGTAATAGTAACCAAAACCTTACGTTGTTCGGCCTAACCACCCTTCAACCGACCCCCGTTACCTTCAGCAAACCTGAAGTTTAAATAATTAGTTAATTATGGGGCTTCATCTATTCAAGAACAAACATGGAGTTTTACCCGTGGTTCGAAATTCTTTAAAACCTTTTTTTTGTTAGTTTTAGTTTCATCATTTTGCACACGTTTTATTTTTTGGAAAATGTATCGCAGCATACATGTATATCTATATACACTCATTATGATTACTTGACTAAACCGCAGGAGGGTTCTATAAATTTGTAATTAAATGCGCACCAAGGACGAGTACCTTTGCGCTAATAAAAACCGCTGACGTGGAACAGGTATGGGATAATTTATTCTTCTCCATATAACCTAGGCAACTAGGCAAAAGAACAGGGGGTGACGTTTAGCCATGAAACACGCCTGTTTATTACATGCAGGCAAATAAAAGACGCTAATCGGTCGAGTATCTCGTTAAAAGGCAGTTTGGCTGAAAAATTAATTGACATTCTATGCAAACTAATTTCACACAATAACTATTGTTACGGTTACTGTGGAAACCTAGGACGACAAACGGTAATTTTGTAGACGTGGTCAATGCTCATCATACCGTACCAGGGAGTGGTGGGGTTTCTGTTTTGGACGCAGATACCAAAGGGAGAAACTGCTGGCTGGAAATGAAAAACCCGCGTGAGATGTCGGTGTTAGTTTTAGCTTTCGGGTTTCTTAGTTCCCTCTCTTTGCAACCCGTACGAGGGAAGATGTGTAGCGCCATGATCAAGGCTGCTGCCGGTGATAATCTGACCACGCTTCGTGACAAGGCTTTCGCGGCTTTCAGAACCGAGTGCCGTGATAAACAAGGCAATCTGAACGACACCAAGTGTAAGTAAATCTTAAGCACTTCGGTAAAATTGCAATTCCAAGCACAACTAAATTCAGAGAAAACTGGAAATTATAATAATTTCCAGTTTTCACTAAATTCAGTTGGACTTGGAGTTACTTGTACTAGCACACCTTAGAAATTGTTGCATTTAAGGAATATTAAGCTTAATAGTTTCTTAAATTTATCCCCTGTGAGTTAGAGTGAAGAAATACAACCATTTTGAGAAGAAAGTAGTCTTTATTTAATACGTTTACATGTCGACAAAACTCAATAGAAAGTAGAAAAAAACAACCTCTCTCCCTACCCGAACTTTTAAAAACAAAAGACGCTCAACAACCTTTCTTTATCTGGCTTTACGTGTTGCTGGTCGGGGTATGTTCATGGAAATGTCTCTCATTTTCAAACCGATTATGATGCCACCCTAAACTTTGGACAATTTGGAGGATAGAATCCACTGAAGATGCTACATAAAACTCTTACAGTTTCTATGTGTAGTTTTCCCGCCAAAAGTCGAGGAACTCCAGCACCACATTCAAATGTATTGTAACGTGGAGCGACATATCAGAGCCAACACACCCAGCTTGCAAATTGACCTGTAATTTCAAAATTTATTTTGATGCGACCCTGGGATTTTCACAAATACTAGATGAGGATTAGATGATGACGATTTTTAAATTTCTTGAACTTATATGCATAGTTTTCCTGTAATTTATCGTCAAATCACGAGATCGAAATTTGTGCGGTGTCACTATTACCGCCTACAAACGACCACAGCATTATACACGGGTACATTACATGATGCTGGATGGGGTATGTTCGTGAAAATGCCTCTCATCGTTAAACCGATATGATACCACCCTAAACTTTGGACAAATTGGAGGATAGAATATACTGAAGATGCTACGTCAATCTCATACAGTTTATATGTGTAGTTTTCCCCTCCAAAAGTCGAGGAACTCCAGCACCACATTCAAATGTATTGTAACGTGGAGCGACACATCAGAGCCCACACACCCCGCTTGCAAATTGACCTGTAATTTCCAAATTCATTTCGATGCCACCCTGGGATTTTCACAAATACTAGATGAAGATTAGATTATAACGATTGTTTAATATCTTGAACTTTCTATGCATATTTTTCCTGTAATTTATCGTCAAATCACGGGATCAAAATGTGTGCGGTGAAACTTAGTACCGCGTACAAACGGCCACAGCCTGCTATTTTACACGCGGGTACATTAGCCAGATAAAAAAAGTTGCTGATCGTCCCCGCCCGACCCTACGAAACACGCCCGACATTAACCTTTTTTATTTTTTATTAAAATAAAATAAAATAAAAAATGTCCCGAAATAAGTCCACTCCCATGATTTGGTTAAAAACTTGTTGTAGACCAGTTAACAAATTCAATCCATGAATCAGATCTCATTCACTCTGACCTTTTCTTTACATGAAAACTAAATTAAAGTCAATGAGGCCAAATATGCCAAAGTGGAAAAATACACATCTAGCTGCTTGTTGGTATCAGAGGTGGCTCCGTTAACCAACGTATGAGACTCGGACTACATGGCATCGAGGTTCGATAAATAATCCCGCCTCTGGTGGACATGTGGTTATTGAACCGGCAGTAATGTCCCCTCCATCGCCAATTACCCTTTTATTGCAGTATATCTGGATGAATGTTAATGTTGTTAATGATCTTGTGTAAGAATGTTAGTTGGTTGGTTTGTCCATGGATCTATGGTTTGTCCAACCCAAGCTAGGACATTGTCCGAAAGCTCATATTTTTGGCGACAGTTTTGCTATATATATTTATATATATTCTCGCATGTTCCAATTTTGGGTGTGGCCCACAATCATATATAAACTTATATATATTATATATTTATAATATGTTTATAATCTCCATAATTTTCCATTTTATCTCAATATAATCTTGAAAACTTTTGCTAAAAACACCAGAGAAAAGAGGCCAGGAATCGCCTCAGATTGCACCACAAAGCATATAGAATCCAAGGTTTCCCGGGGCCCTTATAAGCGCACCCCGGACCCCGCGCCGTAAAGGCTTCACGCTCCGCGCTCACATTTTCCAATTTGGGGTGTGCCCCACATTCATCAATAAATGTATATGTAATATATATTTATATATATATTCTTCATTATAATCTCCATAATTCTCCATTTTATCGCCATATATTTATTTTACATTTTTGCAAAAAAACTCAGAAGAAAGTGGCCAGAAATCGCCTCAGATTGCACCACGGTCCCCACGCCGTTTAAGGGTTTGGCGCTTCGCGCTCGCATTTTTCTTTTTTGGGTGTGCCTCCCGTTTAAACAAACCTAGATCCGCGCCTGTTATTAGTGGTTAATTCTAGCATGTTCCTATATACATAACAAAAGCAGTCTTATTAGAAGACTATTGTGTGAGACTTTGGAGTCTAAAACTCTAAAAGTGCGTATTTGGCAGGACAAAAAAAAATCAAAAAAAAAATCATGAGTAATCAAACATAATTCAAATTATAAGGCGCAGTATTTTTTGTTTGTTCTTATGGATCTTTACCCAGGATTGTTTTTTAAAAGGAGCAAGCAAAGGCGTTTTTTTCTGTATTAAATTTTTAAATGTCTTTATGAAATGTAATATGGAAAGATTATCATGTACGAAGGCCACTTTTTATTAGTAATACGGTAAAAGTTCTCGTCTAATTCCTTTTTTTACCCTCTATTTCAATTTCCGACTCTTGTTTTCTTTCTTTCATATCATTCGTTGCACTTTTCAATCATCCATGATTCGAACCTAACACAGTAGTGTAGAGTGCGTATTTAACCTAATTTTCCGACGGATGGAGGATCATGATCATCATCGATGATCAGATCGGTAAACCTCGCCAAGGATCATGAGAGGGAGGTGTGTTTAGAACTAGATGAGGTCATGGGTCAATAAGTTTATCGATATGAAGGGGGATTAGGGATATAAAATGACACGAACACAAATAAGACAACCGACAATCGATTGCCGGGCTTCGCGCGGGAGGGGTTGGTGTTGAAAACAGGACCACCATACCTAAAGATAGTTTTAATGGAAGGTTCTCCTCATATCATGTAAATGTGACGATGCTTTTATTTACATGTTGACTACAAGTCCTATGATATAATTCGGTTTGGTTGGTAATTATTGTATTTTTATCTTGGGGTGTCACACAGCTTGCTTGTTCACTTTGGAGGCGTCCGACCCTCGCGTTGTCAAGTTCATCTTGCAGCCGCTGAGGGCGCTTTTCCGGTTGGACTTCGACGTGAAGACAGGCCATGATGCCACAATAAATCTGGCGGAGGAAAGTACAGAAGCGTCCATCTTTGCCCAAATAAGTGAGTGTCAGTGAGCTATTGTTTGGTTACTCATTGGATTTTTTTCAAGAAAAGGGTTGTATCGCAAGAGCCACGAGGCGTGGGATCGACGATCTGGAGTTCGTTGAATTAGTAATGGTGGGAGGGGGGGGGGTGCAATCTTTTGTTTGTTTGTTAAAGCCTTCGGAACTTATTTGCCTTCAATGTGCTTATTGTCCAAGTCCACGTAAATGTGTAAATGATTAGACGGAAACAAACACTTTCCTACCTAGTTTTATCGGTCCTACAACTTCTAGTGAGTTACCTATGAAACGAAAACTGCCACGGAATGTTACACGGTGGAAAAAAAGCACTTCTGTTTTTACCAAACCTTTGCTAATGTTACGATCAAAGAGAGAGTAAGTTTAAAAACAATCTGATGATATAGGAAGGGTACTTTATGACGTCATAATGACATCATTACGCCATTAATCTTTAAGGTGTCGCCCCCGGTGTTGCAAATTCTAAGAAGCTGATTGAACATTATGAAATGCGATAATTCAGGAGTTTAATGCAAACCAACGTGATCTGTGATTGTCCATTGAGAAATACACATACGTTAGATATTATGCCAATTGCGCTGATCTACGGAGTTATAACTTGGTTGCCACTATAATGTGGAGCCAGATGGGAATTTCCCCCTCTCTTTTTCCTCCCAAAAGGTTTTTTTGGCGGGTTTTCGCCTATCTCGTAAATCAGAATTGATATCAATGTTTTGGATTCCTGTAAATATCTTTGTACGTCTGTAAATAATAGCCTATGTTTGTATCTGTAAATGTTGTTGTATTTACATGTACTGTTATTTTATTTAACGATGTATGCAGGGCCCCTATGAAAACAAGTTTTAAACTGTTTGGGCACACCCTGGGTAAAGAAATGGAATAAATAAATAAATTAATTAATAGTGATAATTTGCATACGCACTCACCCTTTGTTTTTTCTATAGCCATAGGTGGCTGGTGGAACTCGAAGTCGGTTATCCGACCCTGTTACCACTCTGAAACCCCCTCAACCGAATGCCCTTCTCGTCCGTGGTTTTCAGGATACAACGAGGCAGGTATCGTCAATGGCAACGAACGTCGCCCCTTCTGGGTAGAGTACAAACGGGGCGTGGTGACCGTCGGCAAAGGAGGACAGGAGGAGGCTTTCCTGGAGTGGGACGCCGCTGCGCATCATCGTCGCAACATATCAACGCCGATATACGTTGGTATAAGTTCTTGGGGCCATGAACCAGCGGAGTGGGTGTTCAATCAATTCTGTGCCTAAGAAACCAAAAGCATGCGGGTGAAATGAGGGTGATGTATAACAAGTTGAAAAGGCGGGCACAGTTTGCCCCGTTACAATATAGTGGCGCCCAAACTGCCAGGAATTTAATCGTTTACAGTGTAGTAGACGACTGAGACGTGTTAACATCACAGTTATTTTTACACGTGTGCTTATGGAAGTCACCGTAGTGAAGAAACCAAGATACCGAGAAACCAATAGCGGGCGGGTGGAAAATAGGGGTAACGAGTTGAAGAAGGGAACACATAGATGTACTTATACACTTTTAACTATAAACAACTCGTGAACTCGTGAACTCACATCACTAAACTACGGAAGACGGATAGTGCCACTGGATAATGATGAATATATTTGTTTGCAAATGTGCGAATAAATATTTTTTGTTGTACCATTTATCTGGCGGCCGCCACTTAATTATGTGGTGGCCGCCTCAACATAATCTGGCGACACTATTCGAGTATTGTCGCAAGATTCGAGTAATGGTCCTCACGTGTTATGTGGCGGCCGCCAGATAATTAAGTGGCGGTCACTGGATATTATGTGGCGGCCGACACATAATTAGGTAGCGGCCGCCAGATAAATGGTACAACAAAATATTCTCGCGCGTTTGCAAACAATATATTCATCAGTATCTAGTGGCACTTTCCGTCTTCCGTATTAAACTGATATTGATGTCTGTTTTAGGTCTGTCTTAAAACATGTAGGTCTACATAAACAGCGACGTGATATCGTTTTCACCGTTTTCACGAACGGAAGAGCCTCGCGGGGATTTTGAAGAACAATTTAAGCGTTTTCGGAGATAATCGGAAGAGGATTATCTCCTTTTAAAACTGCCAAAATTTGCAGTAAGTAAACCTTCACATGATAATTTTAAGAGGTGAATGTTTACATGAACCCAGTAATTAGAATTGACACGGTGGTTAATCATCATTAATACAGTGTTTTAAAGCAAAATTATGAAAAGAATCGGAATCGAAAAAAAATATAAATGTTGACATGTGTGGCTCTTCGTGAAAACGGTGATGATATTAAAGTCCATTAAGAATTGACAAGTACCCAGACATTTTGTTAACCGAGACAAATTGTAGTGGCAATTTGTTTATGGGGACTCTAACTACCTCCCATAAATAAATTTACCAAAATCAACCTTGGGAAAACATGTTAATTATTTGTTTTAAATGCACAATGTATATTAATAATAACAATAATAAAAATAATAAAAGGCACGTATTTTCGACACCTAAGGCACCATTTCAAAATTCGGAAGTGGGAACGGAAAGATAGCGGAACTCCTACTTCCGACCCTGTCTGACCTATCGATAAGGCGAACGAAGTGGAACACAGAAGCCTAGTGTTTGGTGGTCAGGAGTATTACATAGGGTTATAATAACTTGCGCTATGTATCCAAAGATCAACGGGCTGGTCACTTGACAGCATGTGATAATGGTTTTGACTGGTGTTTTTTACAGGTTTTAAAAAATGTTTTTAGCACTATTACATTTTTTCATGTACAGTTTTCATTTTTTTTGTTCATTTTTCATTGTTTTCTTGTTGGTGTCTTGTTTAATTAAGTGCTGTTTTTTTTTTTTGTCTTTGTGTTTGCCCTGTCTTGTTTTGTCTTGCAGTATATTTTCTTGTTTTATGTTTTGTCCCATGTTGTGCATTGTCTTGTCCTGTTTTGTTTGTTTAGTTTAGTTGTGCGCTTTTGTATCCTGACTTATGGGGCATTGTGTCGTGTCTTGTTTTGTTGTTTGCCTTGTCTTGTTTTATTTCGTTGTTTTTTTTAGAATATGTATAAAGTCTTATATAATGTGCAATGTTAATGTTTTAATTTCTAATTTTATAATGTTATTTTCACAATTTGATGTGGGGTGACAGGTCTTTTACCATAGTGATTGTTATAACTTTTGTTTTCTCAATGCCCATCTTTATTGTGATATCGTTCTTTATGGCATGAATATAATAATAAAAATAATAAAAAATAAAAATATAATAATAATAATGGGCACTTTGGGAGACAATCCCATAGAGTCGTGCACAATCTTTATTGTAACCTAACCCGTTTTTACCTGGAGCTTTTTCCACGAAATTTCATATTTATGCTATTTAGACCCAAATCTGTCTTCTCCGAGCAAAAATAACTCCCAAATATCGTTTTGTGGGGTAGCTAGACACTTAGGGAGACACTGAAATGTCTCCCTAAGTGCCACTGTCTCCCAAGTGAATCAAAACTATCGCTAATTTGTCTCCCAAAGTGCCTATTTGGAAGAATTTATAATATTATTGTCATTTATTAATTTTACAGTTTACGAGTTGCCCGTATCTACATCCATCAGTGTTGCCACTGCTTGAAAGATCTTTCAAGATCTTGAAAGATTATATGTAAAAGTATATGTGAATGTACATGTATTGTATTAAGTTTACACTCGGTCGTGTACTGATTTACATAGGCTTGCAAGATCTTGAAAGATGTTGAATGCTGATCTTGAAAGAAAAAAAATGTGAACTTCTGTGAACTTCTGTCTGGTGTAATTTGTCTTTAAATTTGCGACCTGACATTTGATTTGTTTTTGTCATAAAAGCTGGGAAATATTATGGTTTTTAAACGATATTGTGACGACCTCCAGTCGTCCCTTGTTTTTGACGTCATTAAGAGTGCGCCCTCTTGTGACCTTTGTGACTTCTTACAGTGCAGTGACCAAGCTCCACGGAACTTGCAGCCAATCGGGGATAAGGGAAGGGTTAACTATCCAATCACATTTAAGGGGGCGGGGTTTAGGACATCATTGTTAAGTGAGATATAGTTAAAAGCATATGGTTATTGTTAAAAGGTTTGGTTGAGTGAAATAAAGGGGAGAACTGGTTCGGAATTGAATCAAGACAGACGTGTCCCGTGTTTCTCTTTCTCTCTCTCTTATGTGTTCAGATACATTTAGTGTAAGTAATTATAAATAAACTAAGGGACATTGGACTCAGCACTGTCGCCACGCTACCCAATGACAGACTGGTGCTGAGTCCAACGGGATGTGACTACAAACATGAAAAACCGCTCGGACGACAGTAAGAGTCTGTTACAAACTGGTGGCAGCGCTGTGGATCGAACCCACGAATTTGATATTATTTAAATGCGTTCGCCTTAGGTTAAAAGACAAGAAGCTTGTACCTAGGACAATGTTTCCGCAATGAGTTGTTTGTAGAGGACATCGAATCGATAACTTCAAAGTAGAAGTCAAATAGTGTTGTTTGGTCGTTTTGAAGTTCTGTAAAGTTTTAGTAACGATAAGTAGGCCTTCGTGGTGAAGTAGACAACGATTTTACTCAAAACCAGTACAAATTTGTTTTCCACCGAGATAGTATTCGGCAGATAGATTATTCGAACGAAGTTCCACCGGAGTTTATTGGTGGAAAAGCAGTTTCCACCACAGGTAGTCGGTGGGCAGATTAATCCACCAAATTTCCACCAGAATCTGCTGGTGGAAAAGCAGTTTCCACCACAGGTAGTCTGCTGGTGGAAAAGCAGTTTTTCCACCGAAGGTAGTCGGTGGGCAGTTTTCCACCGAAGTTCCACCAGAGTTTATTGGTGGAAAACCAGTTTTGTATACCGTTACAGTTATATAGGATTGGCGGAAAGCAGTTTCCACCGCAGGTAGTCTGCTGGTGGAAAAGCAGTTTTTCCACCACAGGTAGTCGGTGGGCAGTTTTCCACCGAAGTTCCACCAGAGTTTATTGGTGGAAAAGCAGTTTTTCCACCGAGGTTCCACCAGAGTTTATTGGTGGAAAAACAGTTTTGTATACCGTTACAGTTATATAGGATTGGCGAAAAATACACTGTGGTAACGGCGTGCTTTCCCAGTGGAAACGGCTATGGCTTCCCCCGAAACCTATGAAATCGATGAGGACATAACGTTCAGAATAAGAGACAAAGAGAAAACGGAAGAACCACAAGTTTCCCCAAACAAAGAACTTAATGCAAGCGATGATAGTGTTTCCGATAAAGAGTCAGACGAGATTGAGACGCCTGTGGCGGATGATATTGAACTTTTAGAGGGTGTGAGACGTCTGAGAGTGACGGCGGAAAATACGGGAAATCCGCTGCTGAAACAGAAAGAGATGAATGATTTGACGCCAAAACGTGAGCATCAAAACCCTTTACCGGGCAAGGTTAAGTCCCATCACTTTAAAAACCTACAACCTGATGCTTTCACTGGTGATGAAGATTGGAACGAGTACGTTACACATTTCCAATTGTGTGCAGAAATGTGCAACTGGGATAACAAAACAAAGGCACACATGCTTGCTTTCAGACTCCAGGGCAACGCCCGCAGATATTACACTGGGCTTCCGTCCCAAATTAAAGGAAATTACAACAGTTTGGAAACAGCAATGGCTAGTCGTTTTGGAAGCGAAAAGAAACAAGAGCAGTGGAAAGCCAGACTCGTAGGAAGAAACAGAAAACCTGGCGAGCCAGTACAGAAACTGGCAGATGACATTTGGTGTATGGTACAGAAAGCATACCCACAGATGGAAATGGCAGCGAAAGAAGTGCTGGCTTTTGACGCATTTAGAAACGCTGTCGGTCCTGGTTTGAAGCTCAAACTTTTTGACAGAGGATGCAGTTCAATAGACGACGCCGTAATGACGATTGAACAATATAAAGCTGTCCGGGAATCTATCAAAGACAGTAGAAGTTATTTAAGGGGTGTGAAAACCGACACGGCAGACCAGAATGAGGAAAGCAATGTTGGTCAAATTCTCTCCAGAGTTTTAGAACACCTAGATTGTCAGGAGCACAATAAAATGGGGACTCCCGATGCTGGCCTAGTGGGGACACAAGGATACCCAGTGCCGAGCAACAAAGGAAATGCGGGACAGAACACAAGTAATATGGCAACTGGACGTCGGTCTCTCAGCGACGTGATTTGTTATGGGTGTAACAACCCAGGACATGTGCGGAAGAACTGTCCCATGAGGAGGAACAACCAAGACATCGTCTGTTTTCAGTGTGGCAATGTAGGTCATATCACACGAAACTGTCCTCATCGCGGACGCAGACAACCACAACGCGAAGAGACCTTTCCGTCCCGCAACTATGGACAGGAATGGTCGGGAAACGGGCATCCACCAGTTCTTTAGGTCAGGGGCGGGTGGAAAATAATGGGCCTAAGCAGACCAACAACAGTGGGATCTTTGATTCTTTGTCTAGTGACCAGAGAAGAAAAGGACCTTGGAATAAACACAACGGTATGTACGTAACAGCTAGAATAGATGGAATCGCAATCAACTTCTTAGTCGACACCGGTGCCTCAGTGACAATGCTCTCAACGAAAACATACGATCAGATTAACGATCAGTCGGCTACTAGACTTGAACCCGTAGATTTCCCACTGGCGGGGGTTGATGGCGTTGATCTTGAAGCTATAGGGAAAACTACCAAGTCTATCACGTTAGGAAATATCGGAAGAAGACAGCAAATAGTTGTAGCGAACATATCGACAGATGGTATCCTTGGCATAGATTTCCTTCGACAAAACAGGTGTCAAGTTTGTCTTGTACGACATGTTTTGAAGATAGATGGCGAGGAGATACCCTGTTGGTCAGGAGATGAGAGACAAAGTGTATGCAGAGTGGAAATATCAAACAGAACCTTAGTGCCACCACATACAAAGACACTAGTTCCCATTAAGATTACCAAGTCTGGGCAACTCATGGATACGGGTTTGATAGAGCCACGTGGAGACTTGTTCAAGATAAAGAATATAATGGCCGCCAGATGCATCACATACACTAAAGTCCCGAAACAATTTATGAGCGTTGTTAACTGTGGAGATGAAACTGTTGAGTTGCCTCCAGGATTCACAATGGGATATTGTGAGTCAGTGGACACAATCGACGACAACTACTCTGATACCGATAACACACAACAAGCCGCTGGAATACACGGTTCAAGAACGGACTTTGTCATGCAGGTACAACAGCAAGAATTACCTGAACATGTTAAGACGTTGTGGGAGAAAAGCTCCCGGCTGTTGAGCGATGATGAAAGCCATGATTTGGCGGTGTTACTCAGTAAATACGAAGGAATATTTGCCAAATCCAAAGAAGATCTTGGTTGCACAAATCTGGTCAAACACACAATCAACACAGGAAACACTCCACCTATTAAGCAAGCACCGAGGCGACAACCAATAGAAAGACGGTGTATCGAGCACAAGGAAGTAACAAATATGCTGAACAGAGGAGTTATTGAACCCTCTTTTTCACCATGGGCTTCGCCAGTTGTTCTCGTTAAGAAGAAGTCTGGAGAGTGGCGATTCTGCATTGATTTTCGTAAACTAAATGCCTGTACTGTTCCTGACGCATATCCTTTACCGCGCATTGATGAATCTCTGGATTCTTTGTCTGGTGCTGAATGGTTCTGCACAATGGATTTGTGTTCAGGTTTTTGGCAGATAGAAATGGATTCAAGGGATAAAGACAAAACAGCCTTCGCGACTCGCATGGGACTTTACCAATTCAGAACCATGCCTTTTGGTTTGATCAATGCCCCAGCCACGTTTGAGCGTTTGATGGAGACTGTTCTCCGTGGTCTCCTGTGGGAAGAATGTCTTGTGTACATCGATGACATTATTGTTTTTGGTGCCACCGTTGACGATTGTCTCTCAAGACTAGTCAATGTCTTCGACAGACTCAAACGTGCTGGATTGAAGCTTCGACCCGATAAGTGTTCATTCTTCCAGAAGGAAGTGTTGTTCCTAGGTCACGTGGTGACACCAGACGGTGTTAAAACTGACCCAGCAAAGATTGAAGCGGTGAGAGATTGGCCTATACCTGTGAACATCAAACAAGTTAGAAGTTTTCTTGGGCTCTGTAGCTATTACCGCCGATTTGTGAAAGATTTTTCAAAAATAGCTTCCCCACTGCACAAGCTAACTGAGAAAGGTGTACGATTTATCTGGTCAGGGGATTGCCAAAGGGCATTTCAGACTTTGAAAGTGGCTTTGACATCAACACCTACCTTGGCGTACCCATGTGCAGAAGGTCAATATGTCTTAGATACAGATGCTAGTGACAAGGCGATGGGAGCTGTCTTATCCCAGATACAAGGCGACCGGGAACATGTGATTGCTTTCATGAGCAAATCGTTCACAAAGGCAGAACAGAGATATTGTGTGACCCGTAAAGAAATGTGTGCTTTAGTTACTGCTTTGAAACAGTACAAACATTATCTCTACGGGCGGCGAGTGGAAGTGCGTACAGATAATGCCGCAGTGAGTTGGATTCGAAAAATCAAAGACCCAGAAGGTCAGATGGCTAGATGGTTGGAACATCTTGGTAATTTTGATCTCCATATCTCTCATCGCCCAGGAAAACGACACATTAATGCTGACAGCCTGTCTCGTAAACCTTGCAATCAGTGCGGTTGTCCTGATGAAACGTCCTCTTTCGATATAGCCTGTGACATGCCAAATGAACCTTCCAAGCAGGATTCACCATGTGAGTCAATTGGAATGGTAACGACCAGACAGCAACGTGCAGACACAGGGGAACAATTTCGCCCAACTCAGGGATGGCTCGATGGCTGGGATCCAATCCAATTGAGGGCTGCACAGGAAATTGACCCAGATATCGCTCAACTTGTAAAGGCTTTAAACGAAGATCGGAACAGACCCAAGTGGTCAGACATATCTGCTGGATCAGTTCGTCTTAAAACACTTTGGAGACAGTGGGATCGTCTGCAAGTGTTTGGAGGTGTTATGTACCGAAAATGGTATGAGGAAGATTCGGAAATGTACCATTGGCAATGTGTTGTTCCAAACTCCAAACACAAAGAGGTGCTCAGACATTTCCACGACACACCCACAGCAGGACACATGGGAGTTGCGCGGACTTCGGAGAAGATCCGCCGAAATTTCTATTGGACTTGTTTAAAGGGAGACGTAAAGAAATACTGTCGTCAATGCGATCAGTGCGCCACTAAGAAACCGCCACACAAGAAGGAAAAGGGAAAACTGCGACAATACAGGGTTGGTGAGAGAATGGAGCGTATAGCCATTGATATCGTTGGTCCACTTCCAGAAACCAATCACGGAAATCGGTACATCATGGTTGTTGCCGACTATTTCACTAAATGGACGGAGGCGTTTGGGATTCCAAACCAAGAGGCAGTCACTGTAGCCGATAAACTGGTGAAGGAGGTGCTGTGTAGATTCGGCAATGCGCGTCAGATACACAGCGATCAAGGACGAAACTTCGAGTCTCGTGTATTTAAGGCCGTGTGCAATTTATTTGACATGGACAAGACACGCACGACTGGATATCATCCCGAAAGTGACGGTATGGTAGAGCGCTATAATCGCACTTTACTCTCTATGTTGAGAATGTATGCTGACGATGATCAAACCAAGTGGGATGAATCCCTACCATTCGTAATGATGGCCTACCGTGCCTCCGTACACGAGAGTACCGGGAAAACACCAAACGAGATGATGTTAGGAAGAAACGTAAATCTTCCTATTGACGTCGTAGTAGCTTCACCAGCAGAGGAGCGATGCAGTGAGCCAGACCTGGACGACTATGACGATTATGTAGATGACTTGCGACAGAGTTTGAGAGCAGCACATGATTTTGCTAGGACCAAGCTGCGCAAGAGTGCTCAGTATCAGGAATATCAATACAACCTAAAGGCTGACAAAAAGGCATTGAGTCAGGGGCAACCAGTATGGTTGTATGATCCGTCAAAGAAACGTGGTGTATGTCCAAAACTCGTTGCTAAATGGACAGGGCCTTTTGTGATAACGCAGAAGATAGATGATCTTGTGTATAAGGTGCAGAAACACCCAAGGGCAAATCCAAAGGTAGTGCATCTGAACAGGCTCAAGCCATATGAAGGTGGCAATCCGCCACAGTGGTTTAAACCACGCCGTTAAAATATTTGATGGCCCGTATAAGGGACCCAGGTCATCCTGATTAGTTCTCAAATTTGTTGACATGAAAATCACCTAAAATTTCATTTTACCATGCGGAGCTATGTATCACTAGAGGGACTGATCACCCCACGAGTTTTACATGGTTACTTTGTCAACGCGTTGAATAAGTATAAATTACTATTATAATTGCAAGCCGTTTGTTTCTCAGAGACAAATGAGAACGCAGTTCAGGTTGATGATTCTTTATATCGGCGAAGTGGTTGCCTAGGAGCCTGTCATCAAGACAGGATGAAGTGACAGGATGAAGTGACGGTATTAAAGGTTGTCACCTAGTTTTTGATTTAGCGCACGTGCGTGACGTGTTTCGGTGCGCCACCAGCGACAGATTGTGGTGAGGCTGTTGCTAGGGGTTGCGTACTCCATATTGGATTTGAGTGTAATGTGTAACTTGAATTCACGAAGATTCCGACAAAAGGAAGGCGGAGACTAGTGGAAGTCTCGGGTTGTCAGACTGAGCAGTCGAAGTAAGCTGTTAAGACAATACTACTTTGGAGCTAATCAGATAATTAAGTCATTGAAAGTGGATAAATGTTAGGCCAATTTGACGATGGAGTTTGTACCACATAACGTTACGCTTGCTTAGGCAGTGAATGTGAGCAGTGCTACTGCAGTGCTAGCGTTACTAATCCCAGTTGCGCGTTTAATGTCAACCCGCTGGATAAATAGGTCTATGGGTGATATTATACAGATGCAAATGAAGAAGTAAATTGATTGGTTTGTTACCGCAAATAGTTTTGCAATATTTTTTATATATGAACCCCATCGTATTCTTCCTACAGAATTGTACCGTTCAAAGATAACGATGGACCCTCAAGGCCATTGGAAGCAGGAGGAAGGTGTATACCGTTGCCAGTTCAAGGGGTGTAGTTTTGAGAGCACAACCCTCACGCTTATGAGGAATCACCTAGCAAATGTACATCGGACAGCCGTCACAGTGTGTCCTTGGTGCGAGCCAACGATAGAGTGTACGAGATCAGACAGTCTGATTCGGCATATCAAGCGTAGACATGAGCGTGCCGGTCGTTTTGTCCAGCTTTCCATGGCCCATGTGTTTGCCAAAGATCCAGTGGCCGTTTCCAGTCTCTAACAAACTGGATCCGGTTTCCTTGGTTGAAGCCCGCAAAGCTATGGAGGAGTGGCGGTGTAAGCATGATCAGCCAGTCGTGAATGACAGCATCAACATGCAGATTGATACCTTCTTGCGTTCGGATGAATGCCTTCTTGCTCAATGTAAGGAAGCAACAATAACACTTACCGATGATTCCCATGACGCTTTTGCAGAAGAAGTAGGCCTGCACCATAACGAGCCTACTGAGATAGGTCCTCCGACTCCGAAGAAGGCCCGTTTCGCTTCAGTAATAACAAAGGCCCTGCAGAGACCACCAAGTCACGCAGTTGCTAGAAGCCAACTCGGGGACGCGGAAAAGGTCCTTCTCTCCGGCCAGAAGGGAAATTGCGATTGCTCTCCGTTCAGGTTAAGACGACACCCAGCTTACCACACTTTCGGCGAGAAATCGTACAACGAGAAACTGGATGACTACTCCACAGGTGGGCGTGAATTCCTCAGGAATTTGACGCTGAATGACGTTCTCTTCGAAGAAGGTCGCTGCCCCATAGTTGAGCTTGCATATGAGGAGTATGGTCACCGAGGAATCTACCAATTCCTGGTCCGACCTTCATTTGGTACTGTTACGGCCAAGGCCCTCGTAGTACTGCTAGCAAGAGTGAGACCAACCAATCGTGAACAATTAGTCATCGGTAACCAGCAAGGAATCCGCCAGAACGCAGAAACGATGAGGTACTTTCGCACTGTTCTTCCTGACAAGTATGGTCTGCATCCCGCTGATATCGAGTCTGGACACTACTTTCCGAAAGTGTGGAGGAAAGCAACAAGCTCCGTCAAAGAGATCCAAACAGACGTGTTTGCCGTCGATGCTTGTACACAGTCAGACACACCTGCACTGCGCACTCAGGAAGAAGCATCAACGCGCATGATTATTGTTGATGACCCATGTGCAGCAGCGAGACCTGACCAGTTGACCAGTTGACCTTTGAAGAGCGGTTGAAAAGGTACGGGTGCTACCCACTACTTCCAGCAGGGCGACGGCCACCACATGGCTGGGAGGAGCTGTCATCGAACAATAAGTTGTGGGCCGCCCAAACGGTAATAGCACTAAGGGAGATGAGGCGAAACCAAGGATTGTTTCCAGATGGTGATGTTGCAGAGTACCTTGACAAGTACAAGTCCCTTATCTTACCCGGAACCAAGAAGATGAGGAGAGAAGGACCAGCTACCATGAGGTTGTGCCAGAACAGCAGGGATCTGCTAGCCACCCTGATGCTTGGAACAATGTCGTCAGATATGATGAGCATGGGGAATGCTGAAGTCTTGGAGGGTTTCAGCAGCATCATCAGCAGCCTTGCAACAAGGGCCAACTTCCAGAAATGTGTCGGTAGTGATTTGGCCTCCGCGTTGGAGACGGTTCCCGTCGCAGAGACGACATATGATGACGATGAAGACGACACATCCAAGAAGATCGCATAAACATTAATTTAAACTTAATCGACTCCCGCCTTGTTAATAATTGTACCATAATAATCTGTTAAGTAAATCAAATGGCTTGTTGCGGACAAAAGGTTAAACAAAAACAAACAAAAAACCGACAACATACAATACGTGATGTATGAAGTGTTATTTAGAGATGAATATATAAAAGAAACCGGAATGTTTGGATTAATTCATTGATAAATTTAAATATAATTGATAGTTTATTTGATGTTACAGTTATGAAGTGTCATCCAAAGATAATTTTAAGTGAACACAATGCCGGAATTAATAGATTGCCTTGATGAAACTATATACTTAATTTAAATAAGGAGTGACAACGTGTAAAGAGGTTCAACAAGTGTAAGTGTATATTGAGAAATTGTAAACTAACCATTTGATTAGTTGTCTGGACTACCAATTTATTAAGTGTCTATTTCTAAATTAGCCTTAAAATTAAAAGTTGTGTTTACGTGTTATGCATATTTTTATGTTGCATTTATTGTTTCATATCCCTTTACAGAACAGAATTTTGAGTTTCACACATCTGGTTTTGGGTTTGTTTTTTTGGAACCCAGGAGGGTTCATTTTGTTCAGCGGGGATAGTGTGACGACCTCCAGTCGTCCCTTGTTTTTGACGTCATTAAGAGTGCGCCCTCTTGTGACCTTTGTGACTTCTTACAGTGCAGTGACCAAGCTCCACGGAACTTGCAGCCAATCGGGGATAAGGGAAGGGTTAACTATCCAATCACATTTAAGGGGGCGGGGTTTAGGACATCATTGTTAAGTGAGATATAGTTAAAAGCATATGGTTATTGTTAAAAGGTTTGGTTGAGTGAAATAAAGGGGAGAACTGGTTCGGAATTGAATCAAGACAGACGTGTCCCGTGTTTCTCTTTCTCTCTCTCTTATGTGTTCAGATACATTTAGTGTAAGTAATTATAAATAAACTAAGGGACATTGGACTCAGCACTGTCGCCACGCTACCCAATGACAGACTGGTGCTGAGTCCAACGGGATGTGACTACAAACATGAAAAACCGCTCGGACGACAGTAAGAGTCTGTTACAATATTTAAACGAAAAAATTCCATGATCCACGTCGCGTCACATGTGTTATGAGCTAAGATAGAGCTGGAAATTAGAGAACTTTGTATTCCTCCTGTATTTGCCTGCCTCGGGACTTCCGTCAATGCTTTGCAAGTTTCAACATCATAATAAGTCAACTACTCAACTGCTCAAGGCAAGCTGCTTGCGAGTAAAGTGATTTGAAGATTGTGCGTGCAATAATTGATCAAGACACGTTATCAACTAGAAAGTAATTATCACAGTGTGTATAGCGAGCCATCTTGTGCTCATCCGGGGAAGGGCGCCACCTCGTTTCTGGTTAGTGGAAAGCTGATTTGTTTATCGCATCAACGTGGTAACTTAGTATTATTATGTAGTACGAAGCGTATTTAGGACATGGCGAAAACAAATTATCAGGTGCTGTACATACAAAATAAACCCATGTCTCTTCAGTGCCACCATATAAGCCACCCTATTTCACTAATAATGATGCAGTGAGAAAAGCGAAATCTGCTCATTAAAATTGTTTTGTCTCAAGCCCCTTGGAGAGTTTCCCCCTTAATCTCCAAAGTATATAGGCGTGTTTATGATCATTATGGTGTGTTGTAGTTGATTTACTGGTGTGCAACGTTATTAGGCCATCCAATAATGCCCTCATGTGACAGAAAACACGATATATGGTCTATATGTTTCTTATTTATACCAACTATTATTAATACTGAGTACGTGGTAACCCTGTATCAAATTGATGTAAATCAGTTCTTATTCGCATGCATGCATCCTGTGGTCTCCTGAATATCTTTCGCTGTCGGTTTACTTAGCTTGCTCGCTCCCTGGCCTTCATGTTGTTACGTTCATCTTTCAGCCGCTGATGAGGACTCATTTACTTTGTGATTAGACTTCTCAGTGAAGATCCGACGCGACGCCAACAAGACTATAATACGTACACATTGGCGAGCCTATTCAATAGAAACTTTAATAGACTAGTACGATTGAAAAGTTTTGCTGAAAGGTAGTACATGTAATTACCATTTTCTTTGTGTTCATAGATGCTGGAAAAACCAGAAAGAAGTACTGTTTTGGGCCTTTTGACTTTCTTTAGAGACGAAACAGCAATTTTTAGACGGTCAGGGAATTAACCGGACTAGTCGGCTGACAACATTCACGGATGTGTATCCTTAGGCCCCCATTTTGCAAATAAAATGTGAACTTACTAAGTTTTATAAATTGGGGGGGCAGTGTTTGAAAAGTAAGATTCTTGCAATTTTTGCCTGCCGGCAATCGTTGGAAATTGATGCAAAATCCCACTTAAGCAAATCCTAGAAAAAAGCAATTGCTATTTTGTATGCATTCGGCCCAGTGTCCGAGTGATTATCAGTCCCACACGAACGCTTTAATCGGTTCCGACCCCCACATTACACATTGATCACTTGTAACCACAAAGGGTACATGTCATTAATACTGCACTCTCCGGAAACCACCTAAAGTCCATTGCACGAGGGATTATATACAAACGAACGAGCATTGATTAGTTAACCACCATTCAACCAACTGTGCTTATTATTTACCTTCTGAAAACGATGTTACATATTATATAACGTTGTTTGAAGAGCCTCAGCCAATTACCTCGCTAATACCTAGAACAATGCGTTCAGGTTATTCGGCCTAACCACCATTCAACCGACCCCCGCTACCTTCAGTAAATCTGAAGTTTAAATAATTAGTTAATGTCAGTGTTAGTTTACATAATTACGGGGCTTCATATATTCAAGAACAAACATGAAGTTTTACCCGTGAATTGGTCAACACCACATAACTTTTTTTTCTTAATTCTACACTGGAGCTATTACTCCAGTTTTCAAACATAAGTCACATCGATTTGAAACAATGTCGACTGGTAGTCCAATGGCCGAGTGGTTAGGCTCCTCGTTTGCGGGGGTCCTCGTCCTGGCCGATGCTTTATTTTCTTTTTTCCCCGCAGTTTTTTTAACGCGCGCAATTTCGCAATCTTATCTTTAAAATAATTAAATTATAGTCTTCAATTACCAACCGGAGTTAGCTCAACGGCTTAATTCGCCAAGGTGAAGAGTCCTATATGGGAGTCGGTCAATGTACGCAAGCTGGTTGTGTTGACTCTGATGTGTCGCTCGACGTTACAATACATTTTAATGCTATGTTTGTGAAAGTGCAAACGTACAATGTAGGGGACCCCGCTTGCAAATCGACTTGTAATTTCTAAATCCATTTCGATGCCACCCTTGGACTTTCACAAGATGTGGAATAGAGAATAACACGATTTTTAAATTTCTTGAATTTTCTATGCATAGTTTTCTTTAGCCTTGATCAAGGCGTCATTACCCGTCCGTACGTACATATACGTACATCGATGCCACGATGCTCGAAATTTCGTAGGACTGTCTTGCGACGACCCCTGATGACCCACGATCTGCCCAAATTTTATGTCGTGTCGTGGAACAAATGCGTCGTGGGTTCGTTGTGACCAGGCCTTACCACGACAACATTTCGTTGTGACCGGGGTTTATTAACACAGAGCCCTTTGGGTGAAACGGAGCAAATCAATTCCCGTAGACCTAAGGGCTAAAACGCCTGTACTTTCATGATCTTATTAAAATACTTAGAACTCTCACGTGTTCAGGGACTACAGAAACATGACGACCAGCATGTCATATTCTTTTCAATTTTTGGTGGGTTGACCGATGATTTTTTTTGATAAATTCTTACCCAAGTGCAAACAAGACAATTTTATTTAAACTTTCAAATTTCCAATGAAAAATATATATTGCCACCCTACTGCCGAGTGTCGCAAGGCAGCGCTGTTTGTCTGATTTTGTGTTGTTTCCTTTGAGCCCGCGCTTTGCTGGTGGTTCCACTACACTAAATACGGCGCTCATTGTAACCAACACACAAATTGAAAGAAAGAGCGCCGCCTGGTGACGCTCATGAGTAGAGTGGCCATATTTTTTTGACTGGAAATCAAAGATTAAAACTCCTAGAACAATTTTCTTTTCAAATTTATGGAGGCTGACCGAATGAATTTTTTTGTATACTTCCCTCCCCCCCTCCACACAAACCACCCCTCAACTGGTGGCCCAGCTCTAGGTCCAGGTATCAATGTAGCCCCCCGCCTCTATGCCAAATAGACCCACGTATTGGTATTTTTTGTGAACGGAATTTCCCGAGTTGGAAGCCACGGGTTGCCAATTCTTGATTTCCACAAATATTTCTACAATCAGTCAAATGTATAGGCCCCAGAAACCTCTTATTTAAAATTACCGGAGGGATCACAAAATATTAATGAGCTCGCGCGCGGTGATTTTCAGAGATTTAGTCACATGCACCCTGGTGACTTCTATTTGTGTGGCGCGCCCTCTATCGACATAAAATAAGTCGAATTTTCGGACAATTAATGCGTGGGCGGCTCATTAACCCTGAAAACACAGTTTCTCCTTCTTCCTTTGAGCAGATGTAGGATAGAGCTATTACTCCAGCTTCCAAACCTATTAAGTCACATCGATTTCAAACAGTGTTGACTGGTAGTCGAACGGCCGAGTGGTTAGGCTCCTCGTCTGCGGGGTTCCATCGCCTGGGTTCGAGTCCCCGTTCTGCCCGACGTCATTTTTTCCCCAGTTTTAACGCGCGCGATTTCGCAATCTTATCTATAAAAGAATTAATTTGATCGTCTTCAATCACCAACCGGAGTTAGCTCAGCGGCTTAATTCGTCAGGCTGGTACTGTCCGCGGAGTTCAGGTGCGCACCTTAGTATAGGGACGGAGCTCGTTTGCTTGCATAGGCGGCAAGAGCTAGGGCCTCGCTCCGTCAGTCCTCCCTTTACGGTGCGTGGCCTACGGGTTACATGAACATGGACAGGGAAGGATGTGTGGTGGGCCGGGAATCCTAGAACCCAAAAGAGTCCTATATGGGTGGTCGTTCAATGAGTAAAGTCATGGGTTCGATCCCCTGAATGCTTGGTCAACACCACATAACTTTTTTTTCTTCATTCTACACTGGAGCTATTACTCCAGTTTTCAAACATAAGTCACATCGATTTGAAACAATGTCGACTGGTAGTCCAATGGCCGAGTGGTTAGGCTCCTCGTTTGCGGGGGTCCTCGTCCTGGCCGATGCTTTATTTTCTTTTTTTCCCCGCAGTTTTTTAACGCGCGCAATTTCGCAATCTTATCTTTAAAATAATTAAATTATAGTCTTCAATTACCAACCGGAGTTAGCTCAACGGCTTAATTCGCCAAGGTGAAGAGTCCTATATGGGAGTCGGTCAATGTACGCAAGCTGGTTGTGTTGGCTCTGATGTGTCGCTCGACGTTACAATACATTTGAATGCTATGTTTGTGAAAGTGCAAACGTACAATGTAGGGGACCCCGCTTGCAAATCGACTTGTAATTTCTAAATCCATTTCGATGCCACCCTTGGACTTTCACAAGATGTGGAATAGAGAATAACACGATTTTTAAATTTCTTGAATTTTCGATGCATAGTTTTCTTTAGCCTTGATCAAGGCGTCATTAGCCGTCCGTACGTACATATACGTACATCGATGCCACGATGCTCGAAATTTCGTAGGACTGTCTTGCGACGACCCCTGATGACCCACGATCTGCCCAAATTTTATGTCGTGTCGTGGAACAAATGCGTCGTGGGTTCGTTGTGACCAGGCCTTACCACGACAACATTTCGTTGTGACCGGGGTTTATTAACACAGAGCCCTTTGGGTGAAACGGAGCAAATCAATTCCCGTAGACCTAAGGGCTAAAACGCCTGTACTTTCATGATCTTATTAAAATACTTAGAACTCTCACGTGTTCAGGGACTACAGAAACATGACGACCAGCATGTCATATTCTTTTCAATTTTTGGTGGGTTGACCGATGATTTTTTTTGATAAATTCTTACCCAAGTGCAAACAAGACAATTTTATTTAAACTTTCAAATTTCCAAAGAAAAATATATATTGCCACCCTACTGCCGAGTGTCGCGAGGCAGCGCCGTTTGTCTGATTTTGTGTTGTTTCCTTTGAGCCCGCGCTTTGCTGGTGGTTCCACTACACTAAATACGGCGCTCATTGTAACCAACACACAAATTGAAAGAAAGAGCGCCGCCTGGTGACGCTCATGAGTAGAGTGGCCATATTTTTTTGACTGGAAATCAAAGATTAAAACTCCTAGAACAATTTTCTTTTCAAATTTATGGGGGCTGACCGAATGAATTTTTTTTGTATACTCCCCTCCCCCCCTCCACACAAACCACCCCTAAACTGGTGGCCCAGCTCTGGGTCCAGGTATCAATGTAGCCCCCCCCCCCCCGCCTTTATGCCAAATAGACCCACGTATTGGTATTTTTTGTGAACGGAATTTCCCGAGTTGGAAGCCACGGGTCGCCAATTCTTGATTTCCACAAATATTTCTACAATCAGTCCAATGTATAGGCCCCAGGGACCTCTTATTTAAAATTACCGGAGGGATCACAAAATATTAATGAGCTCGCGCGCGGTGAATTTCAGAGATTTAGTCACATGCACCCTGGTGACTTCTATTTGTGTGGCGCGCCCTCTATCGACATAAAATAAGTCGAATTTTCGGACAATTAATGCGTGTGCGGCTCATTAACCCTGAAAACACAGTTTCTCCTTCTTCCTTTGAGCAGATGTAGGATAGAGCTATTACTCCAGCTTCCAAACCTAATAAGTCACATCGATTTCAAACAGTGTTGACTGGTAGTCGAACGGCCGAGTGGTTAGGCTCCTCGTCTGCGGGGTTCCATCGCCTGGGTTCGAGTCCCCGTTCTGCCCGACGTCATTTTTTTCCCAGTTTTAACGCGCGCGATTTCGCAATCTTATCTATAAAAGAATTAATTTGATCGTCTTCAATCACCAACCGGAGTTAGCTCAGCGGCTTAATTCGTCAGGCTGGTACTGTCCGCGGAGTTCAGGTGTGCACCTTAGTATAGGGACGGAGCTCGTTTGCTTGCATAGGCGGCAAGAGCTAGGGCCTCGCTCCGTCAGTCCCCCCTTTACGGTGCGTGGCCTACGGGTTACATGAACATGGACAGGGAAGGATGTGTGGTGGGCCGGGAATCCTAGAACCCAAAAGAGTCCTATATGGGTGGTCGTTCAATGAGTAAAGTCATGGGTTCGATCCCCTGAATGCTTGGTCAACACCACATAACTTTTTTTTCTTCATTCTACACTGGAGCTATTACTCCAGTTTTCAAACATAAGTCACATCGATTTGAAACAATGTCGACTGGTAGTCCAATGGCCGAGTGGTTAGGCTCCTCGTTTGCGGGGGTCCTCGTCCTGGCGGATGCTTTATTTTCTTTTTTTCCCCGCAGTTTTTTAACGCGCGCAATTTCGCAATCTTATCTTTAAAAGAATTAAATTATAGTCTTCAATTACCAACCGGAGTTAGCTCAACGGCTTAATTCGCCAAGGTGAAGAGTCCTATATGGTAGTCGGTCAATGTACGCAAGCTGGTTGTGTTGGCTCTGATGTGTCGCTCGACGTTACAATACATTTGAATGCTATGTTTGTGAAAGTGCAAACGTACAATGTAGGGGACCCCGCTTGCAAATCGACTTGTAATTTCTAAATCCATTTCGATGTCACCCTTGGACTTTCACAAGATGTGGAAGAGAGAATAACACGATTTTTAAATTTCTTGAATTTCTTGAAACTGGTGGCCCAGCTCTGGGTCCAGGTATCAATGTAGCCCCCCCCCCCCCCCCCCCGCCTTTATGCCAAATAGACCCACGTATTGGTATTTTTTGTGAACGGAATTTCCCGAGTTGGAAGCCACGGGTCGCCAATTCTTGATTTCCACAAATATTTCTACAATCAGTCCAATGTATAGGCCCCAGGGACCTCTTATTTAAAATTACCGGAGGGATCACAAAATATTAATGAGCTCGCGCGCGGTGAATTTCAGAGATTCAGTCACATGCACCCTGGTGACATCTATTTGTGTGGCGCGCCCTCTATCGACATAAAATAAGTCGAATTTTCGGACAATTAATGCGTGGGTGGCTCATTAACCCTGAAAACACAGTTTCTCCTTCTTCCTTTCAGCAGATGTAGGATAGAGCTATTACTCCAGCTTCCAAACCTATTAAGTCACATCGATTTCAAACAGTGTTGACTGGTAGTCGAACGGCCGAGTGGTTAGGCTCCTCGTCTGCGGGGTTCCATCGCCTGGGTTCGAGTCCCCGTTCTGCCCGACGTCATTTTTTTCCCAGTTTTAACGCGCGCGATTTCGCAATCTTATCTATAAAAGAATTATTTTGATCGTCTTCAATCACCAACCGGAGTTAGCTCAGCGGCTTAATTCGTCAGGCTGGTACTGTCCGCGGAATTCAGGTGCGCACCTTAGTATAGGGACGGAGCTCGTTTGCTTGCATAGGCGGCAAGAGCTAGGGCCTCGCTCCGTCAGTCCTCCCTTTACGGTGCGTGGCCTACGGGTTACATGAACATGGACAGGGAAGGATGTGTGGTGGGCCGGGAATCCTAGAACCCAAAAGAGTCCTATATGGGTGGTCGTTCAATGAGTAAAGTCATGGGTTCGATCCCCTGAATGCTTGGTCAACACCACATAACTTTTTTTTCTTCATTCTACACTGGAGCTATTACTCCAGTTTTCAAACATAAGTCACATCGATTTGAAACAATGTCGACTGGTAGTCCAATGGCCGATTTGTTAGGCTCCTCGTTTGCGGGGGTCCTCGTCCTGGCCGATGCTTTATATTCTTTTTTTCCCCGCAGTTTTTTAACGCGCGCAATTTCGCAATCTTATCTTTAAAAGAATTAAATTATAGTCTTCAATTACCAACCGGAGTTAGCTCAACGGCTTAATTCGCCAAAGTGAAGAGTCCTATATGGGAGTCGGTCAATGTACGCAAGCTGGTTGTGTTGGCTCTGATGTGTCGCTCGACGTTACAATACATTTGAATGCTATGTTTGTGAAAGTGCAAACGTACAATGTAGGGGACCCCGCTTGCAAATCGACTTGTAATTTCTAAATCCATTTCGATGCCACCCTTGGACTTTCACAAGATGTGGAATAGAGAATAACACGATTTTTAAATTTCTTGAATTTTCTATGCATAGTTTTCTTTAGCCTTGATCAAGGCGTCATTAGCCGTCCGTACGTACATATACGTACATCGATGCCACGATGCTCGAAATTTCGTAGGACTGTCTTGCGACGACCCCTGATGACCCACGATCTGCCCAAATTTTATGTCGTGTCGTGGAACAAATGCGTCGTGGGTTCGTTGTGACCAGGCCTTACCACGACAACATTTCGTTGTGACCGGGGTTTATTAACACAGAGCCCTTTGGGTGAAACGGAGCAAATCAATTCCCGTAGACCTAAGGGCTAGAACGCCTGTACTTTCATGATCTTATTAAAATACTTAGAACTCTCACGTGTTCAGGGACTACAGAAACATGACGACCAGCATGTCATATTCTTTTCAATTTTTGGTGGGTTGACCGATGATTTTTTTTGATAAATTCTTACCCAAGTGCAAACAAGACAATTTTATTTAAACTTTCAAATTTCCAATGACAAATATATATTGCCACCCTACTGCCGAGTGTCGCGAGGCAGCGCCGTTTGTCTGATTTTGTGTTGTTTCCTTTGAGCCCGCGCTTTGCTGGTGGTTCCACTACACTAAATACGGCGCTCATTGTAACCAACACAAAAATTGAAAGAAAGAGCGCCGCCTGGTGACGCTCATGAGTAGAGTGGCCATATTTTTTTGACTGGAAATCAAAGATTAAAACTCCTAGAACAATTTTCTTTTCAAATTTATGGGGGCTGACCGAATGAATTTTTTTTTATACTCCCCTCCCCCCTCCACACAAACCACCCCTAAACTGGTGGCCCAGCTCTGGGTCCAGGTATCAATGTAGCCCCCCCCCCCCCCCCCGCCTTTATGCCAAATAGACCCACGTATTGGTATTTTTTGTGAACGGAATTTCCCGAGTTGGAAGCCACGGGTCGCCAATTCTTGATTTCCACAAATATTTCTACAATCAGTCCAATGTATAGGCCCCAGGGACCTCTTATTTAAAATTACCGGAGGGATCACAAAATATTAATGAGCTCGCGCGCGGTGAATTTCAGAGATTTAGTCACATGCACCCTGGTGACTTCTATTTGTGTGGCGCGCCCTCTATCGACATAAAATAAGTCGAATTTTCGGACAATTAATGCGTGTGCGGCTCATTAACCCTGAAAACACAGTTTCTCCTTCTTCCTTTGAGCAGATGTAGGATAGAGCTATTACTCCAGCTTCCAAACCTAATAAGTCACATCGATTTCAAACAGTGTTGACTGGTAGTCGAACGGCCGAGTGGTTAGGCTCCTCGTCTGCGGGGTTCCATCGCCTGGGTTCGAGTCCCCGTTCTGCCCGACGTCATTTTTTTCCCAGTTTTAACGCGCGCGATTTCGCAATCTTATCTATAAAAGAATTAATTTGATCGTCTTCAATCACCAACCGGAGTTAGCTCAGCGGCTTAATTCGTCAGGCTGGTACTGTCCGCGGAGTTCAGGTGCGCACCTTAGTATAGGGACGGAGCTCGTTTGCTTGCATAGGCGGCAAGAGCTAGGGCCTCGCTCCGTCAGTCCTCCCTTTACGGTGCGTGGCCTACGGGTTACATGAACATGGACAGGGAAGGATGTGTGGTGGGCCGGGAATCCTAGAACCCAAAAGAGTCCTATATGGGTGGTCGTTCAATGAGTAAAGTCATGGGTTCGATCCCCTGAATGCTTGGTCAACACCACATAACTTTTTTTTCTTCATTCTACACTGGAGCTATTACTCCAGTTTTCAAACATAAGTCACATCGATTTGAAACAATGTCGACTGGTAGTCCAATGGCCGAGTGGTTAGGCTCCTCGTTTGCGGGGGTCCTCGTCCTGGCCGATGCTTTATTTTCTTTTTTTCCCCGCAGTTTTTTAACGCGCGCAATTTCGCAATCTTATCTTTAAAATAATTAAATTATAGTCTTCAATTACCAACCGGAGTTAGCTCAACGGCTTAATTCGCCAAGGTGAAGAGTCCTATATGGGAGTCGGTCAATGTACGCAAGCTGGTTGTGTTGGCTCTGATGTGTCGCTCGACGTTACAATACATTTTAATGCTATGTTTGTGAAAGTGCAAACGTACAATGTAGGGGACCCCGCTTGCAAATCGACTTGTAATTTCTAAATCCATTTCGATGCCACCCTTGGACTTTCACAAGATGTGGAATAGAGAATAACACGATTTTTAAATTTCTTGAATTTTCGATGCATAGTTTTCTTTAGCCTTGATCAAGGCGTCATTAGCCGTCCGTACGTACATATACGTACATCGATGCCACGATGCTCGAAATTTCGTAGGACTGTCTTGCGACGACCCCTGATGACCCACGATCTGCCCAAATTTTATGTCGTGTCGTGGAACAAATGCGTCGTGGGTTCGTTGTGACCAGGCCTTACCACGACAACATTTCGTTGTGACCGGGGTTTATTAACACAGAGCCCTTTGGGTGAAACGGAGCAAATCAATTCCCGTAGACCTAAGGGCTAAAACGCCTGTACTTTCATGATCTTATTAAAATACTTAGAACTCTCACGTGTTAAGGGACTACAGAAACATGACGACCAGCATGTCATATTCTTTTCAATTTTTGGTGGGTTGACCGATGATTTTTTTTGATAAATTCTTACCCAAGTGCAAACAAGACAATTTTATTTAAACTTTCAAATTTCCAATGAAAAATATATATTGCCACCCTACTGCCGAGTGTCGCGAGGCAGCGCCGTTTGTCTGATTTTGTGTTGTTTCCTTTGAGCCCGCGCTTTGCTGGTGGTTCCACTACACTAAATACGGCGCTCATTGTAACCAACACACAAATTGAAAGAAAGAGCGCCGCCTGGTGACGCTCATGAGTAGAGTGGCCATATTTTTTTGACTGGAAATCAAAGATTAAAACTCCTAGAACAATTTTCTTTTCAAATTTATGGGGGCTGACCGAATGAATTTTTTTTGTATACTCCCCTCCCCCCCTCCACACAAACCACCCCTAAACTGGTGGCCCAGCTCTGGGTCCAGGTATCAATGTAGCCCCCCCCCCCCCCCCCCCCCCCCCGCCTTTATGCCAAATAGACCCACGTATTGGTATTTTTTGTGAACGGAATTTCCCGAGTTGGAAGCCACGGGTCGCCAATTCTTGATTTCCACAAATATTTCTACAATCAGTCCAATGTATAGGCCCCAGGGACCTCTTATTTAAAATTACCGGAGGGATCACAAAATATTAATGAGCTCGCGCGCGGTGAATTTCAGAGATTTAGTCACATGCACCCTGGTGACTTCTATTTGTGTGGCGCGCCCTCTATCGACATAAAATAAGTCGAATTTTCGGACAATTAATGCGTGTGCGGCTCATTAACCCTGAAAACACAGTTTCTCCTTCTTCCTTTGAGCAGATGTAGGATAGAGCTATTACTCCAGCTTTCAAACCTAATAAGTCACATCGATTTCAAACAGTGTTGACTGGTAGTCGAACGGCCGAGTGGTTAGGCTCCTCGTCTGCGGGGTTCCATCGCCTGGGTTCGAGTCTCCGTTCTGCCCGACGTCATTTTTTTCCCAGTTTTAACGCGCGCGATTTCGCAATCTTATCTATAAAAGAATTAATTTGATCGTCTTCAATCACCAACCGGAGTTAGCTCAGCGGCTTAATTCGTCAGGCTGGTACTGTCCGCGGAGTTCAGGTGTGCACCTTAGTATAGGGACGGAGCTCGTTTGCTTGCATAGGCGGCAAGAGCTAGGGCCTCGCTCCGTCATTCCTCCCTTTACGGTGCGTGGCCTACGGGTTACATGAACATGGACAGGGAAGGATGTGTGGTGGGCCGGGAATCCTAGAACCCAAAAGAGTCCTATATGGGTGGTCGTTCAATGAGTAAAGTCATGGGTTCGATCCCCTGAATGCTTGGTCAACACCACATAACTTTTTTTTCTTCATTCTACACTGGAGCTATTACTCCAGTTTTCAAACATAAGTCACATCGATTTGAAACAATGTCGACTGGTAGTCCAATGGCCGAGTTGTTAGGCTCCTCGTTTGCGGGGGTCCTCGTCCTGGCGGATGCTTTATTTTCTTTTTTTCCCCGCAGTTTTTTAACGCGCGCAATTTCGCAATCTTATCTTTAAAAGAATTAAATTATAGTCTTCAATTACCAACCGGAGTTAGCTCAACGGCTTAATTCGCCAAGGTGAAGAGTCCTATATGGTAGTCGGTCAATGTACGCAAGCTGGTTGTGTTGGCTCTGATGTGTCGCTCGACGTTACAATACATTTGAATGCTATGTTTGTGAAAGTGCAAACGTACAATGTAGGGGACCCCGCTTGCAAATCGACTTGTAATTTCTAAATCCATTTCGATGTCACCCTTGGACTTTCACAAGATGTGGAATAGAGAATAACACGATTTTTAAATTTCTTGAATTTTCTATGCATAGTTTTCTTTAGCCTTGATCAAGGCGTCATTAGCCGTCCATACGTACATATACGTACATCGATGCCACGATGCTCGAAATTTCGTAGGACTGTCTTGCGACGACCCCTGATGACCCACGATCTGCCCAAATTTTATGTCGTGTCGTGGAACAAATGCGTCGTGGGTTCGTTGTGACCAGGCCTTACCACGACAACATTTCGTTGTGACCGGGGTTTATTAACACAGAGCCCTTTGGGTGAAACGGAGCAAATCAATTCCCGTAGACCTAAGGGCTAAAACGCCTGTACTTTCATGATCTTATTAAAATACTTAGAACTCTCACGTGTTCAGGGACTACAGAAACATGACGACCAGCATGTCATATTCTTTTCAATTTTTGGTGGGTTGACCGATGATTTTTTTGGATAAATTCTTACCCAAGTGCAAACAAGACAATTTTATTTAAACTTTCAAATTTCCAATGAAAAATATATATTGCCACCCTACTGCCGAGTGTCGCGAGGCAGCGCCGTTTGTCTGATTTTGTGTTGTTTCCTTTGAGCCCGCGCTTTGCTGGTGGTTCCACTACACTAAATACGGCGCTCATTGTAACCAACACAAAAATTGAAAGAAAGAGCGCCGCCTGGTGACGCTCATGAGTAGAGTGGCCATATTTTTTTGACTGGAAATCAAAGATTAAAACTCCTAGAACAATTTTCTTTTCAAATTTATGGGGGCTGACCGAATGAATTTTTTTTTATACTCCCCTCCCCCCCTCCACACAAACCACCCCTAAACTGGTGGCCCAGCTCTGGGTCCAGGTATCAATGTAACCCCCCCCCCCCCCCGCCTTTATGCCAAATAGACCCACGTATTGGTATTTTTTGTGAACGGAATTTCCCGAGTTGGAAGCCACGGGTCGCCAATTCTTGATTTCCACAAATATTTCTACAATCAGTCCAATGTATAGGCCCCAGGGACCTCTTATTTAAAATTACCGGAGGGATCACAAAATATTAATGAGCTCGCGCGCGGTGAATTTCAGAGATTTAGTCACATGCACCCTGGTGACTTCTATTTGTGTGGCGCGCCCTCTATCGACATAAAATAAGTCGAATTTTCGGACAATTAATGCGTGTGCGGCTCATTAACCCTGAAAACACAGTTTCTCCTTCTTCCTTTGAGCAGATGTAGGATAGAGCTATTACTCCAGCTTCCAAACCTAATAAGTCACATCGATTTCAAACAGTGTTGACTGGTAGTCGAACGGCCGAGTGGTTAGGCTCCTCGTCTGCGGGGTTCCATCGCCTGGGTTCGAGTCCCCGTTCTGCCCGACGTCATTTTTCCCCCAGTTTTAACGCGCGCGATTTCGCAATCTTATCTATAAAAGAATTAATTTGATCGTCTTCAATCACCAACCGGAGTTAGCTCAGCGGCTTAATTCGTCAGGCTGGTACTGTCCGCGGAGTTCAGGTGTGCACCTTAGTATAGGGACGGAGCTCGTTTGCTTGCATAGGCGGCAAGAGCTAGGGCCTCGCTCCGTCAGTCCTCCCTTTACGGTGCGCGAAATTATTTTCCCCACTATGGGAAAGGGTAAATGGGCGTTTCTACACCCCTCGCGTCATGATTATTCAGTAGTTTCAACAATAATACTAAAATATATTGTTATTGCTCAGTCAACTAGTTACACGTAGGCCAGAGGTACATTAAAGCACTTAGAAAAACGGCTTCTGTCGACCTCTCCCAGTAGCCAAGTAGATAATGGGTTAGGTTATAGATCGTAAGATTGGGGTTCGAGTTCTCATGAGTTCGATTGTGCTCATTTTTCATTGACTATTTTTGTATTGTAAGTTTATTGTGGGATGAGTTTAATTTGAGGGGAAGCAAGGTTCTAAGAACCTAAGTGTCTTCCATTCAGTGTGGTCTAGACACGCCCAGTTATGATAATTGGCCTTTACCATGTTGGGAAAAAAAATCACGCTTACGGTGCGTGGCCTACGGGTTACATGAACATGGACACGGAAGGATGTGTGGTGGGCCGGGAATCCTAGAACCCAAAAGAGTCCTATATGGGTGGTCGTTCAATGAGTAAAGTCATGGGTTCGATCCCCTGAATGCTTGGTCAACACCACATAACTTTTTTTTCTTCATTCTACACTGGAGCTATTACTCCAGTTTTCAAACATAAGTCACATCGATTTGAAACAATGTCGACTGGTAGTCCAATGGCCGAGTGGTTAGGCTCCTCGTTTGCGGGGGTCCTCGTCCTGGCGGATGCTTTATTTTCTTTTTTTCCCCGCAGTTTTTTAACGCGCGCAATTTCGCAATCTTATCTTTAAAAGAATTAAATTATAGTCTTCAATTACCAACCGGAGTTAGCTCAACGGCTTAATTCGCCAAGGTGAAGAGTCCTATATGGTAGTCGGTCAATGTACGCAAGCTGGTTGTGTTGACTCTGATGTGTCGCTCGACGTTACAATACATTTGAATGCTATGTTTGTGAAAGTGCAAACGTACAATGTAGGGGACCCCGCTTGCAAATCGACTTGTAATTTCTAAATCCATTTTGATGTCACCCTTGGACTTTCACAAGATGTGGAAGAGAGAATAACACGATTTTTAAATTTCTTGAATTTCTTGAAACTGGTGGCCCAGCTCTGGGTCCAGGTATCAATGTAGCCCCCCCCCCCCCCCCCCCCCCCGCCTTTATGCCAAATAGACCCACGTATTGGTATTTTTTGTGAACGGAATTTCCCGAGTTGGAAGCCACGGGTCGCCAATTCTTGATTTCCACAAATATTTCTACAATCAGTCCAATGTATAGGCCCCAGGGACCTCTTATTTAAAATTACCGGAGGGATCACAAAATATTAATGAGCTCGCGCGCGGTGAATTTCAGAGATTTAGTCACATGCACCCTGGTGACTTCTATTTGTGTGGCGCGCCCTCTATCGACATAAAATAAGTCGAATTTTCGGACAATTAATGCGTGGGCGGCTCATTAACCCTGAAAACACAGTTTCTCCTTCTTCCTTTCAGCAGATGTAGGATATAGAGCTATTACTCCAGCTTCCAAACCTATTAAGTCACATCGATTTCAAACAGTGTTGACTGGTAGTCGAACGGCCGAGTGGTTAGGCTCCTCGTCTGCGGGGTTCCATCGCCTGGGTTCGAGTCCCCGTTCTGCCCGACGTCATTTTTTTCCCAGTTTTAACGCGCGCGATTTCGCAATCTTATCTATAAAAGAATTATTTTGATCGTCTTCAATCACCAACCGGAGTTAGCTCAGCGGCTTAATTCGTCAGGCTGGTACTGTCCGCGGAGTTCAGGTGCGCACCTTAGTATAGGGACGGAGCTCGTTTGCTTGCATAGGCGGCAAGAGCTAGGGCCTCGCTCCGTCAGTCCTCCCTTTACGGTGCGTGGCCTACGGGTTACATGAACATGGACAGGGAAGGATGTGTGGTGGGCCGGGAATCCTAGAACCCAAAAGAGTCCTATATGGGTGGTCGTTCAATGAGTAAAGTCATGGGTTCGATCCCCTGAATGCTTGGTCAACACCACATAACTTTTTTTTCTTCATTCTACACTGGAGCTATTACTCCAGTTTTCAAACATAAGTCACATCGATTTGAAACAATGTCGACTGGTAGTCCAATGGCCGAGTTGTTAGGCTCCTCGTTTGCGGGGGTCCTCGTCCTGGCCGATGCTTTATTTTCTTTTTTTCCCCGCAGTTTTTTAACGCGCGCAATTTCGCAATCTTATCTTTAAAAGAATTAAATTATAGTCTTCAATTACCAACCGGAGTTAGCTCAACGGCTTAATTCGCCAAAGTGAAGAGTCCTATATGGGAGTCGGTCAATGTACGCAAGCTGGTTGCGTTGGCTCTGATGTGTCGCTCGACGTTACAATACATTTGAATGCTATGTTTGTGAAAGTGCAAACGTACAATGTAGGGGACCCCGCTTGCAAATCGACTTGTAATTTCTAAATCCATTTCGATGCCACCTTGGACTTTCACAAGATGTGGAATAGAGAATAACACGATTTTTAAATTTCTTGAATTTTCTATGCATAGTTTTCTTTAGCCTTGATCAAGGCGTCATTAGCCGTCCGTACGTACATATACGTACATCGATGCCACGATGCTCGAAATGTCGTAGGACTGTCTTGCGACGACCCCTGATGACCCACGATCTGCCCAAATTTTATGTCGTGTCGTGGAACAAATACGTCATGGGTTCGTTGTGACCAGGCCTTACCACGACAACATTTCGTTGTGACCGGGGTTTATTAACACAGAGCCCTTTGGGTGAAACGGAGCAAATCAATTCCCGTAGACCTAAGGGCTAAAACGCCTGTACTTTCATGATCTTATTAAAATACTTAGAACTCTCACGTGTTCAGGGACTACAGAAACATGACGACCAGCATGTCATATTCTTTTCAATTTTTGGTGGGTTGACCGATGATTTTTTTTGATAAATTCTTACCCAAGTGCAAACAAGACAATTTTATTTAAACTTTCAAATTTCCAATGAAAAATATATATTGCCACCCTACTGCCGAGTGTCGCGAGGCAGCGCCGTTTGTCTGATTTTGTGTTGTTTCCTTTGAGCCCGCGCTTTGCTGGTGGTTCCACTACACTAAATACGGCGCTCATTGTAACCAACACAAAAATTGAAAGAAAGAGCGCCGCCTGGTGACGCTCATGAGTAGAGTGGCCATATTTTTTTGACTGGAAATCAAAGATTAAAACTCCTAGAACAATTTTCTTTTCAAATTTATGGGGGCTGACCGAATGAATTTTTTTTTATACTCCCCTCCCCCCCTCCACACAAACCACCCCTAAACTGGTGGCCCAGCTCTGGGTCCAGGTATCAATGTAGCCCCCCCCCCCCCCCCCCCCCCCGCCTTTATGCCAAATAGACCCACGTATTGGTATTTTTTGTGAACGGAATTTCCCGAGTTGGAAGCCACGGGTCGCCAATTCTTGATTTCCACAAATATTTCTACAATCAGTCCAATGTATAGGCCCCAGGGACCTCTTATTTAAAATTACCGGAGGGATCACAAAATATTAATGAGCTCGCGCGCGGTGAATTTCAGAGATTTAGTCACATGCACCCTGGTGACTTCTATTTGTGTGGCGCGCCCTCTATCGACATAAAATAAGTCGAATTTTCGGACAATATTAATGCGTGTGCGGCTCATTAACCCTGAAAACACAGTTTCTCCTTCTTCCTTTGAGCAGATGTAGGATAGAGCTATTACTCCAGCTTCCAAACCTAATAAGTCACATCGATTTCAAACAGTGTTGACTGGTAGTCGAACGGCCGAGTGGTTAGGCTCCTCGTCTGCGGGGTTCCATCGCCTGGGTTCGAGTCCCCGTTCTGCCCGACGTCATTTTTTTCCCAGTTTTAACGCGCGCGATTTCGCAATCTTATCTATAAAAGAATTAATTTGATCGTCTTCAATCACCAACCGGAGTTAGCTCAGCGGCTTAATTCGTCAGGCTGGTACTGTCCGCGGAGTTCAGGTGCGCACCTTAGTATAGGGACGGAGCTCGTTTGCTTGCATAGGCGGCAAGAGCTAGGGCCTCGCCCCGTCAGTCCTCCCTTTACGGTGCGTGGCCTACGGGTTACATGAACATGGACAGGGAAGGATGTGTGGTGGGCCGGGAATCCTAGAACCCAAAAGAGTCCTATATGGGTGGTCGTTCAATGAGTAAAGTCATGGGTTCGATCCCCTGAATGCTTGGTCAACACCACATAACTTTTTTTTCTTCATTCTACACTGGAGCTATTACTCCAGTTTTCAAACATAAGTCACATCGATTTGAAACAATGTCGACTGGTAGTCCAATGGCCGAGTGGTTAGGCTCCTCGTTTGCGGGGGTCCTCGTCCTGGCGGATGCTTTATTTTCTTTTTTTCCCCGCAGTTTTTTAACGCGCGCAATTTCGCAATCTTATCTTTAAAAGAATTAAATTATAGTCTTCAATTACCAACCGGAGTTAGCTCAACGGCTTAATTCGCCAAGGTGAAGAGTCCTATATGGTAGTCGGTCAATGTACGCAAGCTGGTTGTGTTGGCTCTGATGTGTCGCTCGACGTTACAATACATTTTAATGCTATGTTTGTGAAAGTGCAAACGTACAATGTAGGGGACCCCGCTTGCAAATCGACTTGTAATTTCTAAATCCATTTCGATGCCACCCTTGGACTTTCACAAGATGTGGAAGAGAGAATAACACGATTTTTAAATATCTTGAATTTCTTGAAACTGGTGGCCCAGCTCTGGGTCCAGGTATCAATGTAGCCCCCCCCCCCGCCTTTATGCCAAATAGACCCACGTATTGGTATTTTTTGTGAACGGAATTTCCCGAGTTGGAAGCCACGGGTCGCCAATTCTTGATTTCCACAAATATTTCTACAATCAGTCCAATGTATAGGCCCCAGGGACCTCTTATTTAAAATTACCAGAGGGATCACAAAATATTAATGAGCTCGCGCGCGGTGATTTTCAGAGATTTAGTCACATGCACCCTGGTGACTTCTATTTGTGTGGCGCGCCCTCTATCGACATAAAATAAGTCGAATTTTGGACAATTAATGCGTGGGCGGCTCATTAACCCTAAAAACACAGTTTCTCCTTCTTCCTTTGAGCAGATGTAGGATAGAGCTATAACTCCAGCTTCCAAACCTATTAAGTCACATCGATTTCAAACAGTGTTGACTGGTAGTGGAACGGCCGAGTGGTTAGGCTCCTCGTCTGCGGGGTTCCATCGCCTGGGTTCGAGTCCCCGTTCTGCCCGACGTCATTTTTTCCCCAGTTTTAACGCGCGTGATTTCGCAATCTTATCTATAAAAGAATTAATTTGATCGTCTTCAATCACCAACCGGAGTTAGCTCAGCGGTTTAATTCGTCAGGCTGGTACTGTCCGCGGAGTTCAGGTGTGCACCTTAGTATAGGGACGGAGCTCGTTTGCTTGCATAGGCGGCAAGAGCTAGGGCCTCGCTCCGTCAGTCCTCCCTTTACGGTGCGTGGCCTACAGGTTACATGAACATGGACAGGGAAGGATGTGCGGTGGGCCGGGAATCCTAGAACCCAAAAGAGTCCTATATGGGTGGTCGTTCAATGAGTAAAGTCATGGGTTCGATCCTCTGAATGCCCGTGGTTCGAAATTCTTTCAATTTTTTTTTGTCAGTTTTAGTTTCAACATTTTGCACACGTTTTCCTTTTTGGAAAATGTATCGCAGCATATATCTATATACACTCATTATGATTACTTATCTATAAATTTGTAATTAAATGCGCACCAAGGATAAGTACCTCTGCGCTTATAAAACCGCTGACGTGGAACAGGTATGGGACAACTTATTCTTCTCCTTATAACCTAGGCAACTAGGCAAAAGGACACAGGGTGATATCTATAGACATGAAACCCGCCCGTTTATTACCTGCAGGCAAACAAAAGACGCTAATCGATCGAGTATCTCGATATCTCGATATTAAAAAGGCAGTTATGCTGGAGAATTGTGAACGACATTTAATAAATTGACTTCCATACAAACCAATTCCACACAATAGCTATTGTCACGGTTACTGTGGAAACCTAGGACGACCAACGGTAATTTTGTAGACGTGACCAATGCTCATCATACCGTACCAGGGTGCGGTTTATGTTTTGACGTAGATACTAAAGTGAGGAACTGCTGGCTGGAAATGAAAAACCCGCGTAAAATGTTGGTGTTGGTTTTAGCTTTTGGGTTTCTTATTTTCCTATCTTTGCAACCAGTACAAGGGAAGATGTGTAGCGCCATGATCAAGGCTGCTACCGGTGATAATCTGACCACGTTTCGTGACAAGGCTTTCGCGGCTTTCAGAACCGAGTGCCGTGATAAACGAGGCAATCTAGACGACACCAAATGTAAGTGATTCTTAAGCACTTTATTAAAATGCATTTCCAAGCCCAACTGAATTAAGAGAAGACTGGACATTGTTAGTGGTTAATTATAGCAAGTTGCTTATACATAACAAATCGGGAGCTAAGCACTATAAACAGTCTTATTAGAAGACTATTATATAACATTTTGGAGTCTAAAACTCTATAAAAAAATTGGCAGAAAAAACCCAAGATTTTCTAAAATGCCATGATTGCCAACATTATTGAAACATAAAAAGATTCCCTATAGCTTCCTTGAAAAGCCCTATTGGGTTGGAAAGCAGTAAACAAAATCGAATCGAATTATGCGATCAACTTGTCCCCCTCATTAGCGTTGGTTTTCGTAACAAAGAATGATGGAGTGATTGACAGATTCCCTATAGCTTCCTTGAAAAGCCCTATTGGGTTGGAAAGCAGTAAACAAAATCGCATCGAATTATGCGATCAACTTGTACCCCTGCGCTCCGAAAAAACCTCATAAAAACAAGAACCAAACATGATTATTCCCCCCCCCCCCCCCCCCCCCGCAATTTTCTTTATATATATATATATATATATATGTATAAATAAATAGTTCACCTTTTTTGGCTTCGAGGATTTAGGCCTACTGCTTTGTCATTAATTTCCACCACCGAAATCGATTAAGTGGATTGAAACGAACATCAAAAGGCATAAAGGTAGATTATGCAAGATAATTAATCAAGGGAAAAGTTTACCCACATCGTCTTTTCAGTTGTTCTACGAGGGCAAATGATACAAATTATAGAATTAAAAACACATGTCACTCAAACTACACACAAACGGGATGAGCACTCACGACTTTAAATGATACAATTATCCAGGGGGCGAGTCGGTCAGGGGGCGAGTCGGTCAGGGGGCGAGTCGGTCAGGGGGCGAGTCGGTCAGGGGGCGAGTCGGTCAGGGGGCGAGTCGGTCAGGGGGCGAGTCGGTCAGGGGGCGAGTCGGTCAGGGGGCGAGTCGGTCAGGGGGCGAGTCGGTCAGGGGGCGAGTCGGTCAGGGGGCGAGTCGGTCAGGGGGCGAGTCGGTCAGGGGGCGAGTCGGTCAGGGGGCGAGTCGGTCAGGGGGCGAGTCGGTCAGGGGGCGAGTCGGTCAGGGGGCGAGTCGGTCAGGGGGCGAGTCGGTCAGGGGGCGAGTCGGTCAGGGGGCGAGTCGGTCAGGGGGCGAGTCGGCCAGGGGGCAAGTCGGCCAGGGGGCGAGTCGGTCAGGAGGCGAGTCGGCCAGGGAGTCGGTCAGGGGGGGGGGGGGGGAGTCGGTCAGGGGGCGAGTTAGTAAGGCGCAAGTCGGTCAGGGGGCGAGTCGGTAAGGGGCGAGTCGGTCAGGGGTGAGTTGACCTGACACCGTATAAACAACAGTATGTAATATTCATAGATTAATTGCTATTCTGATGCCACACGTCGACGCACGGCAAAGAAAAGATAAAACAACTTCATTTGAAGCTATGTGAGTACTTAGGAGGAAGACTATGCAATAACCAATACAGCTTTATAAATATTTTAAAATGATTAAACAAGAACAACATAAAGCACTTTAAATTTTTACAATGTGTTATATTTGAAATATGTGTTATATATTATTTTTACGATTTATATATTTGTTGGATTTTCCGTTTTACGTCTTTTGCAGTCTGTTAAAAACTAACAATATTATTGGGTTTACAGTGCTGAAATTAGTGGGAATAGAGTCCTTGCTTGTACGTCTACCTAATCTGAAATTTAAGATATTACATTTTATGCTTTTCAAGATAGCAGCAGGCAGCCATCTTGGATTTCAAGCTCAGAATGACCTCCAAAATTAAAACTAACAATTTCAATGAGTTTGTCATGTCAAATCGGTGGAATAGGACACCTCATTTGTATTTCTACCCAATATTTTTGGAACCTGAAATATTGAATGTTATGTTTTTTCAAAATGGCGTCGGCGGCCATTTTGAATATCACGCTCTGGCGGAGTTAGCCGTCACATTTGAGAGGGGCATAGGAGCTCATTTTGTTTCTCTAAAATGGTTCAGGTAGTCAAATCAAGCATACAAAACTTAGGAAGAAAATGGTCACGGGGTCTAGGGATATGATCCTGCTAAGTGGAGGATCATGATCTTCATCGATGATCAGATTGATAACCTCGCCGAGGATCATGAGAGGGAGGTGTGTCTGGAACTAGATGAGGTCATGGGTCAAATATGTTTATTGATAAGAATGGGGATTAGATATATAAGAAGACACGGGTCCAGTAGTTTAATTAATTGTAGAGGGAAATTAAAAATAAAATACCATGATTAAGTTATATCTTTGATACGCTTTTTCGAAACATTGGCAAAATTCATAAACTCAGTCTATCACTTACCAATTAAATAGTTGTAGAGACTCAAGACATGGAAAGAAACACAATATCGAGCTGAATTCGCATTCATAATTATTTTATTTCACACACAGAAAAACAATAACTGGATACGTCAGAGTTTACCTTGTTTGCATTATGTTCAATATTTAAATTTGTGATATACTTGTTTGTATAAGCACATGTACTTTCTTGTTGGGCTATAAGTGTAGTTGATTTATGCTGCCCCCCACAAAAAAACACCAAAACAACAACAACAACACAAAACACACAAAAACAAAACCACACCGAATAATTGCCTTTGTGGTTTGTTTGAAATGTATGCATTTTAGTGCTTATGATGTTTGGTTCAATACATAGGTGATCAGTCAAGAAACTACAATCCAAGTTTGATCGTTACAGCTTACAAATAAATAAAACACAACACAATTAGTTTGTATTTGTGTTTACAACATAAACATTAACTTACATTTATATTATCGATAACCTTACTTTTCTGGTATAAATTAATCTCAGTATACATGAACAAATAATACAATAACACAATACTTAACTTTAAATTAACAAAAACGTTTATCATTCTTGAACATTTAAAGGGTCCTAGAAATGTGGTTTTTATTAGTTTAAATGAAAGATTATAATTAATTGAGTGATTTTCAGTTTATAACAGTTTTATTTTTGGGTAATTAATATGAGAAAAAAAATAATAAAGTGCTTTGGGGGACCGGCCCCGCCTCTATAATGGTAGCTTATTAACATGTAAAATTTGCATAATTGTGACGTATGTTCGGGAAGACTTCGACGTCGCGACCAGCGTGCCCTTGTATGCATGCATCATGTGCCACGCGTCATTCAGTTGATGGTCGACTCAAGTTATTGTCAAAGGAATTGTTCCGAGTTTTCTTATTTAAAAGAAGAATGCCAGCCAGATGTGTTGCTGCAGGTATGGCGTGAGCATGCACACATTTCCAACTGATCCAAAATATAGACGGATTTGGACTGCCAAAGTCCGGCTGACTCGGGCGAAGTGGACAGGCCCGACCGTACAGTGTGTACATGTACATTGTACATGTACATGTATACATGTACGCGGATCGCATGATGCACGCACACCGTGAAGCGGCATTGTACGGGGCTTATCTAGTGTCCAGACGTATTGTCATCTACCAGACTATAATGTTGTTTCTTTTGGGGGGTTGCCGAATGTTCGTCACGAACAGCGCCACCATTTGTCAGTGTTTGAACATGTTAATAAGGGGGCCAATTACATTTACGGTGATTAACCCCAATTAATGTCATTTTATACCATTTTATCACCCCTGGTCTTGTTACTTGCATACCAAGGCACATTTTAAATTATTAAACAGCAATTCTCCTCGAAAGGTCTGCGTAGAACCTTTAATATATTTCCAGACGTATGTTTGTAGTGTCATCAACGGTGGAAAAATACTCTGTTATCGGTTGGCGTCGAAAAAAATCAATAATAATCTTCACTGACATCTTCGGCATCATCATCATATTCTAGCTCCGTTTCGGATTCCGAATCATCTTCATCGACACCTTCGTCATCATAAATGTTTGCAAAATGAGCAATAAAGAGCAACAAATTTGCATCAAAATGAGTAAAATTAGCAAAAAAGAGCAACAGAATAAGTAAAATTAGCAATAAATAAACAGCAAGAAATGAGTAAAATGTGCAACAAATGCAAGGAATTAGTAACATGAGCACCCTTAATGATCGGGAGACTACAATGCGATAGCGCACATTGAGGATGGCTGAACAGACTTTGTTTTCCTTCGATCGGGACTAGAAAGAATACATTGCAAAATTTAAAGTGATGTAACTTTTTAATACAAGCTTGTTTTTACCCACTTTTTTCGTCATTGTTTTTGTCTTATCACAAGCTTCTAAACATGCGCACCAGAACCTATATTCGCGCAAATCGTGAAATTTGTCGTAAATATTGACGTCAATATTCACGACTGCGTATTCCCTCCAGGGCCACCATACTTAAGGGAGTTTTAATAAAAGGTTCTCCTCATGTACACGTGACGATATACCTGCATTTTATTTACATGTTGACTACAAGTCCTATGGTATAATTCTGTTTTGTATTTTTATTTTGGGGTGTCACACAGCTTGCTCGTTCACTTGGGAGGCGTCCTACCCTCGCGGTGTCAAGTTCATCTTGTCAAGTTCAGCCGCTGAGGGCGCCTTTCCGGTTGGACTTCGATGTGAAGACACGCACTGATGCTACAATAAATCTGGCGGAGGAAAATACAGAAGCGTCCGTCTTTGCCTTAATAAGTGAGTGTCAGTGAGCTATTGTTTGGTTACTCATTTGTGACCGGCTCTGCAAAAAGGGTATTAAGTCGTGCTGTACATTATTATGTAATGATCCACTCGACGTTGAGAGGGTAAACATTTCATAAAAATGTGATTTTAATTTGTTGTCATGAATGACGTCTTTAATACCTATTACCTACAATTTCAGGTTTCATTTAAAGCGGGAAAAAATACAGTTTAGTGTGCATCGTTCTGTTATACTACAACAGAGCTGGCTATTTCAAAGCCTGTTTTCTCGGTTGTGTAATTTGAACTCCAAGGAAGTAATCAATATGTAAACACGTCATATCTCCAAAATAGAGCTATGGTATATGCTTTCGTTTTGAGCTTTCCAACCATGTAGTAATTCAATTTCACATAATACCCTTTTTGTGGAGTGGGTCACATTTTGTCCCTTTTTCTTCTTCAAAGGGGGTGTATCGCAAGAGCCACAAGGCGTGCATAGAATCGAGTGTTATTTGGGTTTTTTTTTTTTTTTTTTTTTTTTGGGGGGGGGAGATGCAACCTTCATTCCGTTTTTTCCAAGCTTCCAAAACTTATTTGCCTTCAATATGCTTATTGCCCAAGTCCACGTAAATGAGTAATCGATTAGACAGAAACAAACACTTTCCTACCTAGTTTTATCGGTCCTACAACTTCTAGTGAGTTACCTATGAAACAAAAAATGCCATGCACGGAATGTTACACGGTGAACAAATCTTTAAGATGGCGTCACGTGACCCCTGATGTCGACCAGATCGTTGCAAATTCTAAGAAGCTGATTATTAGCATTCTGAAATGCGATAATTCAGGGGTTTGATGCAAACCAACGTTTACTGTGATTGGCCATTGAGAAATACACATAAATTAATAGTGATAATTTGAATACGCTCTCACCCTTTGTTTTTTCTATAGTCATAGGTGCCAGGTCGAACTCGAAGTCGATTATCCGAGCCTGTTATTCATGCCCTCATATGTTGTTGGGTGGGCGTTCAGAATACAACGAGGCAGGTATCGTCAGTGGCAATGAACGTCGCTCCTTCTGGGTAGAGTACAAACGGGGCATGGTGACCGTCGGCAAAGGAGGACAGGATGAGGCTTTCATGTAGTTGGACGCCGCTGCGCATCATCGTCGCAACATATCAACGCCGGTATACGTTGGTATAAGTTCTTGGAACTATGAACCAGCGGAATGGGTGTTCAGTCAATTCTGTGCCTAAAAACCAAAAGCATCCGGGTGAAATAAGGGTGATGTATAACAAGTTGAAAAGGCGGGCACAGTTCGTCCTGTTGAAATATAGTGGCGCCCATTGAACCGTTTACAGTGTAGTAGATGGCTGAGACGTGATAACATCACAGTTATTTTACACGTGTGCTTATGGAAGTCACCGTAGTGAAAAAAACAAGATACCGAGAAACAAATAGCGGGCGGGTGGAAAATTGGGGTAACGAGTTGAAGAAGGGCACACATAGATGTACTTATACACTTTTAACCACTTAATTATGTGGTGGTCGCCTCAACATAATCTGGCAATACTATTCGAGTATTGTCGCAAGATTCGAGTAATAGTCCTCACGTGTTATGTGGCGGCCGCCAGATAATTAAGTGGCGGTCACTGGATATTATGTGGCGGCCGTCACATAATTAGGTAGCGGCCGCCAAATAAATGGTACAACAAAATATTCTCGCGCGTTTGTAAACAATATATTCATTAGTATCTAGTGGCACTTTCCGTCTTCCGTATTAAACTGATATTGATGTCTGTTTTAGGTCTGTCGTAAAACATGTAGGTCTACATAAACAGCGACGTGATATCGTTTTCACCGTTTTCACGAACGGAAGAGCCTCGCGGGGATTTTGAAGAACAATTTAAGCGTTTTCGGAGATAATCGAAAGAGGATTATCTCCTTTTAAAACTGCCAAAATTTGCAGTAAGTAAACCTTCACATGATAATTTTAAGAGGTGAATTTTTACATGAACCAAGTAATTAGAATTGACACGGTGGTTAATCATCATTAATACAGTGTTTTAAAGCAAAATTGTGAAAGGAATCGAAATCGAAAAAAAATATAATTGTTGACATGTGTGGCTCTTCGTGAAAACGGTGATGATATTAAAGTCCATTAAGAATTGACAAGTACCCAGATATCTTTGTTAACCGAGACAAATTGTAGTGGCAATTTGTTTATGGGGACTCTAACTACCTCCCATAAATAAATTTACCAAAATCAACCTTGGGAAAACATGTTAATTATTTGTTTTAAATGCACAATGTATATTAAAAGGCACGTATTTTCGACACCTAAGGCACCATTTCAAAATTCGGAAGTGGGAACGGAAAGATAGCAGAACTCCTACTTCGATCCTGTCTGACCTATCGATAAGGCGAACGAAGTGGAACACAGAAGCCTAGTGTTTGGTGGTCAGGAGTATTACATAGGATTATAATAACTTGCGCTATGTATCCAAAGATCAACGGGCTGGTCACTTGACAGCTTGTGATAATGGTTTTGACTGGTGTTTTTTACAGGTTTTTAAAAATGTTTTTAGCACTATTACATTTTTTCGTGTACAGTTTTGATTGTTTTTGTTCATTGGTGTCTTGTTTAATTAAGTGCTTTTTTTTTTTTTTTGTCTTTGTGTTTGCTCTGTCTTGTTTGGTCTTGCTGTATATTTTCTTGTTTTATGTTTTGTCTCATGTTGTGCATTGTCTTGTCCTGTTTTGTTTGTTTGGTTTAGTTGTGTGCTTTTGTATCCTGACTTATGGGGCATTGTGTCGTGTCTTGTTTTGTTGTTTGTCTTGTCTTGATCTATTTTATTTTTTTAGAATATGTATAAATTCGTATATAGTGTGCAATGTTAATGTTTTAATTTTTAATTTTATAATTTTATTTTCACAATTTGATGTAGGGTGATAGTAATTGTTATTACTTTTGTTTTCTCAATGCCCATCTTTACTGTGATATTGTTCTTTATGGCATGAATATAATAATACTAATAATAATAAATACAATAATAATAATAATTTATTATTGTCATTTATTAATTTTACAGTTTAGGAGTTGCCCGTATCTACCTCCATCAGTGTTGCCACTGCTTGAAAGATCTGTAAAAGTATTATGTGAATGTACATGTATTTTATTAAGTTTACACTCGGTGTACTGATTTACATAGGCTTGAAAGATATTGAAAGATGTTGAAAAAAATCACGAGTGGTCACACTGACCTCCATACCCGTACTGTTAGTCGAACGTCGTTAACGGTTCAATCACAAAATGGCAACGAGGCTACGGCTATTGCACAGTCTTACAATGAATTTTGGAGTAACATTTCGATTATTTTTTAATGATAATGTATTGAATTACAACTAACAAACCGATAAAGACGTCAATATCATCAGGTATTTTGACTGGCTGTAAACAAACATTGCGTAACATCGTGCGGAAGATAATTCTTGTCAATTCTTACGTCATAATTTTGCAAAAACAAATTCAAACATCGCTTGAGGGCGCAATAATGACTTGCTCATAACTTCGACTGTGCTCATATAGTATTCACTTGAATTACTATACGCGCGAAGCTCATTAATCTTTTGTGATCCCTCAGGTAGTTTTGAATACACGGGACTGATTGTAGAAGTGTTTGCGGAGATCAAGTATTTGTGACTTGTGTTTTCCAGCTGGGGGAATTGTATTCACACCAACAAAAAGACCAACATGTGGGAATATTTGCCATAGAGGCGGGATTGACGACCATTTAAGGGGTGTTTAGGATTGACTTACTGCAACAAAAATTATATTCCTACTGAAATTAAAAAGGAAATTGCCCTAGGGGTCTTAATCTTTAATTTTCAGTGAAAAATACATTGCCACTCTTCCCCTAAGCGTCGCGGAGGCGGCGCTGTTTCTGTCTGATTTTGCGTTGTTTCCTACCGGCGCGTATTTTTGTGTACGTGCAGTGAGTGTACCCATCCATATCACACGTTACGCGCAAAATACACAGCGCCACCCACAGTTCAAGTCTGGCCAGATCACTTGTCCGGTAGCAATGCCAGTTGTACGCCGACTCGCCCCTTAGCCGACTCGCCCCCTGGATAATTGTTTCATTTAAATGTTTCCAAACTCCCTAAGGTGTGTGCAAAATCGTATCGAATTTAAAGGATTTGGGAGGGTTAGGGTCGTGAGTGCTCATCCCGTTTGTGTGGAGTTTAAGTTACATGTGTTTTTAAGTCCATAATTTGTGTGACTTAAAACAAAAATAAGTCCCACATGCGCGCTGTTTTGCCCTCATATAACAACTGAAAAGACGATGTAAACTTTGCCCTTGATTAATTATCATGCATAATCTCGATTACTTTTATCTGAGCTTTAGAAAATACCCTTTTCAAGATGTTCGTTTCAATCCACTTAATCGATTTCGGCCAAAAAAAAAGAATTTTGATTGAAAAAACATTGATTTTAGCAAAACATTGATTTCTGCCCGATTTGTTCCTTCGAATTATGTTTGACCATTTGTCCTTTTTCTACTTGTACGCTTAATGGTTTTCTGTGTTATTCATGCATCTGAATTAATTCACCTAATGTATAACATTTTCATGTTCAACTCATTATGGCGTAGGCCTATTTTTCGAAGCTGCTTCCACAAGAGGTAAACCATTTGTAGGCTCCTATTTAAAATATAATAATATTATTATTAGACCAACTAATTTTCCCATGCTGTGATGGTGGAAATTAATGACAAAGCAGTAGGCCTAAATCCTCGAAGCCAAAAAAGTTAAACTAAAAACTATTTATTTATACACATATATATATATATATATCAAAATTTGGGATGCTGCGTAGCACTGAAGAGCATAGAAAATGTGAAAATATAAATATAACAGTGCTCACCGGAAATAAGACCGAGCTTTCGGTGCGAATGCACCTTCTTCAGGGAGAATTATGGCTTGTTGTGATGTCCCGCTGGTAGAACAAACGCGGAGAAGGTGAACTCCGCGTTCATCCCGTCAGGTTGGAGCGTGCCCAGTTGGAACATCACACGCTGTTCCAAAGATCGGCGCTGCGTGTCCGACGATGCCGTGGAAACAACGCAGACGCTCATGTCCTTGGTGGAGTGAGATGGCGCGCCGAAGTGTTGGGCGACAGCCAGGCCGGGTTGTTTCAGCCGAACGCTTCGGAGATGCTCCGTAAAACGGTCGGCAAGTCGGCGCTTGGTTTCTCCAATATAAAGCAAGCCACAGCGAGTACACTTAATACAATAAACAAGATTAGTAGTGGTGCATTTGAAATGGCCGCGGATGTTGAAATGGCCTCGGGGACCAGTGATGGATGATGTATTGTCAACATGTGCACAAGTTTTGCACCTTGGACGCTTGCAGGGAACAGTTCTGAAGGGGCCGTTGTCGATGGTACAAGTGGTGCTGGGGAGTGTTGACCGAACAACATGGTTGCTGATGGAGCGGTCACGTCTAAAGGAACAGGGGGTTCGTACACTGTTAGAAAAGTAGTGTTACCCCAACACCGAAAAACAGTGTTCACTTCATTTGAACACTACTTTTCGGTATTCAAAACGGTGTTCACTTGATTGAACACCGTTTTCTGCTTTCAAAATGGTGTCCACCCAATTGAACACTATTTGTCGGTGTTCAAAATGGTGTTCACTTGATTGAACACCATTTTTTGGTGTTCAAAATGGTGTCCACCCACTGACCTCTATACATGGACAGATCCTCCATTGTTTCATTTTGAAGTCGGCATGCAGAGAAGTGCAACATGGCGTCACTGCTGTGAGCCAATGAAATGTCCAGGTGTAGAGTTCAGTTGGTTGGTAAATCCACTGACCTCTACAACTGGACATTTCATTGGCTCACAGCAGTGACGCCATGTTGCACTTCCAGTTCGCGCCGACTTCAAGTGTTAGCACAGCAGAATATGGACAATGATCTGTCCAGGTGTTGAGGTCAGTGTGTCCACCCAATTGAACACTATTTGCACTGCGGCGCGTGAGGGCGCAAGATAAGATACTGTCAGTGTTAAGTCTGGTTTCGTCATGGCCGGACGTGCTCGTCTAAGCTTCGCGGCCGGACCGCGCCGATAGCCAGCCTTGGGCCGTGTTTTACACCGCGGCATGGCAGCAACCTAGGATTCAAGAGGGGTCATTTTTGGGAAGGTTTTGTTATCCCAGTAAAAGTCAATCGCACTTGTGTTTGCGAGTTTGGACATTTGTGCTAGTTTGAAGACCCTTTCTTGAATTGTATGGAGAATTGAGGTAGGATCAAACCACTTTTTAATTTATTTTGTTGGTGCAGCTCAAAACTGAAGGAGCCCCCCCTTGAAAAGGGGCGTGTCGATTTGGTTTAGGGAGCCGTGCTCTGAGACAATTGTATTCCTATAGAAGTGCAGGTATTATTGTTTTACCTCACGTTTTGCGTTTGCTTCGGCAGAGTTTAGAAAATGTCTCCAGGGTGCGCCAGCATATAGGTTTGAACGCTTGCTATGCTTAGCGGTATAGAGTCTTCGTACTGAAGACAACCTTTGCACGGTTGGGAGTGGCTGCACTGATGCGTGACAATGGAATGTGAGAGCGCCACAATGGTCTATGCAAAAGGCTGGCCTATTTGTTTAACAATTAGGGCCAGGAATGCAGGGTTTAATATCGTGTCCAAATGAAGTTATGTTATTCAGGCTACTTAATGTTTGCATACGTTTTTAGCAATGAATTTTCAACAACAACAAAAAGACAGATGAAGACATTGTTCACCAGTAGAGGTATATCTCTTATCGCATTTAAAAATTCACTTTTGTATTGAATTCATATAATGCATTTTTACGTAGAATTCGCCGTGCGATTAAATCAGGTGTATAGTATATTGCAGTATATGCTGGTGTAGAGGCAGCCGCCCTATAGCTAGTCTTGGTGCAAGACGTTCTTGTTGAGTTAGTAAAACCATAAAACCATATGGCCTATGCACTCAACACTATACGCGTCGCGACTATTCCACCGATAGAGGGCGTATTCTGGAAGCCGCGAATCTGTCAAGAAGACCGTCTTGGTCAACTCGTTCAATCTGCCTGGAAAATTCCGGGCAGATTGAACGCATACCTGTGACGTACCTAATTTGCATAAACAGTTTATGTATTGCAGAACACGTGACGAGTCTTGTACCCAAACGACTTTCACTCTGACCATTAATGGTGTGCATTAATGATCTCTGTGTACATGTACATATAGATTATGGCCTTGTGTGTATGTGTATAATTAATTGGACTCGGCGAGGTTGAAAATTGCAGTATGCACGATGTAATCAAGACTTCAACACACAAGGAGAGTAATAAAATGGCGAAGAGTGTTGATGAGGCTCTAGATTTTGCAGCACAAAAGTTAGGATTCGGCAAGTTTAAAGACCATCAAACTTCAGCTCTCCGACAATTTGTACAGGGACACGACTTACTTATAAATTTACCAACAGGCTTTGGTAAAAGTGGTATTTTCCAGGCTGCACCAGTTGTTTTAGACTTTGTAAATAACGCCAGTGAAGACGACAAAGCTGTTGTCATCGTAATTCTGCCACTGAAAGCTCTCGCAGCAGACCAAATACATCGGGTTAACCAACTTGGATTGGAGGCTGTTGACATCACCTCAACTGATATTCCCGATGTTGTTTTGGAGGACTCGCATAAGTATTCAATTTTATTTGCAAGTCCAGAGTCACTATTTACAACAAAGGGAAAGGAGCTGCTGAAGTTGGTGCGGTCAAGATGCCGTGGTGTATTTGTTGACGAAAGCCATTGTGTAGCAAAGTGGTGAGTACTACTACGACTACTACTAGTACTAGACTACATCTAAATAGTAACTACAAAATACAGGTTTATGGTTATATTTAACGCTGACTTACACTGTTCATTTGTTGGGGAGATTGTTGATTTTTGTAATATTTTCGACCCATGTTGAATGCCACAGTTTTCAACAGTTTGTGAAAGGTTTTGTGTTTACGAGTTTGAATAATTATTATTGATACTATTTTTAATTTTATTAGCAAAAATAGTTAATGTGTCGATGTTTCGACCTTGAGGTAAATCTGGTCAACTCGTACCAAAAACGACTCGAACCCGAAAATTGTACGATACCCAAGTCAACTCGACTAATTTGAACTCGTACCCGAAATATTATACCTAAGTCAACTCGTCCTCATTATCCACTCATTAACCACTCGTACCGTCTGACGCATGTTGTATGCCGCTACATAACCAATACTATTAGAAATATTTTGTGTAATTTATAATTATTTTAAGGAGAAAAACATACACACAACACAGCAGTTATTGCAATTAAAGCATTAATGCCAGGTTTTCCTCTATCGAATATTGTGGTAGTCCAAGCATTAAATTATTAAAATGATTGATTTTTATTTATTTTTTTCAAAATCCACAGGGGCCATTCATCTGGACAAAGTGCGGCTTTCCGCAAAGTGTATGGTCAACTTGGTGAATTGCGTTCTACATTACAATCTTCAACATGTATGGTGGCAATGACAGCTACAGCTACTCTGAAAGTAAGACAGGTGATTATCAACAGCCTAGGAATGAGAAACTTTGGACTCATTGAGGAAAGCCCGGAACGTGTGAACATCAAATACACTGTTCTAAAGTCACCAAGCAAAAACTTGGATTTCATCTTCTCCTGGCTGGCAAACAACATTGCTGAAAAGGGTGTTTTGGCTGACAGAACCATTGTATACTGCCAGTCAAGGAAAAACGTGAGCGACCTATACACTTTGTTTGCTTCGCTGTTAAGTAAAGAAAATTACTGCCATTTTAACATGTACCATACCAACACCGAAAAAGATGTGCAGAAAAGAATTGTCAACAGCTTCTCAGAGAGAGACGGTGAAGTTCGTGTTCTGTTTGCTACAATCGCTTTCGGACTAGGCATCAATGTGCAAAATGTGCAAACCATAGTTATGGTTGGACACCCAACTGAGCTGGATGATGTCATACAGCTAAGTGGACGAGCTGGGCGGGATGGAACACAGAGTGTCTCCATTTTGATAGATTATCCTGGTGCTAGTGCTGGATTAAAAACCAGTGATGATATGAAGGCATTCTTGAAGGGGGACGTCTGCAGACGAGAAGTGATCAGAGCAAGCTTCCCAGCCAACAAGGAAACCACTGTAGTTGGACACAATTGTTGTGACATTTGTGCAGAATTATGCACTTGTCAGGAAGGAGACTGTAAAGTGCCATCTCCTTTTTCTGAGCAGCAGTTTAGGGACACTCTGACTCATGGTTTGTCCATGTCATCAGAGATGAGAGTTTTGTCCATCTCAGACAGTAAGATTCAGGAGGTAAGAGAGCAGCTTGACAGTCTGAGGGTGAGCCTCTTGACAGACAGCAGTAGTCATGTTTACACTGGTGAAGACTTAGCATGTGGCTTTTCTTTGGATACAATGAAAGAAATCATCAAAGAATGTAACATTGTATTTCCCTTTGACAAGTTTTATGAAAGATATACCTTCTCGCGCAAAGATATTTCTTTGGCAGCATGGAACATTGTAAAAGTGTGTGTATATAACGATTTTGACAGTGTTGACACTATCTCCGAAACTGATACAAATTCTAGTATTTCAGATGAGGAAGATGTGTTTTGTGGTGAGTATGAGGAACTGGGGTACAGCAGTGAGAGTGACTGAATAACTTATGGGAATGTTCAGTGCCGATAAATTTGCCTAAACAAAACCAAAGTCACAACCTTTTGAATTTATAAATTAGGTGATATCCTTTTTTATGAAACGTTTTGTGGGAGTAATTATGTTATTAATATTCTTGAACATGAACAATTTGAAATAAACATACTCTTCAAAAGCAATACAGTAACTTTTATTATCCCTTCATTAACATTTAGTGCTTAAAGAAAACCGTGATGTTAGGGAAAAAGTTCTGTTGCAGTAAAACATTTTTAACTTTAATTTTTATGGAATGGGCAATTACAGTTATTTAAATTGCACTGAGGAATTAAGTCCTCATACTATCTATCGATGATTAAAATTCAAACAACCACTTGATAACTGATAGATGATAATAATTGTGATAATAATTGATAGTTGATTTTTGTTATGCTTGATAAGTTATTAAAGGCAGTGGTAATTGTAGAAGACCAATATCCGCATTCTGTGTATTGACAACAAATGCATAAATAAAAAAACTGTGAAAATGTGGGTTCAATTAGTTATCTATTCTCTCTATTCTCTATTTTATTTCTCGGGAAACATCAACAAATGCACAGACCAAAATTACAAAGAAAACATAAAATAAAAGCTTTAGATGCAATGTACAAAACATAATAACCAAGACAAAGAAACATTGTTCCTGTCGAGGGGTTCTCCAAGCTGAATGAGATACAAGAAACAATTACAAGATGAAATTTAATTAAATAGTACGTTAAATAAAGTTCAGACCAAGTAAAGGTAAATATAATAAATTAACCCAAACATTTTTTTTATACTGTATACATATTTAAAAAAAAAATATATATATAATAAAAATATAAATATAAATAATAATTTAAAAAAAAAAAAAATTATAAAATAATAAATAAATAATAATAAATAAGTACAAAATATAGTATAAAAATAATAATAATAATTAGGTATTTCTTTAATTAAATAAACATTACATTCTTATCGACGCTGAAAGAAATAGTGGCACCCCGCCCCCTTAAAAACCTTGTTGCAAAGAATTGTTTGGTTTCAGATGCCTGAGAAAATGCTTTATGCCTGAAGCCTTTCTCAGATCAAAAATTGGGGTTGAAAATTATCGCATTACTACATTACTTCAAAGGGGGTAATTTCTAACAATGTTATACAATAACCAGCTCTCCAGTGCTCTTTACAAAGTAACTTTGATAACTTGTGGAGTAAATGCCAAAAGTATACCCTGCCTTCAACCAGTTGACTGCAAAATGTGTACATCACAAACATTTACATGTAACTCTAATTTTCAAAAAATAGACATTTAAGGCATCTAAGTAAGATAGTAAATTTAATACATCCTTAAATGATTTAACACAAAATGATGGTTTGATACATTTTGTGAGTTTGCTATTGTTGTTAAAGACGTTACTACATGTACACTGATGAAGCTTTCACTTCAATTGTATCTCAGGGAGTGATAATATGAACCGTTGGTTACCCCCCCCTCCCCCCCCCCCCCCCCCCCGAACAAAAAAGAAAAAAGAGAAACAAATGTAGTATGAGGGTTGTCACATTTTTAAAATACAGCACAGTCGCCAACCAAATTGAATGGGTTTAATAAGATAACCATGAGACACAGACAGTAAATGGAATAATCTCATGTAATCAATTGTTGATGCAGATTGTTAAGGATGCCTCTTAATTCATATACATAGGTGCTGTAACGCAAACACAGATAACATTGGCATTTCAAAAGCCCTGGGACCAATTTCTTAGAGATGCTTTAGCACAGAAAGTAGCTAAGCACAATAAAATTATGCTTACCAGAATATGGTTACCAACTAAATTGCCAAGTTACATGCACATTTCTGACTAGTGCCCTGCTAACATTTGATAAGCACAAAATCTGTAAGCAAAATTGTCTGCTTAAACAGCTCTATGAAATTGGGCCCAGGTACTAAAATGTAATCTCATGTTATGCCTTTTTTTTTATCAAGTTCGGAATATTAACATGTAGGTTTGTTTTTGTACATTATTACCGTTACGTAAGAGTTTTAGAGTCTTTTCATAACTTACATGAAACCTGTTTTTATAAACATTTTCTGTGAGTGACTACTAAAAGTATTTTCATTTGTCAATATTGTTGAACATGACAAAATTGAAATAAATATAATCTTTAAAAGCAATGCAGTAACTGTTATTATCCCCTCATTAACATTAAGTGCTAAAAGAGAACCGTGGTGTTGGGGTATTTTTTTTATTTGTAAATATTGTTGAATATGAGAGGATTGAAATAAACATACTCTTCAAAAGCAATGCAGTCACCAGTATTATCCCTTCTTTAACATTAAGTGTTTAAAGAGAACTGTGGTGTTTAGGGGAAAAGTCACATTTCACCTCTTGCCATCTGCTTTGTGGAAGATTTAATCCATTTATGAAGTTCTGTAACATTCAGTGTAGAAAGTACTGAGCAGGGGAAGTCAGGAAAATGGAAATGTTTCCTACCAGGTTGTGTATCAAAAACCTTATTTTGATACAGTTCCATAGCTAATGCTATTTGGTCTTTGGTGGTTTTTTTGGTGTGTTTTCCAGAGGGCTTCTTTACAAGTGCTTGCTGGTTGATTGAGGCAAGTAACTCATCACAGGCTTGTGCTGAGTGACTTATTCTATCAATACTCTTACTTGTGACTTTTCCCCTCAAACCAGCACAGTTCTCTTTAAACACTCGGTTTTGGTGTTCAATTTCGCGATCGACTTCAATGTTGTGTTTGGCTTTGCCTGCTTTATTGATGAATCTGTTCCACTTCAGTTCGTAAGCTAACCTTGGGGTAAGGAAACAATGAACTTGTGCCAGCAAGCGCAACACCTGGTAACTGTATTTCGGTTTCTTTGCAGCTTTGAAGTGCAGTAAAAGAAATTTGTACATCCTGATGACTCTTTCTCCATCGCCCATTTGCCGTGCATCATTAAAGTTCATGGCCAAGAGACAAAGGCTTAGTGCTGCTCGTGTGTAATTAAATAGTGCATCTTTACTTGGAGGTAGTCCTTCCTTCTGCTGTGTAGGCGGTTGAATTCCAGAGTGTTTTTGCTTCATGTGGTTTTTGAGGCCTCTCTGTGTCTGATATGTTTTCTTGCAACATGGACAAGACAACACTGGGGAATCTTTCCTCACTTCATCATTACTGGGAATTGCATAATTATCCACAATTTCTTCTAACACATTATAGACATACGGAGTTCTGTCTTTGTGTTTTTCATACACAAAATCATTGCGTGTCGGTTGATCTGATATTGCATCCAGTCCAAAGTACTCCATAGCAGCAGCAATAACAAGAGCAACAGTGTACTGTGAAATAAGATCAGCAGCCGCATTAATGTTCCTCATTGGGTCGCTGGTTACCTTGCGTGCTTCCAGAAAGTTCCTTGCTGCATACAATGTGCCTTTGTCTCCACTTGATGTGGTGTCATACAAATGTAACCATATCACCTGTTGAAAATATCAAAACACAAAATTAATTTTAACAATCACAACCTACATGTATATTGGTTTCATTTTTGTGGCATTTGCCCTAATTATTCGAGGCTTTCTTACATTTGACTCAATTATATTTCATGTAACTTTCTGTGAAAGTGTTTGTAAATGTTTGATTTTGTGTAAATTTATTTCCTTTAAAAAATGTGATTAAAACTGTGTTCCATTTTGATGTAACAAGGACACGTTCTTGTTATGCCAGTTTTGAAATATTTTTAAAGCCATTTTCAACACAAATTATTGTGCGATGAAAAAGAAAAAAAAGGGAAAGAAGTCTCCTTGAGATACATTTCTTCACATTGTGACATACCTGATAAAAATTGGCCAATGCATGGAAATCTGCTATGACAGGTACCATTCCTTCCAAACGTTGAGTGGGTGTTGTTGAGTTACATTGCTCCCTCTTGCAGGAGCTCTCTCTTTCACAACTCAACAGATCACCAGCACTGATTATTGGAGTAGGTGTCTCGGTATCATGGCCTGGTACATACTTGTGCAAGTGATGCATGATGTTAAATATTCCCTGTGCAGTATTCTCACTCTCCATGAGCACACCAAGGTTCACCTAATGATTTAACATTTAAAATGAAAAGATTTAAAAAACAAAATTCAAGATCGAAATTATCTTTTTTCATTTGTTTTTCCTCCTTCAATTTACTACTATGGATTTTATGATTTAGCTATGAGCTATTGCCAATAAAAGAAAAATTTGCACTTATTTCCAGCACTCAAAGAAAAACAGAAAACAAATGGAATTGAACAGGAAAACTGTGTTTAAATGTAGCTGGAAACATTTCTGTGGAGAATTAATACTGGTATGAACTTCTTAATCAGTGAAATAATACAATCAACGGATCTGATCATTTCTTTTTTGATGATTACAAATGTTATTTGTCAGTGCACTTGTTAATATTGAAAAACATGTTTTAAAAATTATTTTTATTATTTTATACATTCTAGGTCATAAACAGAACCACACATTTTTTCAAATGAAGGGCACTTTTATGAATGGAAAATCATATTTTGACTTCACTAGTACAAAAATGGTCAGCTTATTGGTAATCAGTTAGTATAGTTAGTATAAATCATTAAGTGTTTAATCAAGTACAAAAAGTAATTCGGTTTAAACACAAAAACATTATGCACTTACAATTTGTGATTTCTTGCTCATATCTGACATGTGTTCATGATGAGGTTGTTCTGGGACATGTCCACTGATCCACTTGAGGGCTGGAATATGACTGGAAATAATGTTCCCAATGAGCAACATCCACTCATGCTTGAGAGTTTTGTTGTCACTGAAAGTAGGCAGAAAATCTTCGACATTAATGGACGATACTGTTGAAATGGGTGCATCATTGGGCAAGTGATAACCCTCTACTCTGTTCTTGACTGCTATTGCATGAGCCATATGAAGATCAGTTCCATGCTTTTCACGAGAGGTGTGCCGAGGATGTATGACAAGATCAACATTGTCCATGATGACTTGAAACCCATGATCTGTCCTCTTTTCCTGATGATTTCTCCACTCCTCATCTGTTGATATGGCTTTGATAATTCTTTCTTCGGCATCTGCTTTAGACTTCTCCTCTGCCCACTTCTTTGTTTCACTATCAAAGTCTGATCCAAAATCAACTTGCCGTTGCAAGGTTGTGGAGTAGCTAGAGCAAACAAATCTGGCACAAAGGTGGCTAAAGGCAGACTTTTTGGCACCACTCTGTTTTAATATCAAAGATGTCAGGACCTGGTGAGTGTTCATGGTTTGTGAATGACAGTTGAGGAGAATTCCTGCTGCCGTTGTGATTCCTGGGATGAGTGTTTCCTGTGTTTTTCGGACATTTCTTTGCAATCCCGGACTTTCTGCAGCTGCATGCAAGACTGCAGACAACAGAGGGGACCTGTCTTGGAGTTCCTGTTGTTGTTCAGCATAGCTGAATTTCTGGAGATCTTTCAGACTTGAACCACGGAACAGAGACGGGTTGTCAGGATTGCACAAATTAGTCACTTCTTTGACTACAGTGTTGACCAGTGCAAATCTAAATTCTTCTTTAGCTTCTTCCGATTGTACAACAATGCTTAGTGCTCGCCGTCTGTCTCCTGCACAAAGTGCAGCAGCAACATCAATCCACATTCCAGTCAGATCCTTCCTTTCTACTTGATGTTCATAGTGCATTGTCACCTAGTGTGAAGATAAAGAAATATAAGACACAATTAAGCTTTACTACTCTGTAGTGAGACATTAAACCATAAAATGAGGAAAATATGTTGATAAACAAACTCAATGGGCACGAACTGTTGTTGCCACAGATGAAACTTAGAAGTATTTTTTTCTCCATTTGTCATCTGTTTCAGATTCATTTCTTGCCAGAATTATGTTTTTGTTTGTTCTCACTCCTCTGGTTTTCCTCAACCCCCGCCCCCCTTTCACATTACTCCTATTCATACTTCTTTGTTAGTTCTTCCCTTTGATCTCCACCCTGGACCCCCTTCCTTGTGGCTTAACCCCTTCTGTTTTTGTTCTTACCCCGCCTTTGATCCTACCCACACTGACCCCACCCTTTAATCCCTCAGCCTAATCCTCCTTTTGTTGTTTGTTCCATTGAACTCTTTTGGGTTTTTTCAGCATCCATAATTTTCATCATTCTGTATGTTACCTAGATACATATGTTTGTTTCTTGTACTCAGCCATTTAGTCTCTAAAGAAGATCTTGTTAAGATCGAAATATTAGGCCCCTCTTAACTTATTTGATTTGTATATTTCAGGTCATTCCAGCCAGTAAGCAGTTTGCAGCAGTTTTAATCTTATTCACTTTATTGTCAACATAGAGCAGTAGTTGTGTCAGTAGTAAAGCTGTGTAAATCAGTCAAAAGTTGTTTCGGAGCCTGTACAATCAGCTTTGTTAGGGAGCCTGTATAATCAGCTTTACAATTGCTCTACACAATAAACAAACAGTCTAGTAAACACACATGAGTTGACAAGAAATCATTCTTCTGCTATCTGTATCAAAACCACATGGGAATCGATCTGCTTTACAAGAACATTTTGGCTGTGAATTAATTGAACTACTGTGTAATCAGAAATTGTGCTCTTGAGCTGAGTCAAGTTACACACCAAAGTTCTATCAATTGCCTTAAATTGCAAATATTATTCCGATGTTGCATTATGTGCTGACATCAATCAGCATTATAACTTTCAGTGCTGTGAAGAATGTTTCCTGACATTTAACAATGAGTTTAAACAAATTTCTGTAACAACTGGGTTATATGTACACAGTGTATACATTTAATTTGTAGTTCAAATCAAGTATTCCTGCCAGAGTACCTTTTCAATGACCAGCATAACAAACGATGCATATTATATAGTCAAAAGCAAAGACACAGATAGCAATTTTCTTAAAGTGTATAAATATTTATAATTTGTGGATAATAATTATTATAAAATTCTTAATGATTGTTTTTTTCTTGTTCGTAAACATGTGTGATTAACAAATTTACTGTTTTTCAAAGCACAACAGACTGAAAAAATAGAGATGACAGAATAATAATTACCTCAGCTTTAACTAATGAGGCTTCCTCCAAACTGAATCTTTTCCTCGATGGCTGTAGGTAAAAAATAAAATGTAAATTAACCCTTACATACATAGGCAGTCCTGAATCACTTTGTAATTTGGATAATTACATAATTATTTTGAAACAATTTAAAGACATGTCATTTTGGGTATGGTGCATACAATCTTTAATGAATTGGCTACTAAACTGAAAAGTGACATACAGTTCTCCAAGTAACACATTTTTCAAAAAAAATTGCACATGAAATGTTTGTTGACCTGAGATGAGTTGGTGTTCATGGCTCATTTTTCTTTTGGGTACAAATACGAAAACAATGAACACAATTTGATAACAGTTTTGATTTCACATGATAAACCATTTGTTTGCTTAAAATATTATACAAAACTGCGATGTACACCTGCCCAGTCAATTCTCATGATTTATTTAATACAATTCAAAGGCACTGAACATGTTTGGTAATTATCAAAGACCAGTATTGTCACTCGGTGTATCCCAACATATGCCTAAAATGTGTGCTTGTGTGTGCTTTCAGATGCTTATAAAACAAAAGGCTTCATGCATGAAGTCTTTTTTTATTTTAGTGAGAAGTTACCTCTTTCTCAAAAACTACGTTACTTCAGAGGGAGTGGTTTCTCACAATGTTTTATACATGTACTATAAACAGCTCTCCGTTGCTGGTTACCAAGTAAGTTTTTATGCTAATATATATTTTAAGTAATTACCAAACGTGTTCAATGCCTTTAAAGGCATTTCTTTCTTGTAATTAGTGCAATTATTTTTTAAATTATTGCTACTATTTTTTGTTTCTGATTACAGGAATTTGTACATATCGAAATATATAACTGCTAAATTGCTAACTTAGGAAATTTGCTTAGTTTGCAGACTAAAAACCAACCCAACAAAATGGGACTTTACAATTGTTAATTTTTTTTAAACAAAAACTCAGACATGTCAGAACTTGCACTTCTCTACTTCTACAAATTTTATTCTTGATTGAATTGACATCCAGGCAAGAGATGGATTGTTCGAAGATTCTTTCATATTGAGTTTCTCAAGAATTAAAGTAAAGAAAAGCCCTTAATTTTTTTTTAAACACCCCCCCCCCCCTCCCAATGCAATGAATGAAAACGAAATATTTACAAGAATTTTGAGTGTCAAGGAATGCTCTACAAATAGTTTAACTTACTGTTCGTGTTGTCGGGGTTCCCGGAGAACCTACTGCCTTTCTTTTCAGTCGGTCCAGCAGTCTCTGCGGACTTGCTTGGGGTGTCTGAGCCACGGGGAGATCGCTGCCGCTCAGACGAGTTGCTTTGCCTTTGGTTTTCTGGTAACTTTGTTTTATTTCAGTTCGTTTTTCGTTGCTCTTTTGCACGTTTACCACCTTGGTAAAACAACTGTCACACATGAATGTTGTATTGGAGTGTTCGACTGCATCATCAACGATTTCACTTAACTGGGCGAGAAATAATGGGCTTTTCTTGGCCAATGTGCTCAATGTTGAATATCTCTTACAAGTGACCAACGCTCTGTTACATATCACACACCAGCGATATTTCCTGGCTCGAATACCACCGCCAGCAGTTGCCTCTGCTGCGGCCATTTCTAATTCAACAGTACACTGCAAAAAGAGTTGGCCAAAGCTTTCCTAAATAATTATAAAACTTGTCAGCTTCATGCAATTCGATACACGACGTGTACAGTTTACTCTCTAGAAACTACGCGCAGATAAAGTACACGCGCTAAAAAAAGTAAAAGTACACAAACTCTACTAAGTATGTACAATGTACCAGTCTGTCAGCTCATTATGCAGCGTACTTGTGCGCTTGCGTATTTTCAATGTGACCTTTGTTGAATATGCAATAGAGGTCGCATTTGGTTATGTCACGTGAGACGAAACGAAATCACCAAGACGTTGTTCTGAGCCGATGTGTGGTGGTTATCTGGAAGTTTCCCAACAGCGCCCTCTATTGTTTGATAGTCGTTAGGCGCAGGGGCGCTAAATCGCGATAGTTGCGCGATAATGAACAACAACGTCTTGCACCAAGACTACCCTATAGCACGCACGCATGTTCTCCGCATTCAAATGTCGTATAGTGCTCTTAGTGTAATCAGTGTAATCTTCGTTGATTGCTCTATTTCGGGGGTGTTTTTCTACAGATCTGATTTTCTGGTTTAATTGAGACCTTTATGAACCTCTACCCAGCTAATTATAGGTTGAGTTTTATTAGAAGTCTGTGTTGCAATAATATATTTCCGCTGCATATCTGTAGGAAAGCCCGTATTATCTAAATGTTGGGACTTCGGTGCTAATTCATACAATGGGAATGAAATATCGTAGAGCCTGATGGGTGCTCTCGCATCGTATGGCCAGTCAGAATGCAGCGTAGTCTTTATAATGAGGTGCGCAGCGATGTATTGAGCAGGTTGGCGGCTCACATAGCCGCAAAAATGCGAAGGAGTGCCCCGCAGTATAGTAATGTTCCTTTTGGCAGTGGTGTTGGGCCAACATGGTGACTCTGACTGTTTCGGGATACATGTATTAAAAAATATATATATATTATAATTTCAATATAATTATAATGCATACTCGTACCTATTGTTATATTACTGTGCTTTATGCTCACGTTTTGCATGTGATGTTTGTTTTAGATAGTCAGAGTGCCACATGTTCTGGTTGGGCGCCTTTGCTCTGCTCTGGTATGGGGCAGTGGTTCTGACATGTGTTTCGCCTTTGAGTTTAGTACAGCAACGCAGGTTTGGTCGGGGTGTTAGATCGTTTTAACCGTTGAGGTCAGTACACTTTTAATGATGCATTTATGTGCTTTTTGCGCGGCATTATTTTTGTGAGCCTGCTTTCGGATTAGACGACATTTTGAGTGTTCCTAATTGTTTTAGGTAACTAAAAAAGAACCACACATTTTGAAGCTAGGTAACTAAATCACATATCTTGTCGCCAAGCCGGCTCAGTATGCTGCTCAACTCTGTTGATGAAAACTTGATAAGTCTCTCTAAACAATAAGACGATACTAGTATTTTTAGCCCTTTTGTTGCAAGCAATCGTCGTTCAAAATAAAAAAAATAAAAAAGATCCAAACAAAAAAAGATATCCAGTTTGAAATTAAAGCTTTTGGTTTTATTAGAGTCCAAGAACACTGCCGGTTATGTCAGCATGTCTTCACTGACTATAAGTGCCTCCTTCGACGGTGGCGGATCCGTTTCAATCATAATTGTAAAATTTAACCCGTGTGTAAAATATGTTTGTATATAATAATGCGATGCAACCTTTTTCAAATTTTGGGGAGGAAGCTAATTTAAGCGCTATTTAAGCAGAAACTTATTCAAGCCTTGCTTATAGGGGTTTAACCTGGGAGAAACAACCAAGGGGCATGTTTGTTTCAGGTCATTCCGCACAATATTATTGTGACCTAAGTCACGGAAAAGCCGGCATGCGTAATCGCCATGGTCCGTCCCAGGACAGTGCCAAGATCCCGTATTTTGCATAGTAAAAGTGATCAGGCCCGCTCTGGGCAAACCTTATACGTTCTAATTACAAGGTAGTTCTCCATTTAAGTCAAGTTCATGTATATGGAATCCGCAAAAATTGTACAATTTAAAAGGGTTCTTGATCATCTCGGGGTACCCGGATCAGTATATGATATGAACCGTGTAGTTTGTGAGCACCCTATAGCAGTACCGGATTTGTTAGCCTTATTATGGATCTTCGATAAAAGATAACAATTATTGTGGGCAATTTTCTTCTTTGAGGACCAGGGCCGATTTGATTATTTGATCGATTAAGAGTTTGGCCGCTGCTGTTTGGTCACTGCTGTTATATATAATACAACCCCGATAAGTTATGGCTGTCATTGCCTTGCTTTTCATTTACAATCTCGTTTCGGTCGGAAATGAAATACTGCTATCTCACTATACGAGAGTCGTTTTCAAATTCAACTTCTGAGGTCGAAGGCCATCTGGGGTCAAGTTTTAAAATGGGCCGGAGTTTAAAACCCTTTTTCATTTGAAAACTTGGAGTCCCGATTTCAATCTAATGTGGCATGTATGTGTTGAGCCTTGGTGTTTGTGTCAAAGGTGAGGTGTTGAGGTCAAAGTAATTTAAGGTCAGTGGTAACAATGTAATTGTAACAATGTTCTTATTTGGGTTTTATCACAGTCACCTGACTAATACTGTATATTGACAAAGACGGTTATGGAAGGAATACCAGGGAAAACAAGATATAAAAATAAAAAAATAAAAAATAAAAAAAAAAAGAGACAAGGCCGAAGACGGAGGGGCAATCTAAGTTCACAAAATGGCATGGCACTACATCAGACGGCTCGGGCTATAGCGAGATGAACATTTAGTGAATAGGTTTTTCTCCCGCTGTGGTTCGGAATAAAAAATAATGGGAGTTTGCATGTTAGGATGGTTTTAATAGTTCCAGGTACGGTTTTTCCGACTTAATTGAAAAGCGATTCAGGTACGTGGTCGGAGAACCCTTGGTAAGTGCTCCATATTTCCGGTCAGGCCTCCGGATTCCAAGCAAATAGTCTGAGTATGTCAACAAGTCCAACATTACCCTCACCAGCACAGGTTTAAACAACTGTAATTGTTTTGCACCCTTAAGATCCTTCCCCAGGAAAAGGTTATAACCTCGCAATATGTTAAGCGCGGAGGGTTTTGTTCTGTACCATCTGAAATTCTCATTTTCGGTTTGGGGGCTGTAGTGTGTTACGGCTCGTAGATGTTGGTAGCGTTATTGGTTTTCAAAATATCAGTTGGTCGATCGCGCCCTATGAGCTCGGCGTATCAGATTTAATCATGATTGTCCATAGTGAAGAGCTATAATGCATTCTTGTTGGCAGCATTCGTGTTTTAGGACGAGCCTAAACAAAGGGGGGCCTTGACATTCAAACAAAACGGGGAGTGGACCCTCAAATGAGTCGTAGCGCCTTGAGCGGCGTGTGTACTACTTAGGCGAATGGCAGCTTCGCGGCACGTTTCTTAGTGCTGGCTGGCTTACGACTGCAGTCTTTTGAACGCATTTACGCGTGGAAATGACGCGCATTGTTGTTTAGCATCAGGTTTATCAGTCGCTGACCCTTTTGGTGGCGCGTATAATGCAAGAAGGTGTGACCGACTTCTGTCTGTGCAGTTGTACTAAAAATGCTAGCTAAAACGCACAATTTTACGCTAGACTAGCGTGGGTACTTCTACTTCTACGTTAATAATGGACAGTGCGTCCAACTGGATATCTCGTCAATTTGCTTGTCGTGCACGGTGCGGACCAGTGTAGATAATACTCATTTACATAGTGTGGGTGTAGGTGCATATATTTACAGTGAAATCTGGACTTTGTTTAGAAAGCCACATTGAGCTATCCAGTCCTGAATGCTCAAGACTGGGTGATGCATGTACTGTGACTGGGATGGAATTCCCAAGTGGGATTGTGCTGGGCATTAATGAATACCTGAATGCATCTATCCGGGTTTGATAGGGTAAGCAACTGTATGCCGAGGATCTTCTAGAAGTTGTGTGGCTAGGGATTGGAAAATGGGTATGTAGAACTACTGTGCACTGCAGTTTGCCAGACGGGGTCGAACTAGTGACTGATGGGCAGTGGTCTTGACTGACTGTGGTGTGTACTGCAGATTGCGACGCAGAAGACCTAGTATTCTGTTGGCCTTGGATGTTATGACGTCGTTGTGTTGATTCCATTTCATATTCTTGGTCATTGTTACCCCGAGATAAGGTGTTGACTCGGTCTGGTTAAGATCAGAGGGCGGGCCTGTGCCTAAGAAAGAACAGTGAATGGGTCCTGTGGGTTCAAATTGTAATCTAACATGGTTAAGATAGTAGGGTGCCGTGGCCTAGTCGATAAGAACACCAAACCCAAGCTCTGGTGTTTCTGTTCAGCAGAGTGTGGGTTCGAGTCCCAGTCGTGACACTTGTGTCCCATGAACAAGACACTTAACTATAATTGCTTCTCTCCACCCAGGGGTACAATGTGTACCTGTGAGGACAGAGATGGTTATTGTGATTGATTTAGCCTAGTAGCGCATATATTGCAGCACAGGCTGTATACTCCCCAGGGAGTCGAGAGGGTTTAAGGATTGAAAATTGCCCAGTGATCAGGGGTAATAATGTTGGACGCGCTTTGAGTTGCCCTTCGCGCGTGAAAAGCGCTATATAAATCCAAGATATTAGTATTATTATTATAATAAGTTAAGCAGCGGACGGGCCCTGCGTTTTGGGATTTTAATCTAGTGTAGTTAAGATCAGAGGATGAGAGATAGTTATAAGTTACGCAGCAGACGCGCCCTGTGTGCTGAATTTAAATCTTACATATTGTTAAGATCAGACGATAAGAGAGAATATAGGTTATGCTGTGGTCAGGTTCTGTGTGTTGAACTTAAATCTAGAAATGGTTAAGATCAAAGCATAAGAGAGAATAGAAGTAACGCAGTGAATGGGCCATGCGTGTCGGAATGTAAATCTAACATTGTTAAGATTACAGAATAAGAGGTAAAAGAAGTTGCGCAGTGGATGGGCCCTGCGTGTTAAATTTAAATCCAACAATGTTAAGATCATAGGTTAAGATAGAATATAAGTTCCGCAGTGCTCGGGCCCGGTGTGTTGAATTTTAAATATAACAATGTTAAGATCATAGGATAAGAGAGAATATAAATTCTGCAGTGGGTAGGCCCTGCATCTTGAATTTAAAACTAACATTGTTAAGATCAGAGGATATGAGAGAACAACAGTTACGCAGGGGACGAGCCCTGCGTGATGAATGTTTATCTTACATGGATATCATCAGAGGATAAGATAACATAGAAGTGACGCAGTGGACAGGCCCTGTGTGCTGTATTTTTAATCTAACATGTTTATTTCCGCGTGAGAGGCAATAGAAATTCCGCGTGGACGGGCCCTGCGTGTTAAATTTGAATGTATCTGATTAAGATCAGAGGATGGGCTTCTGCATTTGAGATATAAGGAGTTCCGCCGTGGAAGGGCCCTGCGTTTTCAATTTGAATTTAACTGATTAAGATCAGAGGACGGGCCTCTGCATTTGAGACAAATAGAAGTTCCGCAGTGGATTAGGTAAATTTGGTAAATGCTTGAATTATCATGAATGGGCGAATTTGGAAGGTTGTGTTTTATAGTAAATATCTTTAAACTGGCCTGTCCGAAGTTTTACAGTCATAAATGCCGAGAAAAGCACGAAAAACAGCGTTTGTTTTCATCCGGCGTCGAGCTGTTATTCTTATGTTATTTGTGTTTTTCGCGATCAATTTGCTGGACGCCTAGATCTTTATTTACTTTCAGATGAGTATTTAAGATATTTCTTAACAATTCGGTAGTAAATGTTGCGTTTTTTTCTCTCCATATCTGCAAATGGTGTATCCTACATTTACATTTTAATGTAGCTGATTAAATCAGAGGACGGGCCTCTGCATGAGAGACAAAAGTAGTTCCGCAGTGAATAGGCCGTGCGTGTTAAATTCGTTTGTATCGGATTAAGATCAGAGGACGGGCCTCTGCTTGAGAGACAAAAGTAGTTCCGCAGTGGATAGGCCTTGTGTGTTAAATTCGACCTTGTATCGGATTAAGATCAGAGGACGGGCCTATACATGAGAGACGAAAGAAGTTCCGCAATAGATAGGCCACGCGTGTTAAATTTGAATGTAACTAATTAATTATTCTGAAATTATTCTCATGTAGGGACATGAGAGACAAAATAAGTCTCGCAGTGGATATGCCCTGCGTGTTAAATTTTGAATTTAACTGATTAAGATCAGAGGACGGGCCTCTGCATTTGAGACAAATAGAAGTACCGCAGTGGATAGGCACTGCGTGTTAAATTTTGAATTTAACTGATATGATCAGAGGACGGGCCTCCGTATTTGAGACAAATGGAAGTTCCGCAGTGGATAGGCCCTGCGTGTTAAATTTGAATTTAACTGATTAACCCTAACCCCCTAGGGCAGGCCTTACTCTGGGCCGGTTAAAGAACTGAGTACTACAGAATATTACTTAGTATTTTGTAGCTCTGTTCCTTTCTCTACAGTCTCTCCGTGACTGATGATTGGGTGTGTATGTCAAATTACAGATACTGCCAACCACAAAATACTAATAGTGGTAATACAGGTCAGTAATGTTAAATTCGTATGTATCGGATTAAGATCAGAGGACGGGCCTCTGCATGAGAGACAAAAGTAGTTCCGCAGTGGATAGGCCTTGTGTGTTATATTCGACCGTGTATCGGATTAAGATCAGAGGACGGGCCTATACATGAGAGACAAAAGAAGTTCCGCAATAGATAGGCCACGCGTGTTAAATTTGAATGTAACTAATTAATTATTCTGAAATTATTCTCATGTAGGGACATGAGAGACAAAATAAGTCTCGCAGTGGATATGCCCTGCGTGTTAAATTTTGAATTTAACTGATTAAGATCAGAGGACGGGCCTCTGCATTTGAGACAAATAGAAGTACCGCAGTGGATAGGCACTGCGTGTTAAATTTTGAATTTAACTGATATGATCAGAGGACGGGCCTCCGTATTTGAGACAAATGGAAGTTCCGCAGTGGATAGGCCCTGCGTGTTAAATTTGAATTTAACTGATTAACCCTAACCCCCTAGGGCAGGCCTTACTCTGGGCCGGTTAAAGAACTGAGTACTACAGAATATTACTTAGTATTTTGTAGCTCTGTTCCTTTCTCTACAGTCTCTCCGTGACTGATGATTGGGTGTGTATGTCAAATTACAGATACTGCCAACCACAAAATACTAATAGTGGTAATACAGGTCAGTAATGTTAAATTCGTATGTATCGGATTAAGATCAGAGGACGGGCCTCTGCATGAGAGACAAAAGTAGTTCCGCAGTGGATAGGCCTTGTGTGTTATATTCGACCGTGTATCGGATTAAGATCAGAGGACGGGCCTATACATGAGAGACAAAAGAAGTTCCGCAATAGATAGGCCACGCGTGTTAAATTTGAATGTAACTAATTAATTATTCTGAAATTATTCTCATGTAGGGACATGAGAGACAAAATAAGTCTCGCAGTGGATATGCCCTGCGTGTTAAATTTTGAATTTAACTGATTAAGATCAGAGGACGGGCCTCTGCATTTGAGACAAATAGAAGTACCGCAGTGGATAGGCACTGCGTGTTAAATTTTGAATTTAACTGATATGATCAGAGGACGGGCCTCCGTATTTGAGACAAATGGAAGTTCCACAGTGGATAGGCCCTGCGTGTTACATTTAAATGTATCTGATTAAGATCACAGTAGGGGCCTCTGCATGGGAGACAATAGAAGTTCCGCCGTGGACGGGCCCCGCGTGTTAAATTTTAAATTTAACCGATTAAGATCAGAGGATGGGCCTCTGCGTGAGAGGCAATAGAAGTTCCGCAGTGGATAGGCCCTGCGTGTTACATTTGAATGTAACTAATTAAGTTCAGAGGACGGGCCTCTGCATGAGTGACATAAACAAGTTTCGGCCAATCCTTGTCTATTTTTTATTTTGTGGTCATCTTTATTCCACTTCCTAAAAGTCTTATTTTGGGATCGGAACTTTTGCCTAAACACCTCAAAAGAATTATAAAAAAGGAATAAGCGGCACGTAAAGTAGTTGCCATAATAACCAGATTGGCTTAAATTGTTTTTAATCGAAATGTTCTTTTGTTTTTCCTTTTTGTTTCCTAAATGACGTTTAATGATTGATCGAAGTCACATTTTTTCTTCACAGATCCTAAGAACCATTTCGGTGGTGAAAAGCTATGTTGTTGTTTCCACGGTCGCCTGGTCGACTGGTCTGCAACTGTCCATCGGTGCAGCCGTTCTGCAACACTGCCCGTTTCCAACTCATAGATGAATCCAATCGAACATGCATAGACATTGTGGGGGCCAGTAGCCCTGTATCCCTGTAGTAAATTAACGTCTCATGGTCTTCCTCAGAATGAAACAACCTTTTCTTTGTATTGTTATCTGTTTGTGTGTGAAAAAGTGCCTGAGGAAAGTGGTAATGGCAATAATTACAATAAAATAGATATTAACTGTACACAGTTGCGGTAGGCTTTGACCCACAGGGGGAAATTTGAGGAAACGGGGCGCTTCATGCATGCAATTCGGCGTCGAGAAAAGTCCCACACGCAGCACTTCTGTTTGTTGTTGTCCTGCGCATATTTGCGGACTTGTGAAGCTCATCTGCAAAATTAATTTATTAACTAAATGAACAGCGTTAAAGGTAGGGGGCGGTCTTGTAGGTTCATTCAGGACGCATTTCCCAGTTCCGCGCTATTTTTCTTCCCGTGCTCGCAAGTTGGCGTCTGCAAGTCTGTCGAGATGTTCCCGAAAGCGAGGGCGGAGTTCTAAGCGAGGAGTGACGACACGAGACCCCATAATCATACCCGTCATTAACGCTCCTTGACACCGTGGAGCATGGAAAATGTACATGTATGTTTAAGATATCTTGAAGGTCGCAATTGCGCCGGATGGTTCGAACTGTCGCTCATTAGGTAGTATTCCGCGCCCTAATAACTCTCGGCTTTTGATGCCTCGGTATGTTGGGCTATCCGCCCTCTGCCCACTTACAGTGTCAAACTGCAACGCGCTACTCGCAAATGTCGGATATTCTAACTCGGGTGCTGGTCCGTCAGAACCTGCCTCCGCCGTTCTGGTTAGCATCGATAGTCTGAATGGCTACGCGCGCCCCCGTCTATACAAGGGGCGGCTTTCAAATACAAGTTGGTTTTCATTGCACGCATTTCCACCGCGTCTGTCGAATAATACGTTAGCAGTTACGGCAAACGCCATCAGATAGGCGTGGACTTCCCGGCTTTACCGGATGGATTGCGGCGTCGCGTTGTGCGTGTAGCGTCGTGCGGGTGGCGTCGTGCGAGTGGTGTTGTGCGGACGGCGTCATCATAGGCGGCGTCGTGCGCGTGACGCGTTGCGACGCGGTACGGGCCACGCGGTACGGGTGAGGTACGGGTGAGGTACGGGTGAGGTACGGGTGAGGTACGGGTGAGGTACGGGTGAGGTACGGGTGAGGTACGGGTGAGGTACGGGTGAGGTACGGGTGAGGTACGGGTGAGGTACGGGTGAGGTACGGGTGAGGTACGGGTGAGGTACGGGTGAGGTACGGGTGAGGCACGGGTGAGGTACGGGTGAGGTACGGGTGAGGTACGGGTGAGGTACGGGTGAGGTACGGGTGAGGTACGGGTGAGGTACGGGTGAGGTACGGGTGAGGTACGGGTGAGGTACGGGTGAGGTACGGGTGAGGTACGGGTGAGGTACGGGTGAGGTACGGGTGAGGTACGGGTGAGGTACGGGTGAGGTACGGGTGAGGTACGGGTGAGGTACGGGTGAGGTACGGGTGAGGTACGGGTGAGGTACGGGTGAGGTACGGGTGAGGTACGGGTGAGGTATGGGTGGTATTTGGGGCGAGATATTGTGGGAATGGGTGAGGCTTCGTGGTCCCGGTCCGGAGCGAAGAATCTCCCCATATCTAAAACTCTAGTATAGATTCTGGGGCCCGAACAAAGCAGCAGTGCAAATAGAGTACTATTTGTCGGTGTTCAAAATGGTGTTCACTTGATTGAACACCATTTTTTGGTGTTCAAAATGGTGTCCACCCAATTGAACACTATTTTGTCGGTGTTCAAAATGGTGTTCACTTGATTGAACACCATTTTTTGGTGTTCAAAAATGGTGTCCACTAAATTCAACACTATCTTTCGGTGTTCAAAATAGTGTTGACTAAATTCAACACCACTCTTCGGTGTTGACCCTACTGAACACCATTAAATGTTCTCAATGAAATTGCTGAACACAATACATCGGTGTTGAGGCAGATGGGGTCAAGCTTGCAATGACCACGACATCAATTGGACTATGAATTGCCATACAAATGTGAATGAAGTCCATTTTACACTAACAAAGATTGATCCTGTTATAGTGTTGTCACTTAAATCATTCTAAATTGCGTGCCAATAAGTAAATTGGTACCGGTATTACAGTGTAGGATGATTACATTAGAAAGTGGAATTCATAGCCATTCCTAAAATATTTAACAAGTCAATCATGTACAAAATTTCTGGAAAATAACTAGCTACGTTGTTTTTATTTTACCCTGTCAAATTGCATGGCAGTAATCTGTCAGTGTATTCAGTTTTAAAGGAGTAGTGGTGACAAAATAAGATGGTGCTAATTATTGTACCGACTGTCTTGTTTTAGAATATCACTACTTTCCGGTGTTCACCAAATATTGGTGTCAATTTAACACTAGTATTTGGTATTGGCTCTACACTACTTTTCGGTGTTCATTCTGCACCGAATATTGGCGTTGGATCAATACTGTTTCTCGGTGTCGAGTAAGGATGTACACCGCCCAAGGGTGTTGAATAAACCCTAGTTTTCAGTGTCCAGGTGAGCTACACCGTTGTTCAGTGTTCACTTGACACTGATCATCAGTGTTTAAGCTACACTATTTAACGGTGTTCAAAAATGGACACTGTCCAGCGGTGATCACTCAACACCGATTATCGGTGTTCAGGGCCAACACCGAAAATTGGTGATGGCAACTAATGAACCCTGAAAAACGGTGTTCAGTGAACACTGTTTTTCGGTGTTGATATAACACCCCTTTTCTAACAGTGTAGACTGGGTGAAGATGGCGCAGGTTGCTGGATCTTCCTGCAGCGTCTTGAAGTGCTTGAGGAGGATATTCTTGGCAGCCATGTTTAGGGGGTGGTAGGTAAGAACAAGAGGGATACGACCTTGTTGCTTCGGGGGGGCTTGTTCCATGGCGGCATTGCGGGTGACCGATGAAACTCTGCGAAGCGCACCATCAGTCACAGATGATGGGTATCCACGTCGTTGGAAAAAACCTTTCATTTCTTTGCCTCGCTGTTTAAATTGGTTATCCTCGCTGCAAATACGACGGAGGCGGAGGAATTGGCTATAAGGGATGGCATCCTTGCATTTCTTGGGGTGAGACGACTCATAATGCAAGTAGCTGTGAGAATCGGTAGCCTTGTAGTGGACTGAAGTGGAGAGAGAATTGCCATTGATTGACACACTGATGTCGAGGAAGGTGATGGTCTCATTGGAAATCTCAGAGGTGAATTGCACAGCTGGGTGAAGGTTCTCCGCATACTGGATGAACGTATGGACGTCTTCCACTGACCCAGAAGTGGCACCGATGATGTCATCGATGTACCGTTTGTACAGCAACGGTTGAGGCCCAGGATAATTTGACATCATCTTCTCCTCGAGAAATCCAATGAATAGGCACGCGTAACTGGGACCCATACGCGTGCCCATTGCGACGCCAGTGGTCTGCAGGTAGTGCTTTCCGTTGAAGGTGAAGTTGTTAAGGGTGAGGACAAGTTCGGCAAGCCTGATGAGGGTATTGGTAGGGGGGTCACGGTCTGGACGGCGGTCAAGAAAGTGACGTAGGGCTAGTAAACCATCGGCGTGGGGGATGCAAGTGTACAGTGATTTGACGTCCATACTGAACAGGTAGTTAGTGGAGCCCGTGAATTCAAAGTCGGCGAAGGTATGGAGAGCGTCATTGGTGTCCTTCACATATGAGGGGAGTTGGTTGACAATAGGGGACAGCACAGAGTCAATGAACTGTGAAATCAACTCAGTGGGGCAATTGCAAGCTGAAACGATGGGCCGGCCGGGATTATCCTTCTTGTGAATCTTGGGAAGCAAATAGAAAACGGACGTTCTGGGATATGAAGTGATGAGTTTAGTAGCATTCCCGGGTAGCTCACCTGTGTCGATAAAGGCCTTGATTGTGTCAGACACGATTCCCTGGTGCGTAGGGGTGAGGTCGTGGTCGATCACTTGGTAACTGGTATCTGTTAGTTGTCGCTCAGCTTCGGACATATATAGATCTTTACGCCAAACCACAGTTGCTCCACCTTTGTCCGCTCTCTCTCTCCACTTCAGTCCACTACAAGGCTACCGATTCTCACAGCTACTTGCATTATGAGTCGTCTCACCCCAAGAAATGCAAGGATGCCATCCCTTATAGCCAATTCCTCCGCCTCCGTCGTATTTGCAGCGAGGATAACCAATTTATACAGCGAGGCAAAGAAATGAAAGGTTTTTTCCAACGACGTGGATACCCATCATCTGTGACTGATGGTGCGCTTCGCAGAGTTTCATCGGTCACCCGCAATGCCGCCATGGAACAAGCCCCCCCGAAGCAACAAGGTCGTATCCCTCTTGTTCTTACCTACCACCCCCTAAACATGGCTGCCAAGAATATCCTCCTCAAGCACTTCAAGACGCTGCAGGAAGATCCAGCAACCTGCGCCATCTTTACCCAGTCTACGAACCCCCTATGTTCCTTTAGACGTGACCGCTCCATCAGCAACCATGTTGTTCGGTCAACACTCCCCAGCACCACTTGTACCATCGACAACGGCCCCTTCAGAACTGTTCCCTGCAAGCGTCCAAGGTGCAAAACTTGTGCACATGTTGACAATACATCATCCATCACTGGTCCCCGAGGCCATTTCAACATCCGCGGCCATTTCAAATGCACCACTACTAATCTTGTTTATTGTATTAAGTGTACTCGCTGTGGCTTGCTTTATATTGGAGAAACCAAGCGCCGACTTGCCGACCGTTTTACGGAGCATCTCCGAAGCGTTCGGCTGAAACAACCCGGCCTGGCTGTCGCCCAACACTTCGGCGCGCCATCTCACTCCACCAAGGACATGAGCGTCTGCGTTGTTTCCACGGCATCGTCGGACACGCAGCGCCGATCTTTGGAACAGCGTGTGATGTTCCAACTGGGCACGCTCCAACCTGACGGGATGAACGCGGAGTTCACCTTCTCCGCGTTTGTTCTACCAGCGGGACATCACAACAAGCCATAATTCTCCCTGAAGAAGGTGCATTCGCACCGAAAGCTCGGTCTTATTTCCGGTGAGCACTGTTATATTTATATTTTCACATTTTCTATATATATATATATATATGTATATACTCACCTCTTCGCGCATGGGATGACCGTTTGCAATAAATTTACGACATTAGGGATGACCACCGACGTTAGGATGACCGGCACCGACGTTAGGATGACCGTTTTGTGGTCGTCCGAGCGCCCAAGTACTCGATAAAATTTCATTTTTTTAAATTTGATTGAGTAGGTCGATAGAGTGGGGTCTAAATAGCTTAAATATGAAATTTCGTGGCAAAAGCTCCAGGTAAAAACCGATTAAGGTTACAAATAAGAAAAGTGAATTTTACCGTACGCTATACCTAAGAAGACTAATTCAGCAAACAGAAAAACTGATACGAAACATGCGCTGGAGAGCCTTCTTCTTCCTCCACCCAGAACTACAAGTGAGTAAGAAAGATAATTACGGATTCAGCTCCAGCAAAACACCTCCTGTCATAGAAGAAATGCGTGTTTTTGAAAATAGAATGACGGAGTTAATCCAAAACATTGAGTTTGACAAGAACACCAACGACTTCCAATGCCAATTAAAGAATGACATCAGGCAGATCAATGAAGAACCAAAGCTGATAGTAAAAGCGGATAAAACCACGAACTTTTACAAAATGACACCGAACGACTACGACGAACTGGTTGATAAAAACATCTGCAAAACGTACAAAAAAAGCACAAACAGACAAGTTAACAAAATCAACGACGAAGCGAAAAAGATCGCAGGGGAGCTCCAACTGGATGACCGAATTGATGTGATTGCCCAGCGCGAACCATTTATCACGCTAAAGGACCACAAGCCAAATTTTACCAACGTTCCTACTTGCCGCCTAATCAACCCCTGCAAGTCGGAATTAGGCAGAGCTAGCAAACAGATCACGGAGAAGATCGTTACAAAGGTAGCGGAAGCAAGTAAAGTAAACTTGTGGCGAAACACTAATGCCGTACTTGAATGGTTCAACGACATCCCGAACAAGACTGAAGGTGTGTTTATATGCTTTGACATTGTTGAATTCTACCCGTCAATCACCGAGAAACTCTTAAATGACGCACTAGACTACGCATCACAATACGCAGAGATCGCCCCATTGGACAAGAAAACTATCCTTCATGCCAAGCAAACATTGCTCTTCAGACATAACGAACCATGGGTAAAGAAAAGCAGTAATCTATTTGACGTCACCATGGGATCGTATGACGGCGCAGAATGCTGTGAACTAGTCGTCGTCTACCTGCTGTCCCAACTTAAACCCCACTACGGCAATGCGATTGGCCTCTACAGGGACGACGGGTTGGCCATCTTCCACGAGCCACCGAACGTAGTAGAGCGCATCAAGAAGGAGATATGCGAAACATTCAAAAGAAACGGACTTCGCATAGCTATTGAAGCAAACAAAAAAATTGTCAACTATCTTGATGTCACGCTCGACCTCAATCGCGGAGTGCATAGGCCATACCTAAAACCAGGAAACACCCCAATATACGTGAACGCAAAGAGCAATCACCCGCAGAACGTCATTCGAGCAATTCCACAAGGCATCAATCGCAGACTCTCGGACATTTCATCAAACGAAGACGAATTCAAGAAGGCAACCAGCGTATACCAGGAGGCATTGAAGGAAAGCGGCTACGACCACAAGCTTGAATTCAAAACAAGCGTACCAAATGGGCATAATACACGAAAGAAGCGATCCAGAAAAAGAAACGTCACTTGGTACAACCCGCCGTTTGACTTAAGAGTAAAAACCAACGTTGGACGCCAATTCTTGAAGATCGTTAACGAGAGTTTCCCCAAAGCACACGCACTGCAACAAATCTTCAACAAGAACACACTGAAGCTGTCATACAGTTGTATGCCTAACATGAAGTCAACCTTGGACGCTCACAACAAAAATATAATAAAGAAGCAGGCACCAGAACCAGAAACCAAACCTTGCAACTGCAGAGTAAAGAATGAATGCCCCCTGGATGGAAGATGCAGAACACCAAACATCGTCTACCAAGCCACTGTAAAAACCAACACGAGTGAAGAGACGTATGTAGGCCTAACCAGCACCGAGTTTAAGCAAAGACTCGGAAACCACCGACAATCATTCAAGAAAGAAGCGCACAGGAACCAGACAGAACTATCAAAACATGTATGGACGCTAAAAGACAAAAACACTGAATTCACAACCAAGTGGAAAATCTTGAGCAATGCTCAACCGTACTCTAACATCAGTAAACAATGCAACTTGTGCACTATGGAGAAATTCTATATCATCTGCCACCCAGAAAAGGCTACTCTAAACAAAAGATCTGAGCTAACTAGCGCATGCCGACACGCGGCTAAATTCAAACTGATAAAGCACGCCAAAACCACGCCCAGAGTGTAACGTTAGGCCGTGTCCGAATTGTTTGGCTGCGGCTTCAAGTTACACGCGGGCCTATGGTAGTTACTGCAGCCACTTCCCATGGACTCGTGTGCGATGTCAAGCCGTGGCCGGGTAGTTCGGGCGCGGCCATATAATTTTCCCACGCCCGCGTCAAGTTGCCCACATACGCCCGCAATCCAAGCGCGCGTTATTGCGTTCGCGCGCCCCCCCCCCCCTATAACTTGATGCACAGGTAGAACGTTTCGAGAATGCCATTAAAATAATATTCCCTGACGAGTGGAGGTATATCCACGAAACAAATTTGTCGGAATAAAAAAATGGTGAACAAAAACCTATCCTAGTTTTTGTGATTGATTTTATATATATATATATATATATATACATGTATATATAAAACAAAATGGGGGGGGGGGAATAATCAAGTGATGTCTCAAGCACCTTGGAGAGTTTCCCCCTGAATTTCCAAAGTTTCTTATTAGCAATTTCTTATTATTATGTATAACAACTTAAGCAACTCCTAGAGAAAGCAATTGCTATTTTGTATGTATTCGGCCCAGTGTCCGAGTGATTATCAGTCCCACACGAACACTTTAATCGGTTCCGACCCCCCATTACACATTGATCACTTGTAACCACAAAGGGTACATGTAATTAATACTGCACTCTCCTGGCACCACGTCCATTGCACGAGGGTTTCTATACAAACGAACGAGCATTGATTAGTTAACCACCAACTGTGCTTATTAATGACCTTCTGAAAACGATGCTACACATATATATATATATATATTACTTAACTTTGTTTGTAGAACCCCAGCCAAGTGCCATGCTAATACCTAAAACCTTACGTTGTTCGGTCTAACCACCATTCAACTGACCACCGTTACCTTCAGCAAACGTAAAGTTTAAATAATTAGTTTGTGTCAGTGTTAGTTTACATAATTATGGGCTTGATTTTTTCAAGAACAAACATGTTTCACCCGTGGTTCGAAATTATTTAAAACATTTTTTGTTAGTTTTAGTTTTACCATTTTTGACACGTTTTCGTTTTGGAAAATTTATCGCAGCATTCACTTATTATGATTACTTGACTAGACCACAGACTTTTTTTTTAATACATTTGTAATTAAATGCGCACCTTACCAAGGTGTACCGTTTCGCTAAGAAAACACGCTGACATGGAACAGATATCACGAGGGGAGAACTTCAATTCTTATCCGTACAAACTAGGCAACTAGGCAAACACGAGGTGATGTCTATACATGAAACCCGCCCGTTGTTTATGCAGGCAAACAAAAGACGCGAATCGATCGAGTATCTCGATATTAAAAAGGCAGTTAGGCTGGAGAATTGTGAACGACATTGAATAAATTGACTTCCATGCAAACCAATTCCACACAATAGCTATTGTCACGGTTACTGTGGAAACCTAGGACGACAAACGGTAATTTTGTAGACGTGATCAATGCTCATCATACCGTACAAGGGAGTGGGGCGGTTTCTGATTTAGACGCAGATACCAAAGTGAGGAACTGCTGGCTGGAAATGAAAAACCGGCGTAAAATGTTGGTGTTGGTTTTAGCTTTTGAGTGTCTTAGTTCCCTCTCTTTGCAACCCGTACGAGGGAAGATGTGTAGCGCCATGATCAAGGCTGCTGCCGGTGATAATCTGACCACGCTTCGTGACAAGGCTTTTGCGGCTTTCAGAACCGAGTGCCGTGATAAACGAGGCATTCTGAACGACACCAAATGTAAGTGAATCTTAAGCACTTTAATAAAATTGCAATTCCAAGCCCAACTGAATTCAGAGAAAACTGGAAATTGTTAGTGGTTATTTCTAGCATGTTCTTATATACACGATACATAACAAATGGCGTGCACTATACAACAGTCTTATTAGAAGACTATTATGTAAGACTTTGGAGTCTAACACTCTATTAGTGAATTTGGCAAAAAAAAAGGTTACGGGTTAGGTTACAATAATATTTGTACTCCCTCCAGGGCCACCATACGTAAGGGAGTTTTAATGGAAGGCTATCCTCATCATGTACAGGTGACGATATACCTGCCTATTATTTACATGTTGACTACAAGTCTTATAATTCGGTTTGGTTGGTAATGTTTGTATTTTTATCTTGGGGTGTCACACAGCTTGCTCGTTCACTTTGGAGGCGTCCGACCAAGGTATCACGTTTATCGCTGAGGGCGCCTTTCCGGTTGGACTTCGATGTGAAGACACGCCGTGATGCCGTAATAAATCTGGCGGAGGAAAATACAGAAGCGTCCGTCTTTGCCTCAATAAGTGAGTTTCAGTGAGCTATTGTTTGGTTACTCATTTGACTTTTTTTAAGGAAAGGGTTGTATCGCAAGAGCCACGGGGCGTGGGATCGATGGTCTGGAGTTCGTTGAATTGGTGGTGGTGGTGGTGGTGGTGGGAGGGGGGGGGTGCAACCTTTATTTCGTTTTGTCAAGCCGTTGAAACTTATTTGCCTTCAATATGTTTATTGCCCAAGTCCACGTGAATTTGTAATTGATTAGACAGAAGCAAACACTTTCCTACCTAGTTTTATCGGTTCTACAACTTCTAGTGAAGTTTCCTATAAAACAAAAACGGCCACGGAATGTTACACGGTGATAAAAGCACTACTTTTTACCAAAGCTTTGCCAATGTTACGATCAAAAAGAGAGTAAGCTTAAAAAAACAATCTGATGATATAGGAAGGGTACTTTATGACGTCCTAATTACGTCATGACGTCATAAATCTTTAAGGTGTCGCCCCCATCGTTGCAAATTCTAAGAAGCTGATTAAACATTATGAAATGCGATAATTCAGGAGTTTGATGCAAACCAACGTGATCTGGGATTGGCCATTGAAAAATACACATGCATTAATAGTGATAATTTGCACACGCACTCACCCTTTGTTTTTTCTATAGCCATAGGTGGCTGGTCGAACTCAAAGTCGGCTATCCGTGCCTGTTTCTACTCTAACCCAACCTCAACCCAACGCCGTCCTACGCGGTTTTCAGAATACCGCGAGGCAGGTATCGTCAATGGCACTGAACGTCGCCCCTTCTGGGTAGAATACAAACGGGGCGTGGTGACCGTCGGTAAAGGAGGACAGGATGAGGCTTTCCTGGAGTGGGACGCCTTTGCGCATTATCGTCGCAACATATCAACACCGGTATACGTTGGTATGGGTACTTGGGACCATGAACCAGCGGAGTGGGTGTTCAATCAATTCTGTGCCTAAGAAACCAAAAGCATGCGGGTGAAATGAGGGTGATGTATAACAAGTTGAAAAGGCGGGCACAGTTCGTCCCGTTAAAATATAGTGGCGCCCATTTAACTGCCAGGAATTTAATCTTTCAGGGTAGTAGATGGCTGAGACGTGTTAACGTCTCAGTTATTTTCACACGTGTGCTTATGGAAGTCACCGTAAGAAACCAAGATACTGAGAAACCAATAGTGGGCGGGTGGAAAAATGGGGTAACGAGTTGAAGAAGGGCACACATAGATGTACTCATACTCTTTTGACTATAAACAATTAACCCGTAAACTCACATCACTAAACTACGGAAGACAGATAGTGCCACTAGATACTGATGAATATATTTTTTGCAAACGCGAATAAATATTTTTTGTTTTTACCATTTATCTGGCGGCCGCCACTTAATTGTGTGGTGGCCGCCTCAACATAATCTGGCGATACTATTTGAGTATTGTCGCAAGATTCGAGTAATGATCCTCACGTGTTATGTGGCGGCCGCCAGATAATTAAGTGGCGGTCATCGGTTATTATGTGGCGGCCGTCACATAATTAGGTAGGGGCCGCCAGATAAATGGTACAACAAAATATTCTCGCGCGTTTGCAAAACAAATATTCATCAGTATCCAGTGGCACTAGCTATCTTCCGTATTAAACTGATATTGATGTCTCTTTTAGGTCTGTCGTAAAACATGTAGGTCTACATAACTGCGACGTGATATCGTCCTACCGTTTTCACGAACGGAAGAGCTTCGCGTGGATTTTGAAGCGTTTCCGGAGATAATCGGAAGAGAATTATCTCCTTTAAAAACTACCAAAAATTGCAGTAAGTAAACCTTCACAGGATTCTATGAGAGGTGAATTTTTACATGAACGCAGTAATTAGAATTGACACGGTGGTTAATCATCATTAATACAGCCGTTTTAAAGCAAAATTGTGAAAAAAATCGAAATCGACAAAAAAATGTGTGGCTCTTCGTTAAAACGGTGACGATAATAAGAATTGACAAGTACCTAGACATTTTTGTTAACCGAGACAAATTGTAGTGGCAATTTGTTTATGGGGACTCTAACTACCTCCAATAAATAAATTAACCAAAATCTAAAATTGGGGAAACATGTTAATTATTTGTTTTTAATACACAATGTATATTAAAAGGCACGTATTTTCGACACCTGAAGCCCCTGTCACACTGGTCCGAATCTATAATTCCGTTCATAACCGATCTGAAATATTATTAATTCGGACACGTTCGGAGAGAAATGTCAACAAACCAGCCAGAAATGAAAATACACAGATCCTAATCCGGTCTTATTCCCGATCTAATAAGTTGCTATTCCGATTGCAATCCGTCTATATTTAGAACCTCTCCGATCATCACCGGACATGCCAAATTCATTGATCCCAAGACCGACCGCTTTTATAGCAATTTTGCCGTCCCCGGATCTCCTGCTGAACCGGAATTTATTCGTTATAATCGTTATATATATGGTATATGTTCGTTTAATATGCGGTATATCATCGGATTTAGTGGCCTCCAATTCGGTGCTTTCGTTTTTTGATCGACATTACAATGGTGTGGGTTCGGAATAAACTCTTAATACATACGGTTATCGATCGGAATCGGAGGCCTGTTCTGTACTCTTCCGTACCTATTCCGCATTGCAACGAATGGCAACGAATGAGTACAGTGTGTATTCCGTGCATTCCGTGCATATTCCGTGTGTATACCGGATACCGTTCGTATTAAGGTTGCCGCGACAATTCGGAGAAATTATTAAACAGGTTCAATAATTTCTCCAAGTTCCTCAGTGCATCACCGAACGTACACGAGTATATAGCGTTGGAAAACCGAGGGAAACCGAGGGAAATCCGTTTGAGTTCAGTTCAAACCGATTAAACACCGAATCCACATTTTTTTTACTTGGAACATGAACGGGGTGACAATTCTGACAAGTGTGACAGGGGCTTGAGGCACCATTTCAAAATTCGGAAGTGGGAACGGACAGATAGCGGAATTCCTACTTCCGATCCTGTCTGACCTATCGATAAGGCGAACGAAGTGGAACATAGAAGCCTAGTGTTTGGTGGTCAGGAGTCTATTACACAGGGTTATAATAAATTGCGCTATTTTTTTTCATTTTTAATTGTTTGTTTGTTGTTGTCTTGTTTAATTAAGTGCTGTTTTTTGTTGTTGTCTTTGTCCTGTCTTGTTTTGTCTTGCAGTATATTTTCTTGTTTTATGTTTTGTCTCATGTTGCGCATTGTCTTGTCCTGTTTTGTTTGTTTTGTTTAGTTGTGTGCTTTTGTATCCTGTCTTATGGGGCATTGTTGAATCCTTGTAATGAAACGTCAAATCCTTATATTGTAGTAGATGTACATTGCTAAGCATTGCTATAACCTCTTGCTGACCTGCTAGTCTGTCCAGTCCTTGTCTATTGTTAGTGTCCGAGTGTACGTGTATTATGTAACTTTATGTATTGTGCATGTACATGCCATGCATTGAGTCCCATTTACAGTAGTTTTCCCAGTTTGGTTCTACATGTATTATTAACATTCCTCTCTTAGGCCTCAATGCATGTGCATGCTAGGGGCCCATGCTTATAAGCTTTGCTTCATAATGAGCCCCTCCACAATATTACCCATTACGTTCGATTTAATTACATTTTGTAAATTAAGACTCTGTTCTGTGTTCTTGATGATATTTGAAATTGTGGAAATAAATAAATGAACTATGAACTATGTGTAAATTTGCTGTTAATTGCGAGGCATCATGCGCAGTGTATAGCAGCAGCTGGAATCAATGCTGAAGATGCACAGGTTCAGCTGCATCGCTCAAATGTCAAATCTCTGAAAACATTTCTGATTATCACAGGCATTGTCTGAGTCACTTGGCTACCTACAATTGCACAATTACTTTCTGAATGTTCTGATATGGATCCCTTTTTTAAACATTGTTTGATGCTCTGCCTTAAAGCAATTCCTGGCTTAATACAATCATCTATTGCTGCATAAATTAAGGGTAAATGAAGGTTGCTAAAAAGCTCATTTACCGTAACTGTGTATGAAAGTTTAGCTAAAGGTATACGTGTAGGTGAAGGATAATTGCCAATACTGAATTGACATCTCTCCATCGCAAGTTCCATCTATTTGAATAGACAATGGCTTAAGCCCTTTATACCCAGCACAATATGTGGCAGAGGGGCACCCCCCTCTTATCCCTATACTTTAAACGCACTCAACACTATTGTAACCTAACCCATCCCCCCTTGAAACCTAAAAGGAATTCCTGAGATTCCGGGAACACAATGGTCAACACAAAAGAGGGGGGGGGGGGGTATTTCTTTGCCACATATCGTGCTTCATATGAACCCCTTGACGCCGGGGAGCAGCCATGGCTGCAGCCCGCTATTACGTCTGGAATGCTGCTGTCATCTGTGCTACGCTGTAGAACACTGCCTATGCGACAGCTGCATGCTCGGGTCCATTGTGCAGTGCAGCTATTCTACTCCGGTAGAATATTCTACTCCGGTAGAGAAATTAATACCGGTGTTAAGGGGTTAAGTACATTTCTCTTGTTGGAAATAAGCCAGTTCGCTATTCGAACTGCACATGTACACAACAAGATTCAACAATTGTTCTTTCTGAGAAAAAACACATGGTCGATAGATTGCACACAAGTCTATGGGGAATGTGGTAATCAAATCCAACACCAAAAAAACAAACAAACAAAACATTTCCTCCAAAATATTGTTTATATTTAACCATTCCAAATTAACAAAATGCCATCTTTTCTGCACTACCTGTGCAATGCATCACATTTTCCATCAGTGAAAGAAGGACTAAAACAACTCTTACATTTCACAAAGGTCTTTATCAATAACTGAATGGTTGACATGCATTAAAGGTAGGATACACCATTGGTAATTGCTTGAATTATTATGAATGGGTGGATTTGGGGGTTGTATTTTATAGTAAATGTCGTTTAACTGACATGTCTGAAGTTTTACAATCATGAATAAAAAAATGGCGTTCGTTCTAAACTGGCGTCGGGCAGTTGTTCTTATGTTGTTCTTGGGTTTATTTGCAATCGCCGTCCGGCGATGGTGATTTTTTTGAAATAACATTCAATTTGTTGGAACAAATACAAAATATTTAGTGCAATCATTTTGCTAGATGAATACAATTATTGTTATTTACTTTCAAATAAGTAAGATTTGTCCTAATAATTCGGTAGTAAAATGTTTCTATATCTGCAAATGGTTTATCCTACCTTTAAAGGCAAATTAGACCGACCGCTTTTGGCTCCATTGTTACCATGGCCTGCGTCGTTTCAAATAACAATAGGGTCTTTCAATAGTTGCAGGAAATGATGGAGGTAGGCAAGTCAGTTGGAAAAACAAACTGTTCAAAATATCTGCAAATGGTGTATCCTACCTTTAAAGGCAAATTATAGACCGACCACTTTTGGCTCCATGGTTACCATGGCCTGCGTCGATCCGAATAACAATACCACCTTTCAATAGTTGCAAGAAATGATGGAGGTAGGGAAGTCAGTTGGAAAAACAAACTGTTCCAAATATGTCAACAAAAAAGCTTATTATTTGCAGCTGGAGTATACAATGTACACGACATTGTCCCACTGGGCATTTTACCCGATATTACCCGGGTTGTAACGAGTAATAACTCGTGGTTATTACTGAGTAATAATAACGGGGAAATAGTAGACAAATATTTCCCTGTTATTACCACCCGATATTACCCCATTTTACCAGGGAGAATGTTACCGATATTTCCGGCATTGCATTGTTATTACCACCCGATATTTTTCCCTTTACCCAATATTACCAGAGAAAATGTAACCGTTATTTACCGTTATTTCTGGCATTGCATTGTTATTACCACCCGATATTACCCAATATGACCAGGGAGACTATTACTGATATTACTCGATATTACCCTGTTTACCCAATAGTTATTGGTTAATTGGTTAATTATATGGGTTAATACTAATATTACGATACTACGGAACAATACTACAATGTATACACATATAAACATCCACTCTTCTGAGCTTGCCACTCCTACATTCTTAGTGTGTACTTAAATGCTATATATGTGCCCAATATCACCGCCGTCAGTAATCACAGTTTGCAATTATTTTTTTTGTTAATTTATTTGTGTGTTGGCTTTTTGGCAAATTTGTTTCTTTGAGACTTGGAGTAAATAAATATTACACAATTATCTCTACGAAAACACCCTAAACGTATCGCTATTACGCAAAACATAACGTTTATGTAGAAAAAGTGACAAAAATGTTTCACCAAGGTTTATCACGCCCACTTGGGGTCAACATGTAAATTGAGGTCACCCCCTATTTACCCAGTATTACCAGGGAGAATGTAACTGATATTCCTGGCATTTCCGTGTTATTACCACCTAATATTACCCTTACCAAATATTACCAAGGAGAATGTAACCGATAATTCTGGCATTTCCTAAATTTACTGTTATTCCTCAAGTTCCCAATGGTTAACCAATTCAAGCCTTTCACCATTACCCACATTATCTGTATATCTTGTTTTTACTCGGTAAAATGTTGGTTTCAACGGGGTAATAACAGTAATATCAGTAATATTTGAACTTGAATTTTAGCTTGGATTGCTATAATTTTACCGTTATTACTCAAGTTCCCGATGTTATAACCAATTCAAGCCTTTCACCATTACCCACATTACCTGTATTTATCTTGTTGTTACTCTGTAAAATGTCGCTTAACGGGGTAATAACGGTAATATTTAAACTTGGAAATTTTGCTGGAATTGCTACTAATTTTACTGTTATTACTTAAGTTCCCGATGTTATAACCAATTCAACCCTTTCACCATTACCCACATTACATGTATTATATAGCTCTATCCTACATCTGCTCAAAGGAAGAAGGAGAAACTGTGTTTTCAGGGTTAATGAGCCGCCCACGCATTAATTGTCCGAAAATTCGACTTATTTTATGTCGATAGAGGGCGCGCCACACTCACCAGCAAAGCGCGGGCTCAAAGGAAACAACACAAAATCAGACAAACGGCGCTGCCTCGCGACACTCGGGAGTAGGTTGGCAATGTATATATTTTTCATTGGAAATTTTGAAATTTAAATAAAAATGTCTTGTTTGCATTGGGTAAGAATTTTTCAAAACAAACCTTCGGTCAACCCACCAAAAATTGAAAAGAATATGACATGCTGGTCGTCATGTTTCTGTAGTCCCTGAACACGTGAGAGTTCTAAGTATTTTAATAAGATCGTGAAAGTATAGGCGTTTTAGCCCTTAGGTCTATATGGGAATTGATTTGCTCCGTTTCACCCAAAGGGTTCTGTGTTAATAAACCCCGGTCACAACGGATCGAACGAAATGTTGTCGTGATAAGGCCTGGTCACAACGAACCCACGACGCATTTGTTCCACGACACGACATAAAATTTGGGCAGATCGTGGGTCATCGGGGGTCGTCGCAAGACAGTCCTACGAAATTTCGAGCATCGTGGCATCGATGTACGTTCATGTACGTACGGACGGGTAATGACGCCTTGATCAAGGCTAAAGAAAACTATGCATAGAAAGTTCAAGAAATTTAAAAATCGTATTATTCTCTATTCCACATCTTGTGAAAGTCCAAGGGTGGCATCGAAATGGATTTAGAAATTACAAGTCGATTTGCAAGCGGTGGGGGAGACTACATTGTACGTTTGCACTTTCACAAACATAGCATTCAAATGTATTGTAACGTCGAGCTACACATCAGAGCCAACACACCCCGCTTGCGTACATTGACCGACTCCCATATAGGACTCCTTACCCTGGCGAATTAGGCCGTTGAGCTAACTCCGGTTGGTATTTGAAGACTATAATTTAATTCTTTTAAAGATAAGATTGCGAAATTGCGCGCGTTAAAACTGCGAAAAAAGAAGAAAAAAAACATCGGCCAGGACGAGGACTCGAACCCAGGCGATGAAAACCCGCAACCGAGGAGCCTAACCACTCGGCCATTGGACTACCAGTCGACATTGTTTCAAATCGATGTGACTTATGTTTGAAAACTGGAGTATTAGCTCCAGTACAGAATGAAGAAAAAAAGTTATGTGGTGTTAACCAAGCATTCAGGGGATCGAACCCATGACTTTACTCATTGAACGACCACCCATATAGGACTCTTTTGGGTTCTAGGATTCCCGGCCCACCACGCATCCTTCCCTGTCCATGTTTATGTAACCCGTAGGCCACGCATACCGTAAAGGGAGGACTGACGGAGCGAGGCCCTAGCTCTTGCCGCCTATGCAAGCAAACGAGCTCCGTCCCTATACTAAGGTGCGCACCTGAACTCCGCGGACAGTACCAGCCTGACGAATTAAGCCGCTGAGCTAACTCCGGTTGGTGATTGAAGACGATCAATTAATTCTTTTATAGATAAGATTGCGAAATCGCGCGCGTTAAAACTGGGCAGAACGGGGACTCGAATCCAGGCGATGGAACCCCGCAGACGAGGAGCCTAACCACTCGGCCATTCGACTACCAGTCAACACTGTTTGAAATCGATGTGACTTAATAGGTTTGGAAGCTGGAGTAATAGCTCTATCCTACATCTGCTCAAAGGAAGAAGTAGAAACTGTGTTTTGTAGGGTTAATGAGCCGCCCACGCATTATTTGTCCGAAAATTCGACTTATTTTATGTCGATAGAGGGCGCGCCACACAAATAGAAGTCACCAGCAAAGCGCGGGCTCAAAGGAAACAACACAAAATCTGACAAACGGCGCTGCCTCGCGACACTCGGGAGTAGGTTGGCAATGTATATATTTTTCATTGAAAATTTTGAAATTTAAATAAAATTGTCTTGTTTGCATTGGGTAAGAATTTTAATAAGATCGTGAAAGTATAGGCGTTTTTGCCCTTAGGTCTATGGGAATTGATTTGCTCCGTTTCACCCCAAGGGTTCTGTGTTAATAAACCCCGGTCACAACGGATCGTACGAAATGTTGTCGTGGTAAGGCCTGGTCACAACGAACCCACGACGCATTTGTTCCACGACACGACATAAAATTTGGGCAGAGTAATTTTACTCGGTAAAATGTTGGTTTCAACAAGGGTAATAACAGTAATATTTGAACTTGAAAATGTTGCTGGAATTGCTACTAATCTTACTGTTATTACTCAAGTTCCCGATGTTATAACCAATTCAACCTTTTCACCATTACCCACATTACCTGTATTATCCTGTTGTTACTCGGTAAAATGTTGGTTTCAACAGGGTAATAACGGTTATATTTGGACTTGGAAATTGAGAGTTGTTCTCATCATAAACAAATCCTGTCAGTATCAAGGATCAATTATATCCAATCCTTATATTAAAAAAAAAAACATTAAGGAATTTATAACAATTTCATTATGACACAGGTAATATCATTTGGGTAATAACACGATAATATCGGTAAAATTTGGACTTAGTCAAATTTTGGGGTGATATTACTGGTAATATCGGTAACCGGTAACAACTTGCCCAGTGGGTAAGGCAATGTTTGGTGATGGTTTGCACTGCTCATTAAGAAGCAGATTGCTTTTCATCGATCAACTGGTTGCCGTGATTCTGCTACGATGCATTTGTGAGGCACAATTCTTGCTTCGCCACAGACACATAAGTCACTAGCTAGTCATCGCTGAAACACTGTGAATCTAAAGGTGTATTACGGAACTTCAGAAGAGTTTGGAAGAGCAATTGAAACAAAACAGCTGGAAAAAACGTATAATGATTTGGGAGTGGTCAGACGGATTTTACTCATACATATTTACGTCTTGGATGCATCACGGTGAAACTACAGGACTATAAAAGCATCTTAGTTGTAGGCAAAGAACACCACAGAAACTAAAACGTCTTACACAATGGAAAACATGACAGGAATGTGCTCGTTCTCAACCTCTTTAAATTTTTCTGAAGGATGCATTTTGATGTATAAGTGTGTTCTCGCTCCAATCTGTTTGTTTTGCCTCATCTGCAACTTGTTTTCTTTGCTGGTGTTACATCGCATAAAAGACATGTGTGACGTTACCAAGCTGCTGCTAGTAGCTCTGACGATATCTGATGTTGGTGTGGGAACTTCTGGTCTTCTACATATATTTTTCGAGGATCTTGTTGAATACGCCCTGAGAATTGTGACAGACTGTTTTCAGCTCCAGGGGGTTTGCATTCTGGCAATGATCACTGTGGTCCGATACATTGCAGTGTCGCAACCTCTGAGGCTACAAACTCTAGTTACCAAAAGACGAGCTTACATCGGCTTGGCATGTGCAACCCTAATCTGCCTTGCTATTGATATAGCTAGAGTGTTGTCATATTTAACATGTTTAACAGTAAATTTGTTGGCCATACTGTATATTTCGGTTGCAATTATACTGTTGTGCATCATTATTCCATATGTCAAATTGCTGTTAATTGCGAGGCATCATGCACAGCGTATAGCAGCAGCTGAGACCAATGCTGAAGATGCACAGGTTCAGCTGCATCGCTCAAATGTCAAATCTCTCAAAACATTTCTGATTATCACAGGCACTGTCTGTTTCACTTGGCTACCTACAATTGCAGTCATTTCTGTGAACATTGATTCTTGTCTTTGGACATTGTTGGAATCTCTGCGTTACAGTAATTCCTGGCTCAATACAATCATCTATTGCTGGAGAAATGAAGCTTACAGAAAGATTGCTAAAAATCTCATTTGCCGTAACTGCGCATAAAATGTCTCTCTACAGATGTTAACATTGATTTGGAAAAAACAAATGTTACGATAACGTATGACGAACAGCGTAACAATGTACATTGCAAAGCAGTGAGTTTGAGCACAGTATGAGGAACTTTCAAATGTACAGTATTCAGATTTGTGTAATGTGGAGAGCTGCCCCATTATGATCCTTGCACTTTTAACTTTACCTTCAATTTGATGCACAGACGAAAGTGCAGTTAGCTTTGTATTTTGGTATATGCGGTTTCAGTCACTTATTCACAGATCTGAGGTTAATTCCAGGTCTTATCCTGTTGTAAATTATTTTGAGTCATTTTGGTATTGATTTTGTAAGGATACAGGCCATTTTATAATACATGTTTGTGTTACATTTTTATTGCACATCCAATATCCAACCAATATCCAAAGTGATAGCAAGTCTTAAGCAATAATTAAATGGTTGACATGCATTAAAAGTAGGGTACATCATTGGTAATGAATTATCATGAATGGGCATCATGAGCAACGCAGCGCTTTTGCGAGCTTTATACTAATAGCTCTCAAACCCCTGCGGACACTGGGCAATATCCGTGGTCATTTGGCGCAAATATCCATGCGCCCAATCAGAGCCTCCGTTACAAACAGACCAAGGCATGCCTCGACCCCAGGCATGAAAGTGCAGTTTTTCATTTATAAAACGCGGTACTTATTCCTTGGCTCAATTCGATTTTTTTGAAGGAGAACATTTGCAAAAAGTTTCGTTTTCCGTGCCTAAATGACCTACAAACATGCACCCTGAGGGCGACTGAGGAAGGCAAGGATGTCATAGTGTGTTCTAAGACTGGGAGCGGTAAATTCATTCACCCGATCCTCCCGAAGTTCTTTCGCAACACGCATTTCTATTGGTCCATTCGCTTGGACATCTGAGGTGTTCTCACAAATTTTCATCCTCCCACGTTAAAATACAAATTAATCGAAAAATTGTAGAAATTAACGTATAGAACGTGAAATAAAGCTTTGCTATTATATAATATACAGAATAAGAAACATACAAGACTCAAAAGCTACGTAAACGCCAATAAAATAAGGTAAAGGTGGTAGAAATAGTCATTTTCCCCAGGGGTGGACGTTCATGTATTGGCCAACTTGTTTAATGGTTGCTGCGAATGTCCGCAGGGTTTGAGGGCGATACTTCAAGAGCCCGTTAAACTCTATGTGGCTCAGGATGTGAATGGGTGGATTTAGGGGTTTTATTTTATAGTAAATATCATTTAACTGACTTGTCTGAAGTTTCACAATCCTGCATGCTAAGAAAAGCAAAAAAACGGCGTTCGTTTTGAACCGGCATCGGGCAGTTGTTCTTATGTTGTTCTTGGGTTTTTTTGCGATTGCCGTCCGGCGATAGTAATTTGTTTTAAATAAAATTCAATTTTTCGGAAAAAAATACAGAATATCTAGCGCAATCATTTTGCTAGATGCATACAATTATTATTTACTTGCAAGTAAGTAAGATATTTCCTAATAATTCGGTTGTACACATTTTCGATATCTGCAAATGATGTATTCTACCTTTAAAGGAAAATTACACTAACCACTTTTGGCTCCATGGTTACCGTGGCCTGCGTCGATCCGAATAGCAGTAGGGTCTTTCAATAGTTGCAATAAATGATGAAGGTAGGCAAGTCAGTTGGAAAAACAAACTGTTCAAATTATGTCAACAAAATGCCTATTATTTTCCAGCTGGACTATTTAATGTACATGTATATAAGGTAATGTTTGGTGATGGTTTGCAATGCTTTTTCAGAAGCAGATTGCTTTTCAACGATCAACTGGTTGCCGTGATTCTGCTACGATGCATTTATGAGGCACAATTCTTGCTGCGCCACAGACACAGAAGTCACAAGTCATCTGAAACACGTCAAGTCACTGAAACACTCTGAATCCAAAGGTGTATTACGAAACTTAAAAAGCGTTTGGAAGAGCAATTGAAACAGAACAGCTTGGAAAACCGTATAATGATTTTTACTCCAAGTAGATATTGAAGTCTTGGATGCATCACGGTGAAACTACAGGACTGTCAAAGCATCTTAGTTGTGAGCAAAGAACATCACAAAGAACTCTAACGACTTACACAATGGAAAACATGACAGGAATGTGCTCGTTTTCAACCTCTTTAAATTTTTCTGATGGATGCTTTTTGTATGTATTAGTTTGTTCTCGCTCCAAACTGTTTGTTTTTCCTCATCTGCAACTTTTCTTTGCTGGTGTTACATTGCATACAAGACATGTGTGCCGTCAGCAAGCTGCTGCTAGTAGCTTTGACGATATCTGATGTTGGTGTGGGAACTTTCGGTCTTCTACATATTTTTGGAGGATCTTGTTCAATATACGCCCTAAGAATATTGTGACAGACTGTTTTCAGCTTCTCGGATTTTGAATTCTGGCAATGATCACCGGGGTCCGATATATTGCAGTGTCGCAACCTTTGAGGCTGCATAAACTCTATAGTTACCAAAAGACGAGCGTACATCGGCTTGGCAAGTGCAGCACTACTCTGCCTTGCTATTGAGTCAGCTAGAATGATATCGTATTTAACATATGCAATCGAAAATGTGTGGCCCATACTGTATAATTATTTTGGTTGCAATAATATCAATTTTGTCCATCATTATTCCATATGAAAAATTGCTGTTAATTGCGAGGCATCATGCAAACATTCCTGATTATCACAGGCACTGTCTGTGTCACTAGGCTACCTACAATTGCAGTCTATTTAAGGACACTGATTTATGTCTTTATACATTGTTGGAATCTTTACTTTACAGCAATTTCTGGCTCAATACAATCCTCTACTGCTGGAGAAATGAAGCTTACAGAAAGGTTGCTAAAAAGCTTATCTGCTGTAACTGCGCATGAAATGTCTCTCTTTAGATTTTAACATTGATAAAAAAAAATGTTAGGATAACATATGATGAACAGTCTAACAATGTACATTGTAAAGCACTCAGTTTGAGCGCAGTATGAGGAGCATTCAAATGTACAGGATTCAGATTTGTGTAATGTGGAGAGCTGCCCCATAATAATCCTTGCACTTTTAACTTCACCTTCAATTTGATGCACAGTAAGAAAGCGCCGTTAGCTTTGTATCTTGGTATATGCAGTTTTAGTCACTTATTCACAGATCTGAGGTTAATTCCAAGTCTTACCTTGTTGTAAATTATCTTGATCCATTTGAATATTGATTTTGTGATGATACAGGACATTTTATAATACATGTATGTGTTACATTTTTATTGCACACCAATATCCAACCAAAATCCAAAGTGATACTTTTTGGTTCTGGGGTTTTGCTATTTTTCATGGTTGAGTCGCTGACATGTGTAGTTCCGCACATATTGAACGAGCACTGCACTATCTTTGTAGTAAAGGTAGTGTAAGAATTGTACGCGTACGACGATCGAATAAACGTGACCTAGACGCGTTCATACCCGAGCCGAAGGAGAGGACATTAACAATGTCCAGGCACATGAGCCGGATATAAACGTACGTTTAATACCGGCCAACCATTATAGGTCTTGTAATTCATAATTCCCTTAAGGTAAAGTACGTCAAAACAAAAATAACTTTCCAACGATTTTGTTAAACAATAACTTCATATTTTGGGAAACACCCCTCTAGCTATATTATGGTATGTTCCTCAAAATATCCTCACTCGGGTGATTAGTCAGGGAGCAGCCTCGCCAACATGGGCGCGTGTGCGTCTCTTCACCAACCCCTGGCCGTGACGAATACGTAAACGATGCTGACTGGCTAATTAGTGCGTACTGCCCGCGTATTTCGAAAATTGCACGCTCTGAATGTAATGCGCTTGCGCATTCCCTAATCACCGCTGTTTCTGCCAGTGTGTATAGTGACATAAAGTTGTGCGCATGTGCAATTTTTAAATCGAGATTAAATAAAATGCATAATTCATGAACGATAACCCGCGATCGGGGGACGATCAAAAACCAGAAATCCCGATAAATACTGACATTAGTGGCTTTTCGATTTTGATGAGTTCATTCATAAGAATATCTCTCATGTATTAAACCCCCAAAACCAAACAAAATTGATTATGACAAGCGCAAAATTTAAACTAAAATGCAGGCGCTCCGTTTATTATTATTATTATTATTATTATTTATTCGGCCTTCAACAACAGGTACAAACATACATGAACAACATACAATTCCAAATTACACTAACATTAAAACAAAACAAAAACAACCTCATCCAAGTTGGCCAGGACCGACAAAAGTATAATAAAACACTTTGACTTAAAAGCCTTCCGATCGTTAGTCATTAAGAAAAGGATGGTTTTCAGGAAAAATTTGACCGTGAAGATAAGTTTTTCAAACTTCAAAAAATGGTTTGTATAAATAAGCAGATTGGGATTTCTTCGAATCATGTGTTTTTGTAAGAGCAAACCCAACAAGTGATAACAAAAACTAGGTTTGAATATTATTTTTTTACATCTTGATCGGAGTTTTCTGCAACGCGACATTGCGGCCTAGTATGGTATTCGTGTAAATGAGTATCGCATATTGTTTAGGGACACGTTTGGGAATACGCGGTTCTACATTTCGGACCAGAGTGGGCAAATATCGGGCTGAATACTGTTTCACATTTAATTTTGCCGCGTATTCGGCCCGAGATTTCCAACTTGGATCCGAAATCTAGAACTACGTATTCCTAAACGATATGCGTATTCCCATTTTGACAACGTCTCGTCACTGTCACGAACTTGGATTTAAATCGTGAACAAAATAATAATAATAAATGAAAGAATGTATATTTATATATATGTGTGTATATGTATATAATTATATGAGAACAGAAAACAAGAAATTGTATTCCAATCATGTGGGTGACTTGGAACGTTGAGTACATAGAGATGTATAGGACAATAACCGCTCTCCTTTCGTAATGCTCACAGAGCAATGTCACCTCCTTATTATTGCATAAACATGCAATGTATTCATCGTTTGATTTGATGGGTGTACACACGTATGGTCTTAATCGAGGTTTTTTTTAATGAATAATTCATTTAGAAAGTTCGTAAAGTAAAGTAAAGAATTCTTTCTCACGTGATTATACCAGTACATCTTTGTGGGTTTAAGATTAGTTAAATTTATTGTAGGTAGTATATAAGATAAAAGAAAATAATAATTTGGGGGCACTTAGTAGCTTGACCGTCATCTTGAAGACTATGGGCACCGAGGCCTCTGCCTGAGACCCCACCTTTGGAGTACGGATTTGAGCTCCGTTGATTCCGGCCTGGGCCCAATTTCTTGGCTCTGCTTACCGTTAGCGAAAAATCCCTGCTTACTGTAGCAGCAAATTCCGTGCTTACGGTAAGCATATTTCACGCGTTAGTATGGAATTGTAGCTTCTGCGCAGCATGCATACATCTCGTAACTAAGGATTATGTGCTTGCAGGGTTAACACAGACATTTTCTGCTAGAGCGGTTAGCCAAAAAAAAGTGATCATATAAGCGCGGAATTGTGTAGTTAGCAGAGCTTTGAAATTGCGCCCAATTATAGCCGATGATTTGGGGGACATCCGTTTTGTGATTGCCGAGAAAAGCATGAAAGCAAATCTACTAAGTCGCTAAAGCATTTTATGCTATATTTTCTGTAAGTTTAAATTTCATATTTATTGAGTAAAAACATATGTTATCGACCTTGGATAAACAATAATCAAAACTTGTATATTACATGTTTGTATCGGTTTATCAATGAGAATGATTATTGTGGCAATTGGTCAACATAGGCCTATATACAGCGGTTAATGGAAACTCGTTCCTATTGATTCAAACGAGAAGTAATATAACGGACATCACATCGGATTCGAGTTCGAATACAATTGTGATTGTATTAAATGTATTAGTTATGTTTATTTAAGGTTAGTTGTTAGTGATAATTAAACTGTTTTGCTGAATGTAATACTCTGTGTACCCGTTTCGTTTGTAGGGATGTTCATTTTTCTTGGAGTTCCCTTAGATGTATCAACATTGTATCACTTGGTCTTAATCATGGAAGATCGTGTGACAGTCATGTACGAATTTTTTTTTCAAGACTGCGCAATATCGTACCTGTACTTTATGCATTTTTGAATCCTTGTTTTCTCTTACGCAGTAGAGAATACAACAACTGATCTCTATAACTGGATAGGTCGAGCGGCTCTGCACGTGAAGCCATCGGCGGCCATATTGGGATATTAAAAACATTGCAGGCGTACACACGTTTGTATAGCGCACGACCGAGAAAACGAATTTAATATCACAGGAAACGAAGTTAACATAAAAAACAATCCAGTTTGATCAGGAAAATTAAGTTAAACATAATAACACCCAAGAATACCATGTATACGCCAAGTTTCAATGTTAAATAGGCCTGTTTTCGGGAAAAGATACGAGAAATTTGTGTGAGACGATGCAATGCAGTGCAAAGTCTATGGGATATGTCGGACAAGTATTTTCAAGAATTTTTGTTTAACATTTCCAACTTCTAAATTCAAATTATTTTTGTGTTTTTTTGTTGGGTGGGGGGGGGGGAATTCCACATCATAACCTTATGCACAAACCATAGGAAAAGGCAAAACGAGCTTTTTTAGATTAAGGAAATTCTTAAAATTGTTGGTTTAATTTTATGTCCAGACACTAAAGTGCAAGTTTTATGACCAAATAAAAATATTGAAAATTTCGGTGTGTATCAGGTAAATTTAATTGGCACATAGGGTTTGTTCGTGGGGTTTTAAGGCAGTGTCTAGATTTGGAATCAACCTAAATATTTTAGGAAGGGTCCCAAAAATGCTTGCTGGACAAGTGGAAAGACAAAATAAAGTATGTGGTTTGAGCTTAAACCATAGAGCTGTATAATAAAGATACAGCTCTATGGCTTAAACTATAAACTTGAGAAACTTGAAATAAATCACAATTAAAAATATCAATCACACATGTAAATGATAACATTAAGTCACACAATGAATTCAATTTTGCTTGCTTTCAAGAAAACAAAACAAAAATCGTGATTGAAAAGCAACATTTGACGGGGCGTCATAACATTTTAACAGGGCGGCATAAAAATATGACAGAACAGCGTAACATGTACACAGGGCGGGCTACCCTGCTAACACTACAGTGATTGTGGAGAACACTGACTGGGTAAATCCATGTCATTTTAACATCTGTATAATTTGCTTTGAATATTTACAATACAATTTTAACCAGATTTGTCAGTTTTCATGAAACACATGTTCACTATACGAAAGCTTAAAGAATATTATGTATATTTCCATGTTACAAAGATACGTTTGTGACTGTTGCGACTCTTTTATTATCTGTACTTATATTGTTGAAACATGAAATGCCAAGATGTAGAGTTCTGCGATATTTTTACAGCTCATCTAAGAAATGTGGAACACCGAGATAGCTTATCTTGGAAAACGTAGTTGGTCAATTAAGCTTCCGTAGTTTACTGAAGGTTAAACAAAATAAGTTTTTTAGAAACTATTTTAGAAACAAAATTCTCAATTTACTTGGCATAGTCATTTCTTTAGTGAGTGAAATTTCATAACTGTAAGGAATATCAGGACTACGTTTTTAAGAGAGATTTGTGGGTGAAATTGTTCTGAAGTATTGGAAATATACGTGTCTACATCCTTCCAACATGATAGCCTTAATTATTGGCCTACACCATGCATTGGGTGGCTCTACACTTGTTAGAGAAAAAATGTGACCATTGCGAATATACTATAGGTCTACTGATGTTCCTATACTCTACATCAACGATATAGGTAAAAACAGCGCAGACACCAAAATAAAAAGTTTGCTAATGACTGCCTGTTGTTCCTTCACATCTTCAGTCCTAACGACCAAATTCAACTTAAAAAAGACCTGGATTCTCTAGTGGCCTGGGACCTTATTCACAAAACATCCGCACGCTTTATCGGATAGCCTCCGTTATGGTTTGCGCCGTACTCACGAAATATCCGCATAATAGCGCGTCCTCAGAACATGTCCGTAAAAGTGCAATTGTTTTGCCAGAACTCCAGCGTTCCCGTAAAATGCTTACGTATCTCCGTATAGCGCTAAAATGAAATGGCGGCAGTGTTTGTGGTTCTGCTGGAAGAGGAAGACAGGCGTGCTCTTCGCCGCCAGCGAGTATTTCGGGATAGGTTACAGCCACTGGACATTTATGACAATGTGGAACTGATAAAGAGGTATCAAATGCCAAGTACTATTGGAGGTGAAAGATTTGATCCGTGATCAAGTTAAACATCCAACACAGAGGTCGCACGCAATACCAGCCATGCTGCAGATCATAACAGCCCTCCGATTTTTCGCCGAAGGTTCTTTCCAATTAACAAGTGGAGATTTAAGTGGAATTAGTCAGCCGTCAACCTATCGAATTGTTACCCGGGTTGCAACTGCCCTTCAAAGAGTTTCGCCACAAATAATTAGATTTCCGAGGAACATAGCTAGTCAGAATGCGATCAAAGAAGGTTTCTACGATGAACGTTGTCGACGGATTCTAGGATGCCTTGATAAATCACTTAAGCCCCAGTCCCACTGAAGCCGGATATGCTACGGATCGCCCCGGATCGCCCCGAATGGCCCCGGTTGAAACAGACGTTTGATCCGGGGTCATCCGGGGTGGACCGGGAAGGCAATCGAAATTAAAGTGACATGTTCCCCGGTCCTACTACGGTTCTACTACGGTATGACTACAGTTCCGCCACGGATGGGCCCGGATCATCCCGTTTCAAGCCTGTTTTTCCCCCATGACCCCGAATTGTCACGGATTCACTACGGTTTCGCCACGGTTTCACTACGGATGCGCCACGGTTCATCCCGGATGTGCCACGGTTCATCTCGGTTCATCCGGGAAAAACCGTAGTGAATCCGTGGAGACACCGTAGTGAATCCGTGGTGAACCGTAGTGTATCCGGGGTCATCCGTAGTGGAACCGTAGTGGAACCGTGTGTGAACCCACTCCCGTTTCACCACGGTTTCACCACGGTCTCACCACGGTTTCACCACGGTCTCACCACGGTCTCACCACGGTCTCACCGCGGTCTCACCGCGGTCTCACCGCGGTCTCACCGCGGTCTCACCGCGGTCTCACCGCGGTCTCACCGCGGTCTCACCGCGGTCTCACCGCGGTCTCACCGCGGTCTCACCGCGGTCTCACCGCGGTCTCACCGCGGTCTCACCGCGGTCTCACCGCGGTCTCACCGCGGTCTCACCGCGGTCTCACCGCGGTCTCACCGCGGTCTCACCGCGGTCTCACCGCGGTCTCACCGCGGTCTCACCGCGGTCTCACCGCGGTCTCACCGCGGTCTCACCGCGGTCTCACCGCGGTCTCACCGCGGTCTCACCGCGGTCTCACCGCGGTCTCACCGCGGTCTCACCGCGGTCTCACCGCGGTCTCACCGCGGTCTCACCGCGGTCTCACCGCGGTCTCACCGCGGTCTCACCGCGGTCTCACCGCGGTCTCACCGCGGTCTCACCGCGGTCTCACCGCGGTCTCACCGCGGTCTCACCGCGGTCTCACCGCGGTCTCACCGCGGTCTCACCGCGGTCTCACCGCGGTCTCACCGCGGTCTCACCGCGGTCTCACCGCGGTCTCACCGCGGTCTCACCGCGGTCTCACCGCGGTCTCACCGCGGTCTCACCGCGGTCTCACCGCGGTCTCACCGCGGTCTCACAGCGGTCTCACAGCGGTCTTCTGTGTTGCTTGTCGCAGTATAAAAGTAGTGGGAAATTAGGGGTACGGCGGAGTACTCGCTGGCGTGGTGGTGGAACATACTTCGTGGGAGACGTCCGGGGCCGCTACCCGTCTACCGGGGATGAGGGACGCTGGGCGTATAGGGCAGGAGTCTTCGGGGAGTTCCGTACCACTGTGCCATTGGCCCGCCCGTTCGTGTCACCACTACCTAAAAACCAGAACGAGTACTTGAGTACTCCCACTCTTTCTGTGAGTATGGTCAGAATTTGTTGGGCCATTAATGACAAGTAAACTTTTGGGATTATTTATTACAATACCTCTATTGCTTTCACTTTTGCATGCTTGCAGAGCTTTAATTGGGGACCAAGTGCTGTGGACTACTAGTTTGCTGAATCATATGGTCATGGTGCTTCTGTTGCCATACATAATAGTATGTTGTTGCTTTGCTAAATTAATTGGTAATTCGCAAGCTAAACGTTAACGCTAATTGGTCATAGTAAGCAGCTTGCATTGTTTGATTTGGTATTGGGCTTGCGCTTTAATTTATTGATTTGCTTGTTGTTAAATTACGTACAATTGAATATTTTCGTTAATATGTTAGGGATTTGATTATGACCAAGGTGCTGTCATAAATAAGAACATAAAAAAAAATTTAAAAAAATAAAACAATAATTAACATAAATACACTCTAAAAACTCCCGGGTCAAATGGTTGACCATTTCTTTAGGTCAAAACAAATGACCCTTTTCTCAGTCAGACAGTTATTGTGATTGGATGGGAATGGTCACATGGTTGCCAACATCACAGCGGCTTTAACCATTCTCTCCGGGTCAAATAAGATTGACCATTTTCAGGGTCAGGCGCTTTTTGCAATTGGGGAAAAATGGCCACGTGATTTATTGACGTCATAATGGCAGCGTCCTTTTTCTTATTGTGATTGGATGTCTGGGTCAAACGGGTTTGACCCAACATTCTGGGTCATTTCGACCCGGAAGTGGTCGTGTCAAATCGGACCCGGATTCCGGGTTGGATTTGACCCATTCCGGGTCAAATTTGACCCATTCCGGGTCAAATTTGACCCGGATGTTTTTAGAGTGTAGTGTCCCGTTTTCCTTTTTGTGAAATTGTACATTTTTGGCTTTGACTGATCTTCAGTTTTGAGATAACTCGTGGCACATACCTAGAAAAGTGAAACATCCAATGATTGTTCATGGTCCACCCACATCAACCGGGTAGTCAGCAGCGCAAATAGAACTGTGGGTTTTGTGAGACGGAACCTCTCCAGATGTGATTCTCCGTTTGCGTGTCATGAATAATTTATCACAGTGCATCAAAAAAAGGCTATTAAATCAAGTTGCCGTTTTATGTACATGTGTGTCCTAGCTCCAATCTGTTTGTTTTGCCTCATCTGCAACTTTTTTTTCGCTGCTGGTGTTTCCTTGCATACATAACATGCGTGACGTCAGCAAGCTGCTGCTAGCTCTAACAACAACTGATGTTGGTGTGGGATATGTTGGTCTTCTATATGTATTTGTGAGTCTCGAAGACCAACTTTATCGTATTTGAAAAGCCGTAGTAATCGTGGCAGAATTGGTTCAGCTTCAGCCTTGTACATGATTTACAGATAAATATTTAAAACAAAATTATATAAACAATACAGATAACTTTTAAAAAAAACACAGGTAACCTTATTAATAGTAAAAAATACCCATTACAATTAATATATATATATTTTGAAAAACGAATGAATAAATAAAAGGACCCAAACAATCAAGACAAAGACGTAAGAAAAAAATACCCAAAACGTCAATAAAATGTAAATATTTAAAAAACGGCCAGTGAATAAAAGATATATATTTCCACACTTAACCACTTTAATTAATAAGATCTATATAATATGGAATTGGGCTATTTCTGAACCGACTTGTTTTAGCTAGAATCATTGAACTATTTTTAGAGTTACGAAGGTTCCTACCATGGCTAGCCATTCTAGATGCGGGGAATAAAGATTTACAACGTTCATTTGTCAGAAGATTCTTAGCAAATTTAAGGCAGTGACATTCTCTCCTCGAGGACATCGGGTCGAGATGTAGCAGTTGAAGTGCAGAATCATATGAAAGATAGTTCCTGCCTAAAATTAATCTATAATCTCTTTTCTGTATACTTTCAATACTACTGCATTGATTGGTGGTAATTCCAGAATGCCATATTACATCTGCAAACGTTAAATAATCACCATATTTCCAATATGCCGAGGAGGAACCATGAGCAGCATCGTTGATAAGAATTTGAAAACCAATTGGACCGAACTTGGTACCTTGCGGAATTCCACCATTCAGTGACAAATAATCCGAAAGAACATTATTATAACGCACTCTCTGGCGCCTACCCTGAAGGAAATCGCACACCCAGGGAACGATGGCGCTGCGGACACCCATATCAATTATTTTACGAATTAGTTCGGTGTGATCAACAAGATCAAACGCCTTGGAAAAATCAGTGAGGACCACCGTTCCCTGGTTGCCTTTCACTTCTGCACCCTGGAAAAGGCAATGCATCAAATTAACCAGGTAGTGCATGCAGAAATACCCCTAATGTTACCAAATTGACGTTTGTCAATCTTACTGCCAATATCATCTAAGATCCACTTAAATACAAAACCCTCAGCAACTTTGGCAAAGACTGAAGTAAGGAACACCGAAGTTTGTCAATACTTGGTGGATGTTGTTTAGGAATGGGAACCACGAAAGCTTCTTTTTATTGCACATTACATAAGCTGGAAATCTTTTATATAGTTGTGTTCTTGCTGCTGCAAGTATCTCTGACTACAACTGACGTTAGTGTGGGGATCGTTTGGTCTTTTCTCTTTTGAAAGCCCTTACAACTGTGGCTGCATTTTTTCAACTTCTAGGATGTTTTTGTCAGCTTCTGGGATTTTGCATTCTGGCAATGAACACTGTGGTCCGATACATTGCAGTGTCGCAACCTCTGAGGCTACAAGCTATAGTTACCAAAAGACGATACATTGGCTCAGCATGTACAGCACTGCTCTGCAGCCTTGTTTATTCTATTTGCGAAATAATATCAATTGTCGTGCCTGCAATAGAAAGCATGTTTTTAAAACTATTGTATGTTATCTTTCTGATAATATTATATTTGTGCATCATTATTCCATGTGTAAAATTGCTGTTGATTGCACGGCATCCTGCGCAGCGTATAGCAGCAGCTGAGATCAATGCTGAAGATGCACGGGTTTCAGCTGCATCGCTCAAATGTCAAATCTCTAAAAACACTTATAATTATCACAGGCACTGTCTGTGTCACTTGGCTACCTACAAGTGCAGAATTACTTTCCGAATGTTCTGATATAGATCCCGTTTTGTAAACATTGTTTGGTGCTTTGCGTTACTGCAATTCCTGGCTCAATACAATCATCTTATTGCTGGAGAAATGAAGGGTACATGCAGGAAGGTTGCTAAAAAGCTCATTTGTCGTACTGTGTATGGCAGTTTAGCTAAAGGTATACGTGTAGGTGAAGGATAATTGCCAATACTGAATTGACATCTCTCCATTACAAGTTCCATCTATTCGAATAGACAATGGCTTAACCACTTGACGCCGGGAAGCAGCTATGGCTGCAGCCCGCTAATACGTATAGAATGCTGCTGTCAGCTGTGCTACGCTGTAGCGCACTGTTTGTGTGACAGCTGTATGCTCTTGTCTATTGTGCAGTGCAGCTATGCGTATAATCCGGTACAGTGAGAAATTAGAACCGGTGTCGAGAAGTTAAGTACATTTCTCTTGTTGGCAATAAACCAGTTCGCTATTCGAACTGCACATGTACACAACAAGATTTAACAATCTTCTTTCTGAAAAACAACAACCACATGGCCGATAAATTGCACAAAAGTCTATGTTCCCCCAATTATTTTTTATATTTAACCATTCCAAATTTTAAAAAAATGACATCTTTCCTGCACTAGATGTGCAATGCATCAAATTGTCATCAGTGCACAAAGGACTCCAACAACCCTTACATTTCAAGGTCTTCAGCAATAACTGAACGGTTGACATGCATTAAAGGTAGGACACACCATTGGTAATTGCTTAAATTATTATGAATGGGTGCATTTGGGGGTTGTACTTTATAGTAAATATCGTTTAACTGACCTGTCTAAAGTTTTACAATCAACTAGCGCCGGGCAGTTGTTCTTATGTTGTTCTGGGTTTTTTCATGATCGCCGCCCGGCGATGGTGATTTTTTAAAAATAAAATTCAATTTTTTGGAACAAATACAGAATATCTAGCGCAATCATTTTGCTGGATGTATACAATTGTTATTTACTTTCAAATATAAAGTAAGATATTTCCTAATAATTCGGTAATAACAATTTTCGATATCTGCAAATGGTGTAGGCCTATCTTACCTTTAAATGCAAATTTGACCTACCACTTTTGGCTCCATGGTTACCATTGCCTGCGTCGATCCGAATAACAATAAGGTCTTTCAATAGTTGCAAGAAATGATAGAGGTAGGCAAATCAGTTGGAAAAACAAACTGTTTAAAATCTGTCATCAAAAATGCTTATTATTGGCAGCTGGAGTATACAATGTACATGTATAAGGCAATGTTTGGTGATGGTGCATGTGCACTGCTCACTGAAACAGATTGCCTTTCAACGATAAACTGCATGGTTGCCATGATTATGCTATGACTCATTTGTGAGGCACAATTATTGCTGCACCACAGACACAGAAGTCACTAGTCATCGCTGAAACACTATGAATCTAAAGGTTTATTATGGAACTTCAGAAGAGTTTAAAATTAAGCCACTCTTTGGCACAGGAAGTAAATTGATCCCATCTGACATTTGTGAGGGTCTTCACTTTTTAAGGATTCAACATGCATCAAACACCTTACACTAGTCACATTTCATGCATTTACATCGGTCGACTTTGACGCACCGTCTGCACTATGTTAGACGTCGCCATGTTAGATGACAAGTTGGTGTGGAATTGGACAATTCGTAACACGTGATGCGATTGCGTCATTCGCGAACGGATTTTGTAACGTTGCGCATTACGTCTTTGAACTTCCCTGATGCCAAAATAGTTCGCTCTTTACAGCAGGATTATTAAATAACTGCAGGATGAAATATGGAGAACTATTTTACTAGTAATCTAGAGTCGTTTATTTAGTCGGAACTGTTCAGAAAATTTGCACCCACTCTTGCTGGCATGAAACAAACGGATTTGAGCACTCAGCTGACGGCCTAAAAGATCATAGTCGGGGTACAGTAAACTTTGGCCAAGTCGGCACTCTCGGGACCTGAACATTTGTGACGACTTACGCGAACGCCGACATCTGCAGTAAGTCGTCATTTTGCCGACTATAATCATTAATGCCCTGTGCATTATGAGTCATTCCATAAATATGCTACGATTTACCCTAGTTCATCTTCATTTATAACCATAGTTTATCTCATTTTATAACCCTTTAAACTTGGGCCCATTTTGGAGAATTTGTGTGTTCTGTGGAAAACTATTTAAAAATCTAAATTTATTCTGTAAAAACCTTAACAAATTGCTTATTGTAACGAACCGTTGTGGTCAAGGACTGTATTATTTATCAAGGTGGGTAGCTCGGCTAAAACCTTGGCCTAAGTTGTGAAATATACGGATTCACGATCGGAGTAACATACTCTAAAACTAAAGACGTAATTTTAACTCAACATATGAAATAAACTATAGAAGACCAAGCTGATGTTTCAATTATAAACAATTGTTCTATTCATCTGCCACAAATCGATCAACAATTTACATAAACTAAATAAACTACAAATCAATGGTGCAGTGTAACAACTCTGTGTACACATCCATAATGACTAACACATTTATTATTGTTCAGAAATTGTCTCGGACTGCTGGCGGCAACCAGTGCTCATTAAGAATTAGATTGTAAACTCAATAGTTAATTTGGTTGTCATGCTAATGTCATGACTGACACCGTGGCTGACAAGTTTATTGGCCGCAAATTGGTCTAAAACCGGTGATGGTTTGCACCGCTTATTAAAAAGCAGATTGCCTTCCAATGATAAACTGATTGCCGTGATTATGCTATGACGCATTTTGTTGTGAGGCACAATTCTTGCTGCGCCACAGACACAGAAGTCACTGGTCCTGGCTGAAACACTTTGAATCTAAAGGTGCATTATGGAACTTTGAAGAGTTTGGAAGAGCAATTGAAACTGAACGGCTTGGAAAACCTTATAATGATTTAGGATTGGTCAGATGGATTTTACTCTATGCAGATATTGACGTCTTGAATGCATCACAGTGAAATTACAGGACTAAGCATATTGGGTGTGTGCAAAGAACATCAGAAAAAAACTATAGCGAGTCCTCCACACAATGGAAAACATGACAGAAATGTGCTTGTTCTCAACCTCTTTAGACTATTCTTATGGATGCATTTTGATGTATAAGTGTGTTATCGCTCCGATCTGTTTGTTTTGCCTCATCTACAACCTGTTTTCTCTGCTGGTGTTTCATCGCATACGTGACATGCATGACGTCACCAAGCTGCTGCTAGTAGCGCTGACGATATCTGATGTTGGTGTGGGATCTTTTGGTCTTCTACATACATTTTGGGAGGATCTTGCTATATTATACGTCCTAGGTACTGTGACATTTTGTTGTCAGCTTCTGGGATTTTGCATTCTGGCAATGATCACTGTGGTCCGATACATTGCAGTGTCGCAACCTCTGAGGCTAACAACTCTAGTGACCAAAAGACGAGCTTACATCGGCTTGGCATGTGCATCTCTACTCTGCCTTGCTATTGAGTCAGCTAGATTAATATCATATTTTACATGTGCAACAGTAAAATTGTTGCACATACTGCATATTTTGGTTGTAATAATATTAGTTTTGTGCATCATTATTCCATATGTAAAATTGCTGTTAATTGCGAGGCATCATGCGCAGCGTATAGCAGCAGCTGAGATCAATGCTGAAGATGCACAGGTTCAGCTGCATCGCTCAAATGTCAAATCTCTCAAAACATTTCTGATTATCACAGGCACTGTCTGTGTCACTTGGCTGCCTACAATTGCAGTCATTTCTGTGGACAGTGATTTATGTATTCGGACATTGTTGGAATCTCTGCGTTACAGCAATTCCTTGCTTAATACAATCATCTATTGCTGGAGAAATGAAGCTTACAGAAATGTTGCTAAAAAGCTCATTTGCCGTAACTGCCCATGAAAATGTCTCTCTATAGATTTTAACATTGATTTAAAAAAAAAAAAGTTATGATAACGTATGACGAACAGCGTAACAATGTACATTGTAAAGCAAGGAGTTGGAGCACAGTATGAGGAACTTTCAAATGTACAGGATTCAGATTTGTGTAAGGTGGGGAGCTGCCCCATGATCCTTGCACTTTTAACTTCACCTTCAATTTGATGTCCATTAAGAAGGCACAATTAGCTTTGTATTTTGGTATATGCAGTTTTAGTCACTTATTCACAGATCTGAGGTTAATTCCAGGTCTTATTATGTTGTAAATTACCTTGAGTCGTTGGGATATTGATTTTGTGAAGATACAGGCCATTGTATATTCGTGTATGTGTTACATTTTTATTGCACACCAATATCCAAAGTGATAGCAAGTCTTCAGCAATAATTGATTGACATGCAATAAAGTTTGGGTACACCATTGGTAATTGCTTGAATTATCATGAATGGGTTAATTTGGGGGTTGTATTTATAGTAAATATCGTTTAACCGACTTGTCTGAAGTTTTACAATCAAGGATGCTGAGAAAAGCAAGAAAAACGGCGTTAGTTTTCAACCGGCGTCGGGCAGTTTTTCTTATGTTGTTCTTGGTTTTTTTTGCGATCGCCGTCCGGCGAAATTGAATTTTTTAAAATAAAATTCAATTTTTCGAGAAAAAAAATACAAAATATCTAGCGCAATCATTTTGCTGGATGCATACAATTATTGTTATTCTCTTTTAAGTAGGATATTTCCTACTAATTTGGTTGTACACACTTTCAAAATCTGCAAATGGTGTATCTTACCTTTAAAGGCAAATTAGACGGACCACTTGTGGCTCCATGGTTACCATGGCCTCCGTCGATCCAAATAACAATATGGTCTTTCAATAGTTGCAAGAAATTATGGAGGTAGGCGAGTCAGTTGGAAAAAACAAACTGTTCAAATTATGTCAACAAAATGCTTATTATTTTGCAGCTGGACTATACAATGTACATGTATATAAGGCAATGTTTGGTGGTGGTTTGCACTACTTATTAAGAAGCAAATTGCTTTATATCGATCAACTGGTTGCCGTGATTCTGCTACGATGCTTTTGTGAGGCACAATTCTTTATACCTATCACGACATGTGGCAGAGGGGTACCCCCCTCTTATCCCTATACTTTATACGCACTCAACACTATTGTAACCTAACCCATCCCCCTTGAAACCTAAAAAGAATTCCTGAGATTCCGGGAACACAATGGTCAACACAAAAGAGGGGGGGGGGGGGGGGGGGTTTCTCTGCCACATATCGCGCTTCATATGCAATTCTTGCTGCGCCACAGACACATAAGTCACTAGTCTTCACTGAAACACTGAATCTAAAGGTGTATTACGGAACTTAAGAAGAGTTTGGAAGAGCAATTGAAACAGAACAGCTGGGAAAACCGTCTAATGGTTTGGGAGTGGTCAGGTGGATTTTATTCCAAGTAGATATTGACGTCTTGGATGCATCACGGTGAAACTACAGGACTGTCAAAGCGTCTTGGGTGTGGGCAAATAACATCACAAAGAACTTTAATGACTTACACAGTGGAAAACATGACAGGAATGTGCTCGTTCTCAACCTCTTTACACAATTCTGAAGGATGCATTTTGATTTATAAGTGTGTTATCGCTCCAATCTGTTCGTTTTGCCTCATCTGTAACTTGTTTTCTCTGCTGGTGCTTCATCGCATACAAGACATGTGTGACGTCACCAAGCTGCTGCAAGTAGCTCTGACGATATCTGATGTTGGTGTGGGAACTTTTGGTCTTCTACATATAATTTTGCGTTTCGTGACTCTTGTTATATACGCTCTAAGAACTGTGACAGACTGTTTTCAGCTTCTGGGGTTTTGCATTCTGCCAATGGTCACCGTGGTCCGATACATTGCAGTGTCGCAATCTCCGAGGCTACAAACTCTTGTTACCAAAAGACGAGCTTAAATCGGCTTGGCATGTGCAACCCTAATTTGCCTTCCTATTGAGTCAGCTAGAATGATATCATATTTGGAAATATGTGAAACAGTACATTTGTTTACCATAGTGTATATTTCGGTTGCAATAATATTAGTTTTGTGCATCATTATTCCATATGTAAAATTGCTGTTAATTGCGAGGCTTCATGCGCAGCGTATTGCAGCAGCTGACATCAATGCTGAAGATGCACAGGTTCAGCTGCATCGCTCAAATGTCAAATCTCTCAAAACATTTCTGATTATCACAGGCACTGTCTGTGTCACTTGGCTACCTACAATTGCAACCATTTCTGTGGACAGCGATTTATATATTCGAACAGTGTTGGAATCTCTGCGTAGCAATTCCTTGCTTAATACAACCATCTATTTCTAGAGAAATGAAGCTTACAGAAAGGTTGCTAAAAAGCTCATGTGCCGTAACTGCGCATGAAATGTCTATAGATTTTAACATTGATTTGAAGAAAAAACAAATGCTACGATAACGTATGACGAACAGCCTAACAATGTAGATGTACATGTACATTGTAAAGCAAGGAGTTGGAGCACAGTATGAGGAACTTTCAAATGTACAGGATTCAGATTTGTGTAATGTTGGGAGCTGCCCCATTATGATCCTTGCACTTTTAACTTCACTTTCAATTTGATGCACAGTAAGATGTATTTTGGTATATGCAGTTTTAGTAACTTATTCACAGATCTGAGGTTAATTCCAGGTCTTATCCTGTTGTAAATTATTTTGAGTCATTTCGGTATTGATTTTGTGATGATACAGGCCATTGTATAATACATGTACATGTACATGTATGTGTTACATTTTTATTGCACAATCCAATATCCAAAGTGATACTTTTGGTTCTGGGGCTTGGCTATTGTTCATGGTTGAATCGCTGACATGTGTAATCCCGCACATATTGAACGAGCACTGCACTATCTTTGTAGTAAAGGTAGTGTAAGAATTTTCACGCGTACAACGATTGACAGACTTCGCATTGCAATCAATCACTAGCACTACACCCAGCAACTCTATGCGTTCAACGGATCCCTAAACGACCTAATAAGGGAATAAACGTGACCTAGACACGTTTATACCCAAAGCGAAGGAGAAGGCATTAACAATGTCCAGACATTCGTCACTTTACCTCACTGCCACGAACTTGAATTTAAAGTGTGAACAAAATAATAATATTAAATACAAAAATTACATGTATACATATTTACAATGTATATATATTTTTCTATATAATTATGTGTGTGTGTATATGTATATAATAAGAACAGAAAACAAGAAATTGTATTTCAATCATGTGGGTGACGTGATTTGAATCTTTCCGACGAGCTTGAAATCAGGCAGAAAGAACCCTTAGAAAAACCTCCCTTGTTGCCACGTGTGGGATCACAGTGTTCACAGAGTCCTAATACGGTTTCTTTGACTATGTGGTCACAGTTATCACACTGTGTTCTCCGTGTGGGACACTGAATTTTGGAACAAAACCACAGATAGTTTTCTGTGTGGTCAATGAATCCCAGTGTATACTTCACATTGTTATTATAGTGTTCCCATAGTATGAACTCAGTGTGACCACAGCGTCGTCAGTGTTTTCATAGCGTGAACATATACGACCCCACAGTACGACCTCCCAGTGCGACCCCACAGTAAACTAAAACCCAGCCAATTATCAACTTCATTTCAAGAGTACATTGACACAAACAACTACAACATAAGCTCGAATTCCACTGAGGTTTTTATTCTGCTCTCAAACGTAACAAATTGCTTTACTGAGCATTTCTATACAACCTTCGCTCTTTTGGATATACTTGTATGACATCCACCAGCAGTAAGTGTGTGACAACCGAAAAGGTCGACTCCTCCCAGACACGTCTGGCAAATCAATACTTTGACCAAGTCTACCAAAGTGGATTCTTTGGCGAGAAGACACTAATGAAAAGGTTTATGAAATTATGGGCATTCTCACACCTTCCTCAGGGCCTGGTAACTGTTTTTTTTATGACTGGTACTGCTTCCAGCGTGCCAGAGGACCGTAGTTGGTGAGACACTGCACACCGACTCCGTCGGGGATAAAGCGGCCCTCGCTGCGCAGCTCCTCAAACTTCTCTCGGGTGAACTTGGTGAAGCCCCAGTTCTCAGAGGTGAAGATCTGTGAAAGAGTCAAAGAAAAAATACCTATCATCTCATTGCGCATTAATTAAAGTTGGATAGTCCTTGTTTTTCGCAGGGGGTTTTACCCTAAAAAGTTGATTCTTAAATTGAATTTATTATTTTCTACCATTGTATTTGTTATGAGCTTTGGAATCAGACATCGCACAAACAAAAATTATAACAATTATGCGCTAGACTGGTTGCAAGCGAGTGTAGGTCGCCGATGCGAGCGCCCCCTAACGTTCGCAGTAGACTACGCCATGACCTTCGAATTGTTGTGGGTCACTGACATAATCGCACAAAAAATTCCGAGGAGTTGTGTTTCATTTGCAAGCGCATGTGACATTGCGTGCATAATTACGTGATGTAACAGAAACTTGACCAATGAGTCAGCGATTATGCATGTTGCGTCATGCAATTATAAACTAAACTTCATACGTACATGCAAATGCAACACAATTATGCTCGGAATGTTCCGAGCGAATATGTCAGTTAGCCAAGACGTCCTATTCGAAGGTCATGCCGTGGTCTAAGACGTCTGATAGAGGGCACCCCATATCGGTGGCCTATGCACGCTGCATACCACGATTAGGACGTCTTGCAACCAAGACTAATCATACGCATGCATGTATAATGGCCAGTTGTGCGAGGTACAGTACCCCGGTATACCCTGTGGATTTACGCAATAAAATAGTGGACGTTGAACAATTGTGATGGCAATATGGCTTTCCTTTTGCTGGATGCCTAGAATCAACATTTACTTTCAAATGAGTAAAATATTTCTTAATAATTCGGTAGTAAATATTTTTGATATCTGCAAATGGTGTATCCTACCTTTAACTAAACTTTCATCACAAATGCAGCTAAACTCATGATTTCAAAGAAATACCGCACCCTAGACAAAATATTAGCGCGTTCCGTTTTAATTTTGTTCGTGTTTTATCGTTGGCTACGACATGTCGGACGCTAGCAAAACCTCAACTTCGTTTTCATTGCAAAAGAACACACAAATGCATTATGAGCTAAAATGAAAAGTGTAAAAAAAACCATATTTTTCTACCTACCTAACTGGATTTTTTTTCTCAGGCCGTTACCGTAAACGCACCTTTTATTTTGTTTGGCCTAAGTGTTACACACTCATCACCCAATGAAGGGTTTGGAAGCAAGAGTTATGAAACTGTACTTCTAAGAGCTTTACATAGTTGATGGAGCACAAGTATTGCAAGTACAGAACATGCCAAATTACGATGTGGACATGCGTGGGTATCAACAGAAACAACTCCTGAAAACCTAATTTGGTTTTACCTTGTCTGCTTGACTGCCTGGAAATTACAAAAAAAAATCCTTATTTGTAGTTGTACTACATGTACATGTACCATAGTGTCCAACATGCTAAACATTACCCTTCTGTCTTACCTTCTGTCTCCCTGGGAACTTGAACTTGGCCCGGCGAAAGGCTTCGATGGCAGAGGCCTTGTTGCTGTCCTTGGTGCGGATGGACACAATGGTCTGGCCGATGCGGACACGGGCCACAGTGCCCTGAGGCTTGCCAAAGGCTCCCCTCATTCCAGTCTGGAGCCTGGGATAATAAAGCAGGATCGAAATGACCATTAGAATGTAAGATTATAAACAGACTGTGGTAAACTTAAGGTTACCTTCATGTTTCTGTAGGGCACCTTGGGGTTGTGCCTCACATTACCACTTCTTTAACAGTAACTCTCAATCCTCCAAAATCCTCTGGGCAGTATTGGAGAGTTTGAGAGTATTTCGGAGTATTTAAATTGAATGGCGAAAGGTGTTGGTTAATAGTGCTGCAACCAAACTGCCAAACTCGGCTGTCAGTTCTATTTATTTCAGATCAATTCATGTGACACACATGAAGCTTGTTGTAATTCTCTGTACAGCAGTAAACAAAACAAATCACCAATATTAAAATATACCTATTATATGATACACTGAACACACAACAAAATCATCTACAGGTAATATGGCATTAGGTAAAAACTACTTTTTTTAACCTATTCGTTTTAAGACTTAACTGACAAATTCTACTCGATTTATTTTAGAGGATGTGTGTTTTCAGACTATTTTGAACCAACTACGGTATAATCCTGCCAGCACGCTTTACAATACGTTCCAGTTTCTTCTGGTTATAAACACTAACAGTAAGCGAAGTAAACCAAGAGATAGATCAGAAAGTACAATGATTGAATTGTGCTCTGATAATCAGTTTTAAAACCCGGCTAGTACATTAAAAGACCAGGCGCTCGCGAGTGTTGTTTTACCGGTACCTCGTGCATTCGCATGTATATTCGCTGCAAAAATGGTTTCTCTCGTTAAAGGTAGGATACACCATATATCAAAAATATTTACAACCGAATTATTAAGAAATATCTTACTCATTTGAAAGTAAATGTTGATTCTAGGCATCCAGCAAAATGATTGCGCTAGATATCCTGTAATTATTCTGAAAAATATACTTTTATAATGAAATTTGCGATCGTTGGACGGCGATCACAAAAAAACAAAGATAACATAAGAATAACTGCTCGACCCCGGTTGAAAACAAACGCTGTTTTTTGTGCTTTTCTCGGCATCCATGATTGTACAACTTCGGACAGCTCAGTTAAACGATATTTACTATCAAATAGAATCCCCCAAATCTACTCATTCATGATAATTCAAGCAATGACCAATGGTGCATACTACCTTTAAGTCTGGTGTTTGGCCGTGATTTATTCATCTCGAGTATCCATTAGTGGCGTACTGGCAGCGTCCAAGACGCATTTTCAGCTCAAAAAGTCAGGAGAAAGTGGCAAAAGTCAGGACAAAGTGGTGTCCATTTGTCGCACTGTAAATCACTCACTGCGATTGGTAATTTTTTTTTCTTGGGCATGGCCGAGTGGATCGATGTATATTGAAGAGATGTGAAGTGTCATCCATACTCCTAAAAGATTGCTTCCAACCAATTTGAACTGAGAGTGCAAACTTTCTGGGCAAAAGTGGTTGTGCAGAAGACGAAGGATTAGGGGTTCGAAGCTTACCTATCAGCCCCGGCACACGACAACATCTTGTTGATGCGCACGACGTGGAAGGGGTGCAGACGTATCCGAATGTGGAAGGAGTCCTTGCCACAGTGCTTGACCATGTACTTGTTGGCGCAGATGCGGCCAGCCTCCAGGGCCTCAGACGACAGCTGTTCAAACTCGTCAGAGACCAGGTGAATGCACAGGGGGAAGTCATCCACGCTGGCCTTCTTGCGGCCCAGGTCATAGATACGAAGCTTGGAGTCTTAACAAAACAAGAATCAGATTATTTTTGTACAAACAATTAACCCCAACCATATACCGGTAGAAGCCTTTCACAGTCCACTTTAATTAATTGGATTTGAGTTGTGAACACAATGCTTTGGCACCAAAATCATGCAGATTCATCAGCAATGACAATTATTGACTTATACATTGTAGTACCATACATTGTATGTATGTATCTACCAAAACCAACTAAAATCTGGTCATGGATTTGGGACAGTTTTTTTTTCTCTTTTCGATTACAATTTTGACAGCTTTGTACATTAGGCAGCTTTGTACATATAGCTAATGATTTTCCGTTTCAGAAAAGTAAAAATTTCTTTTCCAAAAAACAAATTCTGTTTCAGGTTGCAACTTCTAAGTGATTTTTAATCTACCAAAAATTACCAATGCAACCAAAAATTACCAATGCAACCAAATAATCATCCAACCTACCGGATAAATATGTGGTTGGCCGGTATTAAATATTTGTTTAAAATCTGCTCTTGAGTTGGACATTGTTAATGGCCTCGCCTTCGTCTCAGGCATTAACACATCCTGGCCCATGAGCCGATTTAAAAAAAATATACGCTTCAAATTGGCCAAACCACATACGTGACCTGTCACCACAATATGAGAGTAAAGTCGCACAATGTGATTTGGAGATATGGCCATCTCAAGTCAAAATATGAAGGGGTGGTCAATTGTGAGATTTTGCCTAATTTGGAAAGCCCAAGTCCTCTTCTACATATTCCCATTTTTTAAGTGCAATCATCAAAAACCTCTTAAATTACGCGATTTTGCGTAGTGTTTGCGTAGTTAGTGTTTGGATTAAAGTCCATCAGTGGTCTAATTAACACGGTAATAAAATATGCAAATTAAGTCTTCGTAACTTTCCAAATTAATTTTCCAAATTATGTAAGATCGCGGTTGGTTAAGACGAAATATTTAAGGGATTATTTATGCACTGTCTAAACAATATACCATTGGAAAGCTCTCTTTCTCAAGAATTTGAAAATACCAATATCTCAATTTTCAATTTTTTCGACTTTACTCTCATATTGTGGTGACAGGTCACATATTTATTCCCTTAGCAAAGAAATCAACAAACGTGTAACAAATAATAAATAACCCTACCTGGGACACCACGGCAAAACCTTGACTTCGGGTATGGCTTGTTCTTGCAGTAGCGATAGCTGCAACGAAAGACAAATGTGCATTGTGTAGTCAGTCATGTTTTGGTCTGGCAACACGACTCAAGTTACCGGACGGCGATCGCGAAAAAACAAAGATAACAAGAATAATTGTCAAATGTCGGTTGAAAACAAACGCCATTTTCGTGCTTTTCTCGGCATCCATGATTGTAAAACTTTGGACAGGTCAGTTAAATGATGTTTACTATGAAATACAACCCCCCAAATCAAGATTGTTGCTAACATCATCAACTAACTTTTGAGAAAATATTTCTAAATTTTGTTACATATTTTTATTTTATTTTATGAAATGGAGACCATTCAAAGAGCTTCAAAATTATGTAACTTTTCCTTCTAGGTGCTATTCTTTTAGAGACGTCTCAGTTTTTAAAGTTTGGATGTCATGCTAATTAGTCCAAAGTTCACTGACCCGTATCTCAAAAACAAAGAACCAAATTTCTAAAAATGTAGTTCTGGGGGTTTCTCCTAAAGACCAATCATAACACTAGCCCCACAAATGTGGCTCAAATACTGGCCTTCCTCCGTATTGTGAGCAGCACAGAGGCGACATGTAAAAATGGCGAAAGGTTCTGAAAACATTCTGTTGCTATGTACATGGATCTCAAGAAAGGGTACAAAAAACGCAACGTTGGTATTTGTTTTTACTTGATAATCATTCCATGTAGTACTGACCTTGCTAAGCCCCATTCTGTGGCTGTATACTGAACTCCCTTTGATCTTTATACAGGGCCACATGGTATTGTATTGGTATTGTCAAAACTTCTCAGTTAACCAAAAATCGCACCCTTTTTACAGGAGACATTTCAAGTGCTGCTGTTTTGTAGGGCTGTCTCAGTTGTTTACTTTACGTAAAAAATGAGGCAAAATTTGTCCACTTTTAAAACTACACACAGCACAACGGCCGTGACAGCTTTCCATTTAGACTCCCAACTCCATTTGTCTTCATACACGAAACTTAAATCTTGCATAATCCTGCAGTTCCAAAGTGTTTAAACTTCATGTAAACTGAATCCTACAAAATCCTCCATTATTTGTTACTGGTGACCACTGCCTGAATCGTGCAAAATTTTGCAGTGGGTTTATGGCCAAATCTTGGAAACAGAAAATTAATGTACATGTAGTTTCACCTTCTAAAAATGGATGGCTGAAAAAAACCCAAACTGACCGTCCCAAGTGTACCCTCACACCATTTGAGGAGTGCTTTGAAAGCAGACACCCCAAAATCAGACATTGTGTGAGGGCCTTGACCAAGGCTGTCACTTGAAGCTTCCCTAGTTCAAGTTTGACAGCCTTGCAAAGTATACGTGTACATACATGTAAGCAGGGTACCATAATTGTACAGGTCTCCATTGATAATGTAGTACCGGTACATGAACATTATCAGTAAAACAACCTAAATCCTCAAAAATATTCTTTCAGCCTACCCACCCGTAACCTCAATCCTCCAAAATCCGTGTGTCACATTGAGCCTTATACCCTGGATCCGACATAATCCTGCAGGGGCAACTAAGTACATGTAACATCCATCCTGCAAATTCCTTCGACCTTTCAACTTCAAAATAACCTCAATCCGCCAAATTCCTGCAATTTGCAAAAAGGATTTGAGAGGATTTGGGATGGTTAAAGGTAGTATACACCATTGGTAATTGCTTGAATTATCATGAATGGGTAGATTTGGGGGGTTGTATTTCATGGTAAATATCGTTTAACTGACTTTTCCGAAGTTTTACAATCATGGATGCCGAGAAAAGCAGTTATTCTTATGTTATCTTTGTTTTTTCGCTCTCGCCGTCCAAAGACCCCTTCAAAATGACGAAATGATTATTTTTAAAAGAGTTTTTTTCCGAGCATCGTGAGTGTGCACAGCACAGCCCGTGTGCATTCATACGGTACATTTGTACTAGTCAACTAACTAACCGACCTGTGTACAAAACAATGACAGTCGACTCACGGCGCCAAACCTCACAGATTTGAACCTGCGGAACTCCCTATAATAAACTGACGGTAACTTGCAGTAAGGCCAGATAAAAAAAAGAAAGTTGTTGAGCGTCCTTTAATTAAAAAAGTTCGGGTAGGGAGGGAGGTGTTTTGGGTTTTTTTGGACGAAAGTTTGTCCACGTGTATCATCAGGCAGTGGTTCATACTTGCCAACCGAAAACTCGGCATAAAAGTCTGCTATTGTAGCATATAACTCTATATTACACGCAAACCAGTCCTTGAGTGTCTAGGCATTCTTTTATATCAATGACAAAACTCTCAAAAGCCAGCGAAAAACGATGAAATCAGGGCACGAGTGAATAGTCGTCGCCATTTGTATGACTTGCACGGCCAACCTCGTTACCGGGCCACTCACAACGCTCAGCTCAGGGCGCACTGCGCTGCTGCGCATGCACTGCAAAACGGCGCCAAACTTTTAAGGTAAACAAAATTGTGGTTTTTTTTGTTTTTTTCATAAAAAATAAAAACAGTTTATGTCGGGCATGTTTCATAGGGTCGGGCGGGGACGATCTACAACTTTTTTTTCTGGCCTAATGCTCGCACCAATTATACTGGATTAACTACGGCTGTTTCGTGACTCCCGTTGTTGCATCACCAAACAGCCGTGGTTAGTCCAATATAATTGGCACGCGCCTTACTAAGGGAATAAATGTGTGTTCGAGAGGTTTTAATCACTCTGTTTAATACCGCTTGGAGTCTGGGTGCTAATAATTCAGCCAAAAAAGCCCTGAAAATTGTCGCAAGTAAATTTCGGTTTTTCGCCATTCTGTGTGTCAAATGACATGTTTCTGCCTCTGTCGCTCTACACAATACATGTACATGCAATAAAGCGTATTTACTATGAACCAGACAATTACATGTACTGCCATTGGCAACTGCGTTCCCAGGGTGTCGAGCTGTACGCGCCCAACACTACCCGCTGTTACTATTGGAGACGAGGTACGGTTTGAAATAAAGTGAGCCCTGGGGACGGGTATAATGCGACATCGCTTTGTTGCCAGCTGGTTTTAAACACTTCCAGTCATGTCTTTATCGTCCGTTTAATACCGTCCACGTGACGGGCTCTCGACTGCAATAGGAATGCCTAACCTGTCCCAGGTATTTATGAATGCAAATTATCATCAGTTAGGAAGTTCCACAGCTTCAAGTCAGTGCAGTCTGGGGACGCAATTTGCCACAATTCCGTTCCACTACAAATGTATAAGTGTATGTGTTGAGCGCAATCTTGAGTTTTGCCCAAGTTATTGTACTCCCTACAAAGTTCATTTCCCTTTGAATGGATTTCATTCAAAGGGAAATGAACTCCGTAGGGAGGACAATAAGTTAAACAAATGCACACAGGCTGTGCACACTCAGATGCTCGAAGAAAACATATTTTGTTCTTCAAAATAATTGTTTTGTAATTTTGAAAGAATCTTTGGGTGTTTGATTGATTTCTACATCGTATGGTGAGTGTTTGCTTTAAAGTTCACAAAAAGGGTAAATTTAGAGACACCTGCTACTTGTAGGTGCGTCGGCATTATACTAGAGTTATATTATAGAAAATGGAGAGCGTACTCACTATACTGTGCGCTAGTGCTGGGCGAGTAGTGATTTTTCCCACTCGAGTACTCACAAAGAAATTACTCGCGAGTAATCGAGTACTCACGAGTAGTTGCCACAATTTTCACAAGGTGTAAAATGACGATCACACGCGTGTTTATCACCATGTGTTTTTATTCAAAGCAGAACGGTAATTTCGCAGTGACTTCTGCAGAAATTTTGTTTCCTTTTTTGCTTAAGTTCCAATTCAAAATGTTTTGATTCCTCCATGGTAGAATTGTAAATCAATACAAATCATTTTCATATCGTAAAACCATCGCAATTGTCATTATTATAGTAGTAGAGTCTAACCCAAACCCAGAACGTGATTTTGAAACCCCGATATCTGCAGAAGTGTGGCTTCCTTTGTATAAATTCTGCGGGCTGGGGACATCTGCGATCGGCGATTTTTGCTACATTTCGTGTCGGCTCACTCAAGGATTAAGTTCGTTGAACCTTATTTATTTGGGAATGTGACTTGCCATTGCGGGGAGCAGCAAGTCAATTCATTACGTGTCTTTCCATCATACGACCACAACTTAATTGGTACTTGTCAACAATCATCGCTTGCTAACTACTCGCGAGTATTTATTGCTACTCGGGCTGGCACGAGTAATTGAATAGTTGAAAAACCGTGAGTAGTGCTACGAGTAGCAAAAACTGATCATGAGTAGGTGAGTACTCGAGTTACTCGCCCAACACTACTGTGCGCACTACCGGTACATGGGTGTGCCACCCTGTAACCCGTCCGCCAAGTAACCCACGTAAATCCAACACAAACGCGTTGCCCTTTTGGGTCGCACATGATTCCTGAAGATCTTCGCACGGTGCCCCGAATCCTTCACATGGAAATGCTGGTACTGTAGAATGGCTTGGGAGGTACGTGTCATCATCCAGCTGGGCCATTTTTTGCAACGCACGGTGGCCTCGCGTTCAATCTCTTCATTTAGCACATGTGCACACGATTTAACGGCGTAGTTTGCACATGGATGATGATCTGACTGCGCAAACAATGCCATTGATTACGTTGTGCACATGCGCTTAATAAAACGATTGACCGCGAGGTCACCGTACACGGCAAAAACTCTGGTATTGGTGGGATGGTGATGCCTCTCAATCTATTTTACAGTACCGCCTTTTTTATGTGAATGCAAAGATCTCCCAAAAAGGCAACCCGTTTGTGTTGTTTCTTGGGAACGGAATTCGGAGGGGCTGTGGCTCTGTGGTGCTTGTGGACTTACAAGCACAACTATAAGTATTTTATACTTTAGCATCACTATGTACATGCTCTGGAAATATATTTTGTCTAGGAAGGCTAGGATGTGACGTGTAGTCGTGTACGGTGCATACAGTACATGATCAACCCATATGAATTTAGATTTTTAATCGTGGGTGAACCATGTTTCAATTTTAAATTGGAAGATAGGGTGTGACATGTTGTTCACTACACACTACATGTGTCGAGCGGCCATTTAAAAAAAAAATGTGATATTCCTGTGCCTCTAAATCTAAGGTAAAAATCGGTGAGTATTATTATATTAACAATAACATTATTCCTTAAATTCTTGCATTATTAGGGAACAAATTTGGGGAATTAAATGTGTTTGGGGAAAATGGAATACGTCTACTGAATGCCAGAAGTTTGGATCTGAACTGTTTAGTTAGTGCAATTAGGACCAAACTACAATCACTAGTATAAGTATAATTGTGCCATTTAAACAATGCATTTAATGTAATGAACTTGCTTGAAGTGTCCTTGCACAAAAATCGCAGTAAATTTGCTCAGCAGCACCGTAATCCTGTATAGAGCTAATTTATGGTTTAAAATGTTCCTGTAAATATACTCTAAAAAATTATGTTAACAGTTGCAAATGCATAAAATGTACATGTATTTGAAAAAAAATTTACACTAGTACTAGTACGTAATACAACTTACAAGAGTCAAGAGCACGGCCAAGTTATTATAATAGAAAAATATAATTAAAATGAAATTGGTAACAAATCGATCCGGAAAATGGCATGGCGGCTTTTATCGATTAATTTATCGTGTTCGAAATATAGCAACAGCGCGTGGAGGTACGGAGTATGGTATATAACGTCGCCACGTTCACGGGTCTATGGACGGCTCTACTCACCATCTTGCTGGTCGTCGCCCCATCTTGCCTGTTTTAAGGCTGAAAATACACAAAAATAACAACACCAACTTATCGTTTAATACAACTAAAGTATTTTCTTGTGATCTGTATTTTACAGGTTGACAATACTAACCTTGCAGCTGGTTGTGAAATGAAGATGACGCAGGATTTTTAGATCTTTTTTTTTACATCGTTCTTACCTTTCCGTGAATCAAGGGCAAAAGAGGCCGAAAGAGGGCGCTATAGCCAGTCGCAAATACGCAATACTATAACCTCGTTACCATGGCTTCGATCTTGCTGCGCCATGTTGTCCCATCATGCCTTGCGCGATCTAAAAATGTGCCATGTTTTGGCACATTTGAATTCGGACTGCAGTTAATGAGAAGATATATCCAAACCATAGAGCTATATTAAATTACTAGAGCACTGGCTCGATGTACAAAGTGGTGCGAGCTGGGCGCATCCATGTTTGTGCACAAACCTATGGAAACCTCAAAATTTTGTACGGCTTTTGTACGGCTATTTGCATATCTGCAGTGCGTTAATATAGTGCGTTTTCGAAGCCAATACGCCCCAAACCAAAACGAATGATTAGCAAATAAGCGCAAATGCGTGTGCGTATCCATATCCGCGCGCTGCAGATGATTTTGCCTTGACTTTTTGTTTACTTGCATGACGCGCGTAATTTGCGTCTGTTCTACATGCACGCGCGTTGCATTTAGAGTACGGTACTTTAGAATTCAATCCATCTATTTTTATTATGTGAAAAGCACGCACATGAATTCAAAATGTCTGCGCGCAGAATGAATTCAAAGTATCTCTGCGCGTAAGAATGGGGTCATTTCAACTGACCCTATTAGGGGTTAAGAAATACACTAATGACCCCGACATTGGTCAACTAAAATGACCCTAAATTCCGGGTCAAATGTGTTGACCAAATTTTTCGGGTCATTTTGACCCGGACTAGTGGTCGAGCCAAATAGAACCCGGATTCCGGGTCAAATTAATTTTAACCTGAAATACGGGGTCACATAAGATATAAGCATGTTTTCCATGTATTACTGAGCATATTATGGCAATCATGCATGTTCTTCAATTCTTAATTAAAAAAAAAAAATGCATGTTTCTCCGTTTTTATTGCAATTGCCATGAATAAATGCTGTTCATATAGGAACACTTGCTTATACCTTGTTTGTCTCGTTGCCTTTTATTTGTAACATAAACGGGAACAAAAACACTGTATAAAAACAAAATGGCGAAATTGCATGCCACGCGATGATGCCACGTTTCTGAAATTCGAGCCGCGCGTCATGTGCGGATACCACGTGTCACCTCTCATCCAATCAAATATCATGACGTATTACATGTTGAAATTTTGACCCGGAATTGGGTCAATTTATGTTGACCCTGCAGTTTAGTTAAAATTTTGACCAGGGACTTTTTAGAGTGTATGATTCAAACAGACATGAAGCTAGCATAAATGCCTCGTGAATGCGTTTAACGCGCGACGCCATTTTGTAATTGTTATTTATAGAATCAATCCTTTCAAACATGATATTTCGACGTCGTCGTGTTGTTTAGCAAGGATTTATATTAAATGCACCTACATGTACCTCTGATGACAGTCGTCGATCCCTCTACAACATGTTTGTACAAGACGTGACGCTCAGGATCGCGCGAGCGCATAATTATATAGTACCTTCAGACATGCAGTGTATCGACGAAATACGCGCGCCATACGCACTGCTAAATAGCCAGTCAGCGTCGTTTACGATCTTCACGACCGTGACCAAGGGTTAATGAAGGAACGCACACGAGCCTATGGTGGCGAGGCTGTAATGCCATCGGTCATATCGGGGCAACAACAAAACAGATCAAAATATAAATACACATTTGAAATTAAATTAATAAAAATTCCAAGTCCAAATTAAAATAAACGCCACAAATCTAAATATAAATTATCTATTAAAATAAAGGCCACCAATATACAAATAATAAATATACAAATAATAAATAATAAATTAATATAAACGCCACAACTATAAATATAATTCGCCAATTAAAGGGGACGTTGCCCTAAAATCCCCGAACATGTTATGTTTTACTTATCCTATTTCAAACATCTCAAGGAAACCAAATGTCTTACCCGCGTTTCTGAGAAAAGACGAAAAAACACGTTGTTTACGTACGTTTGACGCGGCGGACACTTGAGTTATCCGTAAACGCATTTCTGGCCGCCATGAAGTAATGATGGACTGTATCCAGAGAGTTATATAAAAACTAGAGAGCGCACTCACTATATACTGTGCGCTGTACGGACGTGCCGCCCGGAAACCCCTGTCCGTCATTTTGAAAGTGGGCACTGACACGGTAGTACAATACCCGGATGTATCATGCACTTCATCAACGGCGCGGCAGATAATTCAGTAAACTTTATTGGCCGTTATGATGTCGACCTCAAGTAACCTTGCTCGTTAGACAGACAGTTTCATTGGTAAATCTTATCTCTATACACTGTAAAAAAATACTGTTAAGCGTAGTATTACTGTACTATACTGTATTTAGTATTATTGACTGTAATCCATTGTCACAGTAATTTAGAGTGTTGTTTTTTTACAAATTTAACAGTTAATTACGGCAAATTTATTTACGCAGCAACTTATCAATCAAAACTGAGAAAGTTTTTGTTTAGAAAGGTCATGTTGAATTGTCGTTTTTAGTAAACAAAAAAACACTTTCTTGAACCTTAACGAGTAAATAATTTAAACAGTTCCCTAATAGGCCTAAAGTTAAGTTATGTTTTGGGGTAAACATTGAATTTCATTATCTCCTTTCGTATTGAAATATAAAAATTATTCATGGGAAAGTTATCATCAAAACACTGTTTACATATCATGTAAGTAAACATTTCTTGCATCAATAATATTGCATAAACACCAAGAAATAAACACATTTTGTTTTATAGTGGTTGTCATTTAGAAGATAATAGACTTGCCAAAATAACTATGCAGTTATGAACTCGGTTTACTGTGTTAATGACTTATACGACGTGGTAAAACACAAGATGAGCTCTTGGGGCACGTTCGCCCGGTATAGAGTGGGGCAGGTTCGCCCTGTGGCGGACTTGCCCCACGGTGATAGGCGGACTTGCCCCCTCAAATTTATATGCCTATTATTTTTTTAAGCAAGCTAAATATACATATTTTTAGGTGAAATAAACATATATAGAGATATACTCTTATATATAATAATATCGGTTGGTTACAGATTACAAGTTGTGGCTCAACAATATTTAGTTTGCTTGTATTTTCAGTTTACATTCAGCAGTTTAATTAATTAGAAAAGATTACCCTCAAATATTAGAGAAATCACAAGTTGTTGATTATAACTATTTAGTGTATAGTGTTGCTCAGAAATCACAAGTTGTGGTTCATAACCATTTGGTTTGCTTATATTCATATATTTTAACATACTAAATGAGACTGAACTTTTAAAGAAACAAAAACACAAGCTATTTAGTTTGACCTACATCTAGGTCAAAGAGTCTCAAATTAACATTTCAGTCAAAAACCTTTGAAAACAATTTATTCTCCAACAAATGAACAGTTATCTCATTCTGCACTGATGTATTGTTTAGGATTTATACGAATATAATCCAAATTTGAAATCATTTGGAGTGTCGTAGGAAAACATCAAGCATGTCATAAACTTTCATAGTCGGTGTAAATTATTGAAGAAACCAAAACTGCTCTAAAACTCGAATAGGAGAACATAGTACAATATATGAAAGAGACAGTAACATTGGTCAATACCTCTAAAATATTAAACATACTGAATGGGTTCATACAAAATGAATGAATACAATCAGTAACTATATAATCTGATGGGTTGAAGCGAACATAATGGAAGTGATGTTGGCATTAGCTCTGAGTGTTATGGTACCCGTGACTAATTTTACCTCATGTTTGGCGCTTGGTTTGCCTGTATTTTCTCCGTTAATTTGAGTAAGGGAACAAATGCCAAGGCCAACTTTTTCTGACTCTAGTCTCGAGATCGAGTACCAGATTTGAGTAACGCCCATATTTCTGGGTTGACATTAGTTTTCAACAACTTGTTACAAATTTGAGGCCTAGTAATGTTTTTGTTTGCTTCTTGGCCAAATTCTCATCCGACAGTTTTGTTATACGAATTTTGTCAGTCAGTGTGGGGAGCTTATTTTTGACATTTGATTCAACCGTATTGTCTGGTTCGTAATGTTGTTGAATGTCGCCCAATAGGTTGTCATTTGACGAGCTATTTTGTTCAGTATCTGTATCATCAGACTCGGAGTTGATGACAGAGTAATTATGAACAAGCACGACTGATTTCAGTCGTTTGGCTTTCGGCTCAGGCACATTGGTGCTCGGATATTTCAATGCTGTATATGTTGTGCAATAGCTCTTGGAAACGTCCCATTTTGTATCCTAATGCGTGGGAAAAGTGCAACTCCCTGAATTTACTTGGTAAACAATCCAATTGATAACCACATGTAATTCAAACAAACACGTCACCACAGAGATGGCCTTAAAGGTATCGTAGTATATCATACAACATTTGCGCTTGCTGTAATTTTCAGAAATGGGTGGATTTTTTATAGCAAATGTCGTTACACTGACCTGTCTAAAGTTCTGTGTTCATTATGCTGGGAAAAAACACCCAAGAAAACAAAATGTACTCGTAGTCTGGTGCCTGACCCTGCTTTAAACGACAGTAATTAATAGACGTCGGGAAACTGTCAGGTTATAGGAATCAGACTAGATGGGTCGGCCCCCATTCAGAGACGTGCAACTGCATGCAAACAAAACGTGGGCATCGTTGAAAAAAATCATGCCCCCCAAATAACCCCGATTTCCCAACGGTCAAGTATAAAGCTATGTCGAAATAATTCAGCAGTTTACATTATTTTGATCTTTCATATTTACACCTTGTAGGCCTTACCTTTAACACGGGGGATTTCCCCCTAAAAGTCCTGCCATTCAAGAGCATATAGTCCATAATGCGGAGTGTAAATAATTACCAAATATATATAACGCTTTGCCCCCGATAGACTTATTTTGTTTTAGATCTATAAGAATTTCAAAGAAAAATCACCAAAAATAAATTGGCAAGCTGCCAATGATAATTTTGTTTATCATGAACCATCATGCATACCAAAGTATGGTGTGCATACTTGGCATTTAATCCAAAATAGGAATATTTCTATAATAGAAATAGATCTGTTTCTATAGGTTTTCCCTGTTATTGTAGCACATATGATCAGATTAATTTTAACTACGCTTTAATTTGGACGGTCCCCGAACATCGTCGAGCTAAATTCTCAACTCCAGTCTTAAAAAGTTACCATTGGGTTTAATTTAAGGCGTGGTAATTCAAATCTGTATATAATTCAAATCTGTATAATTATAATTCAAATCGTCTCATACTAAGGGCGATCGTTGTTGAATGGAAAATGTAAAACTCGTTTTTTGTTATTTACATTGTCCAAGAGATCATGCTCATGACTGATGAGGTCATGACTCAAAGTGGCAGATGCAAAGGCGTGAAGAAGTGGAATGCAGTTGTATTACACGATGATGTCACAGGCCGATGTTTCATGTTGCTTAGTTTAACCACCGTGGTTTTACTCAAAATCAATATTTGTTTTATGAATAAAATATAAACAGGTGACATTGTCGGGACGATCTTGATCTTGAATTTAAGTGGGATCACTGCAGTCAATTAGCCGAAAACCATGTAGATCACGAAAAACTAAAACCCTCATTCCCAAAGTCACCAGTTATTTAAATATTTGCATTTTAATAACCAGTATAGAAAGGGCGCCCTCTATTGACCGGTTTGGAAAGCTGTATACATTTTTGATGGGAAAAGATTGCTTATTGCTGTTGCTTGCTAAAACGGGACTCTACAGGGACATGATTCGATTAAGGAAGAATTAGGGTGTGTTTTAATGCCCCAAACTAAAAAGATAGGAAATTTATATAATTAGTATAATATTAAGTTTCCCTTCCCATTGAAATTTAGGCACCTTTCTACATTGGTAATTGTTTGAATTGTCATGAATGGGTGAATATGTCTTTCTAAAGTCCTAGAACAATTGGAAGCAATTCGTCTTTAATTATTTTTAATGAAGTTCGATATCATATACAACTCTCAGTATGAATTTTTAGAGAATTACAAGACTCAAATGGTACTAGTCGACCTTGTTGATTAAAGTATAGAAATAGGACGATAGTTACCTATAGTTGTGGACCACCGTTGTTAAATACATAAATTATTTTAGCGGTTTTGAACTCACATGGAAAAATTCCAGATGACAACAAAAGGTTTAAAACAGGTGAGCATAATTACAGGTTCAATTTTCTTAATAAACAAGGAATGCGCCTAAATTGTCATGACCTGGGCCTGTTTCTAGAGGGTAATTTATCAATACATTCAACAGTTCATTTTCAGATATTGGGTTCATAAAAAATGAATGATTAAAACCACTAACTATATAATCTGAGGGGTTGAAGCGGACATAATGGGCGTCATGTTGGCATTAGCTATGAGTGTTATGGTATCCGTGACTAAATTTACCTCATCTTTGGCGCTTGCTTTGCCTGTATTTTCTCCGTTAATTTGAGTAAAGGAACAAATGCCGAGATCAACTTTTTTTGGTTCTAGTCTCGAGATCGAGTACCAGATTTGAGTAACGCCCATATTTCTGGGTTGACTTTGGTTTTCAACAACTTGGTACAAATCTGAGGCCTGCAATGTGTTTGTTTGTTTTTTGCTTCTTGGCCAAATTCTCATCCGAAAGTTTTGTTATACATTTTTTGTCAGTCAGTGTGGCGAGCTTGTCTTTGACTTTTGTTTCAACCGTATCGTCTGGTTCGTACTGTTGTTGAATGTCGCCCAATATGTTGTCGTTTGACGAGCTATTTTGCTCAGTTTCTGTATCATCAGACTCGGAGTTGGTGACAGAGTAATTATGAACACGCTCGACTGATTTCAGTCGTTTGGCTTTCGGCTCAGGCATATATTGGTGCTCGAATATTTCAATGCTGTATATGTTGTGCAATAGCTCTTGGAAACCTCCTAATGCGTGGGCAAAGTGCAACTCCCTGAATGTACTTGGTAAACAATCCAACGGATAACCACACGTAATTCAAACGAACACGTCACCACAACGATGGCCTTAAAGGTAGTATATCATACAACATTTGCGCTTGCTGTAATTTTCAGAAATGGGTGGACTTTTTATAGCAAATGTCGTTACACTGACCTGTATAAGGTTCTGTATTCATTATGCTGGGAAAAAAAAACACCCAAGAAAACAAAATGTACTCGTAGTCTGGTGCCTGACCCTGCTTCAGACGACAGTAATTTATAGACGTCGGGTAACTGTCAGGTTATAGGAATCAGACTAGCTGGGTCGGCCCCATTCAGAGACGTACAACTCCATGCAATCAAAACGCTGGCATCATGCGTTGAAAATTCATGCCCCCAAATAACTCCACTTTCCCAACGGTCAAGTATAAAGCTATATCAAAATAATTCAGCAGTTTACATTATTTTGGTCTTTTATATTTACATCTTGTAAGCCTATATTACCTTTAACACGGGGATTTTCCCGTAAAAGTCCAGCCATTCAAGAGCATAGTCTATATAATGCGGAGTGTAAATAATTACCAAATAATTATATATAACGCTTTGCCCCCAATAGACTTATTTGTTTTAGATCTATGAGAATTTCGAAGAAAAAAACACCAGAAATAAATTGGCTATTTGCCAACGATAAAACAATCCAGGATGGACCATCATGCATACCAAAGTATGGTGTGCATACTTGGCATTTAATCCCAAATAGGAATATTTCTATAGTAGAGATATATCTGTTTCTATTGGTTTCCCCTGTTATTGTAACACATTTGATACAGATTAATTGTAACTACGCTTTAATTTGGACGGTCACCGAACATCGTCAAGATAAATTCTCAACTCCAGTCTTAAAAAGTTACCATTGGGTTTTATTTAAGGCGTGGTAATTCAAATCTGTATATTATTCAAATCTGTATAATTATAATTCAAATCGTCTTATACTAGTATAACTATAAGGGCGATCGGCGTTGAATGTAAAACTCGTATTTTGTTATTTAATTTAATGCTGTTGTCATTCTATTTCGTTCTGTTTACTCTGAAACGTTACGGTTAGGAAAAGAACCAAATCGTTAAAATGACCAAAGCGTTAAAGCAAATTTGAATTATACTGCACTTCTATTGGTCACTTTTCGGAACTGAAATTGAGAATTGAGCTTGGTGATTGGGGACGGAATTAAAGTGTCGTTGAAAGGAATGTTGTGTTGGGGAGTTTTGTTTGTTTGTTGGGAAGTTCGTCTTTTTTGTTTTTTTTTATTAGTGTGATTTTATTTATTGGTTAAACACATCTTTTGTCTATACCAGGATTTTATGCTTTTAATGGATTTTTAAATTGTCCGAAAACAATTTAAAAAATAATAATAATTGGTGTGTTAAAATGTGTAATGGATTTTTAAATTGTCAGAAATAAAGATATATTATGGTTAATAAAGATATATATATTACATAAATAAAATGTAAACTTCGTACGACCGAACAAAATATATCTCTATTACTACTAGAGATATCTCTATTTTAAATTAAATTTCGTGTGCGCGCCATATTAAAGTGAGCCGGATATAGATTGCCACATTTTGACAGAGGCATGACGCGGAAAGCGCCAACAGAGTAGAAACACAGGTATTGCGCACACATATTTCTGTTGACAGCACATTTGAGATTTCCGGAAGAACCGAGGAGGAACATCGAACGATAACTATTTATTTGGTAAATCGTTGACATAAGTGGACGCCCGTTTTTACACATTTAGACATGTGTGCATGTACCATCTTGTCGAACTTGCCGAAATGTTATTATAATTATTTGTAACTCTTTCTATAGGATCGCATCTTCAATACACCTGAACCCGAATGTAGGACAAGCAGTTGGTTCTTCTGACGAATAATTTGTGCAGACTAAAAAGAAAACACCATTCGTTGTGAAGGTAAGAACAAAATATAATTTCCAGCGTCGATCGACCATCTTTCGTGGTGGAATATAATAATTTATGAAGCAGAATCATTGTCAAAAAGATCGGAGGTGTTTTTACAACTCGGGTGCTTTCCTAATTCGGATGCATTCCTAATTCGGATGCTTTTCGCAAACTCGAATGCTTTTTGCAAACTATCGGATGCTTTTCAAATTCTGATGAATTCGTAATTCGGAAGCTTTTTGTAAACTCGGATGCTTTTTTAATTCGGATGCTTTTTTAATTCGGATGCTTTTCTAGTTCGGATGCTTTTTGTAATCTCGAATGTTTTTTGCAAGCCGAACATATTCGCAAACCGGATGCTTTCCCAATCCGGCACTGAGGTGGCCCTGAAAGGACATCACACATCGCAGATTCTGCGATATCGCGCATTCTGCGCGAATTTGAACGATGACAAACATGTTATCGCATATCTAAGCATAATGATGTGGAAGATTTTATTGTAGATTTCTGCACAGATTTATGTAATGGCGAATGTTTTCTGCGCAGATTTTTGAAAGTCGCATATTTTTAGTTTAGATTTCCAGTTCTGCGCAGATTTCTCAGTACGCGAATTTGTGCGATGTCGCACGAATGGGCACCTACATGTACATTTTCATTGCACATTTCTGCGCAGCTATGTCGCACTCACGTACAGCAGATTTATATGCAGATTTATGTGCACATTTATCTGATGTCAGCACATGAAGTTAAATTGGTATCGCACGAGGGGGGGGGGGGGGGGGGGGGGGGGGCTGAGCCGAGTACGAACGGCTGTCTATTGTGACTCATCTATTTAAAAAATAGGGATGCTCGAAATAATGAGAAATTTAATATCTGTTTTAAAGTCGTATTTAGCTGTTTCGGCATTTCAGCCGAAACAGCTTTTGTTTTCGTTAAAGTTTTTTTTTTTCTTTTTTTTTTTTTAGCTGTTTCGGCCTTTCAGCCGAAACAGCTTTTGTTTTCGTTAAAGTTTTTTTTTTTCTTTTTTTTTTTTTTTTTTTTTTTTTTTTCCTCTTTCAGACTTTTCCCCATAGGATTTGTACACGTTTTTTCTGGCATAGCACTTTGACACTTTGGTAAATCCGATCGACTTGAGACTTGGCATACATTTAGACAACCACCCAAGGACGGTCCTAGAAGAAATTCGTCGTGATTACGTCACTCAAGGTCACGTGACTTCGCGTTAAAGGTGAAATTTTCCCCATAGGTTTTGTACACGTTTTTTTTCAGACTATTGAATTTGACACTTTGGTAAATCCGATCGACTTGAGACTTGGCATACACTTAGAACACCACCCACAAATGATATTGGAAGAAATTCGGCACGATTGCGTCTTTCAAGGTCACGTGACGTCACGTTAAATGTGCAAATTATTCCCCCATAGGTTTTGTACACGTTTTTCTTTAGACTATTAACTTTGACACTTTCGTAAATTTGATCGACTTCAGACTTAGCACACACCTCAACCACCATCCCCAGGAGGGCCAAGGAAAAAATCGTCATGATGACGTCATCGTGGGTCATGTGACGTCACATAAAAGGTGCAGTTGTTAGGCCCCTCTATCTCTGGAAGTACAGGCCCGATTGGGGTCAAACTTGGTATGCAAGTATTCCAGGATGTGTTATAGACGAAAATCAGGGTGACGTCATGATGACATCATCGTGGGTCATGTGACGTCACATTAAAGGTGTAGTTTTTAAGACCCTCTATCTCTGGAAGTACAAGTCCAATTAGGGTCAAACTTGGTATTCAGGTATTCCGGGATGTGTTATAGATGAAAATTAAGATGACATTGTGATGATATCATCGGGTGTCATGTGACGTCACATTAAAGGTTTAATTTTGCCCATAGGATTTGTACACGTTTTTTTCAACCAATATATCTTTGGCACTAAATTCGATCGACTGTAGACTTGGCAGACACTTAGACCACCACCCAAATATTGAAAGTCATTTTAGACATGCGAAACAGCTCTGTGTTTGTCCACAAACACATTTCTAGTTTCTTTTTTTTTTTTTTATTTGTCACTTTTTCCCATAGGATTTGTACACGTTTTTTCTGCCAATACACTTTGACACTTTGGTAAATCCGATCGACCTGAGACTTGGCATACATTTAGACAATCACCCAAGGACGGTCCTAGAAGAAATTCGTCGCGATTCCGTCATTCAAGGTCACGTGACGTCATGTTAAAGGTAACATTTTCCCCATAGGTTTTGTACACGTTTTTCTTCAGACTATTGACTTTTGCACTTGGGTACATCCGACCGACTTGAAACTTCGCATACACTTAGAACACCACCCCCAGATGTTTCTGAAAGAAATTCGGCACGATTGCATCATTCAAGGTCACGTGACGTCACATTAAAGGTTTACATTTTTCTCCCATTGGTTTTGTACACGTTTTTCTTTAGACTATTGACTTTGACACTTTAGTAAATCCGATTGACTTGAGACTTGGCACACACTTAGACCACCATCCACAGACGGCCCTAGAAGAACTTCGGCACGATTACGTCATTCAAGGTCACGGGGCGTCACGTTAAAGTTTCTATTTTGTTCCCATAGGTTTTGTACACGTTTTTCTTTAGACTATTGCCTTTGACACTTTAGTAAATCTGATCGACTTGAGACTTGGCACACACAAAAGACCACCACACACATATTGAAAGTAATTTTAGACACTCGAAACAGCTCTGTGTTTGTTTACAAACACATGTCTAGTTTATATATTTGTTTGTTTCGACCAACATTTTCTTCTGTATAAAATGTTTATATATATATACATTGTTCTACGAAAACATGTAGTTGCCCCATTGTTTTTAACATGCGATAAAGCATGCTGCGACCACGTACTTTAATACAATTTTATTGGTTTTTTTAAACTTTAATATGACCCTATAAGTTACGCTAAAAATGGTTTGTATTTTAAAAACTAAAAACGCTTTTTTGACTTTTGTTTTCCTTTAAATGTACTACAATGTACTTTAATGGCTCAATCAGTATGGGCTATAGCTTTGAACCTAACTAGGGAACTATGAAACGGGCCGACGCTGTTTTTTATTGTGAGGTATTATTAAACGCTCTGGTAGAAAACTTATATGCTTCGTGTTTTTAAAGGCCACTGTTTACCCCTTCAAGATTTGCTTGTTATTTACAACAGCTATATAGACCGATTCTTGAATATGGCGCTCCAGTGTGGGACAGTGGGTTAACTAATGCTCAGTCTAACCATCTTGAAAGCATTCAAAGAGGGCGCTTCGAATAATTGCAGGTTGTGGTTATAATAGTAGTTGTTCTGAATAATAATAATAATAATGTTTGTGCTTATATAGCGCTTTACATCGTATCAACGATCTCAAAGCGCTTTACAATTATTACCCCCGTTCATCAGGCCCTGGACCACGCGGCAGCCGTTTATAGGCGCTCAATCGGCCTCGACGCTCACAGGTACCCATTTATACTCCTGGGTGGAGAGAGGCAATAGTAGTTAAGTGTCTTGCCCAAGGGCACAAACACCATGTTCCTGGTCGGGTTCGAACCCAAGCACCATCGTACATGAGTCGAACACCGTAACCACTGGGCCATGACATTCTACAATCTGAAATTCGGCAAAGGTTTGGGAAAGGTTTGGGAAAGGTTTGGGATTCTCTCCTTGAAACAAAGAACAGAAACTATAATTATGTAGATCATTTATTAAAAAAACATTGAAACAAACTGACCAATTTAAAGATTTAATTCCTCCTCATCCTAAAAATAAAAGAACCCTCATAAATTCAAAAAAACTACCGGAACTTAGGTGTAAGACCAATCGAATGCAGAATAATGCTATTCCCCATCTTTTACATTATAAGCAAGACATCCTTACTTGTACGTTTTAACTTATTAATCCGTGTAAACTTTTTTAGGTATTTAGGTAGTGCACTATTTTTACATTTTAAACATTTTAAACATTTTAAAATTGTATATATTTCATTTTTGTTTTATGGAATTTTATCTAATTATCTGTGAGGCATAACTAATTGTTCTTTTAAATGTAAATCACGTGCAATTTAGCTGTCGCTGCTATTCGTGATTTGAAATAAACCATGTTGAAATGAAATGAAATGAAGTATACGTGAGTGCGACATAGCGGCGCAGAAATGTGCAATGAAAATGTACATCGCACGCGACATGCGACATCGCACAAATTTGCGTACTGATAAATCTGCGCAGAACTTGAAATCTAAAATAAAACTATGCGACTTTTCAAAAATCTGCGCAGAAAATATTCGCCATCACATAAATCTGTGCAGAAATCTACAATAAAATCGTCCACATCTCAGATATGCTTAGATATATGCGATAACATGTTTGTCATCGTTCAAATCGTTCAACCTCAGTGCCGGATTGGGAAAGCATCCGGTTTGCGAATAATTATGTTCGGCTTGCAAAAAGCATCCGAGTTTACAAAAAGCATTCAAACTAGAAAAGCATCAGAATAAAAAAAAATCCGAGTTTAGAAAAAGCATCCGAACTAGAAAAGCATTCGAATTAAAACAGCATTCGAGATTACAAAAAGTATCCGAACTAGAAAAGCATCCGAATTAAAAAAGCATCCGAATTAAAAAAGCATCCGAGTTTACAAAAAACATCCGAATTACAAATTCATCCGAATTAGAAAAGCACCCAAGTTTGCAAAAAGCATCCGAATTAGGAATGCATCCGAATTAGGAAAGCATCCGAGTTGTAAAAACACGTCCGATCTTTTTGACACTGATTCTGCTTCATAATAATTACTGTACAGTGGTGGATAGAAAGGGGACCCCCCCCCCTCCTTGGGTAGCTGAGCAAAGTTTATTCCTTGCAAAAAAACGAAACTCCCACAAATCGGTAGTACATCGATGTACATGTATTACGTAGTTTCCGAATCGTAATTGGCTTTGCGCTACGCGCCAGCTAGAGTCAAGTTTGGTAGGTGAATAGACCCCCCTCTCCCCCGCCCCCCCCCCCCCCCCCCCCCCCCCCAAAAAAAAAAAAAAAAAAAAAATATATATGTAACCCACCTATATGTATAACAACTGTTTGGACCACAAAGATTACTCCTCAAGGCTGAATTTTACACTGAACACTTTAATTGAACTCCAACTTCGGAATAAGACAATTACTTATCCTCCAATGGATCAACCCATTAAACAAATCTTATGAATACAAGTTTTAGAACAACAATATAAATGACAATGTTGAGCGCTCAACTTTAATAAAACATGTACATGTACAATAGGCCTATATGTCACTCTGTACCAGGATCCTGGATTTAGGTAATTATGTCTGTTCTTGATCGTAAGCAACAGACAGTTGCAGACACTGGTTGCAAAGGATATCCACACATGACGAAAGTGCCTATCCAGGCAAGCTGCCCTCTCGAAGAGGCGAACAGTTTATGCGGGCTATCTCGGTGTATAGACCGGGACACAAAAAGACGAGCTCCCTTCACAGTTCAAGTTCTCTGCAGTTGATCCAGAGGACGAGCACTCCAGCTAGGGTTCACTACCTGGTAACTGTAAGGCTACGCAGTTCCCATGAAGGCCGAGAGCCGAGTCGGGGAGCTTTCTCACAACTGAGACGGAACTTGTCGATAGTTGAACTCGATATAGAACCTGAGAGCCAACAGCTTCAGAGCCGTATCAAACAGAACACAGTTTCTAGCACTTCAAAATAAATGCTTTACAACGCTGAATTTCAGCCCTAACAATATTATTTGGGCCCGTTTTCTTTTTAGCAAATGTGAAATTCTTGAAAAAAATGGCTGCCTCCAAGAAGTTTGTTTTGCTGGTTCATGCAGTATCCTGGAAACTGGCACGAACACTAGAGGGCGCTATTTCATTTTTTACTGGGGCTACACTCTCCCCTTCTAGATGTGCTGCATCGTCCCGATGCTGTCCCTTCTTCTAGTTCCAAAGAGAGTGTTAAGAAGAGTTGGGATTAGTGTCCCAAAAGTGGAAGAAGTAATCACCACATTCGGGGTGGGTTGACCCAGAGTGTCATAAGTTAACCTTTGCGGTGGTCTTCTGGTCCTAGAAGGCCGTGTCATGTCGACATCGTCGTCAGTCAAAGGGAGCGTGTCGTGATTGAGGTCTGTCTCATTAGAAATAGACAACTGACAACCGATATCTTCAGTTGGTCCACCCTCTGGGCTAAAATGGCTAATCTCCATTGCTTCACTAGAACCGTCTCCAGGTTCATGAAGACCATGATCATGCTCAGGTTGCACAGTGCCGAGTTGTGTACTATCCACCCCTTCACACTCGTTAAACGTTAAACTTTCCCTTACATCAATGCCTGACTGCCGTGACACTTTAAAAAATAACTCACTGTTCTGATCAACTTTACTATCCTCACTGCTGGAGTCATTCCCACTTTCCAAGACAGGAAATACCTCTTGGCAACTATTGGGTTGGGTGTCACTGACAAATGTCCGATTTTCATTCTCCTGATCACTAGAAGCACAAGATGGTTCAACAACTTTGTCATCTTCCTTCTCCTCGACCTCAGGACAATCCAGGCCTCAGGCTTCAAAGGTTGAGACTGGGGAGTGAATTCTTCGGCCTCTGCATTCAGTATTGAATTTTCAGGACCACCTAAAACATCTGTGGCCTCGTAAGTGTCACTAAGACCAACATGTTCTACATCAAATGCAGGATCTCCCACTTGAAGTGCTGGTTGGGATGCTGGTCTCTCGTAGTTAAACCATTTTCCATGGTTGGCCATATGGTAATTACATCAGGTTCATCAGAATCAGAGTCGCCATAAAGTCTCTCTCTCGGAGATGAGGACTTTTCACATCTCTTGAACTGTCTTGTCTTGGGTCGCTGTGCCTTTTCCGGACCTGGACATGGGATAGTTTCCCCTGTGAGTAAGCCTATAGGTAGTATCATGTTCCTGTGAAGTGTCTTAACTTGTCCAGAACCAATTTCAGATCTCAGTTGATAAACTGGTATGCTATCATTGTGACGACCAATAACAACATAGACATCCTGTCTCCACTTATTAGCTAGCTTATTAGTACCTTTCAGACCTACATTCCTCAGGAGGACTCTGTCTCCCTTTTGTAGTTCACTGCCTCGTACCTTCAAATCATACCGACGTTTGTTAGCAGATGCTGCCTTGGCAGACTCCTCCGATGCAAGTCTGAAGGCTCTCTCCAAATTCTGACGAAGATCCTGCACATACTTGGTATGGTCTCGATTCGTGACACCATCTGGAGAAGTACCAAAACAAATATCTATGGGAAGACGAGCTTCTCTGCCAAACATAATGTAGTATGGAGAGAATCCTGTACTGTCGTTGCGCGTGCGGTTATAAGCATGCACGAGCGAGCTCACATATTTACTCCAGTTTGGCTTGTCTTTATTCTGCAGAGTGCCTAACATACTATGTAGGGTACGGTTGAACCTCTCTGGTTGAGGATCACCCTGCGGATGGTAGGGTGTTGTTCGAGACTTTTTCACACCCAGAAGGCTAGTGAGTTCCTTGATGAGCCCATTGTCAAACTCGCGTCCTTGATCAGAATGGAGTCTTGTGGGTAGACCGTAATACAGAAAGTACTTCTCCCAAAGCAATCTGGCAACAGTCCGAGATGACTTGGGTCTTGTCGGGTATGCCTGAGCATAGCGAGAAAAATGATCAGTAATAACCAAGATGTATTGAGCACCACTTTTATCCTTCTCCAGCTTAAGAAAGTCCAAACAAACCAATTCCAGTGGATAAGTTTTAGAGATATTGACCAGAGGCGCAGAGACCTTAGGAGCAGTCTTATGTGCGACACATCTAGCACAACACCGAATCCACTCTTCAATATCAGACGCCATCTTTGGCCAATAAAAACGAGGCCTGGCTAGAGCAACTGCTCTCTCCATTCCTAGGTGACCAACATCATTGTGTATCCCTCTCGTCGCCTGTTCCCGAAACTTCCTGGGCACAACTAGCTGAAACAGTCTTGATCCAGCTAGACCAACACAGCTTCTACACAAGACTCCATCTATCAATACGAATCTGCTGAACTGACCACACATAACTTTCAACTCTGCTGAGAATTCAGGCACAACTTTGGGTTTAACTCTCCGCTGGACAAATTCCATGATTTGACTAATGTCTTCATCTGCAGCCTGGGCATTCCTCCAATCAGTGAGGTCAACACCAAACTTCTCCGTGTCCAAATCTGGTTCTAGGTAAGTGGATGGGACTGCATCAGCACTTACTGCCAATGAGTACACTAGTGGATCACTCTTTGATGAGTCAGCAGGTGAGGACCTTTTGACTGTTGTTTCTGAGAGATGCTGACCCGAAATAGCACTAATCACCTCCCCATCACAAGTCTGATCGGTGGTTTGGCTCCCACCTCTCATACGTGCTTGAAGATCATGAAGTTTCTCCTGCTGGTCATGCAAGTAGCACTCATCAGAGCCAATGACTGGTCGTCGAGATAGGGCATCAGCATCCTGGTTCGAGCATCCCGGTTTATAGTGGAGTGTGAAATCAAACGTGGAGAGTGCTGCTAGCCACCTATGACCTGTAGCATCTAGTTTTGCTGATGTCAAGATGTACGTCAAGGGGTTGTTGTCTGTGAATATTTTTGTTCCCTTTGCTGAATACAGGTAATCTCGAAATTTGTCTGTCACTGACCATTTTAAGGCCAGATATTCCAACTTATGAGCTGGGTAGTTTTTCTCAGCTTGATTCAGACTACGACTCGCATAAGCAACAGGACGGAGCTTGCCATTTGTCTCCTGACACAGCACGGCTCCCAATCCTTCGCGACATGCAACAATATGCAAGACAAAAGGACGAGACATATCAGCAAACGCTAACACTGGGGCTGTGCAGAGCTTCTCTATCAGTGTATGGAATGCCTTCTCACAGTCAGGGGTCCATCTTTGCCAAAAAGGAGCTATGTTGTCTACAGACTTATCATTTCTGTTGGTCTTAGCGGTCTTCTTGCGAACACTCCCTGTCAGTTGGAACAAAGTCTTGGCACTGGCAGAAAACCATTCAATGAATCTGCGGTAGTAGCCCGCAAATCCCAAGAACGATCGTAGCTGGCTGACGTTGTCTGGACGAGACCACGTTTTTAATGCTTCCAACTTTGCTGGGTCTGTTTGGATGCCCTCCCTTGAAACAATGTGGCCCAAATACCTCACTGTGGTACAACAGAGCTGGCACTTTTCTGGAGAAACCTTGAGACCATATTGAGCAAGGCGATCGAAGACCCGGCCTAGGCGTTCCTCCATCTGCTCTAAACTCGAGGAAAATACAATGATATCGTCCATGTAGGCCAATGCTTCAACCATATTCAGACCAGCCAAACATCTCTCCATTAGTCGCTTGAAAATTGCAGGGGCACCTTTTATCCCCTGCGGCATCCTCTCAAATTGATAGAACCCCACAGGACAAGTAAAAGCAGGCTTCTCCTTGTCACAGGGCTGCATGGGTATTTGATAATACCCTGACTTTAAGTCGATTACCGAAAACCAACTACAGCCATGCAATGAGTCAAGCGCTTCCTGGATCAAGGGTACAGTGTACTAGTCAGGGGTGGTTCTCGAATTCAAGGTGCGGTAATCCACACACAATCTTATCTGACCGTTCTTCTTTCTGACGATGACTATGGGCGATGCAAACCTGCTTTTAGATTCAGTCACTACACCAATGTCCATTAAGTTCTGAAGGTGCTCTCGCAGGTCATTCAGGTCTCTTGGGGCAATACGGCGTGACCGTTCACGGAAAGGCTCATCATTGGTCAAACGGATCTCATGATAGACCTCTGTGGTACAACCTATGTCCCACTCATGCTTAGAAAAGATTTCTGCCCTCTGATAAGCCATCTTGATAACTCGCTGTTTCTCCTCACCACTCACTGGACCCAATAGAAATGGTAGATTGCCGAACTCCTGTTCTGTCATGAAAGATTTTATTTGCGAGGATCCTTTCCCTCTAGCAGAACCTTGAACTTCAAACATAGAAAACCTTGCATCGTGGCGGCCCTGGGTGTCACTCATCCACGCTGTCAGGTATGCACCAGCCAGAATACACTTCTTTGGCAGGACTATATCACACTGTGATTGATTGGTTAGGCACACGTTTACTTTTCCGAAACCATGGTCAATGTTGACAAGCGAACACGAGACAACTACTCCTCCCGGTAATTGACCAGGGATGGCAGAATCCAGCAATTCTGTTACTGACTTTCCAAATCTATTTCTGATTTCTCCAGTGACTTGTTGGGTAGAGCCAGCAGGGAGAATGAATCTATCTCTTGACTTAAGTTTAACATGTCCTATCAATCCCTCTGATCCTGTCCTCTTTAAACTCTTGACACCCTCATAGATATTCTCACAAACGGCATCAACTGATATTCTTGGGCGACTGCCCTGGACAGCAGAGTAACAATCCCGGAAAACACCAGTGTTTGTGCCAATGACTAGTTTGTAGTTTGCAGAGCTCTGTGTGTCTGGCACAACCAAGGCCAAGGTTCGGAATGCTCTATCAGTTCCACTGAAGATAGAATCAAACCCCAAATTAATTTCTGTCCATCCTAAGTAGGGCATCATTCCATCTACGCCATGCAATAGTACCAAATCTGTCAGTGGATGAAGACAGAGACCCAAATAATCATGAAAGCTTTTGCATATTAAGGTTACTTGTGACCCACTGTCCAATAGTGCATTAGCCTTCACCCGTTCTACATAGCAAGGCCGAATGGTTAAGTCTCCTATCAAACCCTTTGGTATATCAGTGCTCGGCCTTACTGGGCGGGCATCACACTGGCCTCTGTGGGACGCCCCCTGCCGTTTCCCGAAAAGTGAAACTTCAGAAAACGCTGATTTACTTTTTCCAAATCTGCTCCATTTCCACATTTGTTGCGGTAATAGCCATCTTGGCCGCATTTGAAGCAAAAGTTTGGTCGTCTTGGTCTGTCCTCAAACTCTTGAGTCATCACTCTGTTGTGCTTAGCCTCCTTTGTTGGCCGTGGAAATGGATCCCCATTCGTTCCTCGTCGACTGACTTTCTCCTCTTGTTCAGTTTCCTCCCTTCTTACTTGTTTAAGGAGAGCAAGTTAGGATGGAGGGTTCTCCATTTTCTCTTTCAACCGCAGGTTAATGAGAACCATCTCATTGTACAGGGTTCCCTTCAGAAATTGCCGTAGCAACATTCTGTTGTCTACTGGCACGCCTCCCTTTCTGACCAATTTCCTGCATATTCCTTGAAGACGAGTCAAGAATTCTGAAGCCTTTTCACCCCTCTTTTGATGGAGAAAATAAAACTCAATGCCTAACTCATCAGCAGTACGGGTGTCACCATATGCCAACTCAAGAGCTTTAAGATACTCTTCCGCTGTGGCTTTCGGGTTCTCCCTTCTCAGGTCGGAGATGATATTGGCTGCAGGGGCCCGGAGGGCCTCCCGGATACGTCTCTTTTTCTCCCCATCATCTTATTCCTCATCCAGCTGGCCCTGGGCTACTTCTACACTGTTAGAAAAGGGGTGTTATATCAACACCGAAAAACAGTGTTCACTGAACACCGTTTTTCAGGGTTCATTAGTTGCCATCACCAATTTTCGGTGTTGGCCCTGAACACCGATAATCGGTGTTGAGTGATCACCGCTGGACAGTGTCCATTTTTGAACACCGTTAAATAGTGTAGCTTGAACACTGATGATCAGTGTCAAGTGAACACCGAACAACAGTGTTCACTGAACACCGTTTTTCAGGGTTCATTAGTTGCCATCACCAATTTTCGGTGTTGGCCCTGAACACCGATAATCGGTGTTGAGTGATCACCGCTGGACAGTGTCCATTGTTGAACACCGTTAAATAGTGTAGCTTGAACACTGATGATCAGTGTCAAGTGAACACCGAACAACGGTGTAGCTCACCTGGACACTGAAAACTAGGGTTTATTCAACACCCTTGGGCGGTGTACATCCTTACTCGACACCGAGAAACAGTATTGATCCAACGCCAATATTCGGTGCAGAATGAACACCGAAAAGTAGTGTAGGGCCAATACCAAATACTAGTGTTAAATTGACACCAATATTTGGTGAACACCGGAAAGTAGTGATATTCTAAAACAAGACAGTCGGTACAATAATTAGCACCATCTTATTTTGTCACCACTACTCCTTTAAGACTGAATACACTGACAGATTACTGCCATGCAATTTGACAGGGTAAAATAAAAACAACGTAGCTAGTTATTTTCCAGAAATTTTGTACATGATTGACTTGTTAAATATTTTAGGAATGGCTATGAATTCCACTTTCTAATGTAATCATCCTACACTGTAATACCGGTACCAATTTACTTATTGGCACGCAATTTAGAATGATTTAAGTGACAACACTATAACAGGATCAATCTTTGTTAGTGTAAAATGGACTTCATTCACATTTGTATGGCAATTCATAGTCCAATTGATGTCGTGGTCATTGCAAGCTTGACCCCATCTGCCTCAACACCGATGTATTGTGTTCAGCAATTTCATTGAGAACATTTTATGGTGTTCAGTAGGGTCAACACCGAAGAGTGGTGTTGAATTTAGTCAACACTATTTTGAACACCGAAAGATAGTGTTGAATTTAGTGGACACCATTTTTGAACACCAACAAATGGTGTTCAATCAAGTGAACACCATTTTGAACACCGACAAATAGTGTTCAATTGGGTGGACACCATTTTGAAAGCAGAAAACGGTGTTCAATCAAGTAAACACCGTTTTGAATACCGAAAAGTAGTGTTCAAATGAAGTGAACACTGTTTTTCGGTGTTGGGGTAACACTACTTTTCTAACAGTGTACCCAGGCATCAAATGTTTCTTCACTTGCGCCACCTGAAAACGGAGCTAATTTCCTTGAGCTGGAGAGCTTACACTTTGAAAGTGCCTCGTGCAAGGCTACAGCGGGACCTTCAACTCCTGTCGGTGGTGTACCACTATCCTCACTAGCAGAAGACAGCAAGCCACGGGCTTTAAGATCCGCTACTGTGACGTTGTCTGCTCTAACATTGGTGAGCCGAAAGACATTAAAAACAATATCCTGTCCAGACAGTGTCACCTTCACTTCATTTCTGGGTGGAAGTACCATATCCGATGCGTCTCTCTCCAGCTCTAGAAGAAGAAAGGTCTGGTCAGATTCGTCCCGGCGGGAGATACCTGAAACATGCTGAATAGCATTGAACAGGGCCACCAAAATTGAGTCGTATGCTAGGAGTGTGTCCTGGCAAGGTCGCCAAATGTAACCCACCTATATGTATAACAACTGTTTGGACCACAAAGATTACTCCTCAAGGCTGAATTTTACACTGAACACTTTAATTGAACTCCAACTTCTGAATAAGACAATTACTTATCCTCCAATGGATCAACCCATTAAACAAATCTTATGAATACAAGTTTTAGAACAACAATATAAATGACAATGTTGAGCGCTCAACTTTAATAAAAACATGTACATGTACAATAGGCCTATATGTCACTCTGTACCAGGAACCTGGATTTAGGTAATTATATCTGTTCTTGATCGTAAGCAACAGACAGTTGCAGACACTGGTTGCAAAGGATATCCACACGTGACGAAAGTGCCTATCCATGCAAGCTGCCCTCTCGAAGAGGCGAACAGTTTATGCGGGCTATCTCGGTGTATAGACCGGGACACAAAAAGACGAGCTCCCTTCACAGTTCAAGTTCTCTGCAGTTGATCCAGGGGACGAGCACTCCAGCTAGGGTTCACTACCTGGTAACTGTAAGGACACGCAGTTCCCATGAAGGCTGAGAGCCGAGTCGGGGAGCTTTCTCACAACTGAGACGGAACTTGTCGATAGTTGAACTCGATATAGAACCTGAGAGCCAACAGCTTCAGAGCCGTATCAAATAGAACCCAGTTTCTAGCACTTCAAAATAAATGCTTTACAACGCTGAATTTCAGCCCTAACAATATTATTTGGGCCCGTTTTCTTTTTAGCAACTGTGAAATTCTTGAACAAAATGGCTGCCTCCAAGAAGTTTGTTTTGCTGGTTCATGCAGTATCCTGGCAACTGGCACGAACACTAGAGGGCGCTATTTCATTTTTTACTGGGGCTACATATATATTTGTATGAAAAGCTAGATTCGCCCCAGGATGACTGTCTGACCGACTGACTACGAGATCAATGATTGATTGGTTAACTATGAGCAGCGGTGGCGATTTCTCGGTAAGGTTGGGGAGAGGGTGAAAAAAAACCCATACAACCAATACCAACTTTGACGCGCTAGTTGTACAATAAATCAGTTTCCTAATAAATTCAAATTCATGCATGCATGTCGATAAATAGGACTGGCGGCAAGAAGCAAAAACTACTATTGAAAACGTACAGAGGTATAAATAAATGTAATTTTCTCTAAATATTTAAGCATTTGTCCCATTTGTCTTTGGAAAAGTCTCTGAAATCGCACAAGTGTAATAAAATCCATTGTCACAGTAATTTAGAGTGTTGTTTTACTACAAATTTAACAGTTATTCTACGCAAATTTATTTACGCAGCAACTGATCAATCAAAACTGGAAAAGTTTGTGTTTAGAAAGGTCATGTTAAATTGTTTTTTTTAGTTCAAAAAAGCTACTTCCTCGTACCTTAACGAGTAAATAATGTATTTATTTTCTGGTGTAATTGTTGTTGTTGTTTGTTTGGTTGGTGGTTTTATTATTTTTGGGGGAGGTGGGGGTGTAATTGGTTTTAGGGGGTTACAAATTAAAAACTTAAAACAAATTGATTTCGTCCACACGAGGTCAAGGGAAATCAGCAGCTCCCCACAATGTAGAGAGAATAACTGTGACTTTTCGGGGTACCATTCACCACATTGTGGGCAGAATCGTAGGCACTTGACCACTATGCCGTTAGTCTTGGCTGCAAGACTTCCCAATCGCGGTATGCGGCGCGCGTATGCCGCCGATGCGGGCGCTTTCTAACGTACGCTGTGGGTACCATAGAGATGAGCGTTCGCGTATTATATTCTATACGCTGATCATTTTTGGAAACGAATGTCATGTCTAGCTATTACTTAGATGTCTATGGTGGGTACCTGTGCGTATAGACCACGCCATGACAAAAGTTGTCCACAGGATGCAGGGAAAGTGAACGATTTGTGGACGATTTGCGCGCGTAGACCACCTTCAAAATAGAACGTCTTGGCTAACTGACATAATCGCTCGGAAAACTCCGAGGAGGTTTGTGTTCATTTGCATGCCCTTGTGACGTTGCGTGCATAATTACGCGACGTAACAGAAACTTGACAAATGACTCACGCGATTACGTCACGCGATTAACACACAACATTTACATGTGCATGCAAATTAAACACAATTCTGCTCAAATTTTTTAGCGATTATGTCAGTTAATAGCCAAGACGTCCTATTCGAAGGTGGTCTACGGCATATTTTAGAGGGGGCCCGCGTCGGCGACCTACGAGCGCAAATCGTCCACAAAAAGTTCACTTTTCCTGCATCCGGTGGACAACTTTTGTTCACAGGTCCACAAAGGGGATGCAAGGCTAGAGCACACATACCCATACACAAGAAAAGTGTTTTGTTGTTGTTGTTGATGTTTTACCGTCTCTCCCACTCTGGATTTTCTATTTTTGAAAAGCTTCAAACTATCTTAATACAGATTAGCATCAGCCTCAATTGCCACGCTTCAGCGGTTACCTAGAGTATAGAGTAGGGCATATGGAGGACTTAATCCAGCCCCGTCTCAAGTTGCTGCTTTGCAGTCATGCTGCCCCCTTCCATCCCCTGAATGTTAAAAAAAAATGGTCGGCCATCTATGTCTCATTTTCTCCCAAACCCGGTACACCTCCTTGTATTTTGATCCTAGATGCTCCCTCGTCCATGCAAATACATTTTCCTTCCTAACCACATTATATACAAGATTATATATTGTAAACTAGTATTCGCCTCTCATTTTTGAAAAATTACTAGGAAATACTTCAAATCTGAAGCATTTACTCCTTTTTCTTCATACCAAATAAAGAAAAAAGTTATTATCTAGCAAATGCTAAAAAGCTAAGAGTAAATAGTAAAGCAGTGGCTTAATTTGTATTGATACAGTTGGTAGTAAATGCTTAACAATTGGTACTAAAAGCAAATGCTAGTTCTTATTAATACGGCCCAATGACTAAACTCAGTCAGACTCAGTCGAGTCACATTTTCGAGTCACATTTTTTTGGCGACTCAACTCTACTTGAGTCTACTTGAGCCTCGACTCGAGTCACTGCATGCAAATGAGTCGACTAAAGTCCCTGATCAGAAGACTCGACTCGAAGGCTCCCGATTCCCCAAAATAAAATCAAAAGTTTAAATATTTGCAATTAGACTGGGAGCCCCATAACGTATATTTATGCGAAAAGCGCCGGAACGGTCGACCTCATGGGATGAAAAGGTATGATAAGGGCATCAAAAAAAATGCATCGCCGTCGGGTACGGGTATATAGGGCGTGACCTAAGCTCCGAAATGACGTATAAAGCGCCGACATTACTGAAAGACCCGTTTTTGACAATATCTCAAAATCTATACATGGTATTATCACAAATGTGGTCTCTACACCTATGTTTTTAATGCCAATCTTTACGTTTAAAGGTCATGAATGACAGATTATATATAATTTAGTGATTTTCCAGTATATAAATTTGTTTTATTTGTAGTAATACATACGAGTACAAATATATAATAGTGTTTTGGGGAAACGGCACCGCCCCTAGAATGGTATAGCTTATTAACATGTAAAATGTGCATAACGTGACGTACATTCGGGGACACCTCGACCTATAGCCGGCAAACTATTGTTGAAAAGATGGCAACCGCTTTGTTTACATTTGCGACATGAATGAAATGGGTATTGCCACTATTCTTCCACGCATATAAGTAGGATAAGCCATAACGTTAGTCATGTTGGTCCAAAAACAAGAGAAAAAAATACATTAGGCCCGCCAGATTTTCACTTAACGTTACTGCCTTTCTCTCCGTCCGACTCGACTACTGACATCACCTTTTTCTACGTCACTGGTTCTCTCCATGTTTTCCTATGAAAAGAGGCTACTGTCAACCAGCGGCAACCGTGCTCCGGGGTCTGGTTCCAAATAGTCGACTAGATAGTCCAACCATTCTGCGTTCGAGCGACGTTAGTCGAACTATGGTTAACTATAGTTCGCGCCCGAACTTGCTCATATGTGCAGTTTATGTTTCACTTGAATTTGCGACACCATTACCAAAAAACCTGTGTAATTTGTACGATATCTTGTAATTGTACACTACAATACATGTAACACAAAAGGCATATCTACACACTGAGACTCGACTCAAGTCACACAAATTAGTGACTCGCTCTGGGAATGTCTTGTTTATATAATGCAGTTTGTTTCAACTTTACAGTTTTGCTTGGCCCGAGGGCAAGCTCATTTCTCATGTAGTTTAGTCGATTAAAGTACCATGATCGCAAGTCCAACACGGCTTCAAACTGAACTATAAACATCAAAACCAGCTCAAGGTGAAATTTAAGAGCCCTGAACCTCTGATACTGGGGCCCAAAAAGCGATGGATCTAAACTCTTCGGGCCTGAACCCGAAAGCGTTCAGATTGTATCTCACTGCAAGTTTGAAGTCGTCCATAAAATTATCAATATTTTCAAAATCGTACAAAAAATACGCTCGGGGGGAATGGGTTAGCGACTAATGTGCGATTTCAAAGTTTTGTAAAAATGTCCAGTGTTTTCGGTTCAGTATTTTGCAAAACTGTTCAGTATTTTGCTATCCGAGGTTCAAGCCAAAGCATTAAATGACATGAAATTTTGTTTACACTAGTGGTTATTGTTAACAAGTAAATAACGGTGCTAATAAATTAAGTGCTGGCATCCTGTAGTAGTTGCATTATCAAAACAGGAATATTTTCCTAGATAAAAAAACCATTTTTTCGATGAAAAATAATCCCGCTAGTGGTCTCGATAACTTGAAAATAAACCCGGCGCGAACTGGTTAAGAGTGTATAGGAATCACTAGTTTAAACTGGTAATTAAACCCACCCACGTGGCGAAACGCCGCCTATTTTACCTGTTAAATTTAGCTTACAAATCTATGACACTATAACTACATACATGTCCATTACAGATTATTTAGCAAAACGAATGAATCTTCTTACCGCTGGTTTCGGATTCAGGGTCCTACAAATCTTGAAAACTAAATAGACTGGTTTGATTTTGAGAAAATATGACTGTATGAGGCATTTTTGAGGAAAAGCAAACAAATAGGTGATTCTGAACGGTAATTTTGTGCTGAATGTGAATATATTGTTTGTGTTTCTCAAAATTGTCTAATTAGGTCAGTAATTAAGGTCAAAGGTCAGTAAGTGCAAATTTAAAAAAAAATTCACAAGAAATGATTTATTTTACCTTTTGTATACAATGGTTTAAATCATTTTGCAATTTATCTTATAATAAATCACGCACAGCATATCAAAATATCTAAAATAATGGAAATTGTTAAAGAATTATTCACTCCTTTTGCCAATATCTCCGTAACCATTGAACTTTCTCTTTTTCTCCACGGGATGAGTTTGTACCTGTTTCTCACACCTTAATGCACTTTTGATCGGTGTTCTCTGGCTGATTTACATTGTTTTGGGTATTGAGGGACAGGAATATGGTATTTGGTTTCATAACTTATTATAATTAGGACGGTAATTAGAGCCAAGGGTAAATTAGTGCAGAATACCCAATTTTAAAGGAATTCCTCTCCAAATGCCACCACATGTTGTCGAAAGTCCGGAGAAGCTGTGATCTCTAGAAGAGCATCATGATCCTTCGCCTCAATAGCTGTCATCAACGCTCGACACATTTCAGCATCTTTGTCCTCCAGATATCTGCGCAACTTCGGAATAGGTAATTGCCACAGAGCTTGCCAGGTTAACTTATGAGCCCTGACAGCTTTCGCATAGGACTTGCCGGTTTTCCCTTTCTCAGCTGTGTTTGGACCCAATAGTCCGCTCTCAACCCATCTACCAGTCCTATGTCTTCTGTGTGTTGTCCTATAACTTTCAGACAATTCATGGAGATATGTACACTGTAAAAAATATATATGTTATTTTACATCAAAAGTGATGGCAGCAGAGACGCCAGACATTTTGCTGTTTTTTATTGTTACATCAAATGTTGTAGTTAGGTTTTGAAACATTTGCGTAAAATATTTATACATTTTATTTGTACAATTACTATTGTCTGTAAAAAAAGGTCCGTTATTTTACATCAAGTGTTGGCAGCAGCGTTGCCAGACAATGTGCTGTTTTTTGTTTTTACATCAAAAGTTGTAGAAACGTTTTGCAAAATTTGAAAATTACTTTCGTCTGTAAATTGTTTATGAAGAAAACTGTAATTAGCATTTACCTTACACCGTTATCTTTTTTTACATACAAAGTTGTAAAAACGTTTTGCAAAATTTGCGTAAATTAAGAGTGCACTTATTTGTAAAATTACTTTCGTCTGTAATTTTGTTATGCAGGAAAAATGTAATTAGCATTTACCTTACACCTTTTACTTTGTTTACATCAGAAGTTGTATTTTAGCACTATAATTGTGTACATATTAACTGCATGGACAAATTACGTAAAGAAATAATACCAAGAACTAACTTATTACACATTACACATCCATACAATAATAACCTATTCCTGTTAGATATTACCTACTGAATACGTACTACACTGTACAAACATAGCCATTGCCGTTAGTTAGTTTTATACTGCGCTTTTTTGTCCGCGATGAAGTCACAGCTATTTTTTTTTCATAAATATTGTCAAAATTTGAAAACGAATAAAATGTAACGCGAATTTTTAAATATGTTTGCACAAAAATCAAAATTCAATCACGGAATTGTTTAAATAATTACTTATATTATGGTAAAAACATGATTTTTTGGACTAAATACAACAATTTAACATCGACTATTGTTAACACAGCGATATCCCATACTTTCTTATCGACCAATCAGAGGGCTTTATTTCACAAACGCATGCGCACTAGGTCAAATTTAACACCAAAGGTACCTAACACCAGTACTTGATTTGAAGCTAATACTCCAAGAATCATTTTACTCCATTTTAACACCAATTTTCATTCCAAACGATTAAAAAAAACATTGGTGTTAAATGTTTAACACCACAGTTTTTGCAGTGTGGGTCGGAAACAAACGAATCTTTATTTCGAATTTTTGAATGCAAATTTAATAGAAAGTTCAATGCAAGTTGGAATAACGGCTGTTTGTAAAATTCGAGCATGTAAAATGCTTGCTGCATTTGCCGCACATATACCGCGAATAGGCAAATAATATAGGGCGCTCTCTCTAAAAAGAGTGGTCATCGGAATCACTCCAAAAAGTGAGTGGTATAGTGGCTCACTCGATAAAAAGTGATTACCCCTAGACGACTTTGTAGCATTTCTTTACTCGAATCAGAGTGAATCCCACTCACAAAAGAGTTAAACCGTTAACACTCGGGCGAGAGAGTGGCGTTTTCACTCTTTTGCATTTGGAGAGTAGGAACGTTTTGCAAAATTTGCGTAAAATAAGTGTGCACTTATTTGTAAAATTACTTTCGTCTGTGAATTTTTTATGCAGAAAAATGTAATTAGTTTTTACCTTACCCAAGTTAAATTTACTACCATCACAGCTGGTCAAAATAATTATAGGCCTAATGAAGATCCGTTCCATTCTCTGTAAAACATCATTTTCGTGTATTATAACGTATTATAATGCAAAATGTTTATCATGTTTTACTATTTTTACACATTACACTGTAAATCACACAATTCCGTTAAAACATGAACACTTTTAAAATTGTAATTTTAACATCAAAATGCTGAAAATTTAACATCAACACATGTATTTTGGCAAAATGATTTAACATTTTTGTAACTTCAGTTAAAACACTGAAATTTTGCAAAAAAATGTAATTTTTACTTTAACCGTGCTGTAAACAAAAATAACAATGCAGATCTGTTAAAAAGTCTCTGTTAAATTGTCATTTTTTTACAGTGAAATTGCATATATTAATAAAACATCACATTTCCTGCAAATTTAACATCAACACACGTATTTTAACCAAAACAAATTACTATGTATTACTATTTATACAAATTACACTGTAAAAGTACTAAATTCCATTAAAACACAGAAAATGTGTGGAAAATTGTAATGTTTACATCAAAACTGCTATAAAAGTAAATTACAATGCAGATCGGTTAAAAAGTCTCTGTAAAATTGTCATTTGTTTACAGTGAAATTGCATAGACTGATAAAACATCCTATTTCCCGTTAAATCTAACATCAACACACGTATTTTAACCAAACAAAATACTATGTATTACTATTTATACAAATTACGCTGTAAAAATACAAAATTCCGTTAAAATACATGAAATGTGTGGAAAATAGTAATTTCTACATCAAAAGGGCTGTAAAAGTAAATTACAATGAAGATCTGTTAAAAATTCTCTGTTAAATTACATATATTTTTTACAGTGTAGGCCGCCGAGTCTTGGTATCAAACCGTCTTTGGACTCAGGTACTGTCCACTTCAACTCCATCAGCTGCGGGAACAAACCCTGGTCGACTGCAGGGGGGGGGGGGGGGGGGCGGAGGGGGGGCCCTTGGAGGCTGTGATTGCGAAACGCTGTGGTACCGTCCATTCTCAAAATAGGGGGAACAATTTTCTCACTCGAAAAATAAAGAGTTTTTGGCATCCAATCTTAACATCTTGTCTTTTGTAGTTGTACAAGGTTGTTATTTACCTTAATGTTTATCATCCAATGACAAAAATTGTATTGAAAATGAAAAAAGCAGTCGAAAAAATTAAGCGTTGACGTACCGTTGATGCGCGTGGAGATTGTGCACAAATACTCAAACGACGTTAACAAATACCTCCCCTAAAAAGGGCAATAATAATCGATAAATTGTGAAAAATCGTGCTTTGACCCCATTCATTTTTTTCCATGGATACGTTAAAAAAGGATGTAGCAGTGATATACTGAATTTTTAAAAAAATCTGCCTGTGACCCCCTTGCGTTTTATCGTGTTGTTTTCGAACGAAAATGGCAGAAAATGATATCTCCCCCAACAAATTCCGTGTAGATCGTGCGCCTGTGTACCTGGTTTTGCGGACGTTATATGAATCACTGAATTCGGGGAGCGAGCGCGGAGCAAATTTGTACGTGTTTCAAAGGTGAGCTTCGCGGTAGCGATCTATACGTATTTACTGTGTGAGATGTGTGGCTCACGAGCGTGGAAGAATGAATGAGATACATTTCAACGTTGGCGGCGCACTTTGTTGGGCCCCCCCTCCGCCCCCCCCCCCCCCCCCCCCCTGGTCGACTGTTACTACAGCATAGTTGTTCCCTAGAACCCTGGCAACATGAAGTGCCCTCAGCACAAGGGTATTTATGGTCGACAGCTCATGTGCTGGAGCCAGTATAATTGGCATATAACCAACAGTAGTTCTAGGTGAATCTGGACGCTGAGAGCTGCAGTGGGACTGATTGAACGAAGTCCAAGAAGGTCTTTCTTCAGCATCCTGGCGAGCCACGAGGAAGGCCATGTCTTGGGCGTAGCTTGATTCAAGGGCAGCTCTGTTATCTTCGGATTGATTGAACCAGTCTATCGTCACACTCCCAAAGTCTGGACGAGTGACTCCTCTGGCGACGTTCGTGTCGTAGACTTTCTCTAGGGCTGGAGGTACCTTCAGAGTTGTGCTTTTTGACGGCTCAATAGTTGCCATCACACTGTCTGCAGGTGGAGGCCCCCTCTGCCACGCCGCAAGTTGGGTGGCATGGAATGTACGTGTTCTTGCCGTTTAAGGTGGAATCATTTATATCGAGATTGTCGCCCCAAAAATGGACAAACTTACCTGAAACCAAGTTATTTGGTACTACAGCTCCAATTTAAGCATCAAGCACTTTTAATGTGGCTTCTGCCATACCTGTGTCGTACTGAAGCATCCTGCTGTAGCTTATGGTATGACCTGCATTGTAGAACAATTGAACGAGTTTCTTAGAACGCGCTGCTTGGTGCAAAGTAAGACCCAAGCCAACATGTTTGGGTGGGGCTTTCTTGTCCCCACAAACTGCGTACACCATATCTTGCCCAATGCTAAGGACTCTTGTCTTTTTGATAGCAGCAGTTTCATTGCTGGAAACTGCTTCAAACTCTTGGTCTACATGATCCTGGCCACCAAGTAACACATTGACAAACATATTTACAGATGATGGTATGCTAGCTATTTCAGCCTTTTCATTTACATCTGTACCTTTGAAAGCTACATGTGACATTATATCACTTCGAAGTTTCAATGCCACATGAACTATGGAAAGAAAATCACTATCTTTTGGTTTGAAAATTGGAATGCTGTCAAGACCAGACTGACTAGATGACTCTGATATATCAGTCAGAGGTACATGAGCAAATTGTACTGGGACCAAGAGGGTTCGTCTTTCAGACGGTGCTACATTGCGCAAAACTATAAAGTCGTAAAAGTCTGTAACAAACTTCAGCAAAGCGTCCTTGAAAGATGCGGTCCGGCTAAGAAATGATGACGGTATGATGATGTATGTTTCATTGGCAAGTTCTTTGTATCTTTCAAGTACCGAAGAAAGCTCAAGAACATGGCCTTTCTCGGCAGATTGCCGAAGTTCCTGAGAAAGCCATACCATGGCCAAGTCAGTAGATTTACTTTCAATCTCTGCCTTCTTTGCATCTCGTAAGAACTTCTTCATACAGTTGGGATGGTAGCAGCCCTCAGCCGCAATCAGGTCATGGACATCAGCAATCATAATAAAGATTTCATGAACGAACTTTGCATTGTCACAAATGTTCGAACTCATATTCAAGGTGCAAACCCTACTGGTTTTCTGCTTACTTTCGTCAGCTTGACAAAATAAGCATAATGTCCAGTCCATTCCATTCGACTGACTGCGAAGGGGAGGATGTCTCGAAGGTCCTGCTTCATCAACACGAGACCTGCTGTCCATCTGACGCTGCTCTTTGGACCGTTCGCGTTCAAGTTTAGCATTTATGTTGCTTTTGTGTTTATACTTGGCATAGCACTGCCTGTGCCAGCTCAGCTCCGAAACAGGTTCTGCAGATTCGACAGAGCTGTCAGCCTGTCAACCGAAGCCCGATATTCGTCACACCTTAGCTTCTTTCTTTTCTCTGTTGATTCCTTGATGGATGCTATGCCCCGTTCGGTCTAGTGGAAAAGCGTATCAGTCCGCCTTGACTCCTGGCATATTATACAGAGATTAAAGGAGACCTCTTGTGGGCGCTTTAGATTTAGAACTGGTTCCATAGTTCCCCTGAGAAGAAAAAGGAAAATGCACGGGTAGAAGGAGGCATGTAGATTCCTTGTAGGCAAGGAATAAAAACACTGATGAGTAATTCCTTTAGTTTTCCCAGATGTTTGTTACCCATGGTAGGGTTGCCCGGTTTTCTCCATCTGCAAAGGAGGAGAGAGTGGCAGAAGGCGATCAGTCGTTGTTTGACGTGAGCAACAGGTTTATTCATCTCATTTCTACTGATTCCCAACTCATTCTCATAATTAGACACCACTTCGTAAATAATGGTATTCAATTGATAATTGCCTTAAAGATAACTGTTGGCCATAAAATTGTCCTATAACATAGCTCATATCAATGTTTAACCTCCACCCGTGACGTCACCCTATTGTCCTACCGCTCCATTATTTTGAACGAATGGAGCGTTGGGGGCGATATCTCTCCATTCTTTTTGGAAGGTAACGTCCCCATCACTACATTCGTACAAAATAATGGAGCGGAGAACAAGCCAAGGAAAATAAAAAAGAAATTTTTAAATGGCACAATAATCAGTTCTTGCAATACTATACATTGTGTATTTGGTAATAACACTTCCATCAATTATTTTATATTTTGGATTTGGGTATTTTTAGTAATTCATTTAAATAAGAATTAACAGTTTCTTCAAAATACATCTACAAATAATGCCACGAGCAAATTATTTAAATTTAAATTACATTTTGTAAACATGCTGTTCTTCAACCGACCTGACAAGTTGCATTTTATTTTTTATTTCAAACCATTTTGGATGTTAGAAATTTAAATTCAGTGTCACCGTTAGGTTCTTATTATGATCGTCGTGATTCACTGTTGTAGATCCAGTCGACGGGGACGACGAGACGGTTGTTTTCTTCCCCGGCTCTTCCGTTGATATGCCCTGAACTACACGGTTAATTTTACGCTTGAGTGCGTCACTTGTACGTTTGTAGCCCCTTACTGCATTCGACCTGTGTCCCGTGACTTCACAAATTAGTTGTTCATCGACCTCATTGTCATACATTCGAGTTGCTGCACTTGCTCGGAGCGAGTGATTTGTGCGATATCCTTGAATACCTGCGGCTGTGCACAAATCTGACACGACACACGAAAGCTTATGACGTCCTAGTTGCTGTGCAGTGAACCACACACTGCCTTTAGGCTTTGCCAGAGGTCTCAGATAGAAGGCATCTGTTGCTCGTTGGGCTGGACAATGCTGAAGATACTTCTCGTACAATCTCACGACGCAGCGGGTTGGATTGACTTGGTTTTCGTGAGCGTCAACAGTTTTGTGTTTAATTTTGCGGTGTTTAATGCCTCCTTGGTTTGCCTTGGAGACATCTTCAACATAACGAAGAAATTTCCCGCCGTCTTGGTCCGTTTGGACAGACAATTGAGAATTGGTACGTCGCAAATTCCGGTGTTCTTGCCCGCCTCGCAGTGCAAAATTGAGTCCAAGTACATAGATCAGCGTGTTGAGTAGTTGTGTAGGGTTGTCCACATCATCTCTTCTTCTTCCAAGGTGATCACTTCGGCTTGCTTAGGTTGATTCCCCAATCCCTCGCTTGCACGGTCTCTCATTAGCCCATCCAATGTATTCTTGGTTTGCAAAAAGTCCGGATCCTGCAGAAACTTGTAGGCCTTGTTCATAGTGTCAAAATAAAGCTGAAGACAAATCACTAGTTCGTGCAGTGTAGATCCTGGAAATTTCTCGCCATTTTGTTTCTTCACCTCGCATAGAAACCTAGAAATCGAATAGTTCAGTTCATCCTTTGTCATATCTTCCAGGCGGACATTGATGGGACTGATGTTTAGGGTCGGGTAGTTGATGGCTCGCTCATTGCGCTGACCTTGCCACTGACGGTAGAGTCCAATCGCCCACTTGATCTTTTTCATGGTGCTCTCCGAAAGCCTGTAATGAGATATACAAAATAATAACACATTTAGGACCTATAATACATTCATCAAATTCAAGGTTCTAGATTTAAGGACTTGTAATAGTATTATTTTACACAATGCAGACAAAGTAATCTAAAACATCGGAAAGATATAATTTAGGTTGGGGCAGGGAGAAAGCATAGGAACATCAATGAGAGTACATCATTAAAGATAAGGGCAATTTTCATAACATTCACGTAGTTGTATTATGTTAGCCGCGTTTCAGGGTCGTTTCCGAGATTGATTAAGTGTTATTTTTTTTGGGTAATATTTCGCAATAACATTGTTTTCCATAACATCGAATTAATAACCAAATTTTGCCCAAAACCCAAAGGCTAAACAACTATCTTTCTAGGAAACACATACCTTCTTTTGCCCATGCGATCTATTTCCTCGTCTCCCTTGGGGAATTCGAAACGATTCCTTTCATCAACCTTTTCTTCAAGCGCTAGCGAGGCTTGCAAAAGGTCGTCGTCTGAAACGTCAGAAACTACTGGTTGATAGTGTTTTGCTTTTACTGTGGATGCACCTTGTAGGTCAAAAACATCGGCAACCACATCGTCAGTATAATCGTCACTGTCGTGTGAGCGAAATACGTTTTGGGTGAGAAATAAATCGTTATCACTATCATCACTCCACGACGACATGTTTACAATACAGAATTTCATTCAAGAATGAGCGTGACTCCGTACGTACAATAGTTTATATACCGAATGGCTGCATACCAACGTTACGCAACAATAAATCTCCTGAAAGTGAACAAAGACGCTCCATTCGTTCAAAATAATGGAGCGGTAGAACAATAGGTGGCGACGTCCCGGGTGGAGGTTAAGTCGGTTAATACCCTCGGTAACGCGCCATTCGTGGGTAATAATGGCCCTCGGGCTTCGCCCTCGGGCCATTATTACCCACGAATGGCGCGTACCTCGGGCATTATCCTATACATAATTACCAATAAGCAGTTATTCGAATGCAGCAATACATATTTTCCTTGTAAACAAACAATTCTCGCATAAATAGGTGTTTTCCCTAGTTAAAACCAAATGCGCATGCGCAGAAAATTACCCAACGACGGGGATTCCCCTAATTACTGTAATTAGTACCCACCGCACATGCCCAGAAAGTATCGAACCACATTGATAACGCCAGTGAGTCACCGACTAGGTGTAACATAACATCTAGGCCTATATCAGTTTCGATTCACTTGTAATACATGTAAATTCCGCATTTCGACAAATCATGTACCTGTATGTTGAAACCTGACCTTTAAATATCCTGTGTCAAGGTCATATATGCAAATCCAGTTTTATCCAAGAAATTACTTCAAAATCGAGTTGCTGAGTCGGATCGACCATTATTAATGCAAGTAACACATTTCACACGTACACGTCAGTTCATATTTTGTTAATTGGATGGAGTGACAGAACCCAGCCAGAAAGCAATCAGTCGTTGTTTTATTTGACGTGATGCAACTGTGCAACAGGTTTATAAATCTGTTGCTGTGCCCTCAATTTGATAGGAACTTCACAGAAGTTGCCGATACAACCAAATTTGTAGGGGGGGGGGGGGTGTTTTAAATCTAACCGTTACATGTTCATTATGTATGCCTATTTATATCCACATAGGCCTACTATCATTATACAGTATACTGCTGGGCTTTGTTTTGTATTACTAGTGCATTTATTACTACATTAATTGTATTGCCGGTCTCGGTCGGTCTCAGCACCGAGACCAGACATCCGAGACCAAGACCGAGTCATTAAGATTCGATACCAAGACCGGCTAGCCATGACCGAGACCAGGCCCGAGACCGGTCTTGAGACCGAGACCGGTCTCGAGTACTACATCACTGCTTCAGACAGTGGGCAGGGAATCCCACCCTGTAGATTTAACAAAAGCATGTGAGGTATTGTATTTCGGGGCCTACTACAGCACCAGCATTTTGTAGGGATGCACAAAAATGAAATTTCCTAATAATTGGTATTCTGCACTAATTGAACCTTGGCTCTAATTACCGTCCTAATTATAATAATTTATGAAACAAAATACCACAGTCCCGTCACTCGGTACCCAAAACAATGTAAATCAGCCAAAGAACACCGATCAAACGTGCATAGGTTTGAAAAACAGGCTGTAGAAACTCATCCCGTGGTGAAAACCAGAAAGTCCAATGGTTAAGGCGATATTGTCAAAAGAAGTGAATAATTCTTTAACAATTTTCATTAATTTCGATATTTTGACATGCTGTGTATGATTTATTAAAAAAGAAATTGCAAAATTATTAACATCATAGTATTTAGAAGGTAAAATAAACCATTTCTTGTGAAAAACTGAAATTTGCACTTAATGACCTTTGACCTTAATTACTGACCTAATTAGGCAATTTTGAGAAACACAAACAGGATATTCATATTCAACACAAAATTATCTTTCAGAATCACCTATTTGTTTGCTTTTCCTAAAAAATGCCTCATGCAACTTAAATAGGCACATTTCTGGATTTGTTGCCTAGACTAAAACGATTTCTTCCACAAAACTGATAAACACGCTTTTCGTGATTCCTGTATGTATAGCGCCCTCTGTTGAGCTTTTATACATAAAAAATCTATTCTAAAACAGTAATTGTTTCACAAGGACTGTCCCAACTAAAGACTGACCAAATAAAGCTGTGCAGTTAAAACTGACCGCCTAACCAGATGTCGGGGGTCCATCTCAAATAGGCTAGCTAGCATTGCTGAATAAATTCGTTCAGGAAATGTATACCTAACAAAATAGCAAAATCATACTACAATCATACTAGTGTTGAGCAGAAAATCGTGTTAATTATATTTTGTTAAAATAATTATTCTGTTTCTATTTGTAGAATGAAGTACTTACTGAAGAGACATCTTTACCTGCTGGTCATCTTCATGGCACTTGCATTTCTCAAAAGGCATGTGTCGGCTCTGGACCCTGAGTTACCTGGTAACAGTCAGCCCAAATGCACTGGGATATCAAGAGGTAACCACTTTGTTCTTGGCTTTATTGAAAATATCAAAGACCAATACTTCGCATCCAGGAAGCTATTTATTTTGGTGGTGGCATTCAGTAATCAGCAAACCACGGTCATCATCAGCAGCAAGTACGAAATAGCAGGGAAGCCATTCCAGGAGACCTTTGTGATCGATGCAGGTGGATTCATAAGGACCAACGTGCCAGTTGAACTTGTGATGGAAAACACCGGAAGAAGCCAAAAGGTGCTGGAAATTTCCGCAAGCTCTGATGTTTCTGCTTACGGTCTGATGTATCAAGATTACAGTACTGACGGTTTTCTCGGTATCCCTACTAACAATCTCGGCATGCAATACGTGGTGACGACGTCAAGACCATTAGGTAATGAACGTTCGCAGTTTGCCGTACTGGGAACAGAGGATTCCACTTTGGTCCAAGTTATTTTACGAGGAGCTGTTACATTCGAAGGACAGAATTATAGTCCGGGTGATGTTTTGAAATTCACCGTCAATAACTTAGAGGCCGTTCAAATCCAAGGTCAGAGTTCGGTTGATTTAACGGGAAGCATCATTCAGAGTGACAAACCAGTTGCTGTGTTTAGTGGCAATGAATGCACGAATCATCAAAACTCGTTTTGTGACACAGTGACTGAGCAGTTGGTGCCTGTTAGGAGCTGGGGACAGAAACACGTCTACACCGCGGCCCGAAGTCAAGATGATAACATCTACCGAATAGTTGCTTATTTCAGCGAAACCAATCTTACTATCCCTGGCCGTGAACACCAGTCGTTAGACCCGGGTGAATTTTGGGAAGGACGTCTTTCAGGTTCCGGCCTCGTGACGTCCAGCAAACCCGCTCTGATGATGCAGCATTTGGCGTCCATCAATGGCATCACAGTCGACCCCTCTACCATCCAAGTTCCTGCAGAAGAACACTTTGGTTTTGTGTTTGGATTCACGACGCCTCCTCATTCTGCTGGTGATTCCGGCGGTTACTTTAATTTCATCACCATCATTGTGAAAAACGATTCCCGGAAAACTCTTTATCTTAACGGTTCCCCAATCAACATCACAAATGTAGACGAGAGCGATGTTCCTCACACTAGTTACAAATCACTTACGGTTCAAGTACCGAAAGGTGAAAATGTCTACTACGTCGAACAAACAGATCCTTATTCATCACCCTTTTCCGTCATTGTCTATGGATATGAGAGTTCCGAATCCTATGGCTACGCCGCTGGCCTGTCTCTCCCCAGCAATAACCGGTTGCTGAGTTTGACACCGTACTATCTACGAGAACTTGGTGGAGAGCTTTTCACGATGACTGTTCCTTGTTTGCAGTCAAACGCTTTCCAAGACGCCAAGTGCAAATTTGCCACTGGCGTTGGAGACGTCCTGATTCCTGGCGAACGCACCGACTCTTACACTGTGGTCTGTATCACTCCCACCTTTTACCATAATGGACTGACATCTGTCCATGTATCACTTGACGATGGTGAATCATTTCCGTACTCTGGCACTGTCTACGTTGCATCTGAAGAGGATCTGCCAGCACTAGTACAAATCAAACAGGTACAATCCAAATACGGCAATGGCATCATTGATTTAACCTCAGGTTACCCAATCGACTTATCTTGGGATCCTAGGAGTCTTGGTCAAGATGTTTCGCATGTGACTGTTATGATGCAAGACACATACTACGATAGCGATGGCAATCCAGTGTTGATGGGAGGTGTTGCAGTGAAAAACAATGTCTTGAACAGCGGAAACCTGGAGATACATGCAAGCGATCTGGAAACACTCACTGGTAATGGTTTGTCACTTATAGCATTTTATCTTACTCCGGTTGGAACGATAAGAGGGAAGAATATTATAAGTTTTTCAGGGAGCATACGATATTATGGTCCTGCTGTAATTATAGTTTATACTGCAATCACCTGTTCAGTTTCAAAGTACCAGTTGAAGACGACTGCGCCTACAGGGCTGCCTGCATGTCCCTGCAATAAAGGACAAGCTGAACGAGACATTCTCAACTTCCAGGAGGCGAATTTTGTGAATGGTTTCTTCCATCCGGGTGCGGAGAACTGTTATCGGTCTGTTAACTCATTGCCCACTGGTGCAGGTCAACAGTGCTGTTACGGAAAAGATGGTAACGTCCTTGTTGGCCCCCCTGGGGGAGGAACAGCTGACAGGTACAGTCCGGGTGATCATTTCTTTAAGCATCAATGGTTTGACGTTCTTCCTTGGCTTTGCTCGTGTGTACTGTCAAACGACTGTAAAAGTTATTACAAGTACAGGCCATCAAATGATTGTTCTGACTATGACCCACCTCGACCAGCTGGGGGCACTGGAGATCCCCATATTACAAGTCTGGATGGCTACAAGTTCACCTTCAACGGAGCTGGGGAATTTCTGATGGCGTCTTCTCCGTTACATAACCTGACTTTCCAAGCTCGTATGGAAAGGTACCGCAACACCAACGCCTCTGTGTACACAGCATTCGTTCTTCAAACCAACGATTCCTCCAAAGTCCAAGTACAGGTGTCTAACATGAACGAGACACTGATTCTTGTAGATGGTGAGCCGTTGCGTTCTTACTCCACTCCAGTTAAAGTTCATCACCTCAGAGGTGTTCGAATCAGCTTCAACTCTGACCTGACAAAAATCAACATAGCGTTCAGTGCTGGCATCGCTGTTGTCTTGTACATCGATAACGAGGTGATGTCGTTCATGGCTCAACTGGATACCAAGTTTCAAGGTCAAGTTCGAGGGCTTCTTGGAAACTTAAACGGAAATCCAAATGACGACCTGCAGTTCCCAAACGGAACCATTTTGGATCCTGGATCTTCGCTGAGAAATCTTCACGGCTTTGGTTTGGAGTGGTTGGTAGCTCAAGATGAGTCAACATTCACCTACATTTCCCCATTTGACTACAGCACATACCACTTTCCTGAGTTTTCTCCGACTTTCGAGGTTCCTGATCTGAACGAGGTCAGTCAGGAAATCAAGGACCTTTGCGGCGACTCCATTGAGTGCGTATTTGATGCAGTGATCACAGGCAGCCTGTCTTTTGCTAACGAGACTCTTGTGGTAGAAAGCACAATAACTGAAGCCCAGAAAGGATTGGTCAAGATTGTCAGCTGTGGCTACCCGGGTGATGTGGAGAATGGGTCTGTGTCTGGGTCTCTGTATCTCGTAAATGCCACTGTGGATGTGGCTTGTGACAACGGCTTCACCTTGAAAGGGTCTGCCATATTGACTTGTCTTGAGAATGGTCAGTGGTCAACTGTTCTCCCTGTTTGTGTTGACGTAGAAGGGGAAGAGAATAAAGGGCTACAACCGGGCATCATAGCTGCTATTGTAGTTAGTTGTGTACTTGCTATAGTTGTTTTTGGTGGGCTCGTCTACATTACTAACCAACACATATTTCATAAATTCAAGGTCGTGGCGGAAGCTAACTAACAATGTATAGGCCTAATGAATATAATGAAATACAAAAACACGTCATTTAAGATAATAGGTTTCCCAAGTCAATTTCAAACAAAACATTGTACAATTAAACACGGGGTCCATTCAATTTCTTTTGAAAAACGAATGCTTAGTCTTACATGAACATTTAAACGTATAGTTCGATCTCGGTATTTAAACAGTCTTTCGATAAATAAGTTCCTTCAAACCTAAATATAGTCGTTTCGTTTATTCAAATTCACCGAAGGCCTCATAAAGAGGTGGACAAAAAATTTGATTTAGACATAGGGGGGGGGGGGTGTAAACAGTGTCGAACCAAGTCATTGATCAATTGGACAGGCATTTTTATTGCTGTGTGCACGTTGATTACATACCAATCAGAAAGCGCATTCCGTGCACAAAAACAAATTTGAATGTACATAAGTGCAACATGTTCGCCACTTAATAAATATTGATTACATTCAAATGTACTCTTTATCTAAACTAAAAGCCCAATAATACAGAAAAAAGGTACTACACGTAATTTTTTTAATTACAAAAAAACAATTGTAGTAAAATGTTGTACTCCAATATTTACATAGATTAAAGTTAGGATACACAATTGGTAAATGCTTGAATTATCATGAATGGGTGGATTTGAGAGGTTGTGTTTTATAGTAAATACGATCATGGATGCCGAAGAAAGCAAGACAAAAAACCGTGTTTTTTCAACCGGCGTCGGGCACTGGTTCTTAGGTTGTTCTCGTTTGTTACGCGATCGCCGTCAGGCGATCGTAATTTTTTGTACAGGAAATTAAATTTTCCGGAACAATTATAAGATATCTAGCGCACTCATTTTGCTGGATGCCTACAATAATTATTTACTTCAAATAATAAAGTAAGATATTTCCAAATAATTCGGGAGTAAAATGTTTCGGTATCTGCAAATGAAGTATCCTACCTTTAAGACCCGATTTGTTTTGCTTTGAAACGTGTAGTTTTCACTATAATCCAACTGTTATCTTAAAATACATTTATAGAAAGTTCGAATCTTAGAAATCGAATCTTGTTAGTTGAAATTTAGAGCACGCACTGTACTGACAGATGCACTCCTTTACTTTATACTCGGATTTAAAGCCATTTTTGTGTGTGAAACATACATTTAATTTTGGTATCTGTCTAAATGTAATCGCAAATAAATCAAAATGCGAGAATTATTTGTATGTGAAATTAACAAAATTAGTTATCAAACCATGGAGTTGTCTATTTAAAGCAGTGTGCACCGTTTGCCGTGAATGCATTTATCGATTATCGTCATGTATAATCATATGTAAAAGCTCTTGCTCTTCAATGTGGTTTCATTGGTTTATGATTTTATAATGTTCATGTGTATTTTTCTTCTCATGATGTGCTTTACAAAAAAAATGATAACTTCTGCTTTAACTTTGTGATTTTCTTCAAAGTTACAAAGGGGAAAGGTTTGCCTTCGATGTTTGACCTTTTAGGGTGAATTTAGGTCGATTTTGTGTATCACTCAGTATATGCTTGCAAACACTACAGTGTTTTAAATGAGTCGGGTAGGAAGCTAACTAACATTGTATAATGCATTATAAAAAAGTCATTGAAGATAATAGGTTTTCCTAGTCAATTTCAAACAAAAAATTGTACAATTAAACACGGGGTCAATTCAGTTTATTTTGAAAAACGAATGCTTAGTCTTACATGAACATTTAATTAAACGTTATAAAAGGACTAAGTTCGATCTCGGTATTTGAGCAGTCTTTCGATAAATAAGTTCCTTCAAACCTAAATAGTCGTTTTGTTGATTCAAATTCTCCGAAGGCCTCATAAAGAGGTTGATCAATAATTTAATTTCAGCATAGGGGGGGGAGGGGGTGTAAACAGTTAGAACCAAGTCAGTGATCAATTTGACAGACCTTTTTATTGCTGTTTGCACGTTGATTACATACCAATAGGAAAGCGCATTCCGTGCACAGAAACGAATTTGAAGTGCAAAATGTTTGCCACTTGATAAATATTGATTACATTCAAATGTACTCTTTATCAAGGCTAAAAGCCCAATAATACAGATAAAAAGGTATTACAAGTAAAAATCATATTATCTTTATCAATACGAATAAGCACATTTGATTGTATATAGTTATTTCTTTAGCATCTTCAAGCGGACATGCGAATGTGGAAAATAAAGTTGAATGCCAGAAGACGAATATTGTTAATTACCAAAAAAAACATATATTGTACAAAAATGTTGTACTAAAATATTTACACAGATTAAAGGTAGGATACACAATTGGTAATTGCTTGAATTATCATGATTGGGTGGATTTGAGGGGTTGTATTTTTTTGTAAATAGTTTTGCGATCATGGATGCCGAAAAAAGCAAGAAAACGGCGTGTTTTTTTCAACCGGCGTCGGGCAGTGGTTCTTATTAGTTGTTCTTGTTTTTTGTTTTGTATATCATGAAACTATTTTTTTCGGAACAATTATAGGATATCTAGCGCAATCATTTTGCTGGATGCCTACAATCATTGATAACTTTCAAATAAGTAAGATATTTTAAAATAATTCGGGAGTCAAATGTTTAGGTATCTGCAAATGGTATATCCTACCTTTAAGACTAATGCAGAATACATCATTTGTAAACATTAAAAAACAAAACTACTCAATTAGACCAAAATGCATGGCCGATCTTGCAGCTTCTTGACGCATATCGTGAATCTACATACATTTTACTACATACAACTACTCAGGAAGATGTTGGTAAACTCACAAATAAAATCCCGCCCCAGTCTATCTGTGAACCAGTTCTTGCTAAAATCGCCATTTAAAAATCAGGTTTTCCCCGTTTTGACGAAAAAAAATGCCCAGTGAACAATTATGTCATTATTTTTCAACGAGTAATTCTTTTACGATCCAATCAACGAGGTCCTTCTGCCGTGGTGTGGCACGTTTGTGGCGAATGCACTAATACTAATAGCGCGCGATAAGATAGAGCGAGCATAATGCGCGCGCATGCCCCGCTAACGTAGACAGCTAGCAAAATGGCGTCCGTCATGAGCTACGTAGACAGCTAGCAAAATGGCGTCCGCCATGAGCTCTTCGGATGACGGCGATTTGGACGAAAACAAGTGTATTATGCACGTTTTTGATGCAGAATCGAGGGTTTCGTTGTGTCCTGATAGGCAAACAATTGAGATAATTGCTTACTTGTGCTAGGTGGAAGAATGTGAGCGATCGTCACCAGCAGAAATCGCATGAAAAGCAGAGAATGTACATCGGCATGCCAATATTGTACCTGTATGGTCAACCATGGAAGGATCATGACATGTATGACGTAGCATTGTACTCGGATTTAAAGCCATTTTTGTGTGTGAAACATACATTTAATTTTGGTATCTGTCTAAATGTAATCGCAAATAAATCAAAATGCGAGAATTATTTGTATGTGAAATTAACAAAATTAGTTATCAAACCATGGAGTTGTCTATTTAAAGCAGTGTGCACCGTTTGCCGTGAATGCATTTATCGATTATCGTCATGTATAATCATATGTAAAAGCTCTTGCTCTTCAATGTGGTTTCATTGGTTTATGATTTTATAATGTTCATGTGTATTTTTCTTCTCATGATGTGCTTTACAAAAAAAATGATAACTTCTGCTTTAACTTTGTGATTTTCTTCAAAGTTACAAAGGGGAAAGGTTTGCCTTCGATGTTTGACCTTTTAGGGTGAATTTAGGTCGATTTTGTGTATCACTCAGTATATGCTTGCAAACACTACAGTGTTTTAAATGAGTCGGGTAGGAAGCTAACTAACATTGTATAATGCATTATAAAAAAGTCATTGAAGATAATAGGTTTTCCTAGTCAATTTCAAACAAAAAATTGTACAATTAAACACGGGGTCAATTCAGTTTATTTTGAAAAACGAATGCTTAGTCTTACATGAACATTTAATTAAACGTTATAAAAGGACTAAGTTCGATCTCGGTATTTGAGCAGTCTTTCGATAAATAAGTTCCTTCAAACCTAAATAGTCGTTTTGTTGATTCAAATTCTCCGAAGGCCTCATAAAGAGGTTGATCAATAATTTAATTTCAGCATAGGGGGGGGAGGGGGTGTAAACAGTTAGAACCAAGTCAGTGATCAATTTGACAGACCTTTTTATTGCTGTTTGCACGTTGATTACATACCAATAGGAAAGCGCATTCCGTGCACAGAAACGAATTTGAAGTGCAAAATGTTTGCCACTTGATAAATATTGATTACATTCAAATGTACTCTTTATCAAGGCTAAAAGCCCAATAATACAGATAAAAAGGTATTACAAGTAAAAATCATATTATCTTTATCAATACGAATAAGCACATTTGATTGTATATAGTTATTTCTTTAGCATCTTCAAGCGGACATGCGAATGTGGAAAATAAAGTTGAATGCCAGAAGACGAATATTGTTAATTACCAAAAAAAACATATATTGTACAAAAATGTTGTACTAAAATATTTACACAGATTAAAGGTAGGATACACAATTGGTAATTGCTTGAATTATCATGATTGGGTGGATTTGAGGGGTTGTATTTTTTTGTAAATAGTTTTGCGATCATGGATGCCGAAAAAAGCAAGAAAACGGCGTGTTTTTTTCAACCGGCGTCGGGCAGTGGTTCTTATTAGTTGTTCTTGTTTTTTGTTTTGTATATCATGAAACTATTTTTTTCGGAACAATTATAGGATATCTAGCGCAATCATTTTGCTGGATGCCTACAATCATTGATAACTTTCAAATAAGTAAGATATTTTAAAATAATTCGGGAGTCAAATGTTTAGGTATCTGCAAATGGTATATCCTACCTTTAAGACTAATGCAGAATACATCATTTGTAAACATTAAAAAACAAAACTACTCAATTAGACCAAAATGCATGGCCGATCTTGCAGCTTCTTGACGCATATCGTGAATCTACATACATTTTACTACATACAACTACTCAGGAAGATGTTGGTAAACTCACAAATAAAATCCCGCCCCAGTCTATCTGTGAACCAGTTCTTGCTAAAATCGCCATTTAAAAATCAGGTTTTCCCCGTTTTGACGAAAAAAAATGCCCAGTGAACAATTATGTCATTATTTTTCAACGAGTAATTCTTTTACGATCCAATCAACGAGGTCCTTCTGCCGTGGTGTGGCACGTTTGTGGCGAATGCACTAATACTAATAGCGCGCGATAAGATAGAGCGAGCATAATGCGCGCGCATGCCCCGCTAACGTAGACAGCTAGCAAAATGGCGTCCGTCATGAGCTACGTAGACAGCTAGCAAAATGGCGTCCGCCATGAGCTCTTCGGATGACGGCGATTTGGACGAAAACAAGTGTATTATGCACGTTTTTGATGCAGAATCGAGGGTTTCGTTGTGTCCTGATAGGCAAACAATTGAGACAATTGCTTACTTGTGCTAGGTGGAAGAATGTGAGCGATCGTCACCAGCAGAAATCGCATGAAAAGCAGAGAATGTACATCGGCATGCCAATATTGTACCTGTATGGTCAACCATGGAAGGATCATGACATGTATGACGTAGCATTGTACTTTTTGTAGGGCCTCGCATACGAACGGATACTGTTAGCTTAACGGATCAATTCGTTCGGACTTATGACATAACAGTTTCTCACTATCTGCTATCCGTGTATAACTTGTACAAGGCACGGATATCTCGCTCGCTCGCTCGACGTAAGTATAAAACGCGTACCGGTAGTGAATTTGGCATTTCTCGTGATTTCCTGTGAGATTTGTTTGTCATATGCAGGATTAGATTAACAAAGAAGAAATTGCTGAACATTTAGGTGTCATTTATGTGTATTTTTATAACTTTGGAATATTACTCATACATGTCTTAGTTTTAAAGTTGGGTATTAAAAAGTAGAGGCAGGGGGATTTTGTCGGAAATAGACTTCACTTGGCTAGGAGTACGCGGTACCAGCCTATAGTGCAAGGTTTTTGTACTCGATAGTAACGGGATTATACTGCATGCTTTTCTTCGGCTCCTTTTCCGATAGGGGCCACGTCTAGTCCAGTTCTAGATTTTTCATCTGCATGTATAGTGGGTATATTCGACCGGGGGTTATTACAGCAATCTCACTCTCTAATATTTACACCATGGTCCCATGGAGGTTTCCTACCTCCATATGGCCATGTCTACAATAACGTTAATTACAGTCATTTTCCTAGCTACGAATCACTTCAAATGAAAACACTACAGTTAACGTTATTTCTACCAGTCACTTGTGAATTGGTTTCCAATAGGCCAAGCCATGTGCGATCTGGAACTAATGGGAAAACGACTGTACAGTGAAAATCCTTCACCATTGTGAACAAAGTCTTATATTATTGTAAATCATGTTTCAGGATGGCTTCAACTTCAAGTGAAAAAAAATCAATTTCTACAAGGTTTGCCCAGCTTTAGACATTGTATTCCTGAAGCAAGTGCTTGCTGATTGGCCCATGGTGACACAACAACATGGGAAGAGTCGACAAAAAAAATTAATCAAGCTTTGTCAATGGTTAGACCGGATGGCGAAGTAACCCCCTCCCACTTTGCATATTTGTACAAATGTGGCTCTCCCACTCTTTTTTCTTCAGATGAAGCCAAGTTGCAAACCCACCCTCCACTCAAGAGAAGCAAGAAGGTTGAAACTACCGACTACATCCAGTATTTAAGGGAGAAGTCGGAGAAGAAATATGCTCTCAAACAGCAGCAGCTTGAGCTTGAGAAAGAACGGTATAAACTTGGGAAGAAAGAACGGCAAGCCAAGCTGGAACATGATTCACAAATGATGCAGCTTTTGATGAAACTAGTGAAGAAGGAAGATTGAATTAAATGTATTTATTATTTATAACTATGAACAGTTCATTCAGTTTTACAACATTTATAGGCTTACACAATTTAGGGACAGTTCATAATTGAGGATGAATCCAATTTTTAGATGTTATAAATATTATGATTAGAATGTTTGGTTCTTTTATTCGATTTGTAAATACTGTATTGAATCAGTTCATTGTACAAGATGCGAATGAGGGAGTTGCTGTTCGGACTTTGAACCGGTCGGACCTGTGTCCCATCGCCGGGAGTAATAAATCTGTGTTTTGTACCGATATTCTGAGTCTTGTGTACTTTCGCGTTTCTCACGACGGTAAAACTCACCACACTATGGACAAAGGATCTATTGAACAAACTGCATTCCGAGTACATTTTGGCCTCTATGAATATACTCGGATGCCATTTGGATTAGTTAATGCTCCAGGTATTTTCCAACGGGTTATGGAGAGTACGTTGCTTGGGTGACGAACCTCTCTGAACTCCTGATTTATCTGGATGATATTCTAATCTACTCCGATTCAATTAGCGATCAAATAATACGTCTTGACGAAGTGTTAGCCAGACTTGGGGAATTTGGATTGAAAGTGAAAGGAAAGAAATGCAAACTTTTCCAGAAACAAATTTTATACCTGGGTCATGTAATAAGTGCAGAAGGGATCAAAGTAGATGACGAGAAAATACAGAAAGTAAAAGATTGGCCAACACCCAAAACAGCTGAACAACTTCGTTTCTTTTTGGGATTAGCAGGGTACTACAGGCAGTTTGTAAAATGGTTTGCACAAATAGCAGCCCCCCTTCATGCTCTATTATGTCAAGGTTGTGAACAGACCTATAAGAGCAAAACTAATGTGAAGCGCCCAAAGAGAGATACCATGTTTTCATGGTCGAGTGACGGAAGATCAGTGTGCATTTGATAGTTTAAAGTCCATTTTGACTGAAGCACCGGTTTTGGCTTATCCAGACTTCACCCGTCCTTTCCGTCTTGAAACGGATGCTCCATTCAAAGGGTTAGGGGCTTGTTTGTCTCAAGAAGGGGAGTATGGAAAACAACATCCAGTGGCATATGCAAGTAGGGCACTAAGGGGGGGGGGGGGGGGGGCAGAAAGTCGGTACCCAGGCTTAAGCGCCTTCAAATTACTTGCACTTAAGTTGGCAATTGTTGATAAGTTTAAGGATTACTTGTTGAGTGTTCCCTTACAGTGGTACTTACAGATAATAACCATTTGGGTTACTTAAAAACAGCGAAACTTGGGGCTTGTGAAATGCACTAGGTGGCACAATTGCTTAAATATAGAGCAGGCGCAGAAAACAAGTGTGCAGATGAACTAAGTATATGCCCGGGGGTGACCAATGTTAGTGCGGTGCAGGTTGAAACTATTTCAGCAAAGAACACACAGCACTTGCATACCTGTGGAATTGACGAAAGTTGTGAAAGGTTGTCTTACTCAGGCTGCTGTAGCTACAGAACATATTCCAAGAGTGTTTCCAGAAGTCAATGCAAACTCAGCAATGTATCCATCATGGAATCCTGAACAATTAAAACATTTTAAGGAAACTGATCCTATTTGGGGATTAGTGTGGAAGCTCTGGCAAAAGAAATGGAACCCTGGGAAAAGTATACCGATTCAAATTGATCCCAAAACAATGGGTGACCTAAAACCATAGCTAAGAGAGTGGTCAATATTTGTTGTTAGACAAGGTGTTTTCTGTCGTAAGGGTTATTGACCCTAAGTGGGGAATTTCATCAGGTTCTTACTCCAAGGATACTGATCAAGAAAATCTTGTCTGCAGCACACAATGGGTGGGGTCACCAGGGCATGAAGAGAACAGCAGAAATTGTTCGTAAACGATGCTTTGGCCGCGTTTCAATCATACTATCAACGAATATGTGAACAAATGTTCCTCTTGTATCCTTGCTAAAGCTCCACAAAATGAGGGCGGGTCTCCAATGCGAAACCTGTTTTTTTCAAACCATTAGAGATACTTGCTATGGATTTTGTAAAGATAGACAGATAAAGGGGTGGTTTTGAAGATGTTCTTGCGATGACTGATGCTTTCACAAAATTTGCCCAAGCATTTCCTTGCAAGGACCAATTAGCGTCCACAGTTGCAAGAGCTTTGCGTGATAAGTGGTTCACTAGATTTGGAGTACCAATCAGGCTACACAGCGATCAAGGGAGAAATTTTGAAAATGAAGTGATAAAGGAACTCTGCAAATTGTATAGAATTAGGAAAGGTCACACTATACCACCCAGAAGGCAATGGGCAAACTGAACGCTTCAATCGAACTCTCTTCTCATTAATTAAGTCATTGGAAGAGAAAGACTGGCGTAAATGACCAGACTTACTCTTCCACTTGGTGTTTGTATATAATACGACACCACACACAGTCACTCGAGTAGCCCCGTTCACCTTGCTGTTTGGTAGGGAACCCACGCTTCCCCTCGACCACCTAATAAACAATTCAAAACAAAGCTGGAATAATGATTTTGTCAAAAAACAAGCAGCACTGCTGAAAAGGGCAGGATAATTAGTGGGGAAGCAAATTCAAGATCAGGCAAATACAAACGAAATTAAGTATGGTGAGAACAAACGGACACTCTCTGTCCCATCCCAATAGGTGCTCAGGTCCTCTTGAAGAGATGTTCCTTTAAAGGAAGACATAAAATTAGAAAATCACTTTGAAACAGAGCCCTATGTGGTTGTTAATGTAAATATACATCAGGATGTATACACAATTCGACCTTTTAAATGGGGGCACGAAAGGGTTGTAAACAGAAAATATCTGCGTATCTGCCCAGACACTGAAATCCAAGATCAGCACGTTGACCAACTAATTAAGGAAAAAGTCAATTCTGATCTTGACGTTGAACAAAATTGTTCTAATGCTGAAGAAAAATTGGTATTAAGACTAGATCAAAGACAAGATGTTTGGGGCCAACGGTCGGACATAGACAGACCAATGAGTGAAATCAGACGGTCAAGAAGACCAAATCTAGGTAAACACAGTAATCCGTTCCACTTACCACGCTCTGTTCGTTTGTAGTTGGTTCAGATCCCTGACTCTACAACACTACTATGATAAGACTTGGGTCATTCACGCTAAGTTCAGACTGGCGTACCAGAGTCGCGCCGAACCAAAAGGCATTAGGAGCGACTCCAGTCGACCTAAATAGATTTTGGTTTCAGACAGGCGAACTAAACGCACTGGAGTTTTGAATGCAATTTACAAACAAACGAACACCGATCAATCAATCGTACATAAACTTCCGCGCAGACAACTGGTGGTACCGTGACCCGACCTGGGCTTTTTCTGGTTTGACTTGATTTGTTTACGTTTAGGAGGGCACAAACCATGAAATTCGAGAAACAAAACTTGTTAAAACTTCGGATAATGAACGAAAGGAGGAAAAGGAAAACGCTGAAAAACATCGCAAACTACTTAATTTCAAGGAGAAAGCACGTCATCAACTTATGCTTTGTGACCCTTCTACTGCTTCTGAGTTCTAGCACTGCCGTAACTGTTCATCGCAGCTGTCGCCGACTGGGTCGACACTTTGGGTGGTGGGATTATGTGTGGAGTAATTACTCAGATAAAAGGTTCAAGCAGACATTTAGGTAAGGAGAACTCTTGTATGATCTCCTTGATTTATTATAGCCGGTTAGTTAGGGTAGTAAAGGGGTAGCCCAGGTTGGAGGAAGTTCTTCATTGCATTACGACTGACGTTGTACACAACGGAGGAGTCCAACCTGGGCTAGTAAAGGGGTATAATAGTGTAACGTAGATTTGCCTGGGTTCTACACCACACACAGGAAGGACTCTTGACGCAAGTATTCTGTATTTCCGGTGATTCTCTCTGGTTTATTGACCTCTTGCCGACCAAAACATGGACTTCAGGCTCACGCAATCACGCGGCACCCGAACTGGTTAGAACTGGTTCGGCGCTTGCGCAATCCAAAGGCGGGTTTCCGGGGCGCACCAGCAGGAGCCACCAGGGCGATCCCACCACCGTGGAATCGCTCCAGCGCCCTCTACCGCCCAACCGGCACGGGCGTTACACAGCCCCCCACGAAGACCTTGTTTGCCCCCAAACAAGACCATGGGCGCTGCTGCCGCACCCCGGCCAACCGCCCTGGAAAACGCATAACGCCAACAATTACACAACAATTTACATTACAACAATTTACATTACAACAATTTACATTACAACAATTTTTGGGGTAAGCCCCTGGCCCCGGCACACCCCTGGCCCCGGCACACCCCTGGCCCCGGCACACCCCTGGCCCCGGCACACCCCTGGCCCCGGCACACCCCTGGCCCCGGCACACCCCTGGCCCCGGCACACCCCTGGCCCCGGCACACCCCTGGCCCCGGCACACCCCTGGCCCCGGCACACCCCTGGCCCCGGCACACCCCTGGCCCCGGCACACCCCTGGCCCCGGCACACCCCTGGCCCCGGCACACCCCTCTAATGTTAAGACTTGACTGCGACTGTGACTGCGACTGGCTCCTCTGACTGCGACTGGTGCCTTCGACTGCGGCTGGCTCTTGCGACTGCGACTGTGGTTCCTGCGACTGCGACTGCGGCTGGCTCCCGCGACTGGCTCCTGCGACTGCGACTGGCTCCTGTATCTGGTGCCTGCGACTGCGACTGGCTCTTGCGACTGCGACTGTGGTTCCTCCGACTGCGACTGCGCCTGGCTCCTGCGACTGCGACTTGCTCCTGCGACTGCGACTGGCTCCTGTGGCCGCGACTGTGACTGCCCTGTGACTGGCTCTTGTGACTGATGACTGGCTTAGAGAGCGTGGGCGTCCCGGCGAGGCCCCGCCCCCGCTGCGCCGACGGGCACGGCTCGGGCTCGCTCCGAGTGTTGCGAGCCGTGTGCCGCGCCGCCGTCTACAGCATGGGCCGGCCCCCCCCCGACTCGGTTTCATTCCTGCAGAAGATCCAGAGAATGTCTCGACGAGGCCCCGCCCCCCACTGCATCCACGGGCACAGCTTGGGATTGTTCCGCGTGGAACCATCCGTCTGCTGCGCCGCCGTCTACAGCATGGGGCGGCCCCCCGACAGACCTGGTAGCGGACCCGGACAAATATGGAGAAGGGCGCCCTCTCTCCAAATCGGAGTGGACGCACTGAAGCCCCCAGCCATTGGCGCATGTCCCGAAATTCCCGCTATCCTTCTCCAACTCCTCCCCCAGGAAACATCCAGACTCCCAAGTCCCCATAACCTCCCTAGAGTTCCCCAAAACATCCCTAAAGAAGGCCTCTAACTCCGCCAGCGTGATGTACGGAATGCACCGGCTCCTGGGCCCCGCTCCCCGGGCCCGCACTCCAGCTCGCCTCCCCGCCGCAGGGCGAGTCGGCCGCCACACCATCATGGTTTTGTGAAAACATGAAAACTTCACCTGGTTTCCTTAGTCCTCCTGCATGCCAACCGCTGCCACCAATGTAACGTAGATTTGCCTGGGTTCTACACCACACACAGGAAGGACTCTTGACGCAAGTATTCTGTATTTCCGGTGATTCTCTCTGGTTTATTGACCTCTTGCCGACCAAAACATGGACTTCAGGCTCACGCAATCACGCGGCACCCGAACTGGTTAGAACTGGTTCGGCGCTTGCGCAATCCAAAGGCGGGTTTCCGGGGCGCACCAGCAGGAGCCACCAGGGCGATCCCACCACCGTGGAATCGCTCCAGCGCCCTCTACCGCCCAACCGGCACGGGCGTTACAATAGTATAACAAACTTTTTTGTATGTTCTAATTTCCCCTTTAACATGGTCCCTTTTCTCGTGCACTCTCACCTTCAATCATACAAACACCACATCCAACCATTCCCTATCCAATGTTCACAGTACCCAACAAGCATGACAAGTACTGTAGACTCCAACACTCCAGTAAAAACCATTTAGATAGACTTAGATCAAACCATGGAGGAATAAGAAGGAATCAAACCTACTTCCAAAACTAAATTGGCATTGTTTTATGATGTACATTGTCTATTTTCTAAAGATTTCATTTAATGTTGTGCTTTGTGTAGGGTCCCACGGGCAACATTTATGCACATACTGCAACATATTCGACAACCACTGGAAAGAGAGATGATTGCAGAGGAGCCCATATCACCCGAGTGTAGACTTGCGGTGTGTCTATATCGCCTTGGGAGAGGGAACTACTACTTCACCATATCACAGTTAACAGGACTTGGCAAATCAACCATTTCAGAGAATGTAAGTGAAGTCACACAAGTCATTGTAGATATCCTATGGGATAAATACATCAACAAAAATTTTCCTCAAACTAAGGATGACTTCAGTGAAAAAAATCATCAACATGGAAGAGTTATGGCAATTTCCATATGCCTGGTCTGCCATTGATGGCTGCCACATACCTATAAAGTGCCCTCCAGGTGGTCAAGAATCCAAAAAAGAATACTGTTATGTTTGTTACTCGGGTTCATGAGTTTAGAGAATAGTAAATGGAACGGACTCACCAGTGTGAACTGTCAAGCGGGTCGCCATGTTTGCACATGTCTTTATTCCATGCGTGTATCAACTACACGTTCACATATGATGTATAGTTTAGGACGTACACTTCGTGCATATTACAACATCTCCCCTTTTTCTAGAAAGGAATCAAAACTGGTTATACAATACAAATGAAGCACAGTCCGGAGTAAATATTGAGTTTGATAAAATAATCAATATTGTTGAGAATAGTTCTTTCTGATGTATTACAGTTCAGTTCAATGTTCAATGTAATCTGGAACTGGAGTTGTCCGCAACAAACAAGAATCAATCGGAATGTCAAAGTTCAGTAAATTTGTAAAATCACGCAGATCAAAAACTTGAACAATAAAACTTGGATCTGATTACTGATGTTCATTTGTTTTGATTCAGTTTCATTTGAATACCAGTTTGGTGATCCACTATCAAAAAACTGCAAGGACACTAGAGTCTAGTTTCTAGAAACGATGTAGTCTTGGTGCCATGCAGGTGCCTTCGATACACGAGTAGGTCGGGTCTCTGTTGGAATGGGATCCTTGGGTTCGTCTGATGGAATCTGGACCTCAATGACTGGATCAGGTTTACATGTTGTAAGTAGAATGATGTGTCGTCTGTTCCTGCGATATTCTGTTCCGTTGACGTTGACGATGTAAGAACGGGGAGTATCAGATTTGCGGATAACAGCACCTACTAGACTCAACTTCCCTTTGGTTCTGATCTTCACCTTATCACCCGGATGCAGATCATCCAGCTTCCTCACACCATGTTTGTGGTTGAAGGTGTTCGCGCTCTTTGACTTAGTCGCACTGTCCGTGACTTTCAGCTTCTGGTGGGCAACCCTCTTTATACGGAGATTACCAGGTATAGTTGGAAGGGATGTGCGAATCTCTATTCCCATCATTAGGCTAGCGGGGCTTTCTCCAAGACTCGGTAGAGGGGTTGAGCGATATGTCATGAGTGCTCGAACAGGATCTTCCTGACGTAAGATCATCTTGGAAACATGTACTGCCTTTTCCGCCTGTCCATTTGACTGTGGGTAATGCGGACTTGAAGTGATGTGTTTGAAGTTGTATTCACTAGCGAACTGGTTGAATTCCCCAAGGAACTGTGGGCCATTATCCGTCACTACAACTTCTGGAATTCCAAATCGGGCAAACGTTGCTTTCATGAAGTTAATCACCGATGTGGCTGTTGTTTTGTGAATATAGTGTTTCTCTATCCATCTTGAATAGTAGTCTACTAGCACTAAGTACATCTTTCCCTTCACTTCTGCGAGGTCGCAGGCAATCCGCTGCCAAGGTCGCTGAGGGAGTGGTGTAGAAATCAATGGTTCAGCTCGTTGTGCTGGTTGCATGTCTCTGCAGTGTTGGCACAACTGAACAAACTGGGCAATGTCCACACTCATACCAGGCCACCATACAGCTTGATTAGCACGTAAGCGGCTTTTTGAGATGCCTTGATGTCCCTCGTGGATTTTCTGCAGCATCTCTTGTCGCATACTCTGGGGTATCAAGATGCGATTCCCATAGGTGATGATGCCGCCAACTATACTGAGCTTGTCCTGGTCTTCCCAGTATCGTTTCAGCTCTGGTTCGATGTCTTTCACATACTTTGGCCAACCAGCTTTCACGTATGCAGTCACTGCAATCAAAGTAGCATCTTGACTGGTTGCTGAGGCTATTTCTGCTAGCTTAGCATCAGACGCTTGCCAGTGGGTAGTAATCATACAAACATGAGCTTCAATCTCGCTTTCAAGATCATCCAAGGATTTTCCTCTCTGAAGCGGAGCTCGGGAAAGCGCGTCAGCCATTACCAGGAACTTGCCAGGTATATACTCTGCGAAACAATAGTATTTCATTAGCCTCATTAGCAAATGCTGACATCGTATGGGTGCATCACACAAATCTTTGTTATTGATAAGCGGCACAAGTGGCTTGTGATCTGTCTGGATCAGTACTTTCAGCCCTCTCAGGTAAACATAAAACCTGTCACATGACCAGACAGTGGCGAGTAACTCCTTTTCGATTTGTGCATATCGTCGTTCTGCAGGAGTCAAAGTTCGAGAGCAATATGCAATTGGCTTCCAGGAGTCATCTTCCTGCTGCTGAAGGATATAGCCTCCAATGCCGTAACTGCTTGCATCAGCACTGACCATCGTAGGCTTGGATGGATCATAAAATGCAAGAGTGGGTGCCGTAGTGAGTAGTGTTTTCAGCTGTCTGAATGCATTGCGTTGAGATGGACCCCAAGTCCATTCAGTGTTGTCTTTCATCAAGTCGTTTATAGGAGCAGCGACTGTAGCGGCATGAGGAATGAAGCGAGAGAGCCAATTTACCATCCCCATCAGTCGTTTGACTTCTTCCTTCGTTGTCGGTGGAGCCATCTGTATGATTGCTTCGATCTTGGCAGGATCCGGGCGGATGCCATCTTTACCAAGTCGGTGTCCGAGGAAGTGAACTTGCTCCTGTGAGATTTTACATTTCTCCTTGTTCAACTTCAATCCAGCACCACCATGTAGGACATGCATGACCTGATGTAGACGCGTATCATGTTCTTCCTGCGTTTTGCCGGTGACGAGGACATCATCCATATAGACGACTACTCCCGGTAAATCTACCAGTAGATCGCTCATTATTCTCTGGTACAGCTCGGGTGCGGAAGTGATACCAAATGGAAGGCGCTTGAAACAAAACCTGCCAAAAGGTGTGATGAAAGTGGTCAGGTGTTGACTGTCAACATGAAGGGGGACCTGCCAAAAACCGTGTTTTGCATCAAGGACGGAGAATATCTGTGCTCCAGCAATCTTGCCTAACACTTCTTCCATGGTTGGAATCGAAAACTGTTCTCGTGCCACAGCCTTATTAAGTTGTCGTAGGTCGACACACACACGGATGTTTCCATTCTTCTTAGGGGCTATGACAATCGGGGCACACCAATCAGTAGGGGTGGTGATGCGTGTGATGATGTCGTGTTTCACCATTTTCTCCAACTGGTAACGGTATACGGCGAGGTGCATGCACACAGTGTGGAGAAGTTTCCTCTTTCAACTGGATTTTCACCGGGGGACCTTGTAGACAGCCTGCTCCTTCAAAAACGCTGTCGTCTCTCAGCACAAAAATGCGCTTCACCAAACCAAGGGTTGAGCAGGCTGATTTCCCGAGAATGGGTTGACCATCATCAATGACGAGAAATGTTAAAACATGGTGCTTGCCCTTCACCTCACAAGAGAGCTTCTTCTGTCCCCTAGGTGTGGTGTTCCCACCAAAGTAACCACATAGGCGAGTTGTTGTAGTCGGCTGCAAATTTGGGTTGTGCAGCTTGAGAGTGTCGTAAACATGGAGAGGTAGAATGTTAACATCTGACCCTGTGTCAAGCATGAACTTCACCATCTGGTCTTGAACGTTGACGGTCTGGTACCTAGTCTTGGTGCAAGACGTCCCTGCTATTACTCCACCAACCGCTATCACCCACGAACCGCTATCACAGGAACGTCTTGGGAATCTTGTGGTGAAAGAGGGCGTGGTCTTACTGAACAAGAAATGCATAATTCAACAAACGGCAATAAGATATTAGCGCACGCTCACTAACAGCAATAAGTGCATTGGTAATAAGCTGTACAGAATGGTACCGTTCCGCTGAAGTCTACGCATACAACGTGAACTAAATCATGCAGACGTGCAGGTACTAGACTCATGACTTGAATGATTCATCGCACGCGCTCATCGGTTATACAAGTACGTCATAATGTATGCATACGCACACTGAATTCTGCTCGGAATTTCCCGAGCAGAATTCACAAGATTCCCAAGACGTTCCTGTGATAGCGGTTCGTGGGTTCATGGAAATACAAAACGGGGACGTCTTGCACCAAGACTATCTGGTACCACGATTCATGTGGTTGGTCATTATCTTCCTCCATGGATGGACTGACCCGATGAAGAATTCACTGTCATCATCAGTCTCATGTGGAGCAGTGACAGCATGTAGCTTTCTGGACTTCGATCTGCAAACTTTTGCATAATGACCAGGCTTGTGACATGAATTGCATTTCTGTCCTTTGGCTGGGCATGATGTATGACTTGAGTCATGTCCACAGTTACTGCATTACTTTTTCTGACCAGGTGTCGTTAATCGGCGGGTGAATGACCTCTGTTGTGGTCTGGGTTTGACTGCTTGAACAGCTGTAGTCTTGGTTCCAAGACCTTCGTGTTGTTTATTTCGCGATCACTGACACAAACCACCGATGTTATAGAGGGCGCTATTTCACGACGAACCGCCACCCGTGAACTGGACCCTGTTGAAGGTCTTGGACAAGTTGGCACATTGTGGGCGTGGTCAGACTATTGTAATATATGCATTATTCATATCACGTGATAATGATGGACAGTTAAGCAAATACGTGCAGACCTGAGGGTTATTGTGTCGCGCAAAACATGTCCAGACTCGCCGCGATTGACCTGTGTACACATGTACATGTACATGTACATGTACAATGTACATTATACATCGACACAGCAAATTATGGCTGCCCCGGCGTTTATTTGTGACTGCGGGTGCAGAAGTATTTGTCTTTGGTGTTTAAATTTGTGATGAGTGAAACCACGAAATGATAATGTTTAATTCCTTTGATTTCAGGGAAACGTAGCCAAAATGACGTACGTTCGATCTGTTCCTTTCTCTATGGTTCCATACACTGGAATAAAAAAAACCGTCCCTTCTCCGCGGCACCACATTACTAACTCCTGAAGCGATGCTGCAGCGGGACTCGACAAGATCGGTACGGGTACAATGCGGCCAGGCTAGCTTGCACTAGTAGCACTGCCCCGGATGATCGGCCACACAATGCTATTAAGTCTGCACATTTCGCGCAATGCATACTATACGTGCATACAGTCGCCATCACATACACTGTACATGTACAATGTACATTACATGTACACTGTCTTGTGTACACATACCCAGTCATATCCTGTATTTGTGTATAATGAATAATTCATGATGAGGCTCAAACTCGGTCGCTGATTGAATCCCTCGGAAAAGCGAGGGAGAATCGTCGAAAACTAAGGTTAAAGTTAACAATTGATTGCCAACTAGTGCTAGACCCTTAGGGGAATCCAAAATCATGTATGTTTGTCAAACGTCGGCTCCAGTGCGAACATGGATCCAGCCGCATTTTGTAAACTACGCATGCGTGAGACCAAAACGCACACGAAGCCGGGATTTGAAAAAGAGACAGCGTTAACGAATCTGCGCGCGTGGTGGGCGCCGAAATAACACAAGGGTCTATAGGCCGTGTTACGTCCCCATTTTTCGTGTTGCCTGGTGGTACCTGACGGGGAACAGAATGAAAATTCCCATACACATAAATTGAACCACTGCGAATTCAAAAATCCATGTTGTCGGAGCAAGGGAATGGAACAAAGAGGTGAAATTAGGCCTCGAAAGACCCGTTTTTGGTCCTTGAATCGATGACGTCGCAACAGGCACAGTATGGACAGCCATATTGACAAAAAGAAACGAAAAGTGACAATGAATTTATTTAGGCTAATAATAGTAGCCCCCACCCCCACTTACATTTCACAAATTGATATACATTTCGAAATCATTTTGGTGAGAAGGATGCATCTTAAAAATAAATTTAAACTATACAAAGTTATGTCCCCCATCCCATTATTTACGATCGATTTCTGAAAGATGCGGCTTTCCATACAAAAGTGTGTCGATAGGTGGCGCACTATATGTAAACAAATGCATGCGCCATGCGTGAGTCAAATTTTCTCGTCAAATGGAGAGAATCATCATTCAAGCTTCTGCCGATGGCACAGATTCAGAAACCGCATTTTTGTATGTGAAGAAGTAAGTTAGTACCTGGAAAGTTATGAGAGAAAAAAATGACAAGTGTAAATAACATGAAATTGGTGTATGAAAATCAATGCCACGACGCGACCAGCGCGGCGAAGGCGAATACAACTGATTATGCCTGGTCGGAGTTGTGTCGTCGTGTGTCGCATTGTTTTTTCCACACGGGAGTTGCCACGGTCTGCAGCGAAAAGGACTTATGTGGAAAGTAAGAAAAAAAAAGGAATGGAGCTATAGTATTATATTAACAAATATATTTGTCGTATTTTAGGCAAGGGTTTTTGTTTGTTTTTAATTTTGAAATCGGTTCCCAATTTTGCAAGGCGCCAAAGAACATCAGCACAGTGGTTCGCAATACTTCCCATAACCACAGAAGAATCCACCCAAAACTGTTAACCACCAAAGATGGAAATGTCATTTTATTGCAAAGTATGGGGGAAGGGTCAGGCAGGGGATGTTTATACCCCTACTAGGGTGCCTTATGTTATACAGTTCTAGCACTATCGTAATATTTTTTTGCCATTGGTGATTTGTATTGATATTTTTAGGCAACAACGTAGTAGCTATCTGATTCCCTGAAAATGACAATACTCTGGACCTTTCACTCTTGGAACCTGGCTAATATCAACCAGTATGGTTCCAAGATCGATATCAAAATATTATTGTCAATGTGTCGGCCTGGGTATGTCTGGGAATCAGCTCGTCAACTGCCGTAGGCCATTATAACGATAGCCACTGCGTTTTACAGGCAAGTTAAATTGCACTTCTGATTAGAATATCTTTCTTGATTGAACAAATTACAGTTTTTGTTTTTATTTATTTTTACAGCATATCTTCTGGATCAATGGATGAAAATTTCAATCTGGAATTGGAGTAGCTCTTCAGTGCAGTACTTGACTGTACCGACAGCACCAATTTTATTTACCGGATGATGACACAGGAATAGACCCCATCTGAACAATTATATGTAGCTGTAAATAAACTGAATGTTCATTATTTTGTGCGAGTCACACATGTGGTGTTTTGTATAGCTGTGGTATTGGTCAGTTTACTCAAACTGCAAAATTATAATAGAATTGTTTACTTGGGGATAAAAGCATGAATTTTGGCACACATTCAGAGTGTGTTATAAGAAATATATTTGGCTCTCCGCTCTCGGGCCATCGTAGATTTGACCTTAGGAAAAATATAGGTAGAATAACATGCAATGGTAGCCATTTATAATTTTTTGAAAATGCCTGTTATATTTTTTTCAAGGGGCAAATGTACATTTATATTCTAAAGACATAATATTTTGATTGAGTGACAAGTTCCATGCTTTTATAATTTTTACCATGTTTGTTTCACCAATCTGCCGGACTTAACAGCAAGACTTCAATTTATGTATGCCAGTAGGCAGTATAGTATAGTCCTGAATTGTTTTGGCATGATGTATATTATTGCTACTACCGACCACCTGTAGGAAGTACAATTGCCAATAAAGTATCCCATGTATAGCATAATATCAACCGAAAATAGTTTTTTGGAAAATTGTTGGTAAACTGAGATATTAACCTACCCTCTTTTACAGGCTTCATAATGAAAATCATGACCAACTATAGGGTTCAAAGAAGTGCCAATTAGACCAGACTATATTGAATGCAAAAATAAGTTACATAAAGATTTTTTGAAAACTAAGCCAACTGTCATTTTTACATTTAGGACAGACATTTAGAACTCGCGTTGGGCGCAATACAGTCTTTCTGCGCGGCGCGAACTGCTAATCTGCACGAACTGCTAATCTGCGCGAACCGTCCATTGCGTGCGCTGCTGTGATCATGGGGAGATACAGCAGGTAGGCCCGAATCGGATCGCGCTGCATTCGCTGTCGGTTGATCGTGCCTCAATTGGCCGATCGTGCCACCACCAGTCGATTGCCTTCTATTTAGCTATTCCATTAGTTCCAATGCACGAGTAATTGGGGGGTTGTTCTGCAAAGGGACTAGTAAAAACTGAGAAATAGGCCGACGGTACTTGTGCAAATGCAATTTTGATAGCGCAGATTTAGAGACTGCGCCCAAAATTCGGATTTTGGGCCCCAAAAAGTAGGTTATGTTCCATTCCCTGCAACCGACAACATTGATTTTCGGATTCAGGACATCAAACTGAGTAGAATCACACAATTTTTTTTTTGTTCCCAAACTGGTGCCACGGATTATTTTTCTGAGCATATTTTTGGGTCACGTAACACGGCCTACTAGGGCTAGACTAGAACAGCTGCTGTGGTATGGGCACCTTTTATCTCTCGGAGATCTTTGGTAGCAGTCTCAAGGGTCTTGGCAACCTCAAGTACTTTCTGAAAAGTCAAACCATCCTTGGTCAGTAGATGTTTATGGACATTTTCACTGTGAATTCCACAGACGAGGCGATCACGTAGTGCGTCATCCAGAAAGGATCCAAACTTACATGGACTGGCTAAATGCTGGAGTAAAACTGCATATTGAGCAACTGTCTCCTCAGATTGTTGGTCCCGTTTGTAGAATCTAAAACGCTCTGCAACAAGACGTTTTGGCCCGTAGTGAGATATGAGCATGTCACATATCTCCTTGTAACTCTTCCCAGAAACTGGAGTAGGCTCAGCTAAACTTTTGACTGTCTTGTACACAGTAGGGTCCACTGCACTCAAAAGCACAGCTGTCTGCTTAGATGTAGGGATATCATTGGCCGTAAAATACAGGTCTAGCCTCTCAATATAGTTACGGATGTCTTCAATCTGGTCGTACATGTCAAGACGACCGATCAGTGCAGCGCTAACAAGCGCCCCCATCGACGGAGATTGTGCCATTGTGATCCCGTGTACGTCACTGACCTCAACACCTGGACGGATCATTGTCCATATGCTGCTGTGCTAACACTTGAAGTCGGCGCGAACTGGAAGTGCAACATGGCGTCACTGCTGTGAGCCAATGAAATGTCCAGTTGTAGAGGTCAGTGGATTTACCAACCAACTGAACTCTACACCTGGACATTTCATTGGCTCACAGCAGTTGCACTTCTCTGCATGCCGACTTCAAAATGAAACAATCGATGATCTGTCCATGTATAGAGGTCAGTGGTGTACGTGTATGTGTGTATACAGCGGTGTACAAAGTCTGTGAGAATCGTTAAATCTACACAAAGTTTAGAGTCTTATAACTGAAGCGAAATGCAAAATGACGACGTTATTTGTCCGTGTAAACTACCGCTGGCTATTTTTTTAACCAACCGCTGCCACCATGTTATGTTTGTTACTCGGGTTCATGAGTTTAGAGAATAGTAAATGGAACGGACTCACCAGTATAAACTGTCAAGCGGGTCGCCATGTTTGCACATGTCTTTATTCCATGCGTGTATCAACTACACGTTCACATGTATAGTTTAGGACGTACACTTCGTGCATATTACAACAAATACCATAACTTCAAGAACTTTTATTCGGTGGTGCTTATGGCAATGGTTGATGCACAGTACAGGTTTATTTGGGGATCATGTGGATATCCAGGGAATTCCCATGATTCTCTAATCTTTAAATCTACACAACTCTACACAGACCTCATAGAAAATGCTGCTATTCACGAATTCGGCCAAGATGTGGATGGTGTGTGCAAGTTCCTCCACTCATTCTTGGGGATTCCGCATTCACAATGCATCCCTGGCTAATGAAGCCATACACTAATGCTGTGCCAAATGCAAAAGAAAGGTACTTCAATTATCGTTTAAGTCGAGGACGTATGGTGACAGAGTGTGCCTTTGGGCATTTAAAGGGACGGTGGCGATTTCTACTTCGAAATTGTGAGTGTACTCCACAGAAAGCATCAAAGGCAACACTTGGGTGCATGGTTTTGCACAATATTTGTCTTGATATGCGAGATACCATATCTAAAAAACTTGATGTGACATTAGATCCAGTTACATACGAGAGGAGAGACAGAGCTTATGTGCAAGACCTGCTACATATGACAGAATGTAGGAAAGTGCCCGACAATCACAGTCCACAGTGCATCGGTAGCATAATATTTCTAGGAGTGGCACGCCCAGTATTGCTTTTCTTGTATTGTCACCATTTCTGTAGTGTCACTATTAATAAAAGAAAAAACAATTTTTATGAAATTTCAGCCCTGTGAACATTCATTTCTGCCAGTGGAACAAGACTCCAAATATTATATTAATTTAATATTATAGTAACTTGATATAAACAAATAGAAATACACTAGTAATTGTTTACTTGCTTTGGTTTAAAAACTTTTGCTGTATATAGTTTACAATAAAAACAGAAAACATTATCAATTCAGAGACAAACCGTATATTAAGTCAAGAACACTATTATAAATTTTAACTCGCAACTGTGAAATTTGTAAAATTACTTCCAATGAATTGTTTTCTTGCAATTTTACACCCAAACAAACTTTCTGAATTGTCTTCAAATATTGTCACGTTCCTTGTGCATTACAAAAAATGTGATAAATGGTTCATCCATAATATACATTTCAATACGAGTTCAACAATTTCAGTTTGCTGATTACATGTAGGTCCTACAATTAAATGCTGTTTCTTGTATTATCCTTGATAAAAACAAAACGAAGGATACAATTTGACAGGGTTTTTTTCATACAAAAAAAACCATAGAATTAAATTGGACAAGATTTTGGTTATTTGTTTAAGCAAATAATTGGACTGGGGATAAAAGGGCGGGGCTCAAAATATTCTCTGGGTTGTGGAACGAGTTCATTCATTTCAATACAAGTATGTGCCACTTAGAATAATGAACATAAATAAATAGTTTTGCACAAATCTAGTGAAAATACATAGATCAGTCTAATTCTGGGAACAAGATATTTTTAGACCTGGTTTCCTTTTTAAAATTCAGTGGGCTCTTAAGGACCATCCCCATGCGATAATTTTGTTCATTGAAATTCTTGAGACCCCTTTAACTATTTGTAGTTGTACCATTTCTATGGGTGACTAATAGTCTAGTGAGATTTCTGAAAAATGTGAATGCTAGGGGTATTTTTGGGTAAAAGTTGGGAACCAGACTTTTTAGCATAATTCAGGTATGCTGAATCCGATAAACCCGGTTCCCAAGCGAATTTTTGATTTTTTGACCGTCTAATTTGCATAATCAAAATGGCCGCCAATTTGCCAGTATCTGACATTTTTGTTACTATTTGCTAGACTAACTTTGTAACCAGGCAGGTAAAAATGGCAAATAAAGTGTCTATACCTATGTTGTAAGGGTCAGGGAATGTGATAAATGCATTTTTTAAGTAAATAGTGATAACAATACTCTTAAATATGCAAATTAGCCGCCGCCATTACATAAATATAATATTTCTCAAATATCTCTCCAACTAGACGAGTAAACACGTCAAATTTAGTGTCTACACCTATGTTTTGAGGGTAAGAGAATGTGATAAATGCATTTTAAATGTATTCAGTGGTAACCCTACTCTTAAATATGCAAATTAGGTTGGCCTGACGTTAGCTCAACGTTAGACCACTAACGTTGAACCAACATTGCGCCATCGAAGTTTAATGTGTTCATTAGCCAGCACAAACATATTGGGCCAAACGTGGCAATAATGGGCTAATCTTGAAAGCCAATCTTAACCAACATTGGTACAACGTATGTTTTGCTCATTGGCACAACACTTGTGCTATATTGGAAACAATTGCAATATCGGCAAAACATTGGTTACATATTGACAAGTGGCCCGTACTATACAGGGTTGTCCCCCCAAAAAAAACCCGGAGTGCCCTATTGTTAATACCTTCCGACTAAAAAAATATTTCTACATAAAAAATGATACCAAGATCACCTGATTCGGTCCAGTAGTTTTCATTCTAGCGATTGCAAAAAGGGCTAATTCTCGAAATAAACAACAGATTATGAAGGGATTAAAGTTACGTAACAGCAAAAGCATAACGTAAGTATAATGGTTGTGGTAGTTATTACCGTCACCACAAGTCACAAGTGCATAGACAACAGTCTCCGATTGAAATACTTAAACATGAATGATCTTCCTGCTCAGATTGTTTAACAAAACAATTCCCAGATGCAAGGCAAGCAAAGGTACGGTGCTGAAAACCATGCAAAGTACAGGTATCGTGGAATTAGTTTAAACAGGAATATCAGGAACCCCGGGAGCTAGACCATGCACAGTTCGTTCACAGGAATATATTGCTTAACTTCGACCAACAATGTTGGTGTGAGTTCTACATCTTTTACTCGTTTGTCTCGTTAGCTCCACTTCCATCCTTACAAAATGCAGCTTAAACATGGCATCATTTCGACAGATCCACAGGGCAGACTCGATTATTGTCATGTAGTTTTTTCAGGACAACAAGAAGTCCATTCTTGTAGGAGATGAAAGCAAGTTCCCTCTGAATGGGAAGGTCAACACCAAGAACATCCGAGACTACACCCAGATAGAACAACCGCCACTTGACTTCAATGCAGATTTACCTATAGATGTCAGAGATGCCTTGCACATTTGGCGTGGTCTCACCATGGAAGGTGACCTTCTTGGACCAAGATTTCTTCAGGATTCCTCCAGCAATACCAGAACGTATTAATGAATTCGTAATTACAACATGTGAGCGATTAGGAGTAGATCTAGCCACCCTCTGGTGGTTTCAGGATGATATCCAGCTAACTGTACAAGGCTGGTCAGCGATTGTCTTCAGTATGTTTTCTAAGGTAGAGTGGTTGGCATAGGACACCCTACTGAATTCTCACCAAGGTCACCAGACCAGACACCAATTGACTACTTCTTCTGGGTGTAACGATAGTGAGTCTATCGCCCTCTATCGACCAGTTAGAGATAGAGTACTTGCATAATGGCCGCTAAATAAATACAACCCAGATCATTGTTATCAGAGAATAATCCGTCTATATCATCGTCATCCTTATAAGTACCACTAGCTTTTACATGATGTCAGAAAGGTAACGTCCTGCTCTCCCGCTCTACACGTGAGATTCGTCATTTTGGACATTGTATCGACGAAATTTTCAGTGACTTTCTCACCATCGATTCCGCTCGTTTGCATCGTTCATCCTCACGGGAAACCTCCTCGCACGGTACGCCCGCGCCCGCACATGTACACACGTCGCGAATGGACTGTATCATGACTAGACTGTACATCGTTCGGACGGAATGGTTGCAAGATAAGCTTTATGAACGGTACTTCGAACTGAATGGACACTTTTCACAGGTTCTCCGTAATTTTATAGATCTGAGGTTAGCACTTAAACAATTTGAGACTGAGAGATAATTGTACTCGATAGAGTGACCATTTTGCATTGTCATTTTCGTCTAATAGACTTGCTACTAGTCTTCCAGTGATATTGTGCATATGTATAGCTTAATTGTATCTGTAGCTTATCTGTAGTTACTATAATGACTACTACGGTGGTAACTCCCACATACATACCACTGCCACCTCCATTGCAGGTGACAGGTGATCTAAAAGCCAACTGGAAAAAGTTCAGGCAACTGTGGGACAGCTATGAAATTATAACTAATATCGTGGACAAACCTGACAGATTCCGGGTGGCCACATTCATCACTGCTGTAGGCAGAGATGCCCTTGACATCCATAACAACCTCCCATACCAATCGGAGGAGGACAGACAAAATCTGGAAACAATTTTGAAGCTCTGGGAAGAGCACTGCGCAGGCAAGACAAATATAATCTATGAAAGATACCAGTTTAATAACTGTGTTCAACAAGTCGATGAGCGTTTTGACCACTATTTGATTAGAATGAGGGAGTTAGCATCGACATGTGATTTTGGGAGTCTTTCAGAAGATTTCCTTAGAGATAGAATTGTTTGTGGTATAACTGACAATACACTACGTAAACGATTACTACAAGAATCAAACCTCAAATTCGATAAATGTGTAATGCTATGTAAAGCAGCAGAGGCAACAGTAGTACACATGAAAGCCATGAAATTGACAACGACCGAGGAGTCTGATGAAGTAAAATTTGTAAAACAGAAACAAAGATACACTCAGAACTGCAGATATTGTGGTAAAAAACATGAGTTGGTAAAAACACAATGCCCTGCGTATGGCAAATCATGCACAATTTGTGGAAAACAGAATCATTTTTCTCAAATGTGCAGGCAAGGTGCTTCAAGTGACAATACGGTGCATAAAAAAGCACACAAATATAGACCGGAAAGGAAGACGAGGGTTCATGCACTAGATGATGAAGATACTGAAGAATTTGATTCTGATTCTGATTTTGAGGTTATGACTGTAAATGTGATAGGAAAAATAGACACTCGAGAAGAGAATGTAAACAGAAGGTACCCAAATAAGATCATGGCCACATTCCTAATTAATGGTCAAATGACTAAGATGCAAGTTGATTGTGGTGCAACATGCAATGTGCTACCTCAGAAGTATTTACCTGTAGATGCAAAGGTTGACAAGTCAAAGAAGACACTGTCACTATATAACAATCAAGCAACCATTCCCGTCATTGGAACTTCAACTGTTCTGCTCGCGAATCCTAAAAACAAGCGAGAATACAAAGTGGCCTTTGTGATAATTGAGGGCCAAAGCACTCCACTGCTTGGATCGCGTACCGCGCAACGGTTGAACTTGATAAGCGTACAACATCACAATATCGCGATAATCGACGAACCACGCACGCTTCAAACTCCAATCGCAGAGAAATCAATGAGCTCAAAGAACGATGTCAAGAATGCGTATCCGGATGTGTTCCAAGGACTTGGCCACATGCCAGGAACTGTACATCTTGAACTTGACAAATCGGCAACGCCCACTGTAATGCCACCAAGGCGTGTGCCAGTCGCATTGAAAGAGAAACTAAAAAATGAACTTGATCGCATGGAGGAGCGACAAATCATCATCAAGGTTATTGAACCTACTGACTGGGTATCAAGTTTGGTAACTGTCACAAAACCAAACGGGAAGTTGCGAGTCTGCATTGACCCTAAGCCTCTCAACAATGCTCTGAAACGGGGGCATTACCCACTGCCAGTGATCGACGACATCTTGCCACAGATGTCAGGTGTGAAGGTTTTGCATACTTCAATTCAAACAATAGGTTAGTAACAAGTTTCTCCATATATTCACTAACCGTGGCAATCTTTGCAATACAACTGCAAATCTGGGGGGTCATAGTAAAGACCCAAACATTCATAATGGAAAAGTCTGATTGCGCAGATATCATTTGAGCACCGCATCATCATTCTTCCATCTTGTGACGGTGGCTGTTGACACCAACAACACAGACTTCCAACAGGCACCTCAGCATTTGGTCTTGTTGGGTCGTCTTGCTGAACCAGTCCTCCAACTTTGTTTTGCTGTTCGTCGTCCACAGGTACCTCAGCATTTGGTCTTGTTAGGTCGTTTTGCTGAACCAGTCCTCCAACTTCGTTTTGCTGTTCGTCGTCCACAGGCACCTCATCATTTGGTTTTGTTGGGTCGTCTTGCTGAACCAGTCCTTAAACTTTGTTTTGCTGTTCGTCGTCCACAGGCACCTCAGCATTTCGTCTTGTTGGGTCGTCTTGCTGAACCAGTCCTCCAACTTTGTTTTGCTGTTCGACGTCCACAGGCACCTCAGCATTTAATCAAATGTTACCTCTGAATTGAAACCCCTATCTCTAATGGTTATGGTTTTCTGTAGTTTAATACTGTTTGCTTGGACCGACCGTGACATTTTAAAACAAGGGGCGTCTATTAAAGGCAAATTGTCAATACAATTCTCACCTTATAAAAGCTTATAATAATAAATAATAATAACTTGGATTTATAGAGCGCTTAATAGCGGAGGCCTCAAAGCTTTTATGGGTTTTCTTCTGGAATAATACATGAACTTTCATGGATATGTTTTGGATTAACCTAAATTAACATAACGTCTTGCAAAATTGTATTGGATTTTGTGAATAGGAAACTCAACTGCAGACCAAGGAAATTAAACTTTCATTTGTTCTCCAGAGAAAAATAATGGGGGAAGGGGAGGGGGTATTTATTAGAGGGGCAGCTACATGTATTACTAACAATACGGTATGGAGTGTTTTCTTTCAATACATTCTAAATCTGAAAAGTTGCACATGTGATTAATAATTAATATATTAATTTACTCCGAGCTGTAAACAATTATCAGATCAAGGATATTTGTGCCAATTACATTGTGGCAAAAACTCATTTGCCAAATTACATTGTGAATGTCAATTTTTCATTTTATTACGTAAGAGACACTTCCAAATTTAAAGATCAAGATTGACTGAACTTGCATCTATCCAAACTACTCTTTATCATGATCTACATCTACATAAATACATCTAAGTATTTATGGGACTAACTTTTATTTATAATAGGCAAGCTATCCTACAAACCATGTTGCTGTGGATGTAAATTTGTAAAAACAATTAATACAAAACAAAATTTTACGTCTTTGTCTCCTTGTCTCTGCAGCTCTCCTTGCCCCAGCTTGCCGACGCCTCTTTATATGCTGCAGATGCTATAGGCCTACATATATTTTCACTTCGCCAGTAGGTAGCAGTAGCCGTCTCCCGAGGTTCTCCATATCCATATCGTGAAAATTCTTGATTACTTTTGAGGGGGGAATGCAGATTTGGTTGGTTCCTCCATCAATCCAATGCTGGAAGCTTCTCTCGGGGTCCATGTAATGGCCTTGGCAATGGTTCCTTTCATCCACAAGGCACTTTTCACATTCCAAACCCCAAGTATCATTGTCTGCCACAGGGAGAAGAATGTACCGGTGTGGGGGGTCCATTTGGGTTGCGAATTGACCATACCTGATTGAAGTACACGCTTAAAACTAAAGTGTTGAATCAACCTTATAAGTGTGCGGTCAGTGACTACACTTTAAAAGGTTGGATTTCAACCATAAAACTGTTGAATTCAACACTCAATGTGTTGAATTCAACAGTTTTATGGTTGAAATCCAACCTTTTAAAGTGTAGTCACTGACCGCAAACTTATAAGGTTGATTCAGCACTTTAGTTTTAAGCGTGTAGCTGTGACGAGCAGGGTTGCTTTCCTTGAGCTCTGCCTTTTTCTTTTTTTGTTCCCTTCAAAAAGGTGAGCTCTTGGAAATTTGTGGCAATCTCGTCATTGCAACCTTTAACTACCTTTAGTGTGGTCCCCATGCATGGTGCATTTCCAATCTTGTCTATGTAGATATCACACGCCGCATCTTAATTTGTATTTTTGTTAGGATCTCTTTGTTGAGCCCATTGTCGTCGTCATTTAACCCGGTAAGTGTTGATGGAATGAATGCATTTGCATGTGCTTGCGCAATACATCCATTCATTAACTCTACCTTGTTGAGGTAGCTATACCACCACTATGCTGGCTTGTTACTGTGGTTAGCTTAGCTGCTGTTTCTCCTTCATGTGCCGTTCAGTCTAGTTAAATTGGACCTTTAAATATGATGGTCCTGGATTGTCACTGGCGCCATCAACACGGATACATTCAATAGGCTGGTTTAGGTCAACTATCCCAGATGTGGTCAGCATTTGCATATCAGCAGCATGTTGGGCTGGATTATTTTGATACAGAAAGTGGGGTTTTACTACTGCTATACAGGAAGGTAGTGTAGTTTCCGTTTCCATTATGAGGTAAGAAGAGGTCTGTACGATGCTGGAATAGTGGTTTACAAAATCAGTGCGCGTAGTTAATGATGGACGTCCATCTAAAGACAAGTTCTTCCTTTGGCTGTGTGTAAAGGTGGTGTCCAGCCAAAACCCTGCTTGATCATCCCGGTTGATGGTGGACTTGTTCCTCCCATCGAAGAGTTGCAGGTTATCAAGATTCCTGTAGAAAGCAGAACTCAAATGTGCATCAGGATTATATTTTAAATTAAAACCCTTTCTTGCAACCCCCTGGTACTGCTTCGCTGACAATCTTCTACTGTTCTTGACAACGCACAGTTGCACGATCGTTCCGTAAGAAATTTTGTCCCCATATAGTTGCTGCAAATGATGTTGTATCTTCTTAAAGGTTACTTGTTGTCCCCTTTTAACATTACTATCGAACGTAGTGACCCCTGTTCGTCGCCATGCATCTGCCCCTAGTTGCTTGACAGACACATATTTTTTTATATGTCTCTGCCAATAGTTGGATGGCGCTTGACAATTGCCGAAACCCCTTTAGGTCTGGTTTTCTCCTTTAAGAACGTCCTCTGTGCTTTCTTCTTTATGTAATCTCTCCTTTTTGTGTTGAATTGTTTGCAACTATCATCTAAAGAAGAAGAACCTGATCGGTAAATCATTTGTTCCAAAGAGACAAGTTCATCATCATTGTCCGACTGGATTTCTAGCAGCTCTGGCTCAGAGCTATCTGACTGCCACTCGACCTCATCTCCATTTTCTTCATTTTCTTCATTCAGGTCGTCATCTACCTCCTCTGCTTCCGCATCAATTATTCCATATGTTTTCAGCAATGCCTTGTCTTCACTGTCAGCAAAAGTCTGCATTGTCTTTATCAAAACAGTGACTTGCTCTAGTGTTCGTTTTATTGGAGCTTCTTTCTTGTGGAAGTCCTCGAAGCCAACATCCTGTTTTTCTTTGTTAGCACTCTTCCCTGACGCTGCACATGCTGCATATTTGATTAACGTGCAGTCTTTTTGAGTGAAAGCCAGTTGGCATATAGCCCCCAGAGACTCTGTTGTCATGCCCGTAGTATTCCCTTTCTGAGTTGAACCAAACTGCTGTAGGCCCTTCTGCAGCTGCATGTAATCAATTCCATCTTCATTTGGCATGACATAGAGGCAGTCAATCATAATAATAACCAAGGGCATTCCCATTAGATGACGAACTGCTTTGTTCGACACATATTTGCGTAGCGGAAAGAACATCTTGTAGACTTCGGACAGTTTCGTGATGCATTTGTCCATGGCAACTTTGGCGATACCTATAAGGCCATCACACTGGTTGCAATCAGCATGTGTTCGGCTACACAGTTCATGCTGCAAAGTGCAAGCTTCTGTTGATACTCGTGATGGGAAATATATACAAGCCAATTTGGATGTAATATTTTTGGGGGTCTGATGTCCCTTGAATCTTTAATGTTCTAAATGTTTGTAATTCCCTAATACACTTTCAGTTGCTATCGATGTGATGGGATTTTCTAAAAATCCAGCCTCCCTTCTTTAGTGGATCGTTTGGTCATACGTAACAATGTGTAAATTTGAGGTTCGACTTCTGTTGAATCCTTCTCTTCAGATCTGCTAAAAATGTGACCCGAGTCATCAATAGAGTCCTCGTCAGAGCTGCCAGAAATGCGATCCGAGTCGTCATTAGGGTCACTCTGCAGCTTTTGTAATCCTACAATGTTTAGTGCAAAAATAAACATGTACAAATATTTAATGGTACGGTAATGTTCAAGTTAATCAAGGAAATGTTCGTAATAAAGAGCAGTCAGTTAGTTATTTACTTTTTTTAGCGTAATTAATAAATTGGTGATTGTCGGACATCGATTGATATTTATTGACGTCACTATCTTTGTTTATAATTTATCTTATTTTTTCAAGGACAGATTGGACAGTTGTTCAACATAATTCTAAAATGGAAGCCATTTTATTTATTTTCTACATATTAGAAAAAGGGGTTGCTTGAAAGGCACAGCGAACCGTGAGGTTTTCGTCTACTCAAGAATTTGAGATTTCTTCAGAACTTGGCGCTCATTTCGAATTTCTACATATATATGAGACAGTCAAACATGCTTTACAAAAATGATGAATTCTATCAAAAATCCAGCGAATTCTACAAATTTGTACATACTACATAAAGCACATACCTTTTTCAATCAGCTCTCCTATTGAAGATGCTGCTACCATCTTCTTTGTTCCATTGTCTCCATCTCAAACCCTGTAAAGTTTAGGGGATGCCATACCCGATCGATTGTGATCATCAAATTGATTGTGAAATATTTCATTCGTTTTCACTGACTTTCAAAACTATGAATCGGTTATTGAAATCTCTAGCTTGTCAAGCCCCACGAATGCTGTCTCGGGCAATTCAAATTACACATGCCAAAGTTGAATAAACCTCAAAGGTCACAAAACAAAGGTGCACAATAGGTGATTAAAGACAACCCAAGTCATGGGTAAATGAATTACACAACAATAAGGGGTAGGAATTAAAACCCAATATCTGGGTAAGAAAATGACACAACACATGGGTAAAATCAGGGTTGGGTACAGTTTACACAGATAATGAGTAAAAAGGGAACATGGTCGTCACATGGGTAAACTTCTTACACAACTTTGTTGTGCAAATATGTAACACAATTATGGGTAAAACGTTATAGTCCGGCAGCCACTGAGCTACACCTCGTTTTGTTGAAATAAGTTGTTTTCTTGATGGATTATGTTTCCTTAGGTATAGCAGATGACCAAACTGAAAACTGGAGCTATGTCAGTGTTGAGCAATTTAAGATATGGCCAAAAAACAAATGGCCGCCAAAATAGCCTATTTTCAGTAAAATTTGAATTATTTCATAATACATTAAGAATTTTTGGCAGAGTGGTGTGCTTATAATTCACGAGTACCATTGTCAACACATTCCTGATGATCATACATGAACATAGATAGAGTCTAGACATAATTAGCATATTTCCATTGTATTTATTGTTGCTAATTTGCATATTCAAAATGGCGGATAAATGCCAGCTGTTAAGCTTAGAATCACAATAAAATAGTATTCTACTCATTTCTTTCTATCTTATACACTCTAAGAAAAAATGACTCAATATTGGGTAAGAATGTACTCTTTGTGACAGTAAGAAGAGAACATGGTCGTTATGAGCGTAAACTTGACCCAACAGAGGTTGTGTACATTTTTACTCAAGGACTGTGTAGTCGTTTTACCCTATAAAAGACGTAAAATGTCTTGCTCTAAAAAGTTGTTTAAAAGTTTACCCCCCAAGAGAGTAATGTTTTCGTTTACCCATTTGTTGAGCAATTCTTGCCCAACTCGTTCTAGGCCAAATTTTGGGCTATATGTTGTGCTACATTTTACTCAAGTTTTAGTAACAGTTTCATGTTTACTCCAACGATGTGTTGTTTTTACCCTGTTCTGTGTCAAGGTATAAACAAAAACATAAACAAATAAAATACATTGTATTTGATTTGAAATTACGTCTTTATTGTATAAAACTGCAATTAGTTTGTATTATGAATTACATTCTCAATAAAGTGGCAACACATCTGAGGCTTTTGATTCTGTATACTAGTTTGCGAAACAACATTTTGCCAAGTATACAATTTTGCACAAAATTGCAAGCCAGCTTTGCAATATTTAGCTCTTTCCAACAGAAAAAGAGTTATTTGCATAAAATGGATAGTTGTACTTTTGATGTTGTAAATCTGTAAATTCGACTGGTTTTAAGAATTAGTAACATCCAAAATTCAACAAATTAAGCAGTTTAAGTTTTAGCCATTGTATAACTCAAGTACAAATGCATAAAGCACTCTCATTGTTTCTGGTCTATTCATCAGTTTCACTGTGTAGTCTGTACTGACTAGAATTTGTAACATCCAAAATTCAACAAATTAAGCAGTTTAAGTTTTAGCAATTGTATAACTCAAGTACAAATGCATAAAGCACTCATTGTTTCTGGTCCATTCATCAATTTCACTGTGTAGTCTGCACTGACTAGAATTTGTAACATCCAAAATTCAACAAATTAAGCAGTTTTCATTTTTAGCAATTGTATAACTCAAGTACAAATGCACTCATTGTTTCTGGTCCATTCATCAATTTCACTGTGTAGTCTGTACTGATTAGAATTTGTAACATCCAAAATTCAACAAATTAAGCAGTTTTCATTTTTAGCAATTGTATAACTCAAGTACAAACGAATAAAGCACTATTATTGTTTCTGGTCCATTCATCAATTTCACTGTGAAGTCTGTTCTGATTGTAACATCCAAAATTCAAAAAATTAAGCAGTTTTCATTTTTAGCAATTGTATAAAGCACTCTCATTGTTTCTGGTCTATTCATCAGATTCACCATGTAGTTTGTACTGATTATAAATTGTTAACATCCAAAATTCAACAAATTAAGCAGTTTTCATTTATATCAATTGTATACGAGTACAAATGAATAAAGCACTATCATTGTTTCTGGTCCATTGATCAGATTCACCGTATCGTCTGTACTGATTAGAATTTGTAACACCCAAATTCAACAAATTATGCAGTTAAAATTGTTAGCAATTGTATAACTCAAGTACAAAATAAGCACACTTATTGTTTCTTGTCCATTCATCAGTTTCACTGTCAAGTCTGTTCTGATTGTAACATTTAAAATTCAACAAATTAGGCAGTTTTAATTTTTAGCTATTGTATAACTCGAGGACACAGTGCCCCCCCCCCCCCCCCCCCCCCCCCCCTCCCCCCTCCTCCCCTCCTCTCTCTCTGGAATGATGAAGCCCCTCACTGTTTAAGAAAAATTAAGAGTGACTGAAGTGGAAATAGGCACTGAATCCCCTTACGGATCCCGGTTTATTTGGGACGGAAACCCCATATACCAAGCTGTCCAAGAAATACCAGATAGCGGCTGCTTGTGGAGGATAAGTAAGGTCCAATATCTGGTAGGTTTTGTAGCACAGGTCTACAGCTGCAAGGAGTGATTTGGCTGGGAGTGCACGTCTTTCAACGATCACAAATGTTTGTTGTGGTTGGCGAAATTCACCCCCAAGAGCCAGGATGAAGGGCTGGCTTCTGGTAGAAGCATCAATCTGGCTTAGAAAATCTTCAAGATTTGTGCCCTCCTGAAAAACACAAAATTGTTACAATTATGTCTGGGCATTTATTATCTGCGATATGATAGTAGCTCAATTTGTTTAACTCGGAGGAAAATTTCAATCCAGTTTCAGACACATCATTGATATGAATGTCACTATCAATGTTTGTTTTTGTGCGCAGGGATGGCTCATCTTCAAGAACCTGTGTGCGTGTAACAGCCTGGTGAGTAAAATGAAGCGCCAGGTTGTCACCGGTGACTTGGAATAATTTTGGAGTAACATGCCCAACATATTCACCAGGACTGTCTACCATCAGACCAACGTTGAACAAGTGCTCAAGATCTTGGACAATGGGTGTCAGAATTGAGTTAATGCCATACTTTGGTAAAGATGACTTTGCTAGAGCTACCAGAAGGATGTTGTCCAATTTTGACTGAAATTTCTTCGGCAAACAGATTAGTGATAGATATATTGCCAGAAGTTTATTTTTACCCTTTTTTGACCCTAGTGGATTTGCTGTTTCGAAATCATCATTATATAACAGCAGATCAATGGTGATATTCTCTCTTGGCTCCAGCTGATTCTTAACAAAGGATCCATCTTGATATGAATTAAGGATGTTATGCTCACAGGAAACTTGCATGTTTTGAATAATGTTTTTCATGCAGCCTTTCTGTTCTAAAAACAGTTGAAGGTTTGGACCAAGTGGGATATACTGAAAAGTTTCTGCAACTTTAATTTGCTCTGTCCTACCCGAACATCTGTTTATGCTGTCTCTGTAGACATGACCAAGGATTTGTTCCTCAGGTTTCACAAGGGCCCCCGACTGAAGGGCATACTTAGTTTGTTGGTAATCTGATGCCAAACCAAAGGACTTCATCGGATCTTTTAATGTGTTGACAATAGCTTGGAAAGACTCTACTTTTTCTTTATTTGTCACATCCTCTATGACAGGGGCAGCAGCTTTTTCAATTGTAGAAACAATGTTATCAATTAATTCTCTAGATGCAGTGAGAATCTTTTGCTCAGTTGATGATGGTATTGCTGACATTTTGAGGTTTACAATGAAAACTGATGCCACATATCCAGTTTCTTCATAAGGGTCAGGCTAGTCAACTCCATGTGCTTCATCCTCTGTCAGTACCTCATCATCATCATGAATGTCAGGAACATCACCTAGATTGTCAGGCTGTCCATTTGGTAAATGTCTGGCAAAGCCACCTCTAAGTTGTTTGTGAGCAAGCTCAAGATGTCTTTTATAGCTGTATGGGCTGTAGAAAACACTATTGCACATGGCTTGGCTGCATGAAATTTTCATTTTGGTTTTTGTGGTAATAAAATGCTGCTGCCTCAGGTGTTTCCACAGACTTTTGAAGGTGCTGATATTTGCCAGGCATTTGAAACAAGTGTACACACTATTTATGGTTGGCGTACTCACAGGTTTGTTTAACTGATTGAAGTTATGCAGAAATTTCAACCTCACACCAAGCTTTGGTATCAGATACTTTATAGATTCCTCATCCAGAAGCTGGAAAGCTGTTGCATCAATGTCATTTTCTGGGTAATGAGAATAAAAAGGTTTGTTAAAAGTTATAAGAAAAAAAGGAAAAGTTATAATTTAAACAGAATTTGTTATTCCCTAAAAATATTAACATTTCCTTTTAGACTGCATGTGCATAATTTCTGGACCATAAAACTAACTAAACAATCAAGCACTATACAGTATCTTGACTCCTTGTAAAATATATTGCACCTGTTGCACAATAGCTTTTTTATAAATCTTTTAAAATAAATTAGTTTTTAATACTTGTAAACGATTTTTTCTTCTTTTATAAATCTATTAAAACCATTTTCAAATTCTTTTGTATCTTTAGATTTGAGAAAGTGAAATATTTTAAGGCCGAAAAATGCCTCAATTCAAACATTGTCAAATCCCATTGATGATTGAGTTACAGGGTCCTGAATATCAATACTTTGTAAAAATGTAAGGCAGGATAGGGCTAGGTTAGGCCTACAACTTTAGGCAGCCCCCAGTTAAACAGTTCACTATCTTAGCACAAACATGATTTAGGTCCTACTCAATTTAATACACGCGTGGCTTTTGCAAGAAACACAATGGTTGCACGAAGCCTACATGTGTACTCACGCTAACGTTAGCGATTAGTAGCATAGGCCATGTGTCGTGTATAGGCGCATGCTAACATGAACGTACCCTAGCCTAGTCATGTAGTGTATAATGTTGCCGGTGGAGGTTTGGACTGGACAAAAAAAAACGGCCAATAAACACGACAAATGCATGAAGAGGGCAATCTTCGTGTATACGGAAATTTGCTACGGTATACAGAAATATACACGTTGATACCAAAAGAGTCAAAAAGGAGAAACTTACGTTCAAAAATTGGGATTAGCTCTACAAGCCCCCACTCTGTCAAACGCTGTGAAACGTCCATCTTTAACCGGCCGACCACAATAACGCATACGTACACAATGCACACAACACTGTGTGGCGCGCATGGCGGGCGCATGCACCTTCGTGGGAGCTCAGCATGAGCTGCGACGAGCTCTCCAGGGCTGGAATCCGCACCAAATTGAAGACTACCTACGCCAACGTGAAATCCAGTGGATTTTCAACCCGCCTGCAGCTTCCCATATTGGCGGCGTATGGGAACGCCAGATCAGAACTGTTCGTTCTGTTCTTAGTAGCCTACTGCGACAACAGACCATGGACGATGAGGGACTAAACACCCCAATGTGCATTGTAGAGAGCATCGTGAATGGACGCCCAATCACTAAGCTTTCCGATGACCCGAAGGATATCCCTCACCTCTCACTCCAAACCATCTCTTACTACTTCGTGAAGGTCCAAGCCTACCACCTGGATATTTCATCAAACAGGATTTGTACAAGATGGCGTCAGGTTCAAAACCAAGCCGACATATTTTGGCATCGTTGGCTGAAAGAATACCTACCTTCACTCCAACAATGACAAAAGTGGCTGTACCCCAATCGAAACCTGCTCGTTGGAGACCTAGTGCTTGTGCGTTATGAAAATACACCCCGCTGCAAGTGGCCGTTAGGTCTCATCACAGCTACCTCCCCAGGGAAGGATGGATACGTCCGTTCCGTCCAAAGTCAAAACACAGAGTGGAATGTATGATCGATCTAGTGACAAGATCTGTCTTCTGGAAGCCCAGCTAGTGCCCACTTCCTCGGATGATCTCAACACCAGTGCCGACTAGAGATTTTGTGATCATTGAACAGTTGTGTTGACTATTAACCTGTTCGTTTAAAGTTTGTTATCTTTGTATCTTTTGTATTGTTCATTGTTCATTTTATTTCTACAGCGTCACACATTTTAATTATGGCAATTAAACAAAAAGGGTCCTTGATATACAGAAAGTGAAACTGTAGAGGGACCCACTAAGAAGCAAAGCTTGTAATCGTGGGCCCCTTTTACAAGTTTGAATTACTTTATATACGTAAAACACAAAAACAAAACAAACAATAGACAAAGATAGTACACGTAAATTACATTACATGCCAGCAAACAAGTTAGATGTGTATCATAATTATGGAACCTTGAAATTAATAAGTTACATGGGATCGCAATAATTAGCCAACAAGACTGATTTATAATTCCGTTTAAAAGTTGACAAATATCTTGACATTTTCAGGTTCTCTTTAAAAGAATTCCACAGCCTGGGTCCCTCGTATTTAATAGTTTTTTTGAATAAAGATGTACGAGTAAATGAAAGATGAAAATTAGAGAATTGACGAGTGTAATGAGAATGAACATCGCAATTCCGGATGAAAATGGAATTTATAGAAGATGGTAGGATACCAAGAATAGATTGGTACATGAGAGACCCAAGCTGATGAAAATAAATGTCCTTAACTTTTAAAGTCTTGTGTTTGAAAAATAAGGGGTCAGTATGAGCCCGTTTTTGTAAGAGAAAAAGCCTGTTAAGATTACTGAGGGAACATGCTCCCCAGGATAGAATACCATTGCTAAGATATGACAATATTAATGTATTGTACAAAGAAACTAAAATTGTAGAAGGGATAAAATATTTGATCTTGTTTATAACGCCTATGTTTCTAGCAATAATTTTGGATAAATAATCAATGTGATTAGTCCATGTTAATTTGGAGTCTATGTAATATCCAAGAAATTTAAGATACTCTGTTTTTTCTATGATCGTGTCATCAATTGATATGTTGGAGGGGAGATTACAAGCAGTAGTGCTGAATAACATGTAGTTGGTTTTCTTAATATTAAGTGATAACTTATTAACTGCAAACCAATTACAGATAGATTTTAACTCATAATTAACTGTGTCAGTGAGAGTAGTCAAATCACTATTGGAATGAAATAAATTAGAATCATCAGCAAATAAAATAAATGAAAATACATCAGATGATTTAACAAAGTCATTAATATAAATTAGAAAAGGTAATGGACCCAAGATTGACTCCTGTGGAACACCACATTTTAGGGCCATATGAGTTGAAGTTGAACCTCCTATAGAAACATACTGTTGTCTATCTGAAAGGTAACTCCTAAACCACTCTAGGGCTACTCCTCGAACACCATAATAAGAAAGCTTATAAAGTAAAATACCATGATCAATGGTGTCAAAAGCTTTTGAAAGATCGAGGAATATCCCCAGAGTGTGTTTAGAGTCATCTATTCTCGGTTTTCACGTGACGTCACACTCAAAATAACACGCTCCATATATGGGTTTCCGCCATGTTGGTGTCCCTCAGTGCGTGAAATTTTAGTAGTATTTATGCCAAAAGATACAGTACTCCCTATATTTAGTCGAATTTCGCGAAATGTCTATCGATTTACAGCCTGAAAAAAGCAAGGAAGACGTGGAGGATCTGTGTGATCGTATTCCGGTGCTTTCGGAGTACGCTAAAGGTCTCGATGCACATGTAAAACGGCGATATCTGGAGAAGATCTCTTTGATAGGACTTGACCCGGCAACTGTCCCAAGTGAGCAGTTTAACCCCGAATGTTTGCCTCCGATTGAGGCCACTGATGTGCTATTCTATTTGGTTCTGGAGACCAGTTACTACACCAAACAGCAGTTCAAGGCTTACAAAAGTTTGGAGGCATTCAACCAAATGGTTTCTGGATTCGTAACTTCAGTTAGTGGCCTTGTTGTTTCCGGTAAGCATGTTGTATCTGCGAAAGTAAGACATTCCCAACGCTAGTTCCATTATCAGAACGGATCTCACTAGGCCTTCCACGGCGGCTGACGAAGCGCTACAGGGCATGTATGAATGAGTCCGTTCCAAGGCTGTGGCACACCTCTATGTGGATCGCCCTCGTGGTCAGGCATATCTTTTGATCTCGCTTCGTGCTCTTCTGACTACGAATGGCCCGAAAAAGTCTACTCCTACTGTGTTGAAGGTAGCTTCTCCAGATGTGACGCGGTCCCTTGGCAGGTCTGCCATCTTTTGCGAGTCTGGTGATGACTTTCTCTTCTTACACTCTATGCAGCTATTGAGCACCCGCTTGACTGCGACGCGCCCCTTCACTATCCAAAATCGTTGGCGCAGTTCAGCAATTAAGTGTCCTCTCCACACCAGCATGACCACACAGAATATGATAGTGCCTGCACGAACTTCTAGGGGGACCATAATATGTGGTGAATCTTGTCCAATTAGAAGATGGGCATCATTGATATCAACTTCGGGTATCGTGATGTCACGAAGATGTGGCCAGCTGTCTAGCTCTTCCCGCGTCACCATGCTACTGAGACCAACATTTAACTCCGATCTGGTAAGGACATTGGGCATCATGAAAAGGTGTGAGTCATCGTGATCAGCAACCTCTAAGCTGACGATGAAGGTGTTGACTTCAACTTCTATCTTATAGTGTAGTTAGCTTCACGGTATCTCTCTTGGCCTGAATGCCAAGACGTCGCATCAGGTCTTCTGAACAGAAGCTTTGGGTTGAGCCAGTGTCCATTAGAGCATAATTACTTATAAACTGCTGGTCTGCGTGTGCCCTGATCTTGACGGGAACAATCGGCAGTGCAACCTTTCCTCTGCCGGCCCCAGTGAGGTTGCATACCACAACCGGGCTAGTTGTGGCTGTTGTCTGTGATGGACTTGAAGAACCATCTGGTGTAGATTGACCGCTTGCCGGTGTATAACTGGTGTCACTGCGTGGACGTGGAAGGTGCAAATACTTGCTGTGTTTCATGCCACATCCCTGGACTGTGCATACGAAATGACGAGTACAGTCTCTCCCCAAGTGTCCTGGCTTGAAGCAATTACCGCACAGCTTCTTGCCTTGCACAAAGGCAAGACGGTCCTTTATACGCATAGCTTTAAATGCGTCACACTGGTTGAGATAATGGGGTTGACCACAACACGGACAAGGGACAGCTGCCTTTATTGGTATGCCAGCACTTGGTTTACATGGAGGGCCCTTTGATGTAGCAGTCTGGATGCCAAAGTTTGAACGACCTTTGTTTCCCTTGACATCTTGGGGCTTCCACTCCTTCTTAGTTGTACCTTGTTGGACAATCTTTCCGAAGACTGGGTCGCGAACTTCTTCGGCCGCAATTGTTACAAACTTTGTAACATCATCGATGTTTGGGGGTCGTTTCTTATTGGTCTTTATCCGATGAACTTCCCTTAGCCACCGAGTCTTCAGATGGTAAGGAAGCTTCTCGGTGATTGACAGGAGGCTACCTCTGTTATTTAGCTCATTAAGGTAGCCCATTGTGTCCAGAGTTTCTCGACAGCATCGCAGGTCATCAGCAAGATCTTGCAATGCAGCGTTGCCAGTAACAGTTGGTCTTTCTGTCACCTTATCTATCCAGGCTTGTGAATAGTGTGTTCGTCTCTAAATCTTTCTTTCAGCAGAAGAAGGGCAAGGGCATATCCTTCTGATGGCCCTTTAACTGTACAGCACTGCAGAAGTCGCCTCGCCTTCCCGGTGCAGTACTGCAAGAGACGGGTAAGTTTGGCTCCGTCCGCTATGGTTTCTTGTCCAACGGTATTTTCAAATGCTCTGATAAACGACCAGTATTTAATAGTCTAGTGGGATTTCTGAAAAATGTTAATGTTATGGGCATTTTTGGGTGAAAGTTGGGAACCAGATTTTTTTGCATAATTCGGGTATGCTGAATTTGATAAACCCGGTTCCCAAGCGAAATTTTGAGTTTTTGACCGTCTAATTTGCATAATAAAAATGGCCGCCAAATTGCTAATTTGGGACACTTTTTGAATCATTTTCTGCAACAACTTTGTAACCAGGCAATTACAAATGACAAATGAAGTGTCTATATTTATATTTTGAGTGTCAGAGTATATTATAAATGCATTTATAACGTAATCAGTGGTAACCCTACTCTTGTATATGCAAATTAGCCGCCGCCATTACAGAAAAATCATTTCCCCCCAATATCGCTTTAACTACACAAGTAAACACGACAAATGAAGTGTCTACACCTATGTTTTGAGGGCCAGAGAATGTGATAAATGCATTTCTAAAGTATTCAGTTGTACCCCTACTCCTAATTATGCAAATTAGCCGCCGCCATTACAGAATAAAATCCTTTAAGTTTCCTAGAATGTGATCAGATGCTTAAATTATGCAAATTAGCTACCAATAAAAACGCATAAAGTCTATGTAGGCCTACTGGTAACAATGCTCAATGTTGTGGCTTTCCAACTTTACTCCTTGATACTTATAGGCAATAGATCTTACTCACAAATACCACATGCTGAAGTCTGGTAGAATAAACGGCTTGTTGGACTAGACGATATTCATTCAACGAGTTTGATCATCACTCTGTTGCTGACATGCACACATTGCTGTGCATCGTAGCCCTGTTTTGCGGCATTTGCAACGACGCGTCATGCATTGCTTTTGGCACGCACACGAAATCATTTCCAGGCAGCTTTCTGGAATCGGACTCAATGACATCAGGATGGGTTGTAGTCCTGAATCACCATGTTTCCATTCCATGTCCACGGGTGCAGGAAGCTCAGGTATGGCACAGTAAGCATTTCTCCAAACCATCGCTTGGTAGTGCACCCGCATCAAATGGAAGCGGAGAGCATCACTTGTTGGTGGCATGGCTTCGGTTTTACCAGTCTTGGAGAACAGTATATGCCTTGCTTCATCAACAGAGTCTGTTTTTTGTACATCACATATTCTGCAGACAAACATTTCTGAAGATTGAATGGTCTCCTCTGTGAGTTCACCGATTCCCAAGTTTATAAGCAATTGATGGTGCTCTTTGAAGACTTTCCATGATGACCTTTTGGTGTGATTTGCGATGTAGAAAGTGGTGTCGCACCCGGTTAATGCATGAAATGGTAACAGAGATGTTGATGATTGTTAAAAACCATATCAATGGGTACATATCTCCGTTTCTTGGTGGTACCAGACATCATCCAGAGGTGTTCGCATTGTACACGTGGGAAGTGGGCAACCAAAATCAAAAGAACATCAGTGTCCCTTGATGACACAACAACTGTATTGAACTGGCTGTGTACAGAATGTAACACCAACCTAGTGTCAGCTTCTTCATGTGTAGCTCTCAGTTGAGTCAAGTACGTGGTGGTCTTTGACGATCTAACCTCAAGTTCCTCCCTGAATCCACCGGCAACTACAATCTCCTTATCATCAGGTGCCTGAGAACACAATTCCTCAGACAGGAAATGTGCAAGATCCACTTTATTATCAGGGAGCGACAGAAAGTTTGTCCAGTTTTTTGGAAGAGGCACATCACGACCCTCAACAAGTCGTCTGATTGGTCGAGCAGCCTTCGTGCGTCGTGTTCTGGTACCATCCTTGATTGCCTCTCATATATCTGTCGAACACAACGTCTACCCGTTGATAGTTAGAACCCTCCTTTAGTACTGCTCTTACGTAAATGTCGGCCAAATCCCCAAAGGTCACTGCCTTTTCAGGCTTTCCCAGAGCAACCACCAGTGCTTGTCCATCAATGATAAGGCAAGACGATGAGTCGTGAACTTTAATAGCTTCAGGACAGACTATGTCTTCAGTTAACTTATCTGCCAGTACAGACTTATTTCCAGTACGGAGTGTACCATTCAATTCAGCAAGTGATATAGGAACTGGCAGAAGCTCATACTTTAGGACTGCTGGCAAGTCAACTGGACGACCTGCCTCATAGGCAGTAACAAGGCGTTGGAGAACATTTCTGTCTGCTTTCAGGATAGTTCTCTTGTATTTGTCTTTAGTGTCTTTGGCCACTTCATACAGGGATGCAAATGTTTTGGCCTTACTCCTGTGTAGAGTTGCATGGATTGGGACATCTGGCTTGTCACGTGGCTCATGTACAATCATCCTCTCCTCAACGAATGTATTCACTTCTTCTTGTCCGAGTTCTTTAGCACAAAGTAATGATTTTTGTATTGCCTCTGTTGCTAGGTCTTTTGTGGCGAGATTTTGCAATGACCCTGGCGAAACTGATGCAAACACCTTGAATCTTTGGAAGGCTGAGAGCAATGCCATCTCATCGTCGTTGTCCCGCTTTTGCCGTGACTTGGTCGCTTCTTTGTGAACACGTGTTTTGCTAAGACAGTGGTTGTACATTGCATGGGTTTCAGCTGCAATGTGAGACCTCAGATTATACGAAAGGGTCCATCGACAAAGCGCTGATGTTGTCTTCGTGATGCCAATGATGCCACCTCCTTTCTTTCCTGTGCCATTTACCCACTCCATGGCTTGGTCGGGATCTACTTGGTTAAACTTTTGAACAGAACGCTTGACAACAAAGTTGCCCCTTTGAAACTCCAATAACACAGGTTCTGGAAGTTGGTGCATCTCGGCTATATACACTGGGCCCCATCTTGCGTAGTTGAGGTGGTCATACCGCTTAAAGTATGGCAACATCAGACTAAAGGCGTGGAGATGAAGGTCCCAGATTCCATCACGTTGAGCTCGGGTGAATTTCAACAGTATTGAGAACATGTCCATGTAGTTCCACCAGAAGACGAAGTTTACATCTTCAGATTTGCTTGCAGTGAAATCATTTAGAAGCTTGTGAAACCGTTCCTGCTTCAGAAATGTTATCAGCTCTGGAATTCTTTCGGGATTGTCATCTGCAGCCATTGCAGAAACTGCATCATGGCATTCCTTGTCTGACTTTGCAGCAAACAAGGGAAAGATTGGCAACAAAATCCGCCACAGGGCTTGCAAGGTAAGTTTGTGAGCTCTAATAGCCTTGTTGTATGCTTTTCCTGACAGGACAAGCTGCACAGCACCCTCTCCCAGCAATCCACTCTCTATCCACACTTCAGCTAAGCCAGATCCAGCCATGTGATCTCCCATCGCCTTCAGGAAGTTCATCGCGGTATGAAGCCCACCAAGGCGAGGGATTAATTTATTCCGGTATTCTTCGACGGACCACTTCAGTTCCATGAGTTTACAGAATAGTGCTTGGTCCACTGTAATGACTGTACACTGCAAATCTTATTGGTCAAAGTTTATCCAACATTGTTAACCAACGTTGGGTCAAATATCAACTGTTCAACAAATTGGGCAAAACTCTAACCAACATTTGTTGGGCAATAGGTCTATGCAACTACTGGGTAAAAAAATGACAAAACGTGTTGGTGAAAAACATTGTCCAACTATTGGGTAAAAACTAATGACCACCTGTTGGGCTAGTTATTGACAAAAATGTTGGTTAAAAATTCCCCAAGAATTGAGGCAGTTGATATTTTACCCAACATGTGGCAATAGTGTTGGTTAAAGACTTTTATCGAACGAGTTGGGACGACTGAAATAATAACAGTTTTCATAATCCTTTTTTACCTCAATTTTATTCAGCAAATTCATTAAATTAACGCAGTACATACACGTACACACGTAGTATGCAGTTATGGAATACATTGATGTTAAAGATATCCTCCGGGAATGGGGCCCGGAAAGCCTCAATGAAACGTTCTCACTGCAATGTAAGAACTAAGACAGTTGTTTATGTTAACATAGAACTATCCAGGTGCACGGATTGACTTTAGCGTTTTCACGAAGAGGCAAATTTGGGGCGCAGTGGCAACCTCATGTAAACATGGTCAAAATTGCAAAAACGGTAATTTTGTACACAATTTGTCTCATAACCCTCCGGTCTTCGGCCATCGGGAGGATGGTGGGTTACGATTATCGTAGCTAGTTCAGCACGAATTTGGAATTGCAGATTAACCCTAACCCTCCTAAATCCTCCAAACTCAATATGATTTTGCACACACCCTATGGAGTTAGGAGTACTGTTTCTCTTTGATGAATATGACAAGACAATAATGACACACCTGGCCTGGATAGTTCTATGTTAACAGAAACAACATTCTAAGTTCTTACATTACCTGAGAACGTTTTATTGAGGCTTTCCAGGCCCTATTCCCAGAGGAGATCTCCAACATCAATGTCTTCCTTAACTGCATACTATTACTACGTGCGTACATGTACGTGTATGTACTGCGTACGTACGGTTTGGATGTACATGTACAATGTACATGACTGAATTGTAGAATTCCAGAGCTGATAACATTTCTGAAGCAGGAACGGTTTCACAAGCTTCTAAATGATTTCACTGCAAGCAAATCTGAAGATGTAAACTTCGTCTTCTGGTGGAACTACATGGACATGTTCTCAATACTGTTGAAATTCACCCGAGCTCAACGTGATGGAATCTGGGACCTTCATCTCCACGCCTTTAGTCTGATGTTGCCATACTTTAAGCGGTATGACCACCTCAACTACGCAAGATGGGGCCCAGTGTATATAGCCGAGATGCACCAACTTCCAGAACCTGTGTTATTGGAGTTTCAAAGGGGCAAGTATTAAACAGTCATAATCTAATCTAAAGGATGTAATCTAAAATGAGCTTGTCCAAAAGTTTTAGGAAAATGACAAGGGGGGCATTTTCGTCACACACCCCTCCCCCAAGCCTTTGCTGTCCTCAGCAAGTTAAAATTAAAAAAGTAAACTATTTATAGGCCCATGTTATTTTTTAAGAAAGTATGTCATTAAAGTAACTTAAGGGCATAAATCAATGAAACCACAACTTGACAATTATTCAACGATCATGTTAAACATGTTTAAACATCTCGTCATATTTTAGTACAATAATAATACATACATCTCGACGTCAGACCTCATCTTTCTCAGCAATTAAAATTGGGAAATCTCTTTTTACACAAATTACAATTTGTATCTGTAGACCAATAAACTCTTCCCATTCACCTCGTCGCACAAACATAGTAATTCGACTGATCATTAAGGAACATTAAAATCAAACATTTAAGTTTTTACATTAAGAATTATAATTATGTGAAAGAACTATTACAAATACAATATTGGCCTCAATCATAACTACATGTATGTTTTCTATGTTTTCTATGTTACTATTAGTATTACACTACCGTAGGTCACTTCAATCAACAATATAGCCATCTCAAATTTGAAATATAAACACCATTTGTATTTTGTACACAAGGGGAACAATTCAGTAATTCCGCCCAAATGATTTTAATTATTATTTAAAATCTACATTTATTGACTGCATCGGGACCCTGTGTTTTCTATTCTTCTCCTTGCTTAGCTTTCCTTTCATATTCTCTTTCGGTGACATCCTGCCTCTTCATTCTTCCTTTCTTATAATAAGTGGTTATCATATCATAAGTATGCTTCTCAGTGATTTTTTTTTTATTTATTAAATCTTTCCAGTGAAGATTCTGCCACCTACATTTCCTTTTTCTGGCTTCAGTGTTGTTGTCGTCCTCGCCTTTGTCGTCCTCGTCGCTGCTGTTGTCATTACTATCGCTGTCATTGTTGCTTTCGCTGTCATTGTTGCTTTCGCTGTCGCTGTCGCTACTTTCTTTCTTTCAGTCTTTTAACATTTCTTTCATGTGTTTTGGTTTCCCACTGCTGAGTGGTGCGAGTTACCGGTAGGTGCCAATCTCTCTAATTCCTGCTCCACATCGGAGGCCATTAAAGAGATAGCGGCTTCTGCAGCCTCAATCTCCTCTTCATCTTCTTCATCTTTCAAACTCTCTTCTTCCTCCATCTTGTCATTTTCTTCTTCTTCCTTCTGGTCTAATTCTTTCCTCATCTTGTTCTCCTCTTGTCTTGTCTTCAGGGTTTCTTCTTTTCTCATTTTGTTTTCTTCCTCCTGTCTTCCCTTCGTTCCTTGGTGATCTTGTTCTTCTCTTCTCCTTCGTTCTGAGCCTCTTCTTCCTTAATCTTGTTATTTTCCTCTTCCCTTTTTTTGTGTTGCTCTTCCTTCCTCATCTTGTTCTCCTCTTGTATTGTCTTCAGGGTTTCTTCTTTTCTCATCATGTTTTCTTCCTCTCTTTTCTTTTGTTCCTCCCTCATCTTGTTTTCTTCTGCTTTTTTCTTCTGGTTCTCACCTCTCTTTCTTTGGTCCCCTTCGTCTCTTATCTTTCGTTCCTGTTCTCTCCTCCTTTGGTTCTCCTGGTCTCTTCTCTTTTGGTCCTCTTCTCCCCTTCTTTGGTCCTCTTCTTTTTCCTGATTTAAAGCTCTACAATTTCGGTGCTCTTGTCAACTCTGCAACTCTCTGTCAGCCATTCTACAGGGGCGGATCATCCATGGTTTAACCTGTTCAATTCTGGCGTTGATTCCGGTTACATCTGTCCCATTCCTCAAATGGGCCGCATCATAGTGCCACTTGAGGTTCGATCGTCTCCCATATGTGAGGGGGCATCTCTGACACTGGAACCGTTTACGGTATTCCATGTGTGTGGTTTTGTACCTGTCGTAATTGAATCTCTTACCGAAACAAACCCAACACACCTCACATTCGAAAATCCGTCTCGCATCCAAGATTTCTTGGAGATCCTGCAGTTCTTTCGCCATATTTCCTAATAAAAATAAAATTAAAGAAGAAGAAGAAGACCATTATTCAATACAATTATTTATTTTCATCACAGGTCTTTATATCGTACTGGCAGACTCCTAGGTCTGCTGGGGTTTCTCCTTTTTGGCACAACTGACTCTTTGTCTCTTTTAGTGTTTTTCTTTACAGGTGGTCCATCATAGGGTTTTAACCAATCTGCGTGTACCACAGCAAATTTTGCATTTCTCCCCTTCTTAATTCGGAACACCACCTCTGTGAGCTGCTTTACTGCTTTGTATGGTCTTTCCCAAGGTAAACCTAGTTTTGGAGTTTTCCCTTCCTTAGTTGCTGGATTATGAAGCCACACATACATGCCCTCTGTGATTTTACATTCCTCTGCCCTCCTGTTATAGTTCCTCTTTTGATGTTAAGCTGCTCCTGTTAAAATTTTCTAGCCCTTTCATGTGCTACACATAAGCGTTCCCTCAACTCTTCTGCATAATCACTACTGTCACCAGAAATTTCCCTGCTAGGTTTTTCTAGTGTTAAATCTACTGGCAGCTCTACATTCCTCCCCAACATCATCATATTTGGAGTTTCCTGAGTGGACTCCTGTACGTCACTCCTATAAGCAAACAAAGCATAGGGTACTTGCTCATCCCAATCCTTCTGATTCCTAACTGGATCTACTGTAGTAGCTACGATATTCATCAAAGTCCTATTGAATCTCTCCACAAAACCATCCGATTTTGGATTATACGGAGTAGTCCTAGTCTTCTGAATCCTTAATAAGCTACAAACTTCAGCTACTAATTTAGATTCAAAGTTTCGCCCTTGGTCGCTGTGCAATTCTCTCGGTACACCAACACGACAAATAAACTGCTCCACTAAGGTCCTAGCAATAACCTCTGCTGTCTGATTCGGTAGGGGATATGCCTCTACCCATTTAGTAAAGTAATCCCCAACTACCAAAATATATCTATTCCCTCTGTCTGACTCCGGCAGTGGTCCAAGTATGTCCACAGCTATCCTCTACATGGGTGCTCCAATTGGGAACTGTTGCAGTAGGGCTTTCTTTTGTCTATGTGATTTCCGTCGGGTGCACATGCAGCATTTTCTAATGAATGACCTGACATCCTGACCCAATCCAACCCAATAGTACCGATCCTGCACTTTTTCCTTAGTTTTTCTAATCCCAAGGTGTCCAGCTGTCCTCGATCCATGAAGTTTTTGAAACACTATTCGTCTGAATTTTCTAGGGAGAATAACTTTGTAGTCCACTTGTTTCCCATTGTCCGATTCCCATCTCCTGCAAATTAGAAGGCCATCTTTTACTTCAAGTTGTTTCCACTGAGATCAATAAATCTTGAACTCTGTACACTGTTAAAACAAATTATGTAAATTTACGGAAAAAATTCACTTGCATACTGCCTAAAACCTCAGGTTTGATATACCTGCAGTTTATACCCTTTGCTTGTAGATCCTCAAATAGTTGATGTTAACTAATACTGAAATGATCCCGAAAAAAAAAGATCTTTAAGATATTTTTAATCAGAAATACAAAAAAAATACATGTACATAATACGAGGATAGTTGACACACATGCAATTTGCCAAAATCAATTTAATAACTTTTACAATTAATAAATAACAATATGTACGCAAACCAATTTATCCTGATCGAGTTGTCATTGCAAAACATTTGATTTCATTGATTAATTTCTTGTAATTTAAAAAAAAAATAAATAAAAATAAAAAAAAGGGAACATTAACAAATCTCCATTAGGCATTTAAATTAAAAATTCATTAAACAAAATTGTTAATAATGGAGAATCATAGAGAATTGTTCATCACACACATACATGTACATATGTGATGCGATCAAGCAAAGTCAGTCGGAACTCGGCAATTCTTGTTTTGAGATTGGGCCAAAATAAGTTCGTCGGGTGGAAAAATATTTAAAAAAATACAAAAACATAAGGGGAAAATATTTGTCTTTTACATGAAAATACTCTTTTAACCAAATTCAGAAGGGAAGTGATACAAAAACATGAGTTTCCCTGTTTCTATCTTTTTAACGTGCTGGTGTTCAAATGGTTGTAATTTTTTTACCAAAGGTCGTATTCACATGGGGTTTTCACTGAAATAGCCGTAGCTGTAGCTGTAGACACCCGTTTCGGACACGGCCTAACTTTGCGAGAGCCACTCGTTCACTCACAAAAGTCAAAACTCACAAAAGTCAAAACTCACAAAAGTCAAAACTCACAAATTTGTACAAAAAACTGGTATATGTCCCTTATTACAGCATGAAATTGGCATGCACAAAGTGTTTATAAAACCACCCATGCAATTTTTCAATGTTACTCATATTACTCATCTGGACTCATCCAGTCACTCTCGTATATGGCCATCTCGTTTGCCAAGGTGAGCACTTTTGTACTAACCTCTCCACAAGCCTTCTTTCCCTTGACAACCTTGCTTCCTTGTGAAGGGTTGATGCCGACAAACAGCCTAAGAGAAAATTGTATGTTTGTACTGATGACTCTTGAAATTCTTTCCAGGAAAAAGGGAAGTGGCTGTCCACACTGGATGTAATTTGATTAAATTGACAACAATCTCCGTAGGTCTTATAAAAAAAGTCCAATGCGACACGGCTTTAGGGTCCGCAAAAATACCCCCCTCAGCCCCAAATTAAACAAATGTCTTGAGTGATTATCGGAATGCAAACTGGTGGAATTAAAGCTTAGTTTTATAGTGCCACATTATATTGGTATGGTTTTTGAAATGTGCTAACTGATTTTTTTCTTATTTTTCATGCATGTATATGAATATGTTTTGACCTAACATCAACAGGCTTAGTGCTTACCGCTGTATGAAATCTAAGGTGGAAGCTGCTTCTGCCGGATAGACGATATTAAAAACGTAAAAAGCTGAAAATAGCACGAGCAGCCCCTGCTGCACACTTTGGATGGCAGCATGCACAATAGCCTTGTCAATACAGAGAACTGTTCTCTCCCCTGAAAAAAAGAAGAATATGGTTGACAGACATGCTTATTAATAAGTTTGTTATTACCTCGTTTTAGCCTTCATTTTCATCCTTTTATAAGTCCAGTAAGAAATGATGTAAAAATTACTTCAACCGTTGTCAAACTGCATGATGAAGCCAGTTATGTTATAGCGCCCTCTCGCGAGTGTTGTTATGTTGTTATCTTGTTTTTCCTCGTGCGTTCGTGTATATTCGCTGCAAAAGTTGTTCATAAGTTTTTGTTCATTAACCCTCCTCCTATGGTTTGACAGCACAAATATACAGCAAATGTCCTGAATCTATTTCGTTGCATGTGTTCCTATATGGAAACACATTTCTGTCCACAAATTTGGGAATACAATTTCACGCCAAAGAAACCCCGGGAAGTACCGTACATGTATATATGGAAAATCTTACCCAATACAGCGATGCATGGGGTGGAGGGCAAGTGGTCATCACTCTCCACGGTCTCCTTAGTTGCCATAGCCTAAATACAAAAAGTAAAATATGCAAATCAGAGTGTTTTATACTGACTGAAAGCAGTGACTCTTTTTTATGGGAACTTGTTCCCAAAAGATTCACAGTTGGTGAGCACCAAGAAGCTACGACAGTGCAGCGTGAGAAAATTATCAACAATATACACACTCAAATAGTACCTTCGAGCAAAGTAGTTTTCACTTTTGTTACTCAATTCACAAGTCAATATTTGGTGTCTTAACATATAAACCGTATATAAACCGCAAAATACAATACAGGTACATTTGTACATGTATGAATAAAGGATGTGAATTGGAAATTATACGACCCTTTCAGAGCAAACAATTGTGACTGTTTATACTGTGAATCACTCATGATCTGGGGTTTATAGGACTCCATGTACACAATATTTCAGTGTTTCGCAATTATTTAAAACATTTGCAAAAAATATAATGGTTTACCAGAACAGTGAGGTAAAGCAAAAAGTGAAATGCAATTTGTTTTGTTTCCATAGTTTTGTTGTTATTCAACAAAGAAATTGACTGGAGCAGGGCTTGAACCAGAAAACTTTGGATTGCCATTCCAGTGCTCTACCAACTGAGCTATCCATCCCGGTGTTGCATTTCCCTAAATTAGTCAATATATGCTTAAACATATGTACATCGTAGTGGCGAATGAGGACTGTCTCGTCCTCTCTGAAATGTGAAGCAAGTATTTCAGGTAAGTGCCCCACCACAGCAGTAGGATCGTCTGAATGTATGCGACGGACAGCTGCAACTAACTTCTGAGGAGTAGATTTTGTCTTGAAGAAGGCCACAAGTCGTGCTCCTTTTGTAGCAAACACGTTAAGTTTGTCCGTCAGGTTGATGCCGGTTAGAGTCATAAAGTGGTTCAACAACCAACGTTCTTCCACTAAAAATGGCCACTGATCCAGAACTTTGTCAATCCCGGAGGCTTCAATGATGTTCTTGCGCTGTAAGTAGTAGGTTGCATCCATCAGGCTGATTTCAGGAGTGCTCCATGTTTCTTCCTCAAAGATTTGATGGAGACGGACTTTTTTCTCAACTTGAGATTCTTGTGTCTCACTGTCAGGGGTGTTTGGTTGAAACTTAGATTTGATGCAGCCAAAACTATCCACCTCCTTTGTTTTTCTTTTTTTCTGGCACAGTTTCACTCCTGCTGTTCTGTTTGACAGATTTCTTGGGGCCACATGAGCGAAGAATGTTCTCTTTCCTGCTTTCAAGTTGCTGTAACAAACTTGATGACCCGTCACCAATTACTTGGCCACCAATTATACATCTGCAAATGGCTTAGGAAATTTGCTAACGATCATTTGTGCAACTCGTCGCAGTTCCTTTCTTTTGGGGTTATCTGTAATCTTCATTATGTCATCTATGATAATGCGTATCATTTGGCGCCGATCACTTGGATCTGGTCTGTCTCCTTTGTTGCAGGACTGGACTACATTTTTAGACATTTTCCCCCATGGAATCTTGTATGCATGTGTCCAGTCCTGACTGCTTGTGCTTGCACTCATGCAAGGTGTTTCTGGTGTTTCTGAAGGTGTTTCTGGCAATTGTGGCATGTCATTGGGGGACTCCAAGCTTTCAGAAGGTGTTTGCAACTCTGTTAAAAACAAAACAAAAAGAAACTGACAAAAAAGATGGTGTTCGAAGTGAACAAAAAATCGACAGACATGACTTGAACCTGCGACCTCCGGAATACTGGAGCGCCGGTATTTATTTAAAAGTCCGCTTCAAACTTGACCCTACTAATGGTGACAATAATCTTTGGGTAGGGAAACTTAGACATTTGAGGTCAAAGGTCATATAGGAGTCTCATAAGGGCATTAATTCTGCCAGCAGCCTGGGGGATCGCACAAATTCCTACCCCTAGAGAGGAAAAAGGGGGTTAGGGGATTTGCAACACCCCTCCCCCCCCCCCCCCCCCCCCCCCCCCGGCTGCTGAACAAATATTTATTTATTGCAAAAAAGAAACGATAGTAGCGATCGTACATTTATTACGTAATTTCAGATGAAAGTGGCCATAAATCACCTTAGATTGCACCAAAGAGCATCTAGAATCAACAAATTTCCGCAGCCCATAAGCACCCCAGGCCGTAATTGGTTTCGCGCTACGCGATCGCTGGACTCAAGTTTGGTTGGTGACATGAATGGTACAACTTGTACAACTCAACAAACCTCCCCCCAAAAAAAAAAAAAAAAAAAAAAAAATGAAAAGCCAAAAATCTCCCCTGCAATCTGTGCGGTATCAAATTAGGTTTGAAACAATGTACCTTCTTTCCTTCATGGTTTCCCTTCATGATTAAGAAAAGTAGGTAATTCACTCAATAACATGATTTCAAATGCTTGCGTCTGCTGTTTCAGAAATGTAGGTGATTTGGCCAGGAATGACCCAACAATGACCCTACTGTTTTTAAACCAGCCAAGCATGTCCTGTTTTATGCAATTTTATGTTAACCTTAGACATGTTAAAATGGAAATTATTTAGAATGGGAAATTATTTTCAAACTTTTTCTCAAGTGAGAAACCGATTTTCGAACGTGTACAGGTATGTATAGATTCAGGAATTTCTAAGACGTGTCTAAAACAATTTTTTTTTTCAAAAAAAGTGTCTTTGAACACTGACACACCTTCTTTCAATCTTTGCTTACCTGTGCTTTTCCATACTTTTAACATCTTTCTTGCTTTGATGGGGGCAAGTAGGCCTGAAAAGTCCTCTTCAACCAAAAACTGAAGGTCCTCTTGAGACTCTACACCAATATCTAAAATCAGTTTTTTCAGGTCCTGAAGATCCTCATCAGAAACCCCTGGTAGAGCCTTGATAATCAATGGCGGAATCCAGTCCATTGTGTTCTGCATGATACACCTGAGGAAATTGAAATTGATAAATAAAGGTTTTCAATGTTGGTCATGGCATTTGTCAATAGATATGCAACACCAAGAAGGAATGCACAGTAGTGGTGGGCAATTCTAATCGATTCAAAACTCGGAATCGGAATTCCACTTTTTTGAGGAATCGATTTCCAGAAAGCGCCAAAAAATATTCAGAAGAATTCCGACTCTGCAATCCCAGCAATTTTTTGAAGTAGCAACGAGACAGTGATCTCAAGCCAAATCCTGAAAGCGCGCAGGATCATTTAGGTTGCCAGCTAGAGTCAACAAAAATATTTTCATTGAATTCCTTTACCCCAAAATGGGGGTGAATAACGAGGTCAATTCGGCTGTTAAATGTAAAAAGCAATTAAAACAATTTTTGTCAAGTTCAATTAAAGGTCACCTATTGGGGTAACATGTGGTTAAGGTAATGTTGGTTTGTTTCATTGTTTGGTGCTGTCATGTGAACAGTCAGACTTCAATCTCAGCTACATGTACTTGGCGACAGTAATTGTGGGGTAGGGGATCACTTCATATGACATAGGAGACATTTGAGGTCACAGGTCATCTAGGGGCCACATGAGGGCATTTTACAGACTGTATAAGTTTCACTTGCAGTATTTGTTGTTATACATTTGTACATTGTGCATGAGCTGATGGAACCATGTATGGTACGTATTAGCAGAATTCATAAATTGCACTGGCACTGCATCAGGCCTCGAAGTCCATTAAAAGCATTATATTCCATCAATTTTTTCTACGCCAGGCCTATATTAGGACCATGAGTCTGTCAAAATCCAACGGATTGGGGGGGGGGGGGGTGGAGGGTGATTTGGCAGATTTGGGATGGTTCAGGTTAAAATATGGAGAGTTCCTCAAAACATGAAAACAATTTAACAAAACAACCAAAAAAGAAATTAAAAAAAAACCTCAAACTCAAAAAAATTCTGTGTCCCAAAGAAGTGTCAAGGTACAGAACCTTCATGAAACAATTTAAAAGTAGGATACACCATTTGATTTAACAAAAGATATAACAAAACCAATTACTACTGAAGTATTAACCAGTTCGCGCCGGGATTATTTTAACATCGCCAAGCCGACAGGCGGGATTATTTTTAACAAAACTCGATCCGAAGCGTGTTCAGGCTGATAGTGCCGGGAAGCACACCCACGCATTTCCGGCCTTGCGCGCTGCTGTCATACATTTCAAAACTTGAACTTGGCGTGTTTATGCGTCATCCGTTTGAATTTGGGGACATTTTTGCGTTTATACGTCATCCGGCGCGAACTGGTTAAGAAATATTTTTTTTTTTTTTTAGTAAATAAAGTAAAACGATTGCGCAAAATATCCCCTAAAATTGAATTTTATTTAAACAAATTACGCTGGCGATCAGGAAAAAAATAAAAATAAAAAGAACAACTTCCCGACGCAGGTTGAAAAAGCACGCTGTTTTTCTTGCTTTTTTTCTCGGCATTCATGATTGTCAAACTGCGTACAGGTCAGTAATTTAATATATAATTAATATATGAAAACAAGTTTAGCAACCACAACTTCAACGCAACCTGACAAGTTTTAACACTTACACAGTGCTTCAAACGTACTTGTACAACGTACAAGAGTGTAAACTGCAAAGAGACAAACCTCATTGCACAGGAAAAAGTTAATGCCACCAGCTGCAGACAATCCTTTTTTTACAGCATACAGAAGAACATTAACAGGTGTTTGTTACATGACTCATTTAAGCGGTGTCTACTAATGCATGTTTCAGGACAGTAAATGTACTTCCATTCAGACTGTATCCACATAATGGAAAATAATCCATTAACTGGCCATGGTGGACAGCTACACACTGACGATTTTCTTTATTGTCCATCATGTCATCTCCACAGTGAAGTATTTCACAGAGCCCCATATGTCTGACAACAGCTTTGCATAGTTTAACAATGAAGAAAAGGACTACCTGAAGCACTTACAACTACAAGCAGAATTTCTCCTAGTGTCAGGTCTCCATCTATTTTGCCCAAAACAACATACATCCCTTTTGTGTACCTGGTTCCATTAACCACAATGATGCTGTTGCTTGATAGGCAGTCAACATGAAGATCCTCAACAGATGACACTGCTGCTTGTATGGATTTATTGTACAGTTCCATACAAAACTCCACTGCTTTATCATCTACTTGTACTGGTTTGCAAAATAATGAGCCCGCACCATGATAAGCTTGAAGTAATTGATGTGTTTCGGCAAGTGATGATGTGATATTGATGAAATTCTTGCAACTCCGTACGTGCACCACTTGAAGTAAGTGTGCTTACTTTCCATTATCATTGTCCACAAATTAATTAGAGGCCCAAACTGCAAAATTAACTCTGGATAATGAGTTAGATAGTGATGTTTTGGCCGCAACCGTTGATCTTTAAAAACCTCCACTCGAACGCTAATGTACTCCTCTATAAGGACATTTAGATATGCGATTTGTGATTTTGTAATCTGAGGTGCACAGACGAGCTCAACAATTTTCCTACTGAAGACAAGCATGGGTATAATACGAAGTAAAACCCAATTCTGAACTGCATGTCCACCTAATCTCACTGCTTTTGGACTAATATTGACAGGTTTATCCAAACTTTCAGATCCATGTAGTTTGAAATTCCTTAACCTTGTATTAAATTCCTCATAGGTGAACCACTTTCTTTCCTTCACTAGATAATGTAGAAACAATACCAAGTCATACTGAACAACACCCTCACAAAGGTAATGTCCAATACATGTAGGGAGGCCTGGATTGCACACGTGGAAATAATTTAATTCGTTGAACACAGAATTTCTTTTCACACCTTTAAAACTGTCTTGGTCCAATTCTCTAAGATGCTGCAGTGCCTCGTTGTAGTTCTGTGGATTTCGGCGTTCAGCAGCCCTATGTGACACTATATCGCCCGACACCATATTGTCACGTTGAATTTTGCAATACCTACACTGATAGAAAGCGGTACTGAAATTTTCAACGAAACCACCTAGTGAGTGGCTGCCCAGATTATCCCCAAGGATACACACAACACCTCCCCTCACATTCTGACCTAACCCTATGTCGACACCATTCTCTTCTATGTCTTTGAAGTCTTTGACTATTCTTGAAAAGACTTTGTCTTGACCAAAATACTTCAAATCTGCCTCTAGACAGAGGGCAACCAGTTGAATTGAATTGATCGCATATATAGGTACAGATTTCCAAGGCAGTAGTAGACGGCAACAATTTTGTGCTTTTTCTTGGCCGATCCTAGTGGGTTTACTATTTCGAAGGCATCCTGATACAAAATAATTTTCAGTGATGAGTGATCCTTGCAAACGTGTGAAGAGTTTAACATTTTTAAACACACTTCCATCCGTAACATCTCTGTACACATTTCTGGTCTCTTCCAGTGGATTTAGATACTGTTCCTTAACTGTTGCATCTTGAAACAGCACCTGTAGAGTTTTCTGCACAGGAACATATAGTGAAGATATCGGGAATTACCAGAATCATCTGTTCCAAGACGAATGGGTACAGGCTCAACATATGACAAGTTTCGTTTGTATACCGGTACTCTTTTCTAGTATGATGTGACCGTAAAGGGTCATTGTTTTTTTTGTTACCAGATAACATATTGTCAATGTCTTTTAGCATGGATACTATTACATCACTGTCAACACCTGTGGAAGTGAGTCTTGATTTTAAAAATGATGCTATTGTAACGCAATTGAACCAATCTTGCTAATCGAGTAGAGCGCGAGCGGGCGCAAGTCGCTCAGCGAATCTAACTATAGAGGGCGCTAGCGCGTCACTGACTGGTACATTGGTATGGTGTACGTGTACGGCGCAAACAGTGCAAGTTTGGATCTCGTCTGGGACGGACGTGTGAGCGTCGACTCTCAGGTAATAAGAGGCTACAGTGTGCGCTACCTCGATTCGAGCGTGGGCCACTGTTACCATTACTTAGGTGGGACCACGGTGGGACACCGAAGAGGAAACTAGGGATTAGTTTCTGGTGAACTAGGGATTAGTTCTGGTCCGCGTATAGGGGAAAGGGATTAACTTACCGTTGCGCCCTAGCGAGAGGCACTCGTAGCTTGGAGGCTACAAATAAAGACCCAAACCAAGAGGCGCGTCATACCAATCATGTTAATACTTGTGGGCACTACTTAAACTGATAATTATGTACTGGAGGTTCGAGAAGCAGTAGAGAAGTAATTAAAGGAGGGTACATGCATGAAGTTTTCTTGTCACTCTTACTCTTGTCCTGTAGTCTGTCTTGTCTGTCCCCATGGAGCTAGGTTAATTGAGGGTACAGTTGTCAGCCCTGTGCATTAGGCGGTATATTTCCGTCCAACGGGCCTCGCCACCGGTCTTGGGTTTCCTGTAGGAGTACCACACTCGCTGGGTGACCACCGGGGGAATATTAGTCCGGGGTAAATCGGTAGATCCGTTACAATGGTGTCAGAAGTGGGATAAATGCACTCGACTTCACACTGGACCAAAGTTGCCTACGAACCATGTACATTCTGGGACAGAACGTTAGCCTCAGCTATGGATAGGGAGGACACTAAAGAGACGACAGGAGCCTCATGTCATGATGTTGTTGACAACGAGGACGAATTGAATTTCCTGCGAATGGAGATGCAGGGGAAAGAAGACGAATTACAGCGATCATTCCAGCAGAATAAAGAGCTTGAGCTAAGGCTTAGGGTCTTCGAGCAAGAGGTGGAGATCGAGAGGCTACATGAGAAAATAGCTAAACTAAATACAGAAGGAACACAGGAGAGGCTACTCTTCGATGACGGGCGGCAACACACAAAAGAAGGTGACTCAACAACAGTTAAACTCGAGGTGGACTCGAAGTGTCAACGGTCTATGGACTTATCAATGGAAAGGCCGGAAGTGGGTGTCTTGGGAGGCTCTTGGACGCCTCCTGCTGGCATACTGAAAAAGAATAGGACATGGACGCCTCGGGCACAATCTACATTAGTAGTGGAGGGTACAAACAGTTTGACATCGGAGCCTCCTGTGCTACATAAGGGAAATACGCAGGAGGGAGCTCCAAGAGAGAAAGGAACAATAGAGGAGAAGTTCCAAAAGGGGGTTGGACGACCCCGGATTGTACCAGACCGATTCAAAGGGAGGGAACCATGGAAGGATTACATGGAGCACTTTGAAGCTTGCAAAATTGCCAACGCGTGGAATGACGACGAGGCAGCTGCATTCCTTTCGGCGAGCCTCCAGGGTCCAGCACTCAAGGTACTTCTTAATCGCAAAGAGGATGGAAAGAGGAAGTCATATAGGGAGTTGCTTAGCCTGCTGAATGCCAGGTTTGGGCCTGGGCAGAAGGCGGAGAACTTCTTGATGGAGTTGAGGAGTAGACGACAGACTCCCAAGGAGACCATACAGGAACTGGGCCAGGCCATCAGTGAATTGACGGCAATGGCATACCCCGAATTTTCTGAAACCGGTAAGGACCGCCTCGCGCGGGGCCACTTTTCTGACGCAATTGCTAGCCAGTCGATTCGTGAGGGTATCTTTAGAGCCAACCCAAAGAGTTTGGAGGAAGCAATTAGGGCAGCCTTGTCTACAACAAATTTCGAACGCATGGAAGCCCAGAGGTCAGGTCTGAGTGAGTTTCAGAGAAAGACGTGCAGGATGAACGATTTAGACGAGCAGGTGCGGGACACAGTGAGAACCCTAGTGGACGAGCGGCTATCTTCCAGAGGACCACTACCACTGCCCGAGGCTACTTCAGCAAAGAAGCGTGATACAAGAAATTACCTTCCGCGGCCAAAGCGGCAGGCAACATCAGACGACATATGTTTTGGCTGCCAAGGACGAAGACACTTTGCGTGGGAGTGCCCTGCGAAAAGGAGCAAGATACAACAGGGAAACGATCTGCAGCCCATCCCGGGACCCGAGGAGGGGCTGGTTGTAACACAGGGTCAACAAGTGACAACCAGGCGGGACTAGACCCACCTGTATCGGATACAGCACGGAGGATTTTCGCGCCTCTGATGTCGGCCAAGGACGGACTTTTTGTTGAAGGAGAGGTCCGTTCATTACAAGTTCGGATGCTGGTTGATACTGGAACTACGGACACAATCATATCGGCCGAGATTTACCACATGATACCACCTGAGAGGAGACCAAAGCTGGAGGACCAAGGTGTGAGGGTACTCCAGGCGGACGGGAAGCCTTTGGACACGCTAGGCGTGGCGCAGGTTGAAGTGCGGGTTGGAAGGACAACTTACCCCATTCGAGTAGTGTTCGCCAAAGTTAATATTCAAGGAATACTTGGGATGGACTTTTTGCTTCCGACGGGAGGCAAGTTGGATTTCAAGAGGCGTGAGTTAGTACTCAATGGAGAATATCTGAAATGTACAACACGATTTGGAGTCTCGTTATGTGCTAGGGTCGTTGTCTCACAGACCACAACAATACCACCCGGACACGAGACTATAGTTCCGGGGAAAATGTCCACGCCATGGGAGGCTTGCAGTACGGGCATTGTAGAGCCAGTTCGGGGCGGTGGAGATTTAGAGAAGAAGGGACTTATACTAGGGAGGACCCTGGTTAACACTAAGGAGAACACCTTCGCTTTGCGGGTACTTAATCCAGGACAGCGAGGGTGTGTCCTCCGATGTGGGTTAACGGCTGGTCAATTAACGCCTGTAGACGATGAGGATGTCGAAGAGTCGTACCAAATTCAGGGAGGCGCCGAAACGGATGTTCAAATTCCATCCCACCTTCAGGATTTATTTATTCGGGCAACTGAGGAGATGGAGCCGTGTTATCACGCCGCTATTGCTTGGCTACTTATCGATTACGCTGACGTCTTTTCCAAGGGAGACGATGATATAGGGAGGACAGGCTTGGTAAAACACAGTATAGATACCGGAAGCGCCCACCCCATCAGAGAGAGGCCGAGACGACAGCCGGCCTGTAATCAGAAAGAGATTGACCAACAAGTGGGCGATTTACTTGCGAGAGGCTTCATTCAGCCATCAGACATCGAACGTGGTCTTAGTGCGGAAGAAAGACGGTACCCAGCGCTTCTGTGTAGACTATAGGAGACCGTGAAAGACGCCTATCCAGTGCCCAGGATTGATGACACGTTGGATGCACTTGCCGGTGCCAGATGGTTCTCTACACTGGATTTAGCCTCTGGTTACTGGCAGGTGGAACTGGATGAGGACGCAAAACGCAAGTCTGCATTCGTTGTGCGCGGGGGATTGTACAGCTGGGGGGTTATGCCCTTCGGTCTGTGCAATGCCCCCGCCACATTCGAAAGGCTAATGGAGAGGGTAGTATCGAGCCTACAGTGGCAAACATTACTTGTGTATCTAGACGATGTAATTGTCTATGGTAAAACTGTGCAGGAAGAGATCAGTCGGTTGCGAGAGCTTTTGCAGAGATTTCGTGTGGCGAGGCTCAAACTTAAACCTAAGAAATGCCATCTCTTCAGGCGGGAGGTGAAATATCTGGGGCATGTCGTTTCCCCCAATGGGATATCCACGGACCCTGAGAAGGTGGAGGCAGTGAAGTCATGGAAGGCCCCGGCAGATGTCAAGGGTGTGAGGAGTTTCTTGGGGCTAGCCTCATACTATAGGAGGTTTATTAAGGGGTTTGCAGATATAGCCCGCCCGCTGCATAGGCTTACGGAGAAGGCCCGACCATTCAGCTGGGGTGATGACTGCCAGGAGGCCTTTGAGGCATTAAAGCGACACTTACAGGAGGCGCCTATTCTGGCATACCCCGAGCCGGAGGGACAATTCATATTGGACACGGATGCAAGTGGTTTCGGTATTGGAGCTGTGCTGTCGCAACTACAGGAGGGACAAGAGCGGTTTATCGCGTATGGCAGCCGGACTCTCAATAGAGCTGAGAGAAATTATTGCGTTACTAGGAGGGAGCTTCTGGCGATCATTGTGTACCTGAAACACTATAAGCAGTATATATATGGGACGAGGATATTAATCCGGACAGATCATGCAGCGCTCCGCTGGCTAGTTAATTTTAAGAATCCGGAGGGCCAAGTAGCACGCTGGTTGGAGGTCTTAGGGGGGTATAACTATGCGATTGTTCACCGTCCGGGGAAAAGACACGGCAATGCCGACGCGCTCTCTCGCCATCCATGTAAACAGTGTGGACGTTCGGATGAGGAGCCTCAGAACCCCGTCTTAGACGAGAAGAGTGTGACTAAAGGAGTGGAAACTGAGAGTGTAAATACTTGTGCCGACAATGGACCGGAGAAATGCCCGAACAAGAAGCTGGAGTCATGTGGAGATGCGACGACAAGAGTCACCGAATTGGAGCCTCACGTCACCATGAGAGATTTCCGGGAAGGCCAACTGAGAGATCCGACGATCAATTGGGTGATAGAGGAAAAAGAGAAGTCTGGTTGTCGCCCGGATTGGAACGAGGTGTCCTCAAGAGCAGGAACTGCTAAAGTCTACTGGTCACAGTGGGACCAACTAGAGATGAGGCATTCGGTTCTGAGCAGGCGTTGGGAATCAAATGATGGTCAAGATGTTAGGTGGCAAGTGATCCTGCCCTTTGAATTTCGCGAGGCGACACTAAAAGAATTACATGGAGGAATAAGTGGAGGCCATTTTGGTGTAAGCCGAACACTAGCTAGGTTGAAAGCCCGGTATTACTGGAGTGGTATGGCAGCGGACGTGAGAGCATGTTGTCGTAAATGCGACGTTTGTGCCAAGCGGAAGTCTCCTAGAAAGAGGCGGGCGCCTCTTCGGCAGTATCAAGTAGGGGCCCCTATGGAAAGGGTGGCCCTCGATCTTGTTGGTCCGCTACCGGAGACAACGGGAGGTAACAGATGGGTGCTCGTCGTTGGAGATTATTTCTCTAAGTGGATGGAGGCCTATGCTCTCCCTGATGGCCGAGCTCCCACCGTGGCTAAAGCGTTCGTAATGAACTTCGTGTGTCGGTATGGAGTACCTAAGGAGTTACACTCAGATCAGGGCCGGAACTTTGAGTCTGCTATCTTTTCGGAAATGTGCAAGATCCTTGGAATAAGAAAAACCCGGACAGTGGCGTACAATCCAAAATCAGATGGGTTAATCGTACCCTGATTACCACAGTGTCAATGATGCTTGATACTAGGCGTGGCCAGAGGGACTGGGACGAACAGTTGCCATTTGCGACATTCGCCTATAGGTCCGTCCCTCAGGAGTCAACAAAGGAGACACCGAATATGCTCATGCTCGGACGAGAGGTTGCGTTGCCGATAGACTTGACGACGCAGACACCACCCCTAAAGGGAGACGGACCCATCACATATTTTGGAGAGGAATTAAGGCATCGCATGCAGGTGGCTCATGACCGAGCCAGGCAAGAACTCAAACTGAGTGCGAGGCATCAAAAGCGCACGTATGATAGGCGAGCGACGGAGGCGAATTACAAGGAGGGAAACTTTGTCTGGCTGTATGACCCATCTAAGAAGAAAGGGGTATCGCCTAAGTTGGTGAGCCGATGGAAAGGTCCCTACCTAGTACTCAATCGACTTTCGGATGTAACATTTAGGATACAGGAGAAACCACGGGGGCGACTGCAAGTAGTGCATTCAGACAGGCTAAAGGAGTATCAGGGTCAGCCATTGAAAGCGTGGCCAGTGACGCCGTCACAGCCAGTACCCTCACTTAGGGGGCGTTCCCACGATCAACAAGCTCCATCTGAACCAGAGGTGCCATCCGCTAGTTTTGTGAATTCGGAAATAGATGTGTCACCCGACTGTGTGGTCTATAACTCACAAGGAGAGAGTGGAGGCAAGCTGGACGGAGGACTGCACCGGCAACACCCACATGTTGAGGACACCGGAAGCTTGAAGCTCAATGCGGATGTTGGCCAGGAAACCCAGACCAATCGTGGACCCGTGAGGAGGAATCTGCCAAGGCAGAGACGACTACCCTCTCGCTATATATAAAACTCTGTGGGAATCTGGAGTGTTGTCCGTGTGTACTCAGTGTAAATTGATTAGATTAATTGAATGGAATGTTTAATTAATTGAATGTTTGTTTCTTTTCTTCAAACTTAACTCAGAGACGGAAATGGACAGGCCAGATCCACTGCCAGAGTTCACGTGTAAGCAGTGTGGCCGCACCTACCAACAGCGGACCAGCCTGGCTCGCCATATCCGGATGGAGCACAGGCAGAAGTCCCTGTTTGCCTGGTGCCGCCGTTGTTCGTTTAGATCTAACAGGAAGGACAACCTTAGACGCCACTACAGTAAGGACCACCCGGAGAATCTGATGGAAGTGAGCCAGATAGCTTTGGAAACGGAGGCCGAAAGGGCGGCGCCACCGATGAAGACGATGCGTCTGGAGATAGCCCGGCAGGATCTCGGGGACTGCAAGTCATGGCGTGAAGCACGGGAGGTGCTTGACCGGGAGCGGAAGGACCGTTCTAGCTCAGGCAGGAGCCATGCACCTCAACAAAAGCTGAAGGAGAAAAAGGAACCGCCCCCTACAGAAAAGGGAGGTACTAAACGGCGCCAGGCCCCGCCAGCCACTGTGTCCTCTGCTAGCCATGCCGAAGGAAACGCTCCACTGGATCTCTCGGCTCATGCTCCAGCAGAGATATCCTTGTCCCCATCTTCGATGTCAGTCTTCGGAGAGGCCCCGGAGGCGCCTCGACCCCTTGTCCACGGAGGCAAGCCACTAGGGATGCTAAAGATAATGATGTCCCAAGCCGAGGTGAGCGAGCCCGAGACCGGATTGTCTCCAGAGATCGCTCCGGCCCAGCCAGTCCAGCTTCCAACCCGGAGGGGGCGGGTGAGGAAGGTGGTGGAGAACACGACCACATACCGGTACAACGAGGACGGCAACAAGATAGAGGAGATAAGGCAGCACCGGGTCTACAACGTTGATTTCGAACACGATTTCAAGAGCACCAGTTCTAAAGTTCTTTAGGTTTATTTAAAGTGTCTTACAGTTTATCTAAAGTCTCTTAATGTTTTAAAGTTTCTTGCAGTTTATCTAAAGTCTCTTAATGTTTTAAAGTTTCTTGCAGTTTATCTAAAGTCTCTTAATGTTTTAAAGTTTCTTACAGTTTATCTAAAGTTTCTTAATGTTTTAAAGTTTCTTACAGTTTATCTAAAGTTTCTTAATGTTTTAAAGTTTCTTGGATTAAATTTGTGGAGGCACCGTGATGCGCGTTGGAACGTCTTCAGATAATTTGTTATTTAATCATTTGCTTATTATTTGTTATTTAGCTTTTTGATCGGGACGATCAAAGCAATAAGGAGGCTTTGTAACGCAATTGAACCAATCTTGCTAATCGAGTAGAGCGCGAGCGGGCGCAAGTCGCTCAGCGAATCTAACTATAGAGGGCGCTAGCGCGTCACTGACTGGTACATTGGTATGGTGTACTACGGCGCAAACAGTGCAAGTTTGGATCTCGTCTGGGACGGACGTGTGAGTGTCGACTCTCAGGTAATAAGAGGCTACAGTGTGCGCTACCTCGATTCGAGCGTGGGCCACTGTTACCATTACTTGGGTGGGACCACGGTGGGACACCGAAGAGGAAACTAGGGATTAGTTTCTGGGGAACTAGGGTTTAGTTCTGGTCCGCGTATAGGGGAAAGGGATTAACTTACCGTTGCGCCCTAGCGAGAGGCACTCGTAGCTTGGAGGCTACAAATAAAGACCCAAACCAAGAGGCGCGTCATACCAATCATGTTAATACTTGTGGGCACTACTTAAACTGATAATTATGTACTGGAGGTTCGAGAAGCAGTAGAGAAGTAATTAAAGGAGGGTACATGCATGAAGTTTTCTTGTCACTCTTACTCTTGTCCTGTAGTCTGTCTTGTCTGTCCCCATGGAGCTAGGTTAATTGAGGGTACAGTTGTCAGCCCTGTGCATTAGGCGGTATATTTCCGTCCAACGGGACTCGCCACCGGTCTTGGGTTTCCTGTAGGAGTACCACACTCGCTGGGTGACCACCGGGGGAATATTAGTCCGGGGTAAATCGGTAGATCCGTTACACTATGTTGGTTGATTGCATGTGCTGAATGCTATTAAGCTCATCAACTATGACTTGAATTGTTGATGCTGGGACATGGTATTTTGTCTGCAACCTCAGGTAGAACAATGCCATGTTTTGCACATACATCTCTTCAGCATTTTCATTTTCATCAAAGTCTTCCAGTTCATCGGCAATGAAACATTCTTCTGAAGTCTCATCATTTGTAACCACTTCATTAACCTCCTGCAGGTGTTTTTTTGTACGCATACAGTCGACAAACTCAGTTTAGCAAAAAGAAAAAAAATATTTTGTTAGTGGATCTTTTAAGTGGAACTTACTTAATCTTTATTTTTTGATTAATAGAAGTTGCTTGCAGGGCCATATAGTGCTTATCCAAAAGTTGGCAATTTAACGTGCTGCACCCAGGGCTGATTGTGTTGTACACGTGTTCTGCTCTGCCTACAGTCTCTATGAAACATTGAGACTGTTAGTACAAAATTGGATTTTGAATAGCACTATAAAGTTTTGCCCAGATTTAATGGAATAAAAATTAATAAAAATTAATAAAAATTAATAAAAATTAATAAAAATTAATAAAACAATCTACAAAGACTGGTTGTCATACTTTAATATTTGTGATGAGTGTGATACTTACTACTTTTTCTGCAACTTCCCCATTTGTTTGTGTATTGTCCTCAAAGACAGCAATGTGATAATTTAGTACATTCATAAAAATCTTTTGCCCATTCCAATTTGTCCAGAGCCTGTTAAACCAATATTAAACGAATGATAAAGACATGGCTGACTGGTCTTAAACCCTTTTACGGGGCCGTATCGTAAGTCCGACGCCTCATAAGTCCGACGCCCCATAAGTTCGAATTTCGGGATTATGAGTCCTCGGACTTGTGAGGCACTGGCCTCATAAACTCGGGCCCATGGGTCCGACGCCCCAACAGTCCGACGCCTCATAAGTCCGACGTCGAAAAAATGAGGCGTCGGACTGTTGAGGCGTCGGAGCTATAGACTATTATAAGAGAAGGTTCATTTGTCCGACAAGGCAAAAACGTGAGAGGGCGCACTGTGCAAAGCACGAATTAGGGGTGCAGACATAGACATCTAAATAATAGACATCTAAAATAATTATTTAGATGTCTATGGGTGCAGACTACCATAACCCTGTAAACCCCTGCACGCGAGCTCGTTAATTGTTATATTTCGATTTCACCAATGATTCGGTGTATAAAGCGGTCTTCGCGGCCTATATGTGAGATAGATTGTAGAAATATTTCTGGAGATCAAGTATTTGGAACTTGTAGCTTACAGCTTCATATTTTTCGATCGCAATGCTTGTATTCATGACTGTCGGACTTACGAGGCGTCGGACTTATGATGTGTCGGACTTATGAGGCGTCGGAGTTATGGACAGAAATACAAGTAAAATTAATTGTCGGACCTATGAGGCTTCGGACCTACGAGGCGTCTGACCTATGGAGCGTCGGACCTATGGGGTGTCGGACCAATGAGGCGTCGGACTTATGGGCCTTATTTGGTATCTTGTCGGACTAATGAGGCGTCGGACCTATGAGGCGTCGGACTTACTTGCAGACCCCCCTTTTACAATTTTATTGGTTGAACGTTTACAATCCTTACTTAGTCATGCGCAATACTATCAGTCAGTATTAAACACTGTTTTTTAGAAATAAAAAGGTATTTATTAAAAGCAATAACAGGATGAGGACCCTGTCATTCAATGCGTGAGAACGCACTGGGTTGGGGGATGACCGCTGGCATTGGTCATCCCTCAAACCGGTCTGTTACCACACAGTAATGACCGGGTTCTCATCCTCTTATGCTCTAAAATACCGGCCAACCACACTTTAATTCCCTTATTATAAATCCCTTAGGTTGTAATAAACCTGGTTTAACAATCTAGCAGAAAACACGAATGTTAAAAATTCAATAAATCACAAGGAACAATATTGTGTGAAGAATAAAATAAAGGTACATACAACTTGTGTAAACATTAACAAACCAAACTTGAATTATTGTGAAATACATGTACCTTGACTAAGTGAACAAAAGTCTAAAGCACCTGTGAAATCACAGTTACACATCCGTGGATAGGTGCAAGCCATTGTGAGTCTGGTTTCTTAACCTGATAAGGTTGTGTGTGTCCGTAAAGGTGGGCATCGTTGATGTCAGGAACACATTCTAGAGTAACTTGCCTATTGCTTGAAATTGAGTGTCACCACTGAGTGTCACCAAGGGCCTCATCCATAGCATCATAATGTGCCCAAGCTGGCGGCTTTCCAGTTCCAGTGCTGGGATTCTTGATCTGCTGTAAAAACAAAAAGTCACCAAAACAGTTCGTCAGCAATTTAATTGTCTGTAATACTGAATATTCAATCATCCACCGAATATTTAAATAGTTTTTTTGCCGGTTTGAATATTTGAAAAGAATAACAAAATATACACGTGATGTCCAGACTGTAATGTCATTTTCATCGTAACATTTTATTTTTTATTGTCAGTATTCACCTTTTTTAGCCGAGAGTAACTTTTTTGTTGACACCTATTTTTGTTACCGGAGTCAAGTCCCTGCAGAGGGCGTTGATATAACCGTCATGCAGTCAAAATGTTTAAATGGGCACTCAAATTTCATGTCCTATAGCTATAGCCCATTATATACTATATAGCTCGCCCGGGCTAGCTATAGTTATTAGCGAACCCCACGTGCATTTCAGCATTTACTTGGTCCCATTGCCCTACTGGGTGTACCTCTGATTTTGTTGTGACCTGTCACTGGAGATCACAAATTCCGCGGCTCAACTGCACTGCGTGTAATTCAAAAGGTCATATAGTACAATACCTGAAATTTCAGCCAACCAGGATAACCAGCAAGGTGTCTTTTAAATACACAAGGCCACACAGAAGAGGTGACAAGCTACTTACTCTGTACTGTGCACACAAATTGTTCCATTTTTTGCGCAGCTTATCTGTTTCCAACTCGTCTTCAATTTCCAACTGCTTGGCTATGTGGGGCCGTATCGTAAGTCCGACGCCTCATAAGTCCGAATTTCGGAATTATGAGTCGTCGGACTTCTGAGGCACTGGCCTTATACACTCGGGCTCACGGGTCCGACGCCTCATAAGTCCGACGTCGGACAAATGAGGCGTCGGACTGTTGAGGCGTCGGTATGGTGTTCCAAAGACGACAGATCGCCGTCGCCGTCGACCTCGCCGTCGACCTCGCCGTCGACCTCGCCGTCGACCTCGCCGTCGACCTCGCCGTCGACCTCGCCGTCGACCTCGCCGTCGACCTCGCCGTCGACCTCGCCGTCGACCTCGCCGTCGACCTCGCCGTCGACCTCGCCGTCGACCTCGCCGTCGACCTCGCCGTCGACCTCGCCGTCGACCTCGCCGTCGACCTCGCCGTCGACCTCGCCGTCGACCTCGACCTCGACCTCGACCTCGACCTCGCCTCAAGACCGTCGCCTTGGCCGGCGGTGCGGGAACTTTGCTTTTGTGTTGGTTAAAAACCTAGTAGACTTTTTCCAAGTCCGCCAAATAAGAAAAAAGCAAACAACGGCCTACCATTTTGCAATTAAAATGCAAAAACAATTCCAGTAATGAAAATTACTTTAAAGATAATCTAAAGTACACTTTAATATAAGGTTAAGTCTATGTTCATGCCGCACTCCCGTTGGCCAATTCTTGGGTAATACATTCATTGACCAATAATTTAGTAAAAGACAAAGATATGTGTTCGGCAAATAATAATGTTTACCAACATTCAACTTTTTTGACCAACGAGTGGTGAAAACGGTTTACCCAACATTATAATTGACCAATAAATTTGCAGTGTATGCTCCTGGCCAAAATGTGAAGATATCGCAATGCACCTCTTTACAACTGTATTTAGCGTATCTAACTCATGCGCCGGAGCAAGAATTATGGGCAAATATCCTACTGCTGTCTGCTCTGGTTCTTCTGATGAGACTGACTGTTAAATACTGTCCAGGACGGTTTAGTGTCAGATTCTTGACGTCGCAGGAAGAAAGCCATGTCCGTTGCTTGTGCTCGCTTTGCACAATCACTGTCTTCTTCGGGTTTCGTGAACCAGGCCTTGTCAACAGGGGCTGTGAAAACTGGCTCACTTGTGGCAGGATTTATATTGACAGGATACAGGTTCTCCAGGACATCTGGCACGATCAGTGTATGTCTAGTAGATGGCTCTAGCATCTCAAGTTCAGCATCTGCTTGTTGCCCTCGTTGCCATGTTGCCATTTGGGTTGCATGGAAAGTATTTTTTCCATCAAGTGTCTCATCAAGAATGTCAATGTTATCCGTAGTGTATTGGATAAATTTGTTGGCTACAATGTTTGGTGGTATAATGGCCCCAGTTGCTTGGTCCCTAGATTTCAGAGTGTTCTCAGCTAAGGAAGTGTCTACTTGCAACACCTGTTCATAGCTCAAACAGTGACCTGCCTTGTTGAACAACTCCACCAGATCTTTAGATCGCGTGGCTTGATGTAGTGTATTGGCAAGACCAATATGTTTGGGAGTCCATTTTCTGCCCCCACTGACACCGTAAACAAGATCCTGTGCTACACTCAGAACTCTGCTTCGGGCTAGATCTTCATTGTTTTCAGAACTGTCTTCTGCTAGCGCCTCTTGACCACCAAAGATTAGTCTCAGTAGCATATATAGATCTTACTCACAAATACCACATGCTGAAGTCTGAAGTCATATGTATATAGTATCGGGAATGCATGGAATCGCTTCATCTTCACTTACAGAGAAACCTTTGTGACCAGGAGTTTCCATCATGTCTTCCCGAATTTTCAGCGCTACATGTACAAGTGATAGAAAAATGTCATCCTGAGGCACATATTCATTTGCAAAACTGCAGCATGCTGATACTTTGTGGGAATCAGCATGGTTGTTCTCTCAGATGTGCTTCTGTCAAGAGGTTGGAAGAAGTTAAAAATGTCTCCCAGCTGTGACTGCAACTTTTCTTTGAATTTTGTCCTTCTACTGTAGTAAGACGGTTGAATCGTGATTGACGATTCTACAGCAAGCTCCTCATACCGTTCCCAGACATCATTCAATAGGATAACATGTCCTTTGTCTGCTGATTGATGCAACTCTTTGCATAGCCATACCATCGCGAGGTCGGTATTGTCTGAGTCCTGCTTTGTTTTGGTGGTAGATCTGGTGAATGCTCTGAGACACGTCAAATGGTATTTGGCTTCAGCCGCAATTAGGTCAATCACTCCGGCCAATCGAAGGCTAATGATGTAGTCGAGAGAGGAGGCTTGATTTATCTGGTCGCTCATTTGTTTTGTCATTACTGAGATCAGCCGTGCTTTTGACTTCACAACAACAGTTTGACAGAAAATACATAAGTTCCAGTTTACTGGTTCCACACGCCTTCGCAATAAACGTCGGTTACCACTGCTGCTGCAACCTGCTTCTTGTTTTGAATCCACTGCCTGTGTCTTCTGCAAACGTTCAAGTTTACTTTTGTCCGTGAAGTGGGCATAGCACATTTTGTGCTACACAAGAGTTTGGGCTTCAGCAGAATCCAAAACATTCTGAAGACGGTCGATCAAATCGATATTCTTAACGTCTCTAAACTTTCTTCTGGTACTGGCAGCAAGCCTGACTTTTGCGAGCCCATGGTCACTAGCTTGACTAGGAATAATACTGGCTGCAGTTTGGCAGAATATGCACAAGTCGTAATCTACAGGCGAATGAATCTTTAGGTTAACTACTGGATCCATCATCGTCTGCAAATCAAAACAATTATAAATTGAGGTAAGGCTTCAAAGTTGTCATTTATTGGCCTATGATCACATGCTGGAGTTTTTACTCCCTCCAATAGCCCTTTGTTTTTAATCTCCTATTCTAAAAAACTTACCAATATCCCTAAACCTTATAAAAGACTCCTGTATACAATTGTTCAAAAGTGGATCACAAGCCAAGAGATATAAGCTCTCAAACACCGTGTATTGTAACAAAACACTCACAGGCTAGGATGCAATCATGGTTCTCAACACCAATGAAATAGCTACTGTGATTGGCTGATCCTCTGATCTGTCGAACACACTGTTCTGCTTACTTTGTTATAGCTCCCCTGGATGTATTAATGGTCAAACTAACAGAAACAATATATAATAAATCTAGGATGATTTTATTTCAAATATATGCGAAGATTAACTTCTTCAAGCATGTGTAGGTGTGATTTATATGTAAAACCAGTTGTGATTGGCTGATTCTCTGACACAGTTTCTGGATTCATCCCCTACCTACTGGTATTTTTTTTAATGCCTCTAACTAAGGCTTAAAGTCTATTAGTACAAATTAATTGATATTTTGTTACTTTTTGAAGGTTATACCGCAAAATAAAGCATTTTTGTACTCCTCAGCATTTGAAGTATAAGAATTGGCAACACTCAAAAATTGAATGTTGTAAGGAATGTCACATTTGAATGGGTGATTTTATACCTTATCTCAACCATTTTTCGATCCTGCCTAACTCGAGAGTTAACCTTATCACCCACTCTTTAGTCTTACCCTCAAAACATATGTCTAGACACTTCATTTGTCGTGTTTACTTGTCAAGTTACAGACAAATTGGAGAAAATTATTTGTCTGTAATGGCGGCGGCTAATTTGCATGAATAAGGTTATCATTAGTTACTTTAGAAATGCGTTTATCATATTGTTTGACACTCAAAATATTGGTATAGACACTTCATTTGTCATTTCTACTTGCTTGCTTACAAAGTTGTTGCAGAAAATGATTCAAAAGTGTCCCAAATTGGCATTTTGGCGGCCATTTTGATTATGCAAATTAGACGGTCAAAAAATCAAAATTTCGCTTGGGAACCGGGTTTATCGGATTCAGCATACCTGAATTATGCTTAAAAGTCTGGTTCCCAACTTTTACCCCAAAATGCCCCTTGAACCTTATACAGAGCCTTTTTTCAGAAATCCCACTAGACTATAAGAGGGTCGCCATCAAATGTCATGAGTTCAGCCTTAGGGAGTTGAAGTGCCTCCACTAATGACTGCTGGTGTAGGCGGGTGTCATTAACCATCTGGTATAAGACATCTGTTACATCTGGGTGCTGAGCAATCGACGGAGATCCATTGGGAATTACTGACGGTGGCCATGACTGGTGGGTAGGATTTGAGGTCTTATGTGTAGGTGCACTAAACTGGGGTGTTACGTTGACCCGAGCAGAGTGGCTAAAACCTGGCTTGCTAACCTGAGGGTGCTTCGGTGTATCTTCTTCTGTAGGTTTAGTATTTGGTGTGGAGTGGGTGAAGCACACATCTGATCGGCTCACTGATTCGGCCTCTGCAACGGGTTTTTTCCAGAGCTTCTGCCCTGGCGTATTTGACCTTCAATTCCATCTCTCGTCGTTTCTGATCTAGCATCAATTTTTGCTCTTGTAGCTCCATCATGCTTCGTAGTGAGGCCAGTTCAATGGCATTATGTTCTTGCATAACAAGCGCCTCAGCCTCCAAAACAGCCTTCTCGGCTTCGGCTCGCAGACGGGCACCCGCTGTAGAACTTGTGGTGGAAGCACTGGAGCTGGCGTAAGAAATGTCATCTCGTGATGAGCGATTACCCTGTTGGCTGATGGAGTCATTTGCATCAACATCACCCTCAGGGTCTTCATACGGAACTTGAGATTCACTTTGGGCCCGGTTCTTTTCTAACCAATGGGTGACTGAGCTACGAAACTGTACGGCCTTGTTCTAGGATTCCTTCCAGTAAGCAGCAGAATTTTACTCACCAGGTGTTCAACATACTTGTTGTGTACATCAGCTAAATCTGCAAGGGCCTTCTCAAATTCGGTCATTTTTTGCTCAATCTGGGAGGCTTCATTCTTGTCTTCCATCAGGCTGGAAATGGAGTTCATAATTTTGGTAAGTGATCTCTTCCGGGTTCCTCTTGTCTTCTTTAAGTCACGTGAATGTTGTGTCAAAGTTTGTGATTTTCCAAGATGATTGTCTTCAATCTCAAATTAAATGAGTTCAGATCGTACAAAACTAATGTAGCCCACTACAGCTACAGCTGGGTTGAATTGATGGGTCCCATAGTACAATCACACTTCTTATGCTGTCTTATTTGTTTAATTCCAACATTTATAGAACTTATTGATTTATTGATGGAAAGGGTTCACAATGGTACTGGTACATGCAGAAATTATGGCTCAGTTGTTGGATGGAAGTAGACTGGGGTACTAGACGTACGGAAGTTGGAAGTTGGAAGTTGGAAGTAGAAGTATAGGAAGGTTTTGCTGAAATAAACATACAAATAAACTATCATGAGCATTTAAATAATACATGAAGTCATGTAAAGTGTGTACAATATTTTGGAATAATAAACACATGAATAAAGACTTTATCATAAAGAATAAACACTTTGACCTAAGAAATCATGCAGTGAATATACATGAACCACAGTAAGATTGGTCAAAACAATACACAATAAAGCTTTAAATAACATGAGCAGGTGGGCTTCACCAATCTACATGTATGTGTACATGTACAAACAACACATGTTCATGTACTAGCTGCACGTGGAAAATGTACTAACAATTTCTATAACATGTGAATCAGAAAATATCGCTAAAATGTACAATTTCTACTTACTACCCTGGGGGTATGCAGATCTATAAACCCTTGATTTGACTTTAAGATTACATATAACTAACCAAAGATAGCTTTTATGAACTTATGGAATGATCTTGATGGGATAACTTTCACGGAATTAACATTTGGTTTTAACAATGAATTTGTTTTCAAGTTAACGGTAAGTATGAATAGCGCCCTCAAACTGGCAACAACTAAACTACGGTTAATGTTAACCAAAAGAATTAACGATAGCCGTTGATACTGAAACTATTTGTGTTTTCAAATAGGTGATTTTCTATTAAATGTTTAAAGTATTTTTGTCCTATAGTTAACGTTTCTAAAATATATATGATTAGTCATTAATATTGCTATAATAAATATGTTTTTGTTTATCTACAGCTGGCATGGAATTGAAAGAAGAGATTCCAGAACCACCACCACCATTAACACCCTCTCTTCTTATTGCTCTTCTAGCTTCACGTTCTACAAGAAGTATAAGCGCCATTTTTATGATTTTGCATATATTTACGACGATCCAATTACACTTCGTAATTTACGACGTGTTACTTGCCGTTGTCAAGGTATTTGCGAAGCATTGGACGCATCGTAACTTTAGTTAAATGGATCGTACGACGCGTCGCGAGAATCGACGCGTTACTCTTCGTAACTAGAGTTGCGACGCGTCGCAAAGTTTAGTGAAATCGGGTGCAGATGTACTGCGCTGTGTCGGGCAGAGGTAGGGTTAATAAGGGAATAACAGTGTGGTTGGCCAGTTTAAAACAAGTATGTTTAAAACCGGATCGTGAATGGGCCTGGACGCGTACAATTAAACATACTTATTTAGTACAGGCCAAGTACATTTTACTTCTTGTGTACGCTCAGTAAAATCTGTCTTTTTGCTAATCTTTTTCAAAAAATAGTTGGTAGTTCGAATAAAAAACATATGTGGGAATTGTATCGTGCCAAAACCCCTAAAACGATTCCCCACTGTCGAATCGGCTATTTTCAATCATAACTCGATATAGCATAGCCCGACTTTACACCGTTTTCGTGGGAGGTCACACTTATGAATCCTAAATTATTAATAAATATATCTTCAAACACGGCTACTGCACACAAACTGTCAGTGGTTATCCTTATACCTATACACGGGCAAGTAGCTTGTCATGTACGTCAAGTACTTGAATTTGTATGAACTTGTTTTACCTGAAATGTGTATTGCAAAAAGGAGGGGCGCGACGACTTAGGGTCTTGGAAAAAAACCCAGACCTTGAGATGCATTTTCTCTTACACCGGAACTCGTAAAGTCATTGGAAAATACAGCAAAAGCAAATTGTGTATATACTACATGTTCTTACAACTGCCTAGCGTAAGTTATTATTATTATGAATGAGTGCCAATAACACTCTAGCTCAATTAAATCAAATTTCCTGCTAGCAGTTTAGTATGTTTCTTGATCCATGTATTTATTTGTTTATAGTCAACCTCATCTGTTACAGAGTAAGAAATATCAGGGAAGGAACTGTGCATGCGGCCTTGATGAATTTTAAATGGCCGTAACCTTCTTAATTCTTGTTTTACATGATCTTCATCTTTCTTTGATGAGCAGTGGGTATGTTGGACAGACAATTTATGCAAATCTGTTTGAGCTTGGAAATTCTTATGAATATTGTGCAGACCTACCTGGGCGTTTGACACACGCTGGATTGCTTTTATGGTTTTATTTGGCCCCATTGTCTGCACTTGCTTCTTTCCCTCTCTGTTATATATTTCCTGCATTAGGTCACATTCCATATTGTTTCCGGGACCCCTCGCAAATTGCAAAATCGCCCCCATAGAGCTCTGTGTGCCATTTTAGGTATCAATAGGGCTTCCACTTGTGCAATTGCAGCCAGCATCTCCAATGCATATTTTTGTTTGTTCGTGCCCATGGCGAAGAAGCACATAATTAACTGCTTTAGGTTGAGCAAAAGGCGATCTCCATCACCCTCGTTTGTCGTATAAATAATCTGCTGCAGAAGAACATACATGTTGAGCAAATTGAGACTGTAAGATCGAACACGATCACCACCACTACAATGTGTCATCTTTGTTTGTAACACATCTCTTTGTGCTTTTGAGTGAGATGTACCGTATTTGATGCCAAGGATACAAAACTAGGGGAAAGAGGGAGAGGAGGGGGAGGATGCCGAGTTTGTTCTCTTACTAAAGAAACGAATGTTTCCTGAAAAGTACTCTCCATCGGCTTGTCTTGATTTTTACATGATTGAATGATAATATCATATTATGTGCACGTTGAACTCTCGTGTAATTATGCTCACTAGAGATGCGATTACCGCTTTGCAACCTTTCCTCAGCCACGGCCTTATCTTCTGACTCTGAATTTGGAAAGATGTAATCATCTACAAACTTACCAACAGCTTGATCAAAATACACTGAACAAAAATATAAAAGCCCCCAAAATGGTTATTTGTCTTGATTTGTAGACAACATTTGTGTCCATCTCTGCCAGTGAGGATTTGCTCAGTGATGCAGTGATTCAACCTACAACACAGATGTGGCATGTCCAGACGCTGCTCTAACAGTAACCAGTACTCAGGCACTCCTTATACCGGGGACAATAAAAGGCCACCTCAAAATGTCAAATTTCATCAGAAGTCGCCATGCCACAGATGTCACATGCAGGAACGTGCCATTGGCATGCTAGATGCAGGGATGCCCACTAAGAGCGGTTGTTGTACAGCTTAATGTTCACTATCGGACGATCGGTCGTTTGAGAGTTCGTTTCAGACAGACTGGAAGTACAGCAAATCGACCTCACCCCCGTCGTCCACCCGAGCACAAGATCTTCACATCCGGCTTCTCCACCTGCGTGATCGTCTCAGACCAGCAACACGCACAGCAGATGAAACCGTTGGCCAACACAACAGACGCATCACACCACAAACTGTACGGAACCGTCTGAGAGAAGCAAACATAGGGCGTTTACAAAACGGAGGCTAGAGGCTAGGCTTAGGCTAGATTTTTGCGGCGCCATTTTGAAGCCTCATACCAAACGACGGGCTAGGCTACGCGAAGTAAGCCCGGGGCTAGATTTCAGGCTGTATTCCGAAGCCCTACCAAGCCTCGCGAAAGCTGGCTAACGCCGGGCTTGATGACGTATTTTTCGAAATGTCACGTGATCACTAAAAAACTTTGGTTGAATTTATGGCGCGCATTTTTTGGCCATTTTTGTCGTCCGTCATTCGTCGTATATTTTTGAGGTCTGGAGAAAATCCACTGGCACTGCTAATGCTAACGTTACTTCAGTACTAGTAAGTACTACTAGTAGTTGTGACAATTTACCGAAAAGATGACAGAGGCAAGTGAAAGCAAAGCAGAATTTCAGTGTAAGTTTCTATATTTTCCTGAAGGGGAGAAAACTACAGAGTACAGAGATATTGTAAATACTTCATGTTGTACAACGTACTCTAAATATCTAAAGAAGGACTAGGCCTAATTTAATATACCATGTTAATGTTAACGACGTTTTTTGTCTAGGCCTAAAGTTTAGGCCTTAGGCTACGTACATTTTTGTAACCCTAACCCTAACCGCATACGAGTTGCTCGTGTACGAATCGACCTGCGTACGATTTGACTCACGTACGAGTTGGCGTACGAGTTTAACATTCAATCTGTACAAGTTGTCCTGCGTACGACTACGAGTACGAGTTGGCAGGTATACGAGTTGATCTGTTTCCAATCATTTGGGGGATGTTAATGTTTGCTGTTAATGTTATTATAGAAAAATTGTTCCAAACAGTTCATCATCAGCAAACATATGTTATTGTACCCATATTTTTAGATAAATTTATAGTTTGGCTGTGGGGGTGTGGGGGTGGGGGGGGGGGGGGGGGGGGGGGAGCACGTACACGTTGACTTGTAGTATGCAGGTTGAGGATAAATCATGGAATCTGGGATAAATGATAACCTAGTAAAACAAATGCAGATAGCACTTTTACTAGGTTCATCCCCCTTTCCCGATGGATTAAATACAGACAGCTATATCCTTTGATAATTGGGTAAATTGCATGCACTTTGATTTAATGAGTAATTAAGATTATATCTTCAACTTCTTCTTTGAAAAACATTTGTAGGGACAGAGAAATTAACTCGGACGTTTATTGGTCTTCGGGCTGAAAACAGCCAACAGTTTGCAAATGGACGAAGGACACATAAGACAATCTACAGGTAATTTAAGTAATTTAATATTATTTTGTATAACTATTATTAGTTTTGTACATTTTGAAATGCATGAGTTAGATGACTCTTCATGCCACCACGTACTCCAAAGAAAATGTAAAATACAAATTGAAAACAAATTAAATGCTTGTTGAAGTTAGGGTACCTAGGTGATTTTACTTGATCTATACCACCCTCATTTGTAAAAAAAAACCCTGGCCACCTTATGTCTCATTATAGTTATCCTGAATGACCCCTGATGTCACGGGGGGGGGGGGGGGGGTGTCTTATAGTCATTTGGGATAACTACACCATTGTGCATATGTGCACCTGGCCGATGTCTGGGCTATGTAGAACTTAATTTGTATTAATAAATACCTAGGGAAGTTGATAGCTTCTGATTGGTCGACACGTGGAGGGCATTATTTTGTAGTAATGCAGTTATGACCAGGCCCTCACCCTGTTTATTTCCTAATTAATTAATTAATTGTTCACAGTTTGCTTATCTTCTGCCCTCTTCATCTTATTAATTCCTCCGCTATTTTGCCTACATTTCAACATTCCTTGTTTTTGTATTTTCTTTTTATTGCAGAGACATAGCCGGGGGGGGGGGGTCTGCTCGTAAGTCCGTCGCCTCATTGGTCCGACGCCTCAATGGTCCGACGCTCCATAGGTCCGACACCTCATAGGTCCGACCCCTACTTTTATTTCTGTCCATAAGTCCGACGCCTCGTAAGTCCGACACCTCGTAAGTCCGACAGTCATGAATACAAGCATTGCGCTCGAAAATTGTGAAAATAATACGCGCCCAGATGAATCAACGCAAAAACGAACACAAGGAGCACCATCTGGGGGCTCTCAGGAGTACGGCAGTGATTTGGTTTGTTTTACTTGAAAAGAATGATTACGACCTTTTTTTCTTTTTTGGTTTCCGGAGATGGCCGAGTCGTTGTTTTTTGTTATAATCCCCTCCCCAAACCACCCCTAAATCGGTTGGTAATGATCGGGCTCGGGTCTATGCAAAATAGACCCACAAGTTTGGCTGTTTTTCTGAACAAATCGCCGAGTTGTAAGCTACAAGTTCCAAATACTTGATCTCCAGCAATATTTCTACAATCTATCTCACATATAGGCCGCGAGGACCGCTTTATACACCGAATCATCTGTGGGATCACAAAATAATGATTAACGAGCTCGCGTGCAGGAGTACGAGTTTACAGGGTTATGTTCGTGTTTGCACTGTGCGCCCTCTCACGTTCGTAAGTGGACAACCTCGCTCACATCGCCCGTAACAAGCTTTGGTAAAACTCGTTTTTGCCTTGTCGGAGAAATGAACCTTTTCTTGTAATAGTCTATAGCTCCGACGTATGGTGTTCCAAAGACGACAGATCACCGTCGCCGTCGACCTCGCCGTCGCCGTCGACGTCGCCGTCGCCGTCGCCCCCGACCTCGCCGTCGACCTCGCCGTCGACGTCGACCTCGCCGTCGACGTCGACGTCGACCTCGCCGTCGACGTCGACCTCGCCGTCGACGTCGACCTCGCCGTCGACGTCGACCTCGCCGTCGACGTCGACCTCGCCGTCGAGCTCTACCCTGGCTGCTTTTTGTGGTACTTTGGTCCAACGGAGACACAATTCTGCATTAGGTCCACCCTTGGACCATTATTTTGGTCCAAGCGGGACCAGCGTTTGGCACTTTGGTCCAGGGGTGGTTTTGGTCCAACAGAGGCTTTGGTCCAAGAGGGGCTTTACAGGCCAGGTCATCCTCGTCCGGAGAAAATAGAAAATTATTGTTTTGGGTATTTGGGTCCAAGGGGGGTTTATGCTGGATGGTTCGTTTTTCTTTGTTTTTCAAAGATTCAAAGATTCAAAATTACGATTGAGTGAAAACGAACTCATAAACTTATATACTAACAAAAGTTATTTTTTTTCTTCATGTCGTAACATAGCCTGCCATAAAAAAATCAGTCTATTACAACGGAAAAGTTCAATTCTTAATTCCAACTATCTTTTTTATTTCAACAAATCATTAAAATCCACTTTCTTAAAAATTCTTTCACACTCACTTCTTGTAATTTGTATAATGTCGTTACATGTCAGCAATCAGTATAACTTTATTGTTTACATGGTCTAAAATCCATTCAGCTATTTTAATTATTTAATTCATGAACTTAAATATTATTTTAGATATAATACCTGATGACAAATACTCTGTTATAATTGCCAAGAATCGATTTATTGCTTGTGTACAAAAGTGATTCATATAATCACTTTATTGATTCAAGGATAATTTAACCAAATGACTAATATTATATTGTATTATATTATAATTCTTTGGCCCCAGAGAAACTTAAAACCAAGAAAACTTAAAACCAAGAAAACACGGCATAATTCTCATCGAAAACGGGTATTATTATTTGTTTGTCCTGCATTGTCTCTTGAATTGCATGAGCTGATGTTGTACCCCAGCAACTTACTCCCATAAGCACGGTACTTCAGTCTAACATGAATTTCTACACATCCTTAAGAAGTTTGTATTCAAATTTAATACATATTCTGCTTTTAAGTGCTTCCGTGGTGTAATTTTACATAATAAACGCTTTATATATAGTGCAAGTGGAATAAAACAAATACCACGGCATAATTATTCGAGAGTATTTTCCGAATATATTCCAAGTAGGGGGAAGGAATTCATGCAGACAATGATTGACAGCTGACAGCCAAACGTGTGGCCGACCATTACTTTGGAATTTCAATATGCTGGGAAATATCTCTTTAAAATACATTTCTCTTTGTTTGTGGCAATTACACCCAATTAAAAAGAGAGGTTATTAGAAGGAAGGACATGATTAGACTGTATTTTTTTTATGGGATGGTTTATTTTGTGGGTGAGAAAAAATCTGCGGACCAGTGAAAATGCTGGCGGGCCAGTAAAAACATTACTGGTCCGGCCGGCTAGTGAAAACAAAAGTTATAAACTCATAAACCTCAGGAAATATGTACATTCTTCTAAATTAATGTTAAAACTGCATAATGTGGTTAATAATGATTAATAATGATAGTATTTCATTTGAGTATTCAATACAGTTCATTCAATAATATTTGAAATTCTATTTCAGTACTCAGTAAATAGTCATCATCGTCAAGTGCGGCCTGATGTGTGATTTTTGGTTTATAAAGGGCAGCACAACTGAACAAAACCTTTAAACTGGGTATCTCCACAAATGTACCCGGAATGTTTTCGTGCCCGGGCAGTAAATGCCTTTTTCCTTGTCTAATTATTTATTTAGGGGAATTTGTGGTGCCCCCCCCACCCCCCCCCCCCCCCCCCCCCCCCGGCCCCCCACTCCCAAGAGTGCACGACCCTGCTCTAGATTACCTATTTTGGGATGGTAAATGTAACAATAAAGTATTACAGTGCATCCGGTGTTTATTGCGCGCGGGCTTGTTTTGACCTAGTTGTAGCAAACCCCCCAAAAGTCCCCGGGAGTAAAATATACATGTTGGCCTACTTGTACATGTACTAGGATTAGGAAAAGGTATAGTGTTTGTGTAACTGGTAGTCTGGATTCCAGACCAAAGAATTATGACTATTTCTGATGAATTATATTATAATCCCTTGCTTCGTCTGTGTCTTTGGCTTCGAGAACTCCAGCCATTATGATGCCTGTTTGTGCTTCAGAAACATTTAATCCGTTGTTTTAAACTTAACAGTTTGAATAATTCTTCAGTTTCGATTTGCTTTCTAACTAGCTTTGGTAGCTGCCAATGTCACGTGACGAAAAAGGGCACAAAGCTGCCGTTTCCAAAAAAGTCTGAAGTTTTCAGAAAGTCTTCCATTTGCGGTCGGCTAATGTTGGCGATGTTCGAGTGCTTCCGGGATTTAAGTGGTTGTAATATATAAACAACGTTAACAAAATAATTAGCCGGAAGCCCACTCGATTAGATTCATTTTCTTGTTTGCATAAATTTGACAAATATCAACACCAGAAAATGTGCCTAATATTATAATCGAGTGGGTTTATAAACGGCCATCTGTTTAATGATTTAATATGTACAATGATTATAAGCCACACATTGTAAAATATGTTGCAAGAAACCACACATTTTAGATGCGTGGATGTGCGTGTGTTTGTTTTATTTACAAAAAGAAAAGTTCGATTGAATATTTTTACGTACGCCCTTTTTTAAATGTGGGTTTTTTAAATTACGCGCTAACAGCTTACGCGCATACAAGTACAGTATAACGCTGGATGGGTCGTTCTGATTGGTTAATAACAAATTTGACAGGTGGGTGTGCGTGCCTGGATGTGTCGCCTGCATAACGTGCGTGGTAGTCGAGATGGGCAATTTGCACGTGCTGTGTACCTACTGTACAGCACAGCACAGTACCAATACAACACACATGGATGGACTAGTAGTGCGACCTGTTTAGAACTCGTCGTGGACGTGATAAACCCCAACCTTCATTGCCCAACCAAGTGACCAAAAAGACAAACGTTTTGTTTTCAATTTCATCAGCATTATGAACTTCAGGATTGTTTCATTTGATTGGCATGATCAAACGAACTACGCAGTCGCCATGATGTAATCACAAAGGTAGGCAATGATTTGGTTAATGTTTTAGTTTTGACACTGACTCGGCTTAGTTCCACACTTGTTGTGCACGTGCAGAATTCACCATTGCTCGATCCATGGCCCGACACACGATTTTTGTTGACACACAGGTACAATGGGCAGGGCCAAATCAACGCATAGGTTTATCTTGTAGTTTAGGGCACTTTACAATTTGTGATCCATTTGGTTTGCGACTGTCTTTCTATTTCAAAACAAAGGACTTTTTCAGCCATAACTTCTCGAGTATTCAGAATTTTGAAAAAAGCGGATGTGATTTTTTGCTTTGGTGTTTTTGTCCTAAATGATAGGACTAGAGTCCTTTAAGTTTTATACCCCTTTCCCATACACAGATTTTTCTTAAGAGTCCCTACGGATTGCACAAATTCACAGATCTTTCACGGATCTTTCACGGATCCTTACGATTTGGCCACTTTTACGACAGATTTAAGAGTTGTTACTGTTTATTGCGAGCTATTTTAGTATTTACGGATTATTGCGAGTTATTGCAATGTATTTACGTCAAAATTCCACAATATGTTGCTAGTTGTCACGGATAACTACAAGTAACTTACGAGCACGACCTGTTTACGTGTTTTTACGAATAGTTACGAGTATTTACGAGTCCTCAGGTTTTTTGCCCCAAAATATATAAATCCTGCAAATCTCATCATCCGTAAAGTATACGTATCTATTTGTAAAATACTGGTAACAACACGTAAGCACTCATAATAATCCGTAAAGTATACGTATCTATTTGTAAAATACTCGTAACACGTAATCACTCATATTAATTCGTAAACAAATCGTAAACTAACCGTAACAAATCGTTAAAAAATTGTTACGAGTCATTTACGGATTCCTGTGAGCAGTTTACAGATGGTTACCTGTTGTTGCGAGCGGTTTGCAATACTTACGGCTTGTTACGAGCTATTTTCAAGTTGTTCACAGAAAAATTAATTCGTGGACAATCGTAAAAAAATGTTAGACGTGTCAACAAATTTGCCTCTCCTTTTACAAATCCTTAAGAGTGTCTGCGAGTTGTTGCAAGTTGTGACGAGTTATTTACGGATACCAGCGAGTTATTTACGGATACCAGCGAGTTATTTACGGATACCAGCGAGTTATTTACGGATACCAGCGAGTTATTTACGGATACCAGCGAGTTATTTACGGATACCAGCGAGTTATTTACGGATACCAGCGAGTCATTTACGGATACCAGCGAGTCATTTACGGATACCAGCGAGTTATTTACGGATACCAGCGAGTTATTTACGGATACCAGCGAGTTATTTACGGATACCAGCGAGTTATTTACGGATACCAGCGAGTTATTTAAGGATACCAGCGAGTTATTTACGGATTCCAGCGAGTTATTTACGGATACCAGCGATTGACAACGAGTTGGCGCTCCGTAAAGAAAAATCTGTGTATGTAATGGTTGTATTATTTAAACTGTAAAACTCCTATGCAATTACTATAATTTTTCCTAGAACATAAACAGGAGTGTGAGTATAATCGGCCACTTTTTACGACTGATTTAATAGTTGTTAAGAGTTGTTACGAGTTATTATGAGCTATCGGTTTATTACGGATTGTTACGAGTTATTGCAATGTATTTACGTCAACATTTCACAATTTGATACTAGTTGTCACGGATAACTACGAGCAACTTACACATGTACGAGCACGACCTGTTTATGTGTTTTTACGAATACGAAATAGTTACGAGTTAGTTACGAGTATTTACGAGTCCTCAGGTTTTTTGCCAAAAAATATATAAATCCTGCAAATCTTAATGTATAATCATCCATAAAGTATATGTATCTATTTTGTAAAGTACTTGTAACAACAAGTAAGCACTCGTAATAATCTGTGAATAATCCGTAAACAAATCGTAAACTAACCGTAACAAATCTTAAAAAAATTGTTAAGAGTCCTTTTACGGATTCCTGCGAGAAGTTTACAGATGATTACGTGTTGTTGCGAGCGGTTTGCAATACTTACGGCTTGTTACGAGCTATTTTCAAGTTATTTACGGAAAAATTAATCCGTGGACAATCGTAAAAAGATTTTTGAACCCGCTTGGATCGAGTTTCTTTAAAAAAATAATCCCGCCCCTCGGCTCGGTGATGCTAAAAGAATCCCGGCGCGAACTGGTAAAGTGTGGAAAATGATTACGTTCGTGGCAAATAATTAAAATTATAACACCTCACTCACAGATTCTGTGTCTTGATTGGCCGAGAGCGCGGCACGTGTCACTTGCTATTTTTACTATTTTTTACCTGCACTATCCAAAAAGACTATACCACGCAAAAAGGACTATGCGCATAGCAACACACGAACTATGCGCGTAGCAACGAAAGCGTGACTGAAACCCAGACGTGTGTTTCGGTGCATTGTGTAAACATTGCTCTATCACCTTCGCACCCGTTCATCAAGGCAACAAAGTACACGTATGATCGAGAGACGTATAATTCAGAGATTTTTTGTCATTACTATACTTTCAGGAAGCTTAAATTGTGCAGAATCTGTGAGTGAGGTGTTATAAAACAAATATTGACTGCTTTATTTCGCGGTATAGTAAAACTAGCCTCCCGAGGTGATCCATGGAGCATTCTATTTTCCCGAGGCGAAGCCGAGGGAAAATAGAATGCTCCATGGATCACCTCGGGAGGCTAGTTTTACTATACCACTCAAAGCAGTCAATATTTGTATACTAGTGTTCATAAGTCAAAAAATGTGCCTCTCCTTTCACGAATCCTTACGAGTGTCCCCTCACAGAAATGCCTGCAAGCTTGCGGCAAGCTTGCCTGCAAGCTTGCTGGCAAGCTTGCGGTAAGGTTGCTGCAAGGTTCCAATTATGCAAATTAGGGCAAGCTTGCTGCAAGCTTGCAAGCTTGCAGCAAGCTTGCGGCAAGCTGGCAAGCTTGCGGCAAGCTGGCAAGCTTGCGGCAAGCTGGCAAGCTTGCGGCAAGCTGGCAAGCTTGCGGCAAGCTGGCAAGCTTGCGGCAAGCTGGCAAGCTTGCGGCAAGCTGGCAAGCTTGCGGCAAGCTGGCAAGCTTGCGGCAAGCTGGCAAGCTTGCGGCAAGCTGGCAAGCTTGCGGCAAGCTTGCAAATTCGCAAACTTGCGGCAAGCTTGCCCTTATTTACATAATTGGAACCTTGCAGCAAGCTTGCAGCAAGCTTGCAGCAAGCTTGCCGCAAGCTTGCCGCAAGCAAGCTTGCCTGCAAGCTTGCAGGCAAGCTTGCCTGCAAGCTTGCAGGCAAGCTTGCCGCAAGCTTGCCAGCAAGATTGCCAGCAAGATTGCCAGCAAGATTGCCAGCAAGATTGCCAGCAAGATTGCCAGCAAGATTGCCAGCAAGATTGCCAGCAAGATTGCCAGCAAGATTGCCAGCAAGATTGCCAGCAAGATTGCCAGCAAGATTGCCAGCAAGATTGCCAGCAAGATTGCCAGCAAGATTGCCAGCAAGATTGCCAGCAAGATTGCCAGCAAGATTGCCAGCAAGATTGCCAGCAAGATTGCCAGCAAGATTGCCAGCAAGATTGCCAGCAAGATTGCCAGCAAGATTGCCAGCAAGATTGCCAGCAAGATTGCCAGCAAGATTGCCAGCAAGATTGCCAGCAAGATTGCCAGCAAGATTGCCAGCAAGATTGCCAGCAAGATTGCCAGCAAGATTGCCAGCAAGATTGCCAGCAAGATTGCCAGCAAGATTGCCAGCAAGATTGCCAGCAAGATTGCCAGCAAGATTGCCAGCAAGATTGCCAGCAAGATTGCCCTAATTACATGTTGGATCGAACCATGCAGGCATGCTTGCCGCAAGCATTTCTGTATGCATAAAGCTTAATTAGAGTTATAGAAGGTTCACGGAAAGCTTACTGGAACTTGTCTATATATTATGAACATTTATGGAAAGCTAGCTATATGATGCTAAATCAGCTCGCATACCTTGCAGGGCTGCAGAAAGCCGAGGAAAATGCATGATACAAATTATACACTGTAATAAACGAAACTTTGTCAATATTCTTTTTCTGAAGAACGATTTATTAATTTGCAGTTTCTGTTAACTTTCTTAATATGCTTTCAAAAAAACATACATGTGATCAGTTTAATTAAAGACAAGAGATCCCATCAAGGGCAAAAGTTTACAGTAAATGGATTATTTTGGGGACCTAATGTTGGTTAATTTTACAGTTTACAGTAAATGGATTTTTGGGGACCTAATGTTGGTTAATTTTACAGTTTACAGTAAATGGATTTTTGGGGACCTAATGTTGGTTAATTTTACAGTTTACAGTAAATGGATTTTTGGGGGGACCTATAGTTGCTCAAGAGCCTGCTTCTTTTTCAAGGCACGCCTGCATGTTGCGCATTTTTGGTTTATCTTTTCGTTGAACTCCCTCAGCGATAAGCAGGGCTGTCCACTCGGTTGTTTGAATCTCCGAAGAACACATTCTGAATAAAAGGGGGGGGGGGGGGGGGGGAGAGAGGAGAGAAAGGAAGGTTTTAAGTAGAACAAGGAAAAAATACCCCCAAACGAAAAAAGACACTTTTCATTGAGCCTGCGGGTATGATTTGGTTAACCAATTACTAATTAATGATATATGTCAACATTTATATATATTGTTCGTTATAGTTATTGTGATTGTGCATTATAATGGACAATAATGTTGCGGGGGCCAAAGGAGACGTTTGCTATAACCAAATGTTCATTATAACGGTGTTCGTTATAGCGGAGTTTTACTGTACTTGGTTAAATTTTATTATATTTGATTAGATGAAGCCACAATGAAAGAATGGCAGCAATTCTTCTTTAAAATTCAAACATTCATTGCACGCAATGCATGTACGAAATACATGTTAATTTTGATAATCTCACAGCAATTATGCTTTCTTCTTTAATATGGGCTCCTTGCAACAAAGTGAACACCAACCAACAATCATAAAGGGAAGTCTGTTGTCCCTAAAAAAATTAATAAATAAGTGTAAAAGAAAGCAAAATACCTTTGATTTCATCAAGCTTCTGACTGTCTAGGGGTGTGGTCGCTTCTTCGCTTTTGATGTTGTGGGCTTTGCGAGTGCCACATGCCTTGCCCCTTGCCAAGCGCTCTTCCCCAAAGACGGCAGCAAGGAGCGAAAACAAGAGTGCCTCCTTGTTGACGCCTTTGTTGAAGGCCACCCTCTTCTCTCGGTCCGAGAGAAGAGGAACTCCATTCGGATTTAGTGGAGTTAAGGACTGTGAATACAAAAATGAAAGAGATGGATCAGACAAAAGGATTCCTTTTTCTGACATGCCTGAATGCCTCTGCTTTAACTTTTCCGAACTTTATTTACCTGCCCAAAAAATTAAGAGGTAAAGTTATGGGCCAAATGACTAGATAATAACATGTATTTTACCTCATCTGTGAGAGATGGGTTTGTGCTGGGTGTAGGCCGTGTGGCAGTAGTTGGGGTTTCTTTTGCGGCCAGCTCGGGTGTTGGGGGAATCTGAAGGTGTGTTGCTCTGGAGGTGTGGGAGGCTTGGGGGCTGTCCTCGCTTGTTGACTTGGATGTCTGCAGAAGTGCAGTCACCTCTTTCATGAGGCGGATCTTCTTTGGTGTTATTTCTGCGAAATACAAAACACATGTAGCATTGGCGAGTTAAATTTAGAACTGGAAACAAATTAGATTTCATCATGGTTTTTTTTTTCTCCTCATTTTTGACTTGATCGCTGTTGGATTTGGTTAATAAATAAAATTTTAAAAAAATGGAAATGAGATGCACAAAGTACATGTTTGTCCACACATGTGTGTATGGATTATTAGTGCCTTGAATCTCTTCAAAAGCATTAACAAAATTTCAGTCAAAACGAGCTCTTTTAAACATTTGTATGTTCTTTGACTAGAAAGGCAGCAATACATTTGTATGACTTACCAACACTGAAAGGGTAAGGTGCAGATTCCACCTGCACAGTTTGCTGGAGGCGTACAATCTTCCGCTCTCTCTCTTGTAACTTGTTCTCAAGCTCCTTTATTCTTCTCTTCAGGGTTGACACTTGATCTTCTAAGGCCTCAGTTTGGTGACCCAAATAAGGCACCTCCCCGGAAATGTCCTCCATGATGATGTCACTGGTGTCACTGTCATCGATGTCCTCATCATCAAGCTGTACTGGCTTCGGCTGCTAAAAAAAATTAAAAACAGTTTAATTTTATACAAATGCTAACTTCAACATCAAAAATGTCAGAACAGAACAGGCCTTTCTTACATTTTTGTTGCAAGCTATGAACTAAAAAAAAACCAACAATATTTTAATAACATACCTGACAGGTGAGCATTTCTTTACATAGTGCTCGTTGCACCTTGGCCTTGTCGGCCACTTCCTTCAGTTTTGTTGCCCGGCTGTCGGCCTTCTTTACATTCTTTTTTGCAGGCATGGCAGGTTTGGAAGCCACTGATGGCACTGTCTTGGATGTTCCTGGTTCTTCCTCCTCCAGTTGACTGATAAAGTCTACAAGCTTAGAAGACTTTTTTCTGTTTCTTTTGCTCAGGAGATGATCAACATCTTGTTCACCTCCAGACAGGCCAGAATGGTGTTCGAAGGACTCCACTATTTGGGTTTGCTCCTCTTGCAGCTTCTTCTTGTCCTCTGGACATTTTTAGTAAATGAATAAAAAAATAAATCAGTAAACAATTTAATATTCTAATACTAGGCACTTCTTAATAAAGGGTCAATCAATAGACCACATGAGTATCAACAATTTCGAGTCATCTCGGTCTCACACCAACTCGGTCCAAATAAACTTCGTCCCAAGTCAACTCAGTCCGAGGTCAAATGTAAATGAAAGGAAAAAGTGCTCGAGCTAGGCACAACTACAAGTACAAGTATATAGGCTATACTTTGCACCATTAATCTGACCTGCCTTTGGGTCTATTTATTTTTTTGGCATGGACTTTTGGGAATAATAGGGTAACTTGTTCAGTTGTTGACTCAAATTGAAGTTGGTTTGAGACAAAGTTGACATGCAGTGCACCAGCTAGCTTGAAAACTACCCAGTATCAAATATCACGTCTACAAATTCACAATGGAGAAGGAAATGTTGGATAATTATCAAATTATAAATAAATAATTACTTAACAATAACAATAACATGCTTAAGAAATTTTGGGTCTCAACATATTACTTTTTTTCATTACATTTTTAAAAACGATTTTTTATTATTTATATAATTTTTGTAATCTCAAACTCTAAATGAGGTCAGGCCCTAAATTTGTAAGTTCATTTCAATTTTGAAAAGGCAGTTACTTTTCAAAGGAGCCATAAATCAGACTGTACATTAAATTATTCAGTCATTACAATACAATTTACAAAAAGTACATCATGATGATTGATGTAACAATTAATTATTAGGGGGAAAAAACAGAAATTAATAAAAACAGATTTAGATCATTAAACAAATGGACAATGATGTTCATTAGTATAGACTATAGGCAGTGTTACTTACCGCCGATTCGAAGGATTTTCCCAGGGTATTTCTTTCCATCTTTGAATCGTATATCCGACACTTCGCCTTCTTTTCTGAATTCTTCTGCAACGGCAGTCAGACTCTCAATCGATACTTGCTTGTCGATAATCCAGTAGATCAAACACCATGGCCATGCAGTTGCTTTAGACTTTACTCTTTGAGTTTCAGGCACACCGACCTTTGACTGGAGGGCAAACAACTCCTTTACAGAGCGGGGATCCATTGTTATTAAGATCAATGGATTCGGCGGAAAACTGAATAGAATTTGGAGCTCGAGCAACTAGTACCGAAATTATGAATTGAATAGAACAAACGGTCAACGGCGCGCGGCGCGGCGTGCACGTACGTATAATGCCACGTTGCAAACGGGTCGTTCTATTTTCTTTAAGGGGGAAACAATGTAGAATTACGATTATAGTACGAGTGGTTGTAATTCGGATTTACCAAAATCAATTATATGAATATATAAATTTACTTAATATTATCTTCAATACAAAGATAAAAACAAATTGAGGAAAGTGTCTGAATCGAAGAATACAAAAAATGCACAGTTCTAATGATGGTTCTAGTTCCCCTCCGTTCGTGTTTCATTGCGCCTAGCCGGCCGAGCACAATTTGTGACGTATTAAAATTGCGCAATACAACATTCCAACCTCGCACCCATGTGATTTTTGGGATTGTATTAGTTGGACCAGGACGCACCACGACGAAACCAAGGTTGTGTACGTACTGCCACGTTGCTTCCCGCTAATTTGAGTACGGACGGACGTACGTACATATACATGTACATGTACATGTAAATATTTGTACGGAGTTTCGTACTACATGTACTAATGCACACGTGTACGTTTTCGAGTTGCGTTGCCTAGTCACTACTACAAGTACTAGTAGTAAAAATAAAACATCGGAAATTTATTACCACATCGTCGGTAAAATTGAGGCAGTTTATTGCATATTTCTCTGACCAAAATGGATGACAATCCTCGGCAAAACGACGCAAATAAGAGACGTCGAAAAGGGCCCGATGCATTTTCCCTAGCTAAAGGGAATTTATCTGGTGATGCGAGAAGGGCAACCCCTAAAGCTACAAAATGGCGGATGAAACAATTGAAAAAGAAATTAAGCACGGGATCATCATCTTCGTTCGTCGAGAACGACGCGAGTACTGCTGGTGGTAGTGGCAGCGGTACTTCTAGTACTAGTGATAGTTTTTCCAATGACTTCAGGATCCGAGACATCGATGCCCATGAGTGGCATGACATCCCTGACCGTGATGACATGAGTGAACATGATGTGATAGATGATGAACATGACGAACAAGCTCGTCGTGGTGTACATCATGGTGAGTATTAATAGGCCTATTTAATTTACCACAGTACATGTAGTACAAGCAGTATGAAGTTGAAAGTAACACAGTAACACCAGCCCTGAATCTTTCAATTTTATTATGATTTTACATGCACCTTACTTAGCCTAGGCATTGTTACTCAGTGTTGGAGTTAGAGTAAAATGTTTTCAAATAAATTATCTAGTAATTTTTTTGACTAGAAGTACGTATAAGCAAAAATTATAGATTTGTTTATCATGTGGATAAAGCCATGTTTGTGAACAATTTTAAATCCTTGTTTGGATTCAATCGGTTTTTGCAATGCAAGCAAAAATGGAATTATTAATGCACAGACTTTTTTGAGACTCGGAGTGCAAGTCAAATATTTGGGAACTGTAGTACATGTATTACAGTGTACTACTAAATTTAGACTAATTATACTTCAATTTGTATGCGTTTATGACCGTGTTCGGTGAATCCCGTGTTCACTGGGATGACGTTCTGATAAGCACTTTTCAAATTCCACTAAAAGTAGAATGCATGATATGTGTGTATCGACTAACGACGTTTGTTTAACGTACATTTTTTAAGCAACACTCGGCATGGTCGGACAGTGATCTTAAAGAAAAAGAAACTGAAGATTATAGCGGCCACTTCTCAATCCCGAAATTAATGTCTTTTCAGTATTTTTGCAAGGACCGACTTGGGCTAAGTAGTTTTTGTGGAAAAAGTGACCTCGTGACCTACACTCAGCCATGAAAAGCAATCACGTAAAGTCTAATAAAGCAGTGATAAATTTAAAGCATTTATAAAAAAACCAGTTATAACAAAATTCAGAGCAGTCTCATGTTTTGTACCACGCACAGGGTGTCAAGTGTTGTCCATGACTATGGAACTCGTTCCACATCAAGCAACATTATTTCTGACATAGCTTGTGCAGTACATTATGATATCAGCAACCATCTAAGATTTGTTTCTTCATTGTTGAATGATTTCAGATGTTGGCCTTGAAGCACAACCACAGTTGCCATTTGAAGAACCACCACTGACCTGGCAGTCTTTGGAGCCGGAGGCATGGGAGGACGGTTTGCCCGATGATGATGATACTCAAGAAGAGGACACATGGTATGAAGCTGAAGGTTACCATGAACCCATCGATGACCCATCTTCTGAATGGTACGATGCGACACAACATGATGATTTGAACAATGATTCTGACATTTCGTCAGAAATGAGAGATGCTGACAAAGACTCCTCTGATGATGATTTGTTGTATGATGGTGCACCCATCACATTGGCTGAAAGCATGCTGCTAATACTTGCTCTAGTCTTAAGACACAGCTTGACTGGAAGCTGCCTTGTTGATATATTGACACTTGTATCTCTCCACTGTCAACAACCAAATTTATGTAGGACTTCACTCTATCTATTTCGCCAGTACTTTTCCAACTTATCCATGCCACTCAGAATTCATAAATTTTGTTCAAAATGCTACTTCATTCTAGATACTGTGACAGACAAATGCCCATCCTGTAAAAGCACCATTGCAAATGATTTAAAGTCTGTTTCCTATTTCATTGAAATACCATTGCTAACACAGCTTGAAAATCTGTTTAAACGAAAAGACTTCTGTGAAGGCATCAAGTATAGATTTCAAAGGATGAAGAAAACTGAGGGAAACATAGAAGATATATATGATGGTGGCCTTTATAAAAGACTATCATCTCCAGGAGAATTTCTTTCTAGGCGGAACAACATTTCATTTATGTGGTATACAGATGGAATTTCAGTTTTTAAGTCCTCTCGGTTTTCCATGTGGCCTGTGTATTTTGCGATCAATGAATTATCTCCCAAGAAACGTTTGCTCAAGGAAAACCTGTTAATTGCAGGCCTGTGGTATGGTGAGACAAAACCATGCATGGGTACTTTCCTTAAACCGTTTCATACATCTCTGAAAAATATTTACGATGGAGTTGTTGTACAGAATTTTTACAATGAAGAAATTGAAGTACAAGGAGTTTTATTATGTGGTACTTGCGATATGCCTGCAAAGTGTATGGTACTTAACATGACCCAATTCAATGGTCGTCATGGTTGCCCAAGGTGTACCCAACCAGGAGAAGTTATTACTGTTGGAAGGGGACATGCTAGGGTCTTTCCTGCGAATATCAATGATTTTGATGGCCCTAAACGAACACACGAGGAAACTCTTCTAGCAGCAGAGGAAGCTTTCCAAAGCAAACAAACGATTCTAGGAATTAAAGGGCCCTCGTGGTTTTTATACCATATGCCCGATGTTATCCGGGGAACCGCAATTGACTGGATGCACCAGGTATTATTGGGAATAGTAAGGAGATTATTACATCTTTGGTTTGATAGTAGTCAGTCAAGTGAGCCGTATTCTATTTCCAATCTTGTTGATAAAGTTGATGCACGACTGCGTCAAATTAAACCACCAAACTATATTTCTAGAGTGCCCAGGAGCATCAAAGATCATCTTAAATACTGGAAAGCTTCTGAATGCAGATCTTGGTTATTTTATTATTCACTGCCAGTATTGTATGGTTTATTGGCCGATGTCTACTTTCAGCACTACTTGCTACTGGTTGAAGCCATATACTTGTTGAATGGGGATTCAGTTGCTCCAGAAATGGTTGATCATTGTGAACGGGTGCTGAAACATTTTTGTATGATGCATGCTACACTTTATTCGCAGAGAGAAATGACTTCCAACATTCACCAGCTAATACATTTATGTGATGTTGTCAGGGATCTAGGACCATTATGGGTATACTCTTGTTTCACATTTGAATCACTTAATGGTGAATTAGCATCTCTCTTTCATGGCACTCAGAAAGTTGATCTGCAGGTAGCAAGTAACATCTGTACAATGTTGAAAGTACCTCATCTTTTATCAAACCTCGAGGTTGGATCAACCGTTTCAGAGTTTTATTTTTCAATGAGAAATAAGATTTCACTTCAGGATAAAGGTGAAAGGATATGTACAGGTATTTATACATTGGGAAAGCTTAAGAAGTACTTGTTGAACCGACAGGAGAAACATGCATTATATCAATTGTTTGGTCGTTGTAGGTCAGTTGTATTAAATAAATGTTTTGTATTTGCCCGTATTTTAAAAAACAAGGCAGTCATTTGCTCAAAAGAGTTCACCCTTCCAGTTAGAAGGAATTCTTTTACCGTAGTATTTATGCATAACAATAATGAACAATGTGGCCATATTACCAAATTTGTAAAATATTCAAACTGCTCGTGTGAAACAAATTGCTTATGTTCTGATTCCATGTACATTGCTTTTATCGACATGCTTGAATCATCATCTGCTAAAATGTCCACAGATGACATCACTTCTGCAACAGTACAGCATATTCTACCATTTAAAAGAAATTTCACAACTGTAGCGATTCCCATTGAAGCAATCTGCAACGTGTGTGTTTTTGTCGACTTCAAAGATAGTGATACAGTGTATGTAGCCAAGTGTCCAAATACCATTGAAAGAGATTAAGCAGTGGACATTGTAGGTTAAAATGGTTGCATGTGTACAAGCGCAAGGATACTTACAATTGTACATTTAACGTGCAACTCCGCTTAAATACAGCTCTTACTAGTTTTCACAACTGTTGCGTAAGAAACAAGCTAGCATTAAATGCCACCAAATGACCAAAACCAAATGCATGATTATTGATACAAAATTTAAGGCAGAAAAAATGTAATGTTGATTTAAATGTATGCATTGCTGGTAGTCTCATTAATAACGTGAAGTCTTATAAATGTGTGGGTGCAGTTATTGATGAAGCATTAAGTTGGGACCCACATGTCGAATACGTAAGGAAAACTGTTGTATTTAAATTAGGTATACATGTACTGAGCAGAATCCGTGACTGTGTTTGTCAACACAGCCTACACACACTATTTGTAAGTTTAGTTATGCCAACAGTAGAGTATTGTTGTACGGGGTGGGGAGGAAAGTACTGTACATATCTCACGATAATATGTTAAACAAATATCTCAAAAGAGCCGCACGAATAAATTCAAATGTACATTCCTCACCCTTTTAGAAAATATGTTTGCTCGTCCTAAAAGTCAAAAAAGGCTATTCTTGTCTTCAAAAGTCTCAACAAAATGACTCCTTTGAACATGACAAGTATTTTCACACCACTTACAGTTATTCGCGAAACAAGGCAATCAACCCACATGGCACTGAAAGTTCCTTTCGCTATAAAAGAATGCTACGCCACAAGTGCAAATATTAGGAATAATCTGCCCGAACAATTGCGAACATTAGACTCATTAAGCACATTTAAATCTGAGCTCCGACATGTCATCCGTTATATATTATGCCAATTGTGCTGATCTATCGAGTTATAGCTTGGTTGCCACTATAATGTGGAGCCGGATGGGAATTTCTCTTCTTTTTTATTTTCCCCCAAAAGGTGTTTTTTTTGCGGGTTTTCGTCTGTCTCGTAAATCAGAACTATACATGTAGTATCATCGTTTTGGATTCCTGTATCCTTGTACGTCTGTAAATATTATGTTTGTAACTTTCTGTAAATGTTGTATTTATGTACTGTTTAATGATGTACACGTATGCAGGGCCCCAATGAAAACCAGTTTTGGGTAAAGAAATGAAATAAATAAATTTGAAATCTGGTTAATAAATTAGCACCTTTTAACTGTGAACATTTATACTTGTTCCCATTTAATACATTTGTTGTTGTTTAAACAATAAGAATCACTTGCTCATTTTTGTACACACTGATGTCTGCGTCAAGGCAAATTTAGAAAATTAAGATGCACTTACATGTACTTGCAAACAAGCTTGCTCATCACGAAATTATGTACTGTATTTGCCACAAGCTTTAAGCAACGAGCAAGCAGGAAAAAGTTCCATATACTTGGAAAACACTGTACACCTTGCACAAACCCCATGAGACTGCTTTCAGTGTAGAGTCTACTACACTAGTATAGGGAAAAATAAGCGTTGTCATTGTCTTCGCCACAAGACATGTATGCAAGCTTGCACATATACATTGTTCATGAAAGACGCCTGCTGCAAGCTTGCAACTACATGCAAAAGTTTGTCGCAAGCTTGCAGGTACACGTGCAAGCTTGCGACAAGCTTGCAGGTACATGTGCAAGCTTGTCGCAAGCTTGCAGGTACACGTGCAAGCTTGTCGCAAGCTCGCACGTGTACCTGCAAGCTTGTCGCAAGCTCGCACGTGTACCTGCAAGCTTGTCGCAAGCTTGCACGTGTACCTGCAAGCTTGTCGCAAGCTTGCACGTGTACCTGCAAGCTTGTCGCAAGCTTGCAGGTACACGTGCAAGCATTGCAAGCTTGCAGCAAGCTTGCAGCAAGCTTGCAGCAAGCTTGCTGCAAGCTTGCTGCAAGCTTGCTGCAAGCTTGCAAGCTTGTAACTTGCTTACAGCTAGATTGCGTGCAAATGCGCAATCTCATGCAAGCTTGCGGCAAGCTTTGCAATCTAATTATCAGCATAATACAAGCTTGCGGCAAGCTTGCAGCAAGCTTACTTTTCTGTGAGGGTCTTCGAGTTGTTGCGAGTTGTGACGAGTTATTTACAGATACCAGTGAGTTATTTAGGAATGCTTGCGATTGATTATGAGTTGGCGATCCGTAAGGAAAAATTCGTGTATGTAATGGGGGTATTAAACCGTAAAACTTCTATGCATTTATTTTTGTATGTGTAATTTTTCCTAGATAGTTGTTTCCTAGATGACTTTTTGTAATTAATGCACTTTGCAGGGTCTCTAACGTACAACAGGGTCTCTAACGTACAACAATAAGTTTACCACTAACGAGTAACGGAGAACAGCTTGATGAACATGATGAATGGCTCCAAGTGATGAATTCAGTCGGCTACAGAACATAAACAGGAGTGTGAGTATAATCTGCCACTTTTTACGACTGATTTAAGAGTTGTTACGAGTTATTACGAGCTATCGGTTTATTACGGATTGTTACGAGTTATTGCAATGTATTTACGTCAACATTTCACAATTTGATACTAGTTGTCACGGATAACTACGAGCAACTTACACATGTACGAGCACGACCTGTTTACGTGTTTTTACGAATACGAAATAGTTACGAGTTAGTTACAAGTATTTACGAGTCCTCAGGTTTTTTGCCAAAAAATATATAAATCCTGCAAATCTTAATGTATAATCATCCATAAAGTATATGTATCTATTTGTAAAGTACTTGTAACAACAAGTAAGCACTCGTAATAATCTGTGAATAATCCGTAAACAAATCGTAAACTAACCGTAACAAATCTTAAAAAAATTGTTAAGAGTCCTTTTACGGATTCCTGCAAGAAGTTTACAGATGATTACGTGTTGTTGCGAGCGGTTTGCAATACTTACGGCTTGTTACGAGCTATTTTCAAGTTATTTACGGAAAAATTTATCTGTGGACAATCGTAAAAAGATTTTTGAACCCGCTTGGATCGAGTTTCTTTAAAAAAATAATCCCGCCCCTCGGCTCGGTGATGCTAAAAGAATCCCGGCGCGAACTGGTAAAGTGTGGAAAATGATTACGTTCGTGGCAAATAATTAAAACTAGTGTTCATGAGTCAAAAAATGTGCCTCTCCTTTCACGAATCCTTACGAGTGTCTTCGAGTTGTTGCGAGTTGTGACGAGTTATTTACAAATACCAGTGAGTTATTTAGAAATGCTTGCGATTGATTATGAGTTGGCGATCCGTAAGGAAAAATTCGTGTATGTAATGGGGGTATTAAACCGTAAAACTTCTATGCATTTATGTGTATTTTTTCCTAGATAGTTGTTTCCTAGATGACTTTTTGTAATTAATGCACTTTGCAGGTTCTCTAACGTACAACAGGGTCTCTAACGTACAACAACAAGTTTACCACTAACGAGTAACGGAGAACAGCTTGATGAACATGATGAAAGGCTCCAAGTGATGAATTCAGTTGGCTACAGAACATAAACAGGAGTGTGAGTATTCTCTTGATTTGTTTTTTTGTAGACTTGCCACAATGCTTCTGCAGACACCTGTCAAAGTCAAAACAGTAAAAGAAAAAGAGGGACATATTTTAGATTCTGTAAAAATTAGACAAACCCCATGAAACCAGATGTTCCCAAATGAAGGTGCACCAGCAGGTTGGTTTTTTTTTTGGTTTTTTTTGGGGGGGGGGGGGGGTGGGCGTTACAGTGGAGGGTTGCCCATTCTCATTCGTGCAGAACGGTGCAGGTTTTTTTTCACCAGACAAAAAGAGTAAAATGGGTAAACATTATCCCTAGTCTATGGCCATACTGTAGGTCATACTGTGATCAGTACAACAATTGTCAATTTGTTTTCATTTTTTCATGGAAATCATATGGTCCCAAACTCGGCATGCAGGTTCACTAGTAACTGTAGCGCATCGATATTTCGCCTAAATTAGGACTTTTTGATGGTTCTGTCTGGTGTAATTCGTCTCTAAATCTGGGATCTAAAGTAAAAAAAAATTGAGATGTACGCAAAAAAATATGGTGGAACAAGTCTGCGCAGGTTTGTACAGCTTGTCGCACTAAACAACAGAGAGCGCTCTGCTAGTGCCCTCTGTTGTTCGGTGCGTTGAGCTGTGCAGGCCACGCTTGTGCGGACTTGTTTGCCATATTGTTTTTGCGTTTATCGCGCTTTTTTTTTTTTTACTTTAAATTCAAGACTTGGAGACAAATTACACCACACAAGACGGAATCATGGGAAAAGTCCTAATTTTGGCAAAATATCCTTGCGCTATGGTAAGTGAACCTGCAGGCCGAGGTTAAGACCGAACGATTTCCATGACAAATTTGACATTTTTTGCACTGATGACAGAGTCTACTCTTGTGCGGGGCCATAGACTATAGACATATTTGATTGTTCTGTCTGTTTTTCTTCTACAAATCAGGGGATGGCGCAAGTTTCATTTGTACATTTTTTAAAGTCTTACACATGGTGTTTTTTTGTGTTTTTTAACTGAAAGGTTGAATTGAAAACCTGCATTGAGAGCTGGACTGAGGTCATTGAGCCCACAAGAGTGGACAACATTCTCACTGATACTGCACTGCTGTACCTCATCTCGGCAGAAGAATTTATTTCATGTATGTGCAGTTATTTGTTATTTGAAGTTACAAGTACATACCCTCATCACTCATCGTCATCATGCTCAGGGGGGTTGGCTGCCAACAGTTTGCGCAGCCTGTCGTAGATTTGCCGGAACTGTTTTCCGAACAGAAGTTCTGGCTTGTCAGAGCAAAGTTGGCGGACCTGATCGAAAAGGAAGAAATATGTACATGTATCAAGTCTTTATGGAACAAAGACTTGTCCAGTGCTAGCAACTGCGCATCGGCTGTTGCCTTTAAATGTTGCAATTTAGAAAATGTGTATTTTGAGTAAATATTTTTAATGTCTCAAAGGTAGTGTACATCATGTGCTTCCACCGTAATTTTGTCAAATTAATGCTTAGGGGATTTATATGTCAAAGTAAATATTGTAATGCTGACCTGTTTAAAGTTTTGTGTTCGTATGCTGGGAACACACCACTGGGAAAACAGCAATTTACAGCTATGTACTGTATGTGTACATACAGTTGGTGAATGCATAACTGTATTGCAAATGTGAACTAACTGAATTGGAATTATTGGGGGCAGTGTTTAAAAATATTCATGTTTTTCCCAACAAACGCCGGCCGGCAATTGTTGAAAAATCATACAAAATTCAACTTTTCTTAAAAACCAGCTGTGATATCATCAGAGAATGCTTGGGACAGTTAATTTGTGATGTCAAATGAGTTTTCGTGCTGGAAATTTTTAAGATTTGAACGCATTTCAACTCAGGAAAATGTTTGCAGTGGTTTCATCTGTGTCGATTCAACACGCTTTTGGACCTTGCGCTCGCAGATTAAAATGATACACATTGTGTACATGGTGTTATGATGGGCCTACATGTCCTTTGTACATTGTGTATGAGAAAACCCCCAGAACAATTTTTGTTTGTGATCCGGCTTGTTAGTTTTTGAAATAAGGGTCAATCTTTCACGGCACTTTGATGGGCACTCCTAAACTTTGTTATTATTAAGTTAATAACTAAATTAATTGATTATTTTTTTTAAAGACATTTTTGTCAGGAAAAGGACTTATTTACATACATGTATGTACAAAACAAGTATGTTTACAAATGCACATTGAACATGTTAGGGGGCTACCTGCTGTCACTCACAAAACTCTGCCACTATTTAGCCTTGGTCAAGGCGCGCTCGTCGTTATCCGTCCGTCGTTATCTGTCCAGAAATACAAGCCACGCGCCCCCCGCATGAGCTGCTAGCTCGCGCTCCCCGTGCAAATGTACAGCGTGAACAGCGACCTCATACGGCCACTATTTAGGCAAATCAACTGAAGCTACTTTTGCGCCTTGGATCAACCATTTTTGAAATCTTATGTTTTTCCTATATTTTGTGCCACATTTCTAGCGCATGACCTCGTATGCGAATACAGATAAGTATAGGCGGGACTAAGATGTGGAGTGTCCAATCACAACGCGGTTGAATCCTGACGTCATCAGTTTATATGCAGTTACTTATTTGCAGCATGACATTTAAGACAAAATGGCGGATGTTCATCGTCGTCTGTCGTCGTCTGTCGTTTGAATTCTGCAGCGGATAAATTATCCCTCGAAGAAGTTAGACCCGAGCAGCGAAAGGCCTTAGATTCTTTCTTCGTGGTCACAATGTTTTTGTGAATTTGCCGACAGGTTATGGGAAATTCCTCATTTTTCAGGGAGCCCCATTTTGCTCAGAGCTTGCACGTACGGCCAGGTACTCAGCGTTTTTCAGCGTGTTTGATCAGTTTCTTATTGCCGCATAATCGGCATTATACCCAGGCATGCTGGTCTGATCTGAGCGTTATAAATTATCTCAGGATGACATCTCAGTTACGGAATTGTCATTTCAGGATGTCGTCATTCATTATACATCCATGAGCTCATTAAGTCTTTCAACAGATGCATGAACTTCTCATGTTTTTGAAGGACTGAAAGGAATTTAAGATAAAAAGAGAAAATGTACTTTCTGTGTTCTTTTCCTCCTACCAGGGATTTTTGATCGGATTTCTGCCTGCCGAACATTTATTGGGCGGCGGAGGGACATTTTCAGATCATCTGCTGCTGCCTTTGCTTGTGATATTAGCTGAGCAGATATCCCAAAGCGTTTCTGCTCAGATGGTCTCAGCGCCAAATAGTGACAGAGTTTTGTCAGTGACAGCAGGTAGCCCTCTTGGGTTTTCGCCTGCTTGCTGTCCTGCCGCAGCAGCTTCAGCATTCTGTAGATGTATAGAAAGTGTGAAACATTCAATTGGGAATTAAAAGGTACATGAACAAGTATACATACAGTTTGATACGGTAATGGTCGGCCAATGTGCAGTGTACTTTTACAAGACAATTTCCTACCGAATTAATAAGGAATATCTTACTCATTTGAAAGTAAATAATGATTGTAGGCATCTAGCAAAAAGATTGTGCTAGATGTCCTAAATTTGTTCTGAAAAATTGAATTTTATCATAGTTGTGACCAAGTCATTTTTGGTCAAGTCAAGTCACAAGTCATTTATAGTCCCGAATGAAAGTCAACTTTCAAGAAATATTTTGACAAACTTGAAGTAAATATTCACAATCTGTAAACAGCCAAGTGATATTCAATTAATCAATCAAAGCTGTCACTTTGTTTTTGTACTCATCCTGGAAAGACACATCTTATGAATTAAACCAAAACAAAAAGGTTACTACATGTAGTACAGTGTAGCAACAAGCTTGTGTGTGCATACGTACATGTACATGTATACGGCCGGGTGTATGCATGATATGCATGCGCTCAACTTGCCAAATGCGTGTATTGGTGATATAAAGAGAGTTTGAAAATTATGCACGTAAAATGTTTTAAAATTCTCTTTTTAGGGAGTAAACCATTAAAAAAAAATATATGTACCCTATAATGTTTACACTAATAATCAATACAGTTTAAATCAAAATAGTTATTCGGTTTTGTTTAAGGTAAATTTGCGTTGTTCAACACTTTTCAAATTCTTAAAACAATTAACAATGTCACTATAACCTCGTTTTCAGCTGTCTGTATACATTTTCTTAATGTTAAAGCACAGCTTTTATTTTAACAGTGATAGTTCACACAGCTTCCACTACGACGGATTTGAAGACTAGACATGTAGACGATGTAGCCCACACTTCGAATTTGCAATGTAATAAATAGCATGTGTGTACACGTCGTCAAGTCAAATTTACCCAAGTCAAGTCACAAGTCAAATTTACCCAAGTCAAGTCACAAGTCAAATTTACCCAAGTCAAGTCACAAGTCAAATTTACCCAAGTCAAGTCACAAGTCATTTTTCGTAAAGTCAAGTCACAAGTCATTTTTCGTAAAGTCATGTCACAAGTCATTTTTCCACAAGTCACAAGTCATTTTTCGTCAAGTCACAAGTCACAAAAATTGGCGACTTGAGTCAACAACACTGAATGTTATACACACGAATTCACGATCGTCGGACGGCGATTGCGAAAAAACCAAGAACAACATAAGAACCACTGCCCAACTTCAGTTAAAATTGAACATTGTTTTTCTTGTTTTTCTCAGCATTCATGATTGTAAAACTTCAGACAGGCCAGTTAAACTATATTTACTAGAAAATGCAACCCTGAAATGCATCCATTCTGATAATTCAAGTACCTACCTTTAAGTGTGGTGTTTAAAAAAAGCACTCTTCAAAAAGAGTGGTTTTTGTTGGTGAGGTGCAAGGCGAGATCCTCGCCTCACCTCGCAAAAAAAAAAACTATTTGTAAAGGGGAAAATTCCCTTTTTAGAGGGTGTGATCTACTCCCTGCAACACAACATACTTTTGGGGAACTCGTGGTTGTATAAGTTCGGCAGCATGCTTTAGCTTGAGAAGCTGAACAGCCTTTTCCATCCGCCTTCTATGTTGGGTAGCGGACTTGTGGGCAGATGGGTTGCTTCCAAACTTCATGTATTCATATTTTTCCCAACTGGAAAGCAGTGGCTCATCCTCATCTAAAAAAAAAAATTCAGAGTTACCGGATAATCGCAAAAGCCACAAATTTACTGAAACCCAGTGGTTCAATTTTCATGACCCTGCGACAAGACCAAAATGTGATAGCTATGATGAAGTTGATAGCTTGGCTTGGAGGTTCCTGAATTCGCAATTTTTGCATTCATGTACATTGTAATGTAGCCTGTCCTACATTACATTTTAGTTACTGATAGTCAGGGACGTTAGGGCTTTAGAGGGGCCGTTTGGTTAAGATTGTTCGAAAAAGGACAAAATTTGAACAAGATGGTACCTACATGTACATGTATGCCATATTTTTTGATTTTTAACGGGCACCAAGATGAGCGCCCCCTGAGGCCGCCATAATTTGTTTAAATCCTTAATACCTGCTGCGTGATATCACGCCAATTTAGCTGTATGGACAGTTAAGAATTACAGGTCAGCCATCAAAAAAGAATTAAGAGCGAAGAAGGACCTAAAAACCTAATCCACACATTATTCTAGGTGGGATTCGAACCTAGACGAGGAAAGGACAAACATGCCAACCCTGTTCCCCTGTGATGAAAAATGTATCATTTGTACATTCTTTTAAAAAATGAATTTGGTCACTTGTAAAGGTGCCCTCACACCATAGCGTATGCTGAAACATACGTACGAGTTGCGTGTACAAAATATTTTGTATGCAACCCAAATTAACAATTTTGTGAATTTCAAACCTGTTCAACTTATGGGTTGCGTGTGGGTTGCGAACTAAACTAATGATCCCCCAATATCTGTGATCACCTGCGTACGATTTGCTTTGAGTTGCGTTCAAAACTTAAAAGTTGCGAATATCTGTCACGTATGTGTTGGAGTGCTAAATTGACCAGATTAAACGGATGTCCAATAACAGCAAGAGGTCGCTCCATGTTGTCACTTTGAAGGTCCACCAACAACTGACACCGATCTAGAAAAGGCCCACTATTGATACCATTTCTCAACACGCATGTAGTTCTCAACTAACAGGCAACTCGCATGCAACTAATAGGTTGGATACGCAGGGTATAGGTTGGAGATATGCTGGGAATACGCACAAAAGGTTGGGGATACGCAACACACGCAACAGGATTGCAACAGGCACGCAACACAATCGTAACATGACCGCAACATGATCGCAACAGGTACATATACATTACTTAACACATTCGAGAAAACCTGGCCAGATACCTCAAATTTGGACCTAACTTTTGAGTTGCGTACCTGTTGCGATCGTGTTGTGATCGTGTTGCGTGCGTAGCGTATTTGTTGCGGCCCTGTTGCGTATAAATGGATCGCAGGCATTCGCAGAGAATTATTAACCTTAACCTTCAACGTGTAAACTTGAAACAGTAATCATTTTTCAACTGTGTACATACCTTCTTCATTGGTGTCCATCTGTGGTTCAGGGCTTGGTGGTGTAGGTTGAGGTTGTTTAGTTTTTGTCCTCCTACTTACTGCTAGGTAGTGCTGATATTCAGCACTACTCTTCTGCAAGAACAAAATAACATTGAACAGTTATAACTTAAAGCAACATACATGTACTTGTACTCACAAAAATTCCATATAAATCCCGATAGTACTAAGTTCTGGAAGTGTCATCCGACTTGTTCACATACTGACATTTTATGTCAGTAAATGAACAACCCTTCCATGGCAACCCATGACCTTTTTGTCATGTTTCTCATGTCATTCCCCTAACCTGTAACATGTTTCTCATATGTCACAGCCATGACGTGAAACATGTGTCTCAGATGTCACAGCCATGACGTGAAACATGTATCTCAGATGTCACAGCCATGACGTGAAACATGTATCTCAGATGTCACAGCCATGATGTGAAACATGTTTCTCGGATGTCACGGCCATGACGTTAAACATTCTCGTATGTCCCGGCCATTATGTAAAACATGTTTCTCGTATGTCCCGGCCATGATGTGAAACATGTATCTCAGATGTCACAGCCATGATGTAAAACATGTATCTCAGATGTCACAACCATGACGACAAACATGTTTCTCGTACTTCCCGGCAGAGTTGTATTGAGTCACCAAACATCGAGTCCGAGTCCTAGTCCGAGTCCCCCCTCCCGAGTCGGAGTCCCGAGTCATACAGGTCGAGTCCGAGTCATACAGGCCGAGTCCGAGTCACGAGTCACAAAGGTCGAGTCACGAGTCCGAGTCACGAGTCACCATTAACTAGTGAAGTACCGCGAAAAGCTAACGGTGTAAACAGTTCAATTTGTACAGCTTTCCTCTATTTTAATGAACTGTCTAGATCATGTACATGATTATGTCAAATAAACCATTGAAGTTATTCGATCTACACTGTGACTCTTGGGTTGGAAGCCATGACCGCGAATGTCTACTTTGAGTTTGAGTATTGTTGTACTTCACACTCAGTCACAACGTTTTACTTTACATGAACAGCATAGCATAAGCATTAGGAGGACAAGCATCACTGATATGAGCGGGTGCAATATAGCTATCAACACACAGGATTCAAAGCTATTGCCTGGAACAGCGCCAGTCTAGCGGTCTGTGCCTGAACGGATAGTCCGGACAATCTCAATTTGCATTACGCAGTATCACCGTATGTGGACGCCGGGATACATACATGTAGTTTCGATACATTGATTTCGCTAGTCAATATATATCGGAAACTATAGTCTTTGGGCAAGACGTCAGATACGCGATAACGTCCTCTCGCGGCGGCTGGTTATCGCGTATATCTATATCTAAAGTAACAACGTCTTGCCCAAAGACTAATCGGAAATATCGGAAGCCAACCGCACAGTACGTGCATTTCTAGAGAGATGCGTTGCGTCGCGTCGTGTCGGGTCTGAGTGAACAATCTTTATTCCCTCTTAGTCTTGGTCAAACAAAAATTGAGTTTCTTGTTAATACCAGTTCGCGCCGAATGACGTATATAAACGCAAATATTTCCCCAGATTCAAAACGGATGACGCATAAACACGCCAAGTTCAAGTTCGGAAATGTATGTCAGCAGCGGGCAAGGCCGGAAATGCGTGGGTGTGCTTCCCGGCACTATCAGCCTGAACACGCTTCGGATTGAGTTTCGTTAAAAATAATCCCGCCCGTGGGCTCGGCGATGTTAAAATAATCCCGGCGCAAACTGGTTAGAGTCTGAAAATAGTTGTTATGGTATTTTTGGGTCGAGTCACAAGTCACGCAGGTCGAGTCCGAGTCCACAAGGTCGAGTCCGAGTCCACAAGGTCTAGTCCGAGTCACTTGTCATCGTGACTCGAGTCCGAGTCCGAGTCAAGAAAAATGGGACTCGAGTCGGACTCGAGTCCGAGTTCGAGTCACGAGTCATACAACTCTGCTTCCCGGCCATGGCCTGAAACATGTATCTCAGATGTCACAGCCATGACGAGAAACATGTTTCTCGTACTTCCCGGCCATGGCCTGAAACCTGTTTCTCGTATGTCCCGGCCATGATGTGAAACATGTTTTCCAGATGTCACGGCCCTTGGCTACAGGTACATATACATGTAGTACCGGTATGTACAAAACTTGCCTCTAATCCATGTTTATACCACAAATGGTGGTCGAGACGGGCGTATCCCTTCTTCGACATGTAACAATTCTCCACAGGGCACTGCTTCCTTAACCTCTCGTAAGAATTGTTTGATTTTTTGGGCTTTGTGATGGGTTGCCTGTGGGGAAAAGTAAGTTTTTTAATGCTCTACATTTATATAGCAAATTATCTCTGCATGTGATCAATTGGTCCAACCTGGCGAACATTGTGAGAATGAACCTCTTTGGTTAGTTACAGTCATTCAGTATGAGAGGAACCCTAAACCCGGCAGTGCTAGAATTTGCGGTGCACACTTCATTCCTGGTACATATCACCATTTATCGTCAATCATTAGATTAATCATCACGGAGCTCATGTTTTTTTTTCGTGTATCTGCTGTTTTATGCCAAATCTCGTGTTTGTTTGTCATATGGTTCGAGTAAATGTACATCATTTGGTGTTTTGTTTTTTTAACTGATAAATTCAGATGTTTGTTCATGCAAGTACATACAATTGTACTGTACAAGCATGCTGGAATCCGATTGAGTTGCGATTGTTTCTCTCCGCATCATCGTTAAAACATTTGGAAAAATAATTGTCGTTGTCTATGTCTCTGAATGTCTTCTATGCGGAAGTAATTTTTTAGGCCAATTGTTCAACAGCACACCAATGCACACACAGTATTTTTAATAATAATAAAAATATTGTGCGGCTCTTATATACATGAAGCGCTTCATCACCAACGGTCTCAAAGCGCTTTACATTATTACCCCAGTCATTGGGCCCACGAAACAATCCAATTACCATCTCGGATGAGTAGACGGCTCGATGCTGCCATTTCGGCGCAAAGCAGCTAAATCGGCCACAAATAACCATTTCTGCCCTCGCAGAGTACCCATTTACTCCTGGGGGGAAAGAAGCAATCAGCGAAAAAGTGTCTTGCCCAAGGGCACACACACCATAATTCCAGGCCGGACTCGAACCCACAACCTTCAGCTTTACATACATATTTCAAATTGAATCCACCAGATCTAGTGTTCCCCCATAAGAACTACATGTAGGCCTGTGCGACTTTTGCGACTAGTCTACAATGTTCAAATGCATTTGTAGTCACGACGACCGATTTCCAGATAGTCGAGTAGTCGTTATTTGGCGACTAGTATTAACTTGTCGCAAATTGTGATTGTGCCGCGATTATGCTACACCACAAATATGCGCGACTTTTTTTCAATAGTCGCCGCGACTATCGAAAATCACTAGTCGCACAGGCCTAATAAAAACACCAGTAAAGGGGTGCGTATTTGTGCTGTCTCAATAGGAGGGTTAAGGGGGACTTACAAGTTATGACTTTGTGAAAGGAGATAAAATCTCTTGTGATTATCCCTGATGTTGTGAAACCGTCGTAAGTGGTGTGCAAGGTACAGGATGACCTTGCCACACAAGGTGCACTTCCGTGCTACTCGGTTTGTCTGAAAAAAGGGGAAAAACAAATGTAACATACCCTTACAGTAACAACTAACACGAACCAGTATAGACCTTTATCAGCTAGGGTACGCCATCTTTAACACTAAACCAGCTGAATCCAACAGGTTAACCAGTTGACATTTTTTTGAGAACCTGTTACACAATGTACATTAGCAGGCAAGTCCTTTAATATAATCCAAAACGCATTCAGAATTAGATTCTGTTGAGTTATAAATAATGCCAAGTTGGACTCTGTTGGATCCAACAGGAAAAACAAAACACAGTTTGATTCTTTTGGATTTGCTGGTAGCAGGCAATTCAGATGAGCAATAAAGTAATACGAGTCACAGTTGGACCCCGTTATAATTAGCAGGTAAGTAACTATTAGGGGGTTTAATCAAAGCAAGGCAAAAGGGACAAACAAACATTGTGGCCTTGCAAATACATCAGATTAACAATCTTATAAAAATAGATATAGTTTAAATTATCTGCGATAGCCACATGTTCATCGCAGACCATTTAGGCCGCCATGTTTGTTTGTCACATTTGCCTCTTGTGATTTTAAAGATGGCCTATACCCTGATCAAGGTCCATTGATCATTTATCTGTGTGCGGATATTTGGGGGAGATGCAACATAATTTGTGTCACATTCTTTGCAATTCGTGACAGAATTCTCTCCATTGTCTATTATTTGGAGGTTTGAAATTGTTAAGTTTTATGTTCCCTAGTCCTTTAAAATGGGTACAGTTTACAGTAGGGTATGTGTTTTGGCAAAAACAATTTGTTTTTGCCTGAATGAAGAACAAAGAAAGTATTGAACATGGGCGGTTACTACTGTACATGTATACTGTACGAGCTGCTCAATTTGAACTGAAACCATTTTTCAGATAAACTATTGATAATCTTGTTAACAAGTGTTCCAGATAAACACTTGTTAACTTGTTAATAATACCCAACAAGAGCTGAGCCAAGTCTCCAAGGGATAAATGTTTCAAACTTCCTAGGGTGTGCAAATTCTTATTTTGAGGATTCAGGACTGTTGTGATTAATAATTGTTATGTACACTGTACAATAAATTTGAATGAAACTCACCGGATCTCTAGGCCCCTTTTGGTTGCGCTTTTTATTCAGTGCAAAGCGTCTTGCACTGAACTGGAAGGTGTCAACCTTTTCAGTTTCCTTCTTCTCTTCTTCTTCTTCGTCTTCTTCGTCTTCTTCGTCTTCTTGGTCTTCTTCGTCTTCTTCCTCTTCTTCTTTCTCATCATCCTCTCCTATTTCCCATTCTTCATCTTTCTCTTCTCTCTTTTTTTCTACCTCATCTTCTTCCTCATCTTCTTCTTCTTCCTCTTCCTCTCCCATCTGTTCCTCCTGTTTCTTTTCCTCTTCATTTTCTTCTGTATCACCATCCTCTTCCCTTTCTGTCTCTCTGTTCCCTCTATCCCCTCCATCCACCTCCGCTCCAACATCCTCTTCTACATCCTCTTGACTTTCCTGTCTAGCCGTCTCTACTTGTATTTCTCCTTTGTTTAGATTTTCTAGTATCCATGATGCCTTTGTTTGCGAAAAAAAAAAAAAAAATCAACATCAATGACTTTATTAGGTCAACAATTTTTTTTTTTTTAACTGCTTACGGTGACCTGACCGACCATACATGTAATTTGACCGCCCCGACCGAAACTTTGTTATCGGCAAATCGCAAAAAAAGTAATAATAATAATACAAATTTCCTGTTTTTCCTAACAAAACGCCTCTCGACAACCTATTTAGGTCAAAAACTCTCGTATTTTGTTTGCTTACTTGCGTGCATTAATTTTTTCAAGAAGAAACCGTTGCTTTTTTCACGTTTCTTTTGAAGCGTAATCATGGTGATAAAAACGTAAGCGTCATGCTCAATTTAGCAATGATGTACTGGTTAGAACCAGTACAGTAAATCCTGCCACACTAAAAGTGCCAAAGAAGGCATGATGGGAAATACGGCAGCCAGTCTTTGCACATGCTGACGGCTGATGCAACCAACAGCGTAAAATCACATCGTAAAAATACCAAGTAAACATTGATGAGAAAGAAGACTTCTGTAAGTCTGTTTGTATTTCCAGTACATGTATTAGTGAATTTATTTTCAGCTTGTACCAGAGTTGTATTCGAGTCACCAAACATCGAGTCCGAGTCCGAGTCCCCCCTTCCGAGTCCGAGTCCCGAGTCATACAGGTCGAGTCCGAGTCACGAGTCACAAAGGTCGAGTCACGAGTCCGAGTCACGAGTCACCATTAACTAGTGAAGTACCGCGAAAAGCTAACGGTGTAAACAGTTCAATTTGTACAGTTTTCCTCTACTTTAATGAACTGTCTAGATCACGTACATGATTATGTCAAATAAACCATTGAAGTTATTCGATCTACACTGTGACTTGTTCGCCTTTATTTCATTAACATAAAAGAAACCTTAGGCTTTTACAAAACAATATCACAATATCACAACAGTTTACTTTTTGGGTCTTGCTGCATGGGTATGAAGAGGGCTGAATTATCTCGTATACTTTGAAGAATGTTATGCATTTGGATTACCCCAAGAAGCTCTTGTTGCATTTTAAGAACACCAAATTTTCCAGAGTGAGGGCTCCCAAACGAGCACGGTGGGGTCGCATAAAAATACCACCGTGGCTGAAAATACGCTCAATAGGAGCACTCGATGCAGGTATGGACAGTACTTTCTTTGCAAGCGCAAACATGCATTGATTTCGCTAGTCAATATATCGGAAACTAGTCTTTGGGCAAGACGTCAGATACGCGATAACGTCCTCTCGCGGCGGTTGGTTATCGCGTATATCTATATATCTAAAGTAACAACGTCTTGCCCAAAGACTAATCGGAAATATCGGAAGCCAACCGCACAGTACGTGCATTTCTAGAGAGATGCGTTGCGTCGCGTCGCGTCGCGTCGGATCTGCGTGAACAATCTTTATTCCCTCTTGGTCAAACAAAAAGTGAGTTTCTTGTTAACAATAGTCTGAAAATAGTTGTTATGGTATTTTTTGGTCGAGTCACAAGTCACGCAGGTCGAGTCCAAGTCCACAAGGTCGAGTCCGAGTCCGAGTCCACAAGGTCGAGTCCGAGTCACTTGTCATCGTGACTCGAGTCCGAGTCACGAAAAATGGGACTCGAGTCGGACTCGAGTCCGAGTCCGAGTCACGAGTCATACAACTCTGGCTTGTACCACTTGTACTCGGTGTTTCCCTGACATTTCCTGCCACAACACAAGTTTGCCACAGAAAGTGCATCACACACACTTACTGGGTGATAAACGGACAGTAATTGCAATTATCGTGTAATGGATTTTAGAAAGCGTCGCAGCTGCAAAGCATCGTATATTGTAGATAGTACGCAACGCAGTGCTTTGATTCATCCTACCTTACATGTAAGTTGTAATGAGTTTCATGAAATTGGGTGCTGCTCGCACACGCCATGAATTTTGTCGGGAATCGTGTTGGAATAATACACCCTATTAAAAATTTTGAAAGGCGTGTACATATGTCGGAGGCAAGTGTGATCATGGCAATACTTTGATGAGACATTATTAACCACATCACATAAACTGTATTACGTCAATCTTACCAGCTCCCTGTGTGCCATCTTAGTATGAATGGATTTCTGTGAATGACAAACAAAATTATTGTTTACAAATATACTAATACTGACCGTATCTAAAGAATGAAACCAATACAAAGTTGTTAACAACAGTTTTAGTTGACCCCAAAAGTGATGCATCTGATAATAAAAAATGAAAATATCACAGTAGTAACATTTGTCTTTTCCAGAAAAAAAAAGTTGTTTCAAATACAATGCAGCATCACAAACAGAAAAAGCATCAACTAAAAAGAAAGATTAGATACCCTAGGATAATGTGAGGCACCTCCGCAACTGCCTCATGGCAGAACTTTACTTTCGCGGTGCACCTAGAGCTGGGGTTCCTGTCAACCTGACAGTTGCGGAATTTATTGAGACTGAAACAGTCACAACCGATTCCCTCCAGTAGATTAATATCTTTAATGATTTAATAACTTTTAGGGCCATTTCACATAAATATTTATTTATTGCAGAAGAAAAAAACAACCGAGCACAAGCACAAAAAAGAAAGCTATTATGCATTATCAATAATGAATGTTTGTGAGTTTGATAAAGTATAATTTCATGAGGTGATAGATGGAAAGTTCTATCTGAAACATTTCGTCTATCACCAAAAAGTACCGTTTCCATTGCACTTCATTGCAGATGAAACTTATGATACACGTACCGTACATGCCAACCCAACCCAAAATGGTTTCGAGTTGGGTCATCAGGGCCCCTTTTTCATGGCTCTGCTTACCGTTAGCAACAAATCCGTGCTTACTGTAGCAGAAAAGTCCGTGCTTACGATAAACGTATTTCACAAAATTTTTAGCGTGTAATTTTGGCTTCTGCACATGCGTACATGTACATCCCGTATTACCTTTTTTTATTAGAGGGTTAGTGCCAAAATGTTCTATTAGTGCCATTAGCGCAAAATGGTTATCGTAAGCGCAAAATTCAGAGCCATGAAATTGAGCCCAGGTCAGTTTAGGTTTTGCGCTTTTTATTTTTGGGTCGGGTCAGGTAATTTTGTGAAAAACTCAACAAAAAAAGGGGTAAAACAAATGAGGTGCAATACATTTTGTAATACTGCAAAGTGTACTGTATTGACCTTCCTGAAATGTGCACATACGACTGTGATTATATTTTGTTTGTAAGAAGCATATTTTTTTAATTATCATATGCCGATTTTGGTCAACAGTACTTTTTTAACAACTACAGTTGGACCCGAGTCAAAAACCCAAACTTGAACCAGGTCTTTATCATCTTTTAAAGTTGTTTAATATCAGTTTATAACGGCCATGTGACGGGTTCAAGACTAAATAGGAATGCCTAAACTGTCTTGGGTATTTATGAATTTAAGTTTAATGGTAGCAATAATTGTAATTAGTCCAAATTTGCTGACCCATATCTCACAAGCCAAATAACAAAGTAACAATCGGTTCTCAATGTTTATCATGTTGGCAATTCCACGATGGAGTGGATAAATTCGAAAAAATGTAATTTGTAAAATCTATGTAAACAGATTTGTAAACAAGATTTTTCATTTGAGTGTTGTGACAGTGAGATTGTGGCGAGTACACATTGTACCGTATGTAGTTTAGCATGATTTAAGGTAAAATCGTTTTTCTTTTTTCTAAAATAATGGGTTTTGGGTACTTATTGTGGGACCTATCGGTACATGTAGTTTGTAAAACGTAAGTGTTATTGTGAGTTATTGTTTTTAAGCCATAGCCAAAGGTTCAAATTCTGTGCTAAATAACGCTTTTTTGTTTGATAAACTTGAACTTGAAACTCCTAGGTTTTGATGCAAGAGTCAAATAATATATTGTAACTTGCTAAAAGTGTAACATTTAACTAAACCTTGGAATTGCCAAAGTATGTACATGTAGCACTTGTTCAATCACAACACTAAATATTGTAGTTTTATTCTGTGAGGGTTGTCATTCCATATCAATTCAAAACTACTTTTCACCAAAGACACCATGGCTGATATAGACTAATGGTGTGGCGATGAAATGATGAGCGAGTTGTGAGACAATTCAACCACAGCACTTGCTTATCAGGCAAAACATTGCATGCAACATATTGGTTGCATACAATGTATAGCTGCGATCAATGTTCACTAAACTTAAAATTATTATAATAAATGTGTTTTTTTAAAGAATTTGTTTATCGACTTACATTGCATGGCCTCTGATGGCCGTTTCTCAGCTGATTCATCCGTAAATGGACTGAGCAAAATTACTGGGTTTTTGTTTATCTTTTTGATGGGCCCTGGATTTTACTTGATTTGAGAAAGACATCAGCCATCTTAGAGGGCAATGCCTTTTAATGGTTTTGCAGGGGTGTGCATTCATATTAACAAGAGACGGCTGCTAGAAAGTCTGTAAATGGTACATCTTTTTAAGTAAACCCCATGGCCCCTTCAAAAATGCATACAATGCACAGATTTGTACAATTCTGACTCCGTTCAAAACTTGTATATTTTGTTAAATGTGTATACGTCAAATTTATCATTTACGGTATACAGTATGTATGAATTTTATTTTTCTTGTATAGAGAATGGATAGATTTTATTTCGTGTCATTGAGTGTATTTCTAGTACCGGTAAGGCAATACAAATGTGGTTGGCCGGTTTTAACCAGTTTGCGTCGGATTAACTTTATACACCAATTTTTTTTCTAGAATTCAGAACAGATCACGAATAAACACGTCACGACAAAGGTCGGAAATATCGGGGGTGTTCTACCAATGATGTTGGCCTGAACTGGGTCTCGGTTTTGTAAAATCAATATCAAAATAATGTTAGTGCAACCAATCCCAGGCGGGTTAGGCCTTTCATGAAATTCAAGAATTTAGCGAACTGGTTAATTGGTTGTATGTATTGCGCATGCTGTAGGAGGTTTTATTCAATGAAAGGGTTATAAAATCGAAATTTAATGGGACACCATAAAAGCATGAAAAAAATTGTAGTTGAGCCATTGGCCTTATGGGAAGCCATTTTGGTAGTGTTGCCTGCAATATATTTTATAAATTGTGAACTGTTGAATAGGATGGTGCCAGACAATTTTCTTTAAATGTGGATTAAAACATTAAGGTATGCTTAACCAGTTTGCGCCGGGATTATTTTAACATCACCGAGCCAAGGCGCAGGATTATTTATAACGAAACTCGATCTGAGGCGGGTTTAGGCCGATGGTACCGGGAAGCACACCCACACATTTCCGGCCTTGCTCGTGACGTGATTATGCGTCATCCATTTTGAATCTGGGGGAAACTTTGTGTGTATACACATCCTCCGGCGCAAACTAGTTAATCAAATTTGTTTTATTATTCATCAGATAAGACTGGTATTAATTTGTAATAAACGGTTGGTAATTTTTATCCAAAAATCTATATTTTTTCCCACTTTCAATTTAATATGGCCAAATAAAATTTATGTTTTATTGGACGTATTTAACCATACCCATGTGTTGGGCTCTCGACAATAGGAATGACTAGGAAGAAAGGCGAGAACAATTTTCTCAATAAACATTATACTGCTTGTAAGATTACATTTATATCAGTGTATTGATTGGTAGTTAATAGTGTGTAAAGTAAGGAAAAGTTAAAAAAAGAGACAATTAGGAAAAGAAAAATATATTAAAATATAGTTTGCAGCCAAACCATTAATATTATTTTAACATGAAAGTTTACGTGATATGGGAGGTGAATTGTTAATCTATATGTTGGGGTAAATTTAAAATGAAATAAATTGACATGTGTTGGCATGTATTTGTTATTTCTTAAAATAAAACCCCAGGGCCGAGGCAAAAAGGCAGCGGGAGTGGACGCTAAACAAGTTTTGTTTGTTTGTTTACTTAGAAACTTTAATTTCAGACAGAGGGAGAAGGGGGTGGGGGGGGGGGGGGGGGGGGGGGGGGGTGGGGGGGGGGGGGGGGGGGGGGGGTGGGGTGAGGGGGGTGAGGAAGCCACTTCTGTTTAACGTTGGGAAAAGTACGAGTAACGGTTAGGCATGGCCTAGGCCCCCTACACACTATTTTTAGCACTAGCCTAGGCTAGGCCTAAAAAAATCCCCCCAGCTGCGCGTAGATTAAAAGTAGATTACCGGTTAGGCCTGGCCTAGCCTAGCCCCCATCACACTATTTTTAGCACTAGCCTAGGCCTTAAATAATCCCCCAGCTGCGCGTACGTACCTGGATCCGGAAAAAAGGGCAATACCACGTACAAAGGTCATCACTTTGATACTTTGTATATAAATGGGTAATAATGTGACCTTAAAAGTAAAAGTACAGTACGTTAAAGGGGGACAAATCTAAAGGTTGAGGCATTTTACTCACCAGGCACTCTCACCAGATGGCCGGTTCTGAATGAAAGAATGTTTAAAAATGGGACTTTAAATATAAAGGACCAATGATAGAGCAGAGAGAGTAATGCTTGAAGGTTTGTCCCCCTTGGACCAACAATTTAGTGCACAACGCATGCAGGGGATTTTTGTCGAGAAACGAAGACACTGAAAACAATATCCACAAAATTGGACAAAAAGACAAATTGTATTGCAAAAAATATACCTCGTTATTTGGGGGGATTAATATAAAATAATAAGTACTGGAACGCCTTTAAATTGCCGTCTGTGTGTTCATATTTTATTGACATTGAACGTGAGACCCTAGCAACGACGGTTGGGAACGATCGGGCTGTCCCTCGTGGACCAAAAGTGAGCCCTCTCGTGCCGATATGTTGAATAGGTTCTAGCTTCGTCTCCCCAGAGGGAAATAACGACCTGTGATGAGAAAAATACAATTTTAAGGAGATATATGGGGTTGTGGGGCAAGGGAAACGAGGTGCGTGGTTATTTTGTCGTACATTTACAAGATATAATGGCTTAATTGACCAAAACAATAGAAAAATAGCTCTTTACTACAAATTGCCCACGATATATCCAGCCACATTTGGACCAAATTCAACACTTCACAAGTTAAAATATATATATTTTGGGCCACAAAGCAAATTTGAAATATAAAAAACTAATGAATATTTATCTCAGCTTTCCATTCAAAAAATGCATAACCTGTCAAGTCCTTGGAAGTAGGAAAAAATTGGTTTAAAATGTTGTGGGAACCCCGCTTGGACCAACAAAAGGGCCCATGTCGATTGTCATCGAACACCTCGAAAAACATTTTTTTTCTATATTTTGAGCGTGTTGTAAGTGGTTAAAAGGTCTGGAATTCTGTTCAGGGTGAAATTTGCAATGAAATAAAACTTATTTTATTAAAATTACCCCAAATAGGAAGAAAACATATTTTGACGAATGCAACACAAGTGATTAATAAATTTTTCAAAACTAAAACGAAAAAATCGAGGTGTAGTACTAAGAACTACCCCCAGCCTTTCAGGAGCACTTTTTCATCCCATGTATGTCTCAAAATTGAAAACCAATTCGGCGAATTCTAAAGAATAAGTAATTCGTTTGTCGTTTTAAAATGATTTTGACTGAAATTGACCAGAAAAACAGTTATTAACTAAGCCCCTCTTGGACCAAAATAGGCCACTTCATTCTCGGTCCAAGTGGGGTTGTGACAGGTGCATTAATTGAAAACTAGCCCCTAATCCAAGGGAACACTCTTATGTGTCCCAGGTTATATGTGTCCCGGGTTCTATGTGTCCCTAACACCTAACACCTAACCCCTAACCCCTAACCCCTAACCCCTAACCCTAACCCTAACCTCGTGACCCTAACCCTAACCCTAACCGGGACACGTAGAACCCGGGACACATATGGATGCCCCCCCTAATGCAACATGTAACCCCAATATCAAAACTAGAGGATCAATAGAGCTGTTTCCGAAATGTTTTTGATTGTCAATACACAACCCTAACCCTAACCCTAACCCTAACCCTAACCCTAACCCTAACCCTAACCCTAACCCTAACCTATAACCCTAACCCTAACCCTAACCCTAACCCTAACCCTAACCCTGACCCCCTAATGCAACATGTAACCCCAATATGAAAACTAGAGGATCAACAGAGCTGTTTCCGAAATGTTTTTGATTGTCAATACACAATAGAACCCTAACCCTAACCCTAACCCTAACCCTAACCCTAACCCTAACCCTAACCCTAACCCTAACCCTAACCCTAACCCTAACCCTAACCCTAACCCTAACCCTAACCCTGACCCCCTAATGCAACATGTAACCCCAATATGAAAACTAGAGGATCAACAGAGCTGTTTCCGAAATGTTTTTGATTGTCAATACACAACGGAGAATTAGTGTTCCATGAATTATACACAAACGTTATTTGTGTGTTTTGAAAATGAGATTTTTAATGACGTCGTGATGACGTCACAAATTTTCCAAAGTGTTGGACATTATGTCCATATTCTAATAACCCTATTACAAACAGAATTTCGAGTATGTTCTGTTGATTAGATGTGGCTCAAAGGATTAAAAACTACAAAATATATAAATACAGCACACGATGACGTCATTATGACGTAACCTTAATTTGTAAGAATAACCCATCACGCCATACCTGCATACCAAATTTGAACCCAATCGGACTTTTACTTGCTGAGATATAGGCTCTCGAAAAATGTGTGGTCTAAGAAAGTATGGTCTAAGATGGTGGTGCCCCGCTGATGAAACAAAACGTGTACAAACCGTATGGACAAATAATCTGAACTAGAGCTTAATGCACTAATGCAAGGATGCACCAATATCAGCTTAAATAGCCTTCGAACTGACTCACACTGACCATAAGGCAACCATTGGCCAAATGTTGACCCCGTAATGACCATTAGGTGACCATTGGCCAAATTAATTCGATAAAGACTGTCGGAGAAGTATTTCATAATTTTTTGACAAAATGACCCCTACTGACCCAGGCATAAGGTGACCCTTGGTCAAATTCTGGCCATCTAATGAGACTAGGTGGTCATTGTCTGACCGTTAGGTGACCGTTGGCCAAATTCTTAACTAACTAACCATTGGGTGTCTATTGGCCAAAATGATTGAATTAAGACTGTGGGGAAAAGGCGCTTCGTAATTTTGAGGGGGAAAAGACACCTGCTGACCATAGGCGACCACTGGCCAAATTATGTTGACACCCTATAAGAGCTGCTTGGTCCAGGGATGTAACTGACCCAGATTGACATTAATTGGATTTGGATCAAGACTTTGGGAGAACAATCATTTTGTAATTTTGAAGAAAATGACCACAAGTGACCATTAGTTGACCACTGGCCAAATTCTGTGAACTACTTTTATGAGGCTTGGTCAAGAGATGTTACTGACCAAATTTGACAATAATGTGACCAAGACTGTGGAAGAATCATTTTGTAGTTAGAAGAAAATGACCACTAGTAACCACTAGGTGACCACTAGGTGACCTTTGATCTAACATGCTGGTCACTTAACATAGAACTCCAGTGAAGGAAGATCCTGTTTGGCTGAAATCGGCCAAGGAATTCGGTAGATATTGCATTTTTTGTTCGATTTGGCAGAAGAATTTTTTTTTAAAGAAATGCTGCAAATATCAGCGGGCTTCGCACACACGGCTGTTATATAGAAACCCCCCCCCCCCCCCCACCACCAAAGAAAAGGGGGGGGGGGGGGGTGGGGTGGGGAGGTGAACAAAATATTAACGAAAACAATTATGTTCCAGATAAAAGTCCTGTTTAGTGTTTCGTCTGCATGGTGTCACGCAGAATAAAGAGCCCAGAGGAGAGAGGATTTATCGATCTTGTGTTGACACCCGAGTAAACTGTCCACACACATAAATACTGTACAAGTTGTGTGGACATGCCTTTGAATTCGTGTAGTTAATTAAGAATTGTCGGCCTCAAACTAAATTTTCTCGCATAATAATTTCACCCCCAAATTTCGATTCTGGATCCTCAAAAATGTTCCCCTTTTTATTCTGCAACAGGTATCCATAGCCCGATTTTACCGGTAAATCCCTATTCAGAGACATAAAGCAAGACATGAGACAGGAGACGGAGGAAACTCCCCCTCCCCCCCACTTCTTTGGTTATTGTGCTTGCGGAATGTTGTGGTTTCTAAGGAATTCTTTTTAGGTTTTTAGGGGGTGCGTTATGAAGAAATAGTGTATAGGCGATGCGCCCTCTGACGTCACGTGTTACATTTGTATTCAAATATGCCCGGCAGTGATGCGCACACATCGTGTTTTACATAAAATTTGCTTAAAGTGACGTCGCAGGTGGGATCTCTTTGAATTATGTGACCTCTGATGTCATCTCTTAACCAAATTTATGTAAAACATGATGCGTGCGCGTATTGCCGGGTACATTTGATTACAGATGTAAACAGAGGGCACATGGTCTGGAAAGGGGAGTCCTCCATCTCATCTTGTAATGGGTATATTTTTTGAAGTACATGTTGCCTAGTTGGAGAAAAAGTTGGGGGGTACACAGTTCATGGTTGATGTTCAGTTGTAGTACTCCTAAGGAACTTGGGCAAAACATATTTGACTGGTTTGCCTTTCATTGAAATTTATTTTGTTGCCTGTATAAATTGCATTACTTTTGGCATGTACTTGTATTGTGTGTAATTTTAACATACTGCGCTTGTTTTTGTTGTTGTCTTGTACTGTTAGTTGTGCAGTTAAGGTCAAGCCCTTCCAACCCAACTTGTTTTTACCTCAGTTGTAAAACAAAGAGGTCAACCTGAGGTTACCCGACACTTATTTACTCACATTCACCTGATAGTCCAGCAAAATACCTAATTTTGTTCTGTTGACCTCAAACAAGATGTAACAATTTTATTTTTACCACAGTGCACTTCTATAAGGTCCCTAGAAATACATACTAAAAGTCTTTAAAAATCGAAGAGGTGGGAACATGTCTAATTTGCATAAATTATTTTTATTGTTTTATAATTTGCACGTATTTACATTGTCTCCAGATATCATCAAGTAGTCAGTATTGACGAGCTTCAAATTCACCAAGTTGCTTACTGGCACAGTTATCCTATTAAAACCTTTTGAAAAATCATATGGACAATGATAACTTTGTGAAATACTGACTAATGGATGATATCTGGAGACAGTGTAATGTGCGCACATTTATAGGGTCACGAAATTGCATTTTGTCACATTTTGGATACTTACTATGTTCTCATAATTATTTAGTCACTTATATGCTTTAGAAAATGTTATCGAAGTAGGGATATGTAAGTATCAACAAAAACAAATACATATAATTATTATATCCCCAAATATGGGAATAAATATATTACGCGGCAGGGATTAACAATTTATGCAAATTTTTTTAATAAAGGAAGTTCAAACGCAATTTGGCCTGTATTGGTAGCAAGAACATGGCATCTTACAGCGTCCTCGTGTGACCAGAAATACGGCATATTGAAAGTTGGAAGACACTTGATACTAACCAGTGTATCGGTCCGCGATAGGTGGTGCGGGAATGTATATTCATGAGAAAGAACAATGGCAACTCATATACATTAAAGAACTGTAAAGAACAGCTGTCCTCGACCAACTCGCCAATAGCCTAGTTGGTAGAGAGGTTAGCTATGGATCAAAAGGTCTGTGGTTAGAATCGGACTATCGTTAACATTTGTCTTTTTTTCGACAAATTTTCTTATTGGTTATTTTAACCATAACAAGGTTAAAGGGAAAACTGGGTTAGGGTAAGTAAGTGCCTTGACAAATACAAGAACCGCTACACAGTTTTTAGTGACTTGTAAGTTAGGTCAAGACCTTTGCCTGCCCAAGTATTGTGGTCACAGCTCACTGCATTGACTTCTGTTGGTACTTTTGTGAATTATAATTTAAAACAAAGGGAGGACAGCCGAAGGTCACCCAAAATGTGTCCAAGTGGCTATTACAAAGACTAATCGCAACCTTTGACCTGCCAAAGGTTTGATGTCACAAGTAACTTGCAGAACACTACCTTTTTTCACAGCTTACATGGTCCATACATCTCCCAATTTTTTGAGGTGAATAAACATGGAGCCAGCTGAATCCATCAATGATTCATGATATTTCAGCAATGAATCAAGAGATGGAAACCACAGGCTACCACTGAGGAGAAACAGAGATGATTGCATGTACCGTTATGTAGTAGATCCTCAAGAATGCAAAGTCCACAATTCTAGAACAAAAGGACAATTACAAATATAACTTGAAATGGCTTTCGAAAGACGTTTTTCCTTCTCAAATAAATCTGACAAACATGATGTACACACATGCAAGTCCCTAGAGTGTGTGCAAATTCCTATTAAAATTGGAGAATTCAGGACTGATACTAGTGTTAGTGTTAACCAGTTCGCGCCGGATGACGTATATTTAACGCAAACATTTCCCCAAATTCAAAACGGATGACGCATAAACCAGTGTTGTAGTCGAGTCACCTATGTCGAGTCCGAGTCCGAGTCCCAAGTCACTTGGTCCGAGTCCGAGTCCGAGTCCCGAGTCACTTGGTCCGAGTCCGAGTCCGAGTCACGAGTCACTTGGTTCGAGTCCGAGTCCGAGTCACGAGTCACTTGTTTAAATAATTAAATAGTTAAAATACTTCAACCAGTTCACTTACATGTAGATGACTGGATCACTATTGATCGCAAACAACACACAGCCATCTCAGTGCAATATACAGGCGGTGTTTTTACAGGCGGACATGCCAGACTATGGTCAGCTTCGGTTGCGTCTATGGCTAGATCAGCGCGTAAGCCGCCTATGTTTTAACATTAAAAAGAGGTAGCGATATAGCCGTAGCCAGCTAAAGCCGTCATTCGGATTCCGGAGACGAATTCCTATTTCCCTGCTAATATGCATCAAGCAGTGGCTATGGTGTTAAGGTTCACAGAATACCAGCGTTAATATTGGTGTCGTGCACAATAATGCTTTACAGAAATATATCCCAGTGTTATTATGCGTATTGAACATACACATGTGCGCTGTATGTACACTACATGGCCATAGCAACACAGTAATCACGAACACTATTACTTGCAACATCAGTGTAACTGCTTATTTCGTGTGCTAAACGTTAATATTCCTCCATGTGCATGACGATCGGATCATTGGAATTGTGTTTAATATTTACAAAAAACTAAAAAAGGTATTGTTGGTGAAAATACGTGACTCGAGTCACGAGTCCTCCAGGTCAAGTCCGAGTCATGGTAGTCGAGTCCGAGTCCGAGTCCGAGTCTTTTGCCGACGTGACTCGAGTCAAGTCCGAGTCACCAAAATTGTGACTCGAGACGGACTCGAGTCCGAGTCCTGGACTCGAGTCATACAACTCTGGCATAAACACGCCAAGTTCAAGTTCGGAAATGTATGTCAGCAGCGCGCAAGGCCGGAAATTGCGTGGGTGTGCTTCCCGGCACTATCAGCCTGAACCCGCTTCGGATCGAGTTTCGTTAAAAATAATCCCGCCCGTCGGCTCGGCGATGTTAAAGTATAAAGTAATCCCGGCGCGAACTGGTTAAACAGTTCTCAATCCTCGAAAATCAGCAAAGCTTGAATTATTTATAGACATAATCAAACTGATCCGCGGATTCGGTCGATGATCAAGAATTGTTGTACTGACTGCGTTCAGCGATGATAAAAATGGTTGATCGTAATTTGTCAACTAAGTAAAAGAGATGCATGTGAAAAATCAGTAAGCATGCACAATTTGGGAAGTCAGTTATTGTGCCCAATTTCCGGACGCCACCTTTTAATTGATTTATAAAATTCATTGGCCATGTTGGCATACCTTTTAAGCTTGTAGCATCACGTAGCTCATCAAAAACAGATTGTGCAAAAACGCTGAGGAAAATTATTTGAACTCAACATCGGCCTAGTATTAGTATCACACGAGAAAAAGTTGTCCGGAAATTGGCCACATCTGTACCAAAATAAAAATGTTCTGCACACATCAATGATATTTTTACTCACACCAGATTGTGTACGGCAGAAAATAGTTTTAAAATAAATACACTGAAATGACACAGGCCAAGACAAACGTAATCATTACAGGCAAAATAAACAACCAAAGCAGAAAAACATTGTACTTGTAGGCCTTACCATCATGACCATATACTTACCGTATTTATATCGCAGGCCTCGTACTTCGTAGTCGTACGTACTTTTTGTACGTGTACGGTGTGGACTGATAAGAATATGTACGTAACGCATTACCTGTCAACATTTAATGTTAATAACAAGTATAAATTGTTACAGAGGGCGCAATTTAATTATCATGTAAGGAATTAAATGAATTAACGTGAAAAACAATTGTATTAACCCTTTTCTTTTTCTACCTGTCGCAACGCATCTGATAATTGATTGGTATTCATACCAAAACCCCACTTCAACCAAAAATGTCAATTCCCAAAGGTGTTCCAGGGGAGCGAGTATACGCAGCAAAAGCCACACTTGGACCGTGTCGCCGGGGGGCGACGTCGACCTCGCCGTCGACGTCGACCTCGCCGTCGACGTCGACCTCGCCGTCGACGTCGACCTCGCCGTCGACGTCGACCTCGCCGTCGACGTCGACCTCGCCGTCGACGTCGACCTCGCCGTCGACGTCGACCTCGCCGTCGACGTCGACCTCGCCGTCGACGTCGACCTCGCCGTCGACGTCGACCTCGCCGTCGACGTCGACCTCGCCGTCGACGTCGACCTCGCCGTCGACGTCGACCTCGCCGTCGACGTCGACCTCGCCGTCGACGTCGACCTCGCCGTCGACGTCGACCTCGCCGTCGACGTCGACCTCGCCGTCGACGTCGACCTCGCCGTCGACGTCGACCTCGCCGTCGACGTCGACCTCGCCGTCGACGTCGACCTCGCCGTCGACGTCGACCTCGCCGTCGACGTCGACCTCGCCGTCGACGTCGACCTCGCCGTCGACGTCGACCTCGCCGTCGACGTCGACCTCGCCGTCGACGTCGACCTCGCCGTCGACGTCGACCTCGCCGTCGACGTCGACCTCGCCGTCGACGTCGACCTCGCCGTCGACGTCGACCTCGCCGTCGACGTCGACCTCGCCGTCGACGTCGACCTCGCCGTCGACGTCGACCTCGCCGTCGACGTCGACCTCGCCGTCGACGTCGACCTCGCCGTCGACGTCGACCTCGCCGTCGACGTCGACCTCGCCGTCGACGTCGACCTCGCCGTCGACGTCGACCTCGCCGTCGACGTCGACCTCGCCGTCGACGTCGACCTCGCCGTCGACGTCGACCTCGCCGTCGACGTCGACCTCGCCGTCGACGTCGACCTCGCCGTCGACGTCGACCTCGCCGTCGACGTCGACCTCGCCGTCGACGTCGACCTCGCCGTCGACGTCGACCTCGCCGTCGACGTCGACCTCGCCGTCGACGTCGACCTCGCCGTCGACGTCGACCTCGCCGTCGACGTCGACCTCGCCGTAAGTTGCTTACTGGCACAGTAACCCATTTAAAACCTTATTGAAAATCATATGAACAAATGATAACATTGTATTATTTAGCCCAGCAAACAAAAACTGGGGGGAAATGGTGTGTCCATAAATTAAGCTAAAAGATAGGTAAAGGGTTGCCTAAGGTGAGAGACTTGAACAAGTTCAAGAACCCCCCCCCAAAAAAAAAAATTAAAGATTGTTGTTGTTTACAATAATCAGATCTACGTTAAAATATATTTTGGGGATTCCCCCCCCCCCCCCCCCCCCCCCCCCCAGGCTGCCACAAGTTGTAAATCGGTGTTTGGTAATGGTTTTTTTTTAAACCCGAGAGTGGGGGAATTTGTCACTCACAGCATAGAGGCATTAGCATACTATTTTGTTTTCCTTCATGCTAATAGTACACTAATGATAATTATTTGTTTGTTGTTAATTACCAAACCAAGAGTATAATATGCAAATATTATTTGAAAACAAATATTGGAAACATATTATGGAAACATAAGGAGGGGCTAGAGGTTGGTTTACAACTTTTGTTTGTTAACGTTGTATTCAGACCCTTTGCGAATATTTCATTTATTCTTCTTCTTGTTTGCCAGTAAAGACTGGAACAGCAGAACGGATAGCGTGCGCGCGTCAACCAAGATCGATCAGAGAGCCGCATGTAGACAAAATGAATTGCGCCCTCTTAAGGCGACGGTCTTGAGGCGAGGTCGAGGTCGAGGTCGAGGTCGAGGTCGACGGCGAGGTCGACGGCGAGGTCGACGGCGAGGTCGACGGCGAGGTCGACGGCGAGGTCGACGGCGAGGTCGACGGCGAGGTCGACGGCGAGGTCGACGGCGAGGTCGACGGCGAGGTCGACGGCGAGGTCGACGGCGAGGTCGACGGCGACGGCGATCTGTCGTCTTTGGAACACCATACCGACGCCTCAACAGTCCGACGCCTCATTTGTCCGACGTCGGACTTATGAGGCGTCGGACCCGTGAGCCCGAGTGTATAAGGCCAGTGCCTCAGAAGTCCGACGACTCATAATTCCGAAATTCGGACTTATGAGGCGTCGGACTTACGATACGGCCCCACATAGCCAAGCAGTTGGAAATTGAAGACGAGTTGGAAACAGATAAGCTGCGCAAAAAATGGAACAATTTGTGTGCACAGTACAGAGTAAGTAGCTTGTCACCTCTTCTGTGTGGCCTTGTGTATTTAAAAGACACCTTGCTGGTTATCCTGGTTGGCTGAAATTTCAGGTATTGTACTATATGACCTTTTGAATTACACGCAGTGCAGTTGAGCCGCGGAATTTGTGATCTCCAGTGACAGGTCACAACAAAATCAGAGGTACACCCAGTAGGGCAATGGGACCAAGTAAATGCTGAAATGCACGTGGGGTTCGCTAATAACTATAGCTAGCCCGGGCGAGCTATATAGTATATAATGGGCTATAGCTATAGGACATGAAATTTGAGTGCCCATTTAAACATTTTGACTGCATGACGGTTATATCAACGCCCTCTGCAGGGACTTGACTCCGGTAACAAAAATAGGTGTCAACAAAAAAGTTACTCTCGGCTAAAAAAGGTGAATACTGACAATAAAAAATAAAATGTTACGATGAAAATGACATTACAGTCTGGACATCACGTGTATATTTTGTTATTCTTTTCAAATATTTAAACCGGCAAAAAAACTATTTAAATATTCGGTGGATGATTGAATATTCAGTATTACAGACAATTAAATTGCTGACGAACTGTTTTGGTGACTTTTTGTTTTTACAGCAGATCAAGAATCCCAGCACTGGAACTGGAAAGCCGCCAGCTTGGGCACATTATGATGCTATGGATGAGGCCCTTGGTGACACTCAGTGGTGACACTCAATTTCAAGCAATAGGCAAGTTACTCTAGAATGTGTTCCTGACATCAACGATGCCCACCTTTACGGACACACACAACCTTATCAGGTTAAGAAACCAGACTCACAATGGCTTGCACCTATCCACGGATGTGTAACTGTGATGTCACAGGTGCTTTAGACTTTTGTTCACTTAGTCAAGGTACATGTATTTCACAATAATTCAAGTTTGGTTTGTTAATGTTTACACAAGTTGTATGTACCTTTATTTTATTCTTCACACAATATTGTTCCTTGTGATTTATTGAATTTTTAACATTCGTGTTTTCTGCTAGATTGTTAAACCAGGTTTATTACAACCTAAGGGATTTATAATAAGGGAATTAAAGTGTGGTTGGCCGGTATTTTAGAGCATAAGAGGATGAGAACCCGGTCATTACTGTGTGGTAACAGACCGGTTTGAGGGATGACCAATGCCAGCGGTCATCCCCCAACCCGGTGCGTTCTCACGCATTGAATGACAGGGTCCTCATCCTGTTATTGCTTTTAATAAATACCTTTTTATTTCTAAAAAACAGTGTTTAATACTGACTGATAGTATTGCGCATGACTAAGTAAGGATTGTAAACGTTCAACCAATAAAATTGTAAAAGGGGGGTCTGCAAGTAAGTCCGACGCCTCATAGGTCCGACGCCTCATTAGTCCGACAAGATACCAAATAAGGCCCATAAGTCCGACGCCTCATTGGTCCGACACCCCATAGGTCCGACGCTCCATAGGTCAGACGCCTCGTAGGTCCGAAGCCTCATAGGTCCGACAATTAATTTTACTTGTATTTCTGTCCATAACTCCGACGCCTCATAAGTCCGACACATCATAAGTCCGACGCCTCGTAAGTCCGACAGTCATGAATACAAGCATTGCGATCGAAAAATATGAAGCTGTAAGCTACAAGTTCCAAATACTTGATCTCCAGAAATATTTCTACAATCTATCTCACATATAGGCCGCGAAGACCGCTTTATACACCGAATCATTGGTGAAATCGAAATATAACAATTAACGAGCTCGCGTGCAGGGGTTTACAGGGTTATGGTAGTCTGCACCCATAGACATCTAAATAATTATTTTAGATGTCTATTATTTAGATGTCTATGTCTGCACCCCTAATTCGTGCTTTGCACAGTGCGCCCTCTCACGTTTTTGCCTTGTCGGACAAATGAACCTTCTCTTATAATAGTCTATAGCTCCGACGCCTCAACAGTCCGACGCCTCATTTTTTCGACGTCGGACTTATGAGGCGTCGGACTGTTGGGGCGTCGGACCCATGGGCCCGAGTTTATGAGGCCAGTGCCTCACAAGTCCGAGGACTCATAATCCCGAAATTCGAACTTATGGGGCGTCGGACTTATGAGGCGTCGGACTTACGATACGGCCCCGTAAAAGGGTTTAAGACCAGTCAGCCATGTCTTTATCATTCGTTTAATATTGGTTTAACAGGCTCTGGACAAATTGGAATGGGCAAAAGATTTTTATGAATGTACTAAATTATCACATTGCTGTCTTTGAGGACAATACACAAACAAATGGGGAAGTTGCAGAAAAAGTAGTAAGTATCACACTCATCACAAATATTAAAGTATGACAACCAGTCTTTGTAGATTGTTTTATTAATTTTTATTAATTTTTATTAATTTTTATTAATTTTTATTCCATTAAATCTGGGCAAAACTTTATAGTGCTATTCAAAATCCAATTTTGTACTAACAGTCTCAATGTTTCATAGAGACTGTAGGCAGAGCAGAACACGTGTACAACACAATCAGCCCTGGGTGCAGCACGTTAAATTGCCAACTTTTGGATAAGCACTATATGGCCCTGCAAGCAACTTCTATTAATCAAAAAATAAAGATTAAGTAAGTTCCACTTAAAAGATCCACTAACAAAATATTTTTTTTCTTTTTGCTAAACTGAGTTTGTCGACTGTATGCGTACAAAAAAACAAAACCTTGATCTTTTAACTTTTTGTTACTATTTTTAAAGAAGTATATATGTACAATGATGGTTTGAATAAGCCAGGCCAAAGATCAAATTGGAGATACTTTTTATTGTAATTGATGCACAGGTAACTTGCAAATTGCAATTCTCGAATGACCCTTGATCCATGTCTTTGCGCACATGCGCAATTCGCTCGTGCTCACCACCCAATCTGGATGCTGGGAAGCACTGACGTGCTTTGAGCTCTGATTGGAGCTCAGCTGCGCAAGTGCAATTAGAAGGTCAAACTGTCAGGTCATGACTTATTTCTCAGAATTCTGAGAAGCTCGATTAGCGTTTTCCAGCACCCAGTTTAGATGATGGGACCGTGCGAAATGCGCAGTTAAAAAATTTAAGTGGCTTTTTCTTCTATCATTGTGTAATAATACAAATCTGGCAATTTGTTTTTAAAGAACATTTTGAACTAATTTATTTCATCTTCAAATAATTTAGGTAATAAATATAATATTAATATATATTTATATAATAAAATTTATGTTTAGAGAATAAATAATGTTTAGAGAAACACAACTGTGTTGTTTGAATGATTGAATGCACCAGGGTCGTATATCGTAGCTTCTGTACTTTTTAGAGATCTTTTCCTGCAAAGGAACATGTTGCTTCAGTTATTCCCTCAAAATATAGCAACACTGTATATTCTGCTGTCGTTTGTCAGTTGTGCATTTTCATTGTTGAAACAGAAAAACTGTAAAAAAAGGAGCATGACGCATAACCTGATGAAGTTTTAGCTCTGTGATTGCTATATGACTTAGGACTAACAATTTTATAAAGTCTGGCTGTAATATTACAGATGTACTTCACAGCACTTTCGATAAATGTCTCATTTTACCGTAATAACTGGGTCCTTGCACTGTTATTCCCTAATTAAGGAATACTTTTTTAACGCATTTAAATGCAACACAATTGAAAAAGCATGGACACAGTACATACACCAACTTTAAATCAGTAATGCAACACAAGAAATCTCTATGCGCACGCAACTGTTATGTTAGTAAAATCATGTCATAAAATAGTATGTATTGACTGCTTCAAGTGGTGTAGTAAAATTAGCATCCAAGGTAATCCACGGGCCTTGTATTCCCCCTCCCAGGCTTTGCATTTGGAAAATAGAATGCTCCATGGATCATAGTTTTAATAAAATTCGAGTTGAAGCAGACAACATTTGTTTTACAACACCTCGCCCACAGATTCTGCTTGATTTGTGAACTTGATTAATTTAATCTAAATACAGTGGTACTAATATCTCAATACGAAAATAGTTGAAATTTTACATTCTTTCAATACCACCACTTTACACAATATTTGAACCCAGCACTGAAGTGGTACCCTTCCAATACATGCAACTGCATGATAATGTGCAATGTGTGTACTTGGTTGGTTTGTGTAGATTTGCACACAATAAAAGATCAATGGGTATAGTACAGATTTAGTACTTTCAGTCGTGCACAGGTAGATAGTAAAAAATAACAAATGTCACGACGTAACTTGCTCTCGGCCAATCACAAAACAGAATCTGTGGGCGAGGTGTTATAATAAGTAAGGTTAGCACAGTTTTCTGCTATGGCAGACAAAAAAACATGCTATTGTTCTGGTATGGCGAAGTACTCGTGATCAACGAGATGATCTGGGCAATGGCGAGGAGCAGATATCATCGCAGCTATCCTTGCTCTCATTGGCGCACCTTCATCAAACACACCACCATCATGGCGTGCATAGTCCTGATCAAGTGCCCCATCATCATCTTCATCAAGATATCCATCCTCCACTTCCAAAATGTCACCTGTTTAAATGAATCAGTACAAATGAATCAAAAGTGTTTGCTTTTGCTAAGATGCTGTACATATATTCACTTCACCTCAGGTAAACTGACACTAACATTTGCAGTGACTTGACAGTACAGTTTGGAAAAGACCTTTGTCACATTGGTATCTAAACACAAGTGCAACTTACAGATGGAAATTTGATTATTAACAAATGGTCTTCTCTACTTTTAGTATTAACCCTACCACCCCTCTCAAATTACTTATTTATTAAAAATATAATAGCAAAATGATTATGCGTAACAGAGGCATGGCACAAGTTGTGCATAGCACAGCAGGCAGCAATCACAGACGGGACAGATTTTGACCGTAGCTCAAGATCCTTTGTGAAAATGCTGCGCCAACGGGTCTTCAGCTGGCCAAATGTGCGCTCAACAATGTTCCTTGCCAGGGGGGGGCGGAGGGGGGCCCAAGAAAGTGCGCCACCAACGTTGAAATGTATCTCATTCGTTCTTCTACGCTCATGAGCCACACATCTCACAGTAAATACGTATAGATATCGCTACCGCGAAGCGCACCATTGAAACACGTACAAATTTTCTCCGCGCTCGCTACCCGATTTCAGTGATTCATGCAACGTCCGCAAAGCCAGGTACACAGGCACGATCTACACGGATTTTGTTTGGGGCGATGTCATTTTCTGCCATTTTCGTTCGAAAACAACACGATAAAACGCAAGGGGGTCACAGGCAGATTTTTTTAAAAATTCAGTATATCACTGCTACATTCTTTTTTAACGTATCCATGGAAAAAAATGAGTGGGGTCAAAGCACGATTTTTCACAATTTATCGATTATTATTGCCCTTTTTAGGGGAGGTATTTGTTAACGTCGTTTGAGTATTTGTGCACAATCTCCACGCGCATCAACGGTACGTCAACGCTTAATTTTTTCGACTGCTTTTTTTTTATTTTCAATACAATTTTTGTCATTGGATGATAAACATTAAGGTAAATAACAACCTTGTACAACTACAAAAGACAAGATGTTAAGATTGGATGCCAAAAACTCTTTATTTTTCGAGTGAGAAAATTGTTCCCCCCTATTTTGAGAATGGATGGTACGTCAGCGTTGCGCAATCACAGTCTCGAAGGGCCCCCCCTCCGCCCCCCCCTGTTCCTTGCCTTGCTGTGATGCATTTTCTGGGTTAGCAGCCTCTGGAAACTTGAAAGGGGTCAACAATGATTGTGACCCAGGGTATGCTGAATCTCCCAACAGGTAGTAACCCCTTGGAGGAAAATCAGGATCCCTGTACACTGGACTGTTACGATACACTCTTGCATCGTGAACTGATCCTGGAAAGCTAGTGAAAACATATATGAACACACCTTCATGGTTGCAGATAGCTTGTAGCTGTATGGAGTACTGGTTTTTGCGATTATGGTAGTCCTGTTTAAATTGTGATGGGGGGGTAATTCTAATGTGCCATCTATTGCACCAATGGCTCTGTCGATGAAACGTGTGCCCGACAGGGTTACAAAACCAGCCGAGATTGTATCATACTGCTCTGGACGAGGGTGATGTACAAAATTCTTAAGATGTTTAAGGACAGCATTAAGCTGTCTGTGCACGATACAACAGACAGTCATCAATGGTAACCCACAAGCTCTCTTCACAACTCGGTAGGAACAGCCTGTTGCCAGCCAGAAAAGAAACACCAATGCTTCAACTTCAGGCTGCCAGCCATGGTGTTTAGGGCATTCAATCATGTTCACCAGCTTCAGAAATGCCCTTCGCGTTACACGAAAATCTTTCCTCAGATTGATGCGACCATCCTGCAGTATTGCCAAGAGGAACTCGGTACCATTAACTCTGCAGTATGGCCCACGAATAACCTAAAGCAAAAATAAAAGAGTAGACATTACTTTTGGTATCAATACATACAATTTATGCCCACAACCCTTATCCTTTATGGGTTTCTAATATGCTTGCCAAAAAATCAACCTATAGTGAACATGTTCTGAATTTGTTATTGGTGACATACATGTACATGTATTTGGCAAATTTATAAGTCTAACTGTGAACTGAGCTGAGCGCATGCTGTACACGTACACAGTACGTAAAATAAGGGGGTCCTTGACTGCAGTACTAGTACTAGTACAAAATGTAGTACTAGTATAAAGCAACGTTGTTTTGCCTCAACTATAGCGTCCGTTTTAACTATACTGCTACAGTTGGGTCGTCCCAACTGTAGTTAGAATGATCAAGCGTGTTCAAGATCGCCGCAGGGTGATCATGGCCATATTATCATTGTTAGTATTGGGCACTGGGATGGTCTAATGATGTGTTTCACAGATCTATTTGAAGAAAACGCACAGCATTCTGGGTGGCGAAGCTGAGCCGCGAAACTGGCACGTGACCTACAGTTCACAGGTCACACAAAATCTATTGTTCAAACATGTTCATCAGAGCTCAAAGCGTCAGACTTCCTTGACTTCAAAGTCAAACTATTTTTAATTTTAGGCCAGCCAAACTGCAGAACTATACGGGCAGTTTAGACCGTCCCAGCCTATACATGTAGTTGGCTACAGGCTAGCACAACTGCAGAACAGTTGGGACCGTATAGTTCGTTGGAACGACCATGACGATCCTATCCTAATTCTGTATTATTAGTTTAGAATATAGTTGGGCATAACAATTAACATCGCTTTAATAGTACAACTTACGAGGACTAGAGCCTTGCCGGCCTAGAGAGCTAGAGGCACGCCACTATTTTGTATTAAGTATTAATTATTACGCTGTGGCTATTCTTACGTGACCGTAACCCTACGTACTTTTTCTATATAGGGACTGTATACAAAAAAATAGGGACTGCGCGTGCGCTAGTACCGGAACTCACGTAAGAATAAAAAAGTACATAGGATTACGGTCACGTAAGAATAGCCATGCCCACCATGGTGTAATTATTAATATTATGCCATAAAATTACCTAACATAACAATATCATGAATATTGAATATGCCTAACGCTACTTTACTTACGTTGTTGTTGTGATAACGTCAAATTCGCCGACTCCACTAATACATCAGTATACGCTGGCGTCTAGAAGAAATATGCCTGTTCATTACATTCAACATGCTAATTATCGCATGGAATACAGCAACCATTTCCAGTGGATTCATTTTTGCAAAAAAAAAGTCAAAAACCGACTACCGAGTGATATAATTAGATCAATGCCAGTAAGCAGTATTCAAGTTAGACCATGGACTGGAGCAGGACTAGGTTCTTCGGTAAACATAAATTGTAACGTCAGAGAGCATAACATAAAGCAGAGGATGCAACAAAAAGGCCTAAAATTAAGTCACCAAACACAAAGTTAAACACTAAGCAGAGATAAGAGTGAGCACTGCAGACGACAGACGACAGACAAAAACACGAAGATTAACTGCGCACGCGTATTAAACCTACATCACGTGTTATGTCAGAGAACAACTCGAAGCCGAAGCCTCCCGAAGCCTGACCGTACGAATCGTTTTGGCCGCCATTTTGCTTTGTGATGAAGCCCGAGCCTAGCCAAGCCCAAGCCAAGCCCGAGCCTAGCCCCAAGCCTCAAGCCTCAAGCCCCGTTTGGTAAACGCCCATACATGCTCGTCGTCCTACTCGTGGCCTGGATCTTATCGCTTTTCGGCGTCGGAACAGGCTTGCATAGGCAAATGCACACATTCGATGGCCCTTGGCACGCTGGGGAAGAGTGATGTCCACGGACGAATTACGGTTCCAGTTGTATCGCGCAGATGGAAGACAGCGTGTATTGCGACGTGCGGGTGAACGGTTTTCTGACGCAAATGTTATTCGCAGAATCGCCTATGGAGGTGGTGGTGTGGGCAGGCATAACGAGTGGGCAAAGAACTCTCTTGCACTTCATTGAGGGAAACTTGAATGGGCAAAGATATCGGGATGAGATTCGCATACCAGTTGTTGTGCCGTTCGTCCGCCAACATGCCATCACCTTCCAGCAAGACAATGCCCGACCTCATGTTGCCAGAATCTGTATGCAGCTCCTGGAAGCAGAACACATTCCAGTTCTTGATTTGCCTGCATATTCGCCGGACATGTCACCCATATAGCACCTATGGGATGTTCTCGACCGACGTGTCTACGATCGTGTTCCAGTTTCGGATAACATCCCTCAGCTCCGTGTAGCCCTCGAGAAGGAGTGGATTAACATTCCACAGGCCACAATCGTCCACCTTTTCAACTCGATGCGAAGAAGAGGTGTCGCTCTACGGGACGCAAATGGTGGACACACAAGATATTGAGGGGTGAGTTGTTTCAACCTGACCCCCATCGTGTCCACATGCATGTCCATGATTACCAGTGTTCTAACGAACAGTAATCTGTAGCATTGAACAACAAAATGAATTTTGTATGATTTAATATATTTTGCAACCCCTAAGGCTCATAAAGGTTTCAAAGTGTCGCATAGGGCGTTCATATTTTTGTTCAGTGTATATCTTTGTATGTTCTCTGGAATGCTGCTGCAGTTTGTTTGGGACATGCTTGGTTGGTTGAGATAAACTGTCTTGCAACCCCAAAAATTTGCATTCAGCTTCGATAAGGTATTGTGGCGGAACCGGCGGAGGACCTGGATGGGGACTGGTCTTATTATCCCAGGACTCCAACCAACTCTTATTATCCAACAAATATATTTATTAGCCTCGCGCAAGGATGAGCGGCTATCCAGACGCCAGGGGGGACAATTAACGAACGGCGGACTTAACCTAGGGGCAGCTCGTTTGGTGGAAATATACCACCGTTTTATGACTGAATGAATAACTTGATATAATAGAAGAGCACTAAAATTAGTCCTAATAAACCTTACAATGCAAATAAACCTCACAGTAACAAGTATTCCAAAGACGGTCAATAATTGGTCTTATTCTCCTTCAATGATTCTAGAGTAATTAACTTTACATACAAAACAGAATACACAATAAACCTCACTGGAGGTAACCCTCACGTGGTCCCCTTCACCACGTACAAAACTAGCTCATAAATCAACACCAGGGGTCAACTGCACCCTTAAATAAACCTCACGGAGCTCAGTAAGCCTCACTTTGGCTCAGTAAGCCTCACTTGGCTCAGTAAGCCTCAATAATAATATCTTTAATTATAACAAGGGTCTAGTGAAACTCCTATAAATGACTAGGCTTCCAATAATCCTCACATGGTCAATTGCACCACTTGATGAGAATAATCGGGCTTTTATACAATATACAATATAACGTTCGGGGGCTAACACACCTCTAACCGTTAATACAATTAGAATTCTTATATCTTTTATAGAAAGATAAAGAAACGCAAACTAGCAGAATAATAAAACACTTAGCAGAGCAACCTAATTAATATGCACAAATAACCCTCACTAGAAAATCGTATACCTCAACCAGGTTCAGCTCACTGGCAGTGAGCTCAAGGTATACCTCACGTAGTTTACAATAACCCTCAGCTGACCAGTTATTCAAATGACACGGAAACCCCCAATGTCTATCAACAAGGTTATAATGATAACACTCCTGAGAACTTGAGAACGTTACACTCAGGTCTCACTATACACAACCCTAGTCCTAGCGTCAACTCACTCTGACCCGAAGCCTCACGAACTTCCGAACCCGGCCGTACCAGAACGTCAACTTCAACGCCACCAGAGCTGAACGCTACCACCCGAAGCTTGCTTGTTCTCAAGTAGCGGAACTTACACACTATCTCGATAGGTCTCGTTACAACGCCACCATTCTATCAACTGAACAAAACCCAAGGCCGGCCGCGCACAAGTAGCGAAATGCGCTACGGTGATTGGTCGCCACGCGCTAATTATATGTGCATTACCCGGGCAGAAGCTATGCGCGCCGGTAATTGGTTGCTTAAACCTGATCATGCAGCCGCGCGTTGATGATTGGCCACTGCGCCAAGTATCACGCAGCATGAGCGCGTGATCCTGCATGAACAATATATTTAGATTAACTAGACTCGAATACGAGTCGGCATATACCCTGTTCCGTTACAGTATCCTTTACCGACGGACAAGAAGAGCTGTGTTCGCATGCTTCGTAGTTTTTTTCTGGATGACCAACAGTTCTCCTTTCAAGTCTCTCCCTGAAGTATTTGAGTGTCCCAACATCATGAACCGACTTGTCACTGAATAAAAGTTTGAAGGCAATCTGAAAACCGAGAAAAAGAAGGGAATAGAAAAACGCCTCGTCAGAACAATAATCGAGAATTGGCAAAATGATTGTTTTATACAGCGGAAGTAAGATTTTTGCTGAATATAAACCTCTAGTTTCAGAGTTCCACCTCTTCAATGGTAATACCGTCCTAGTCCTGGTAAGAGCCATAACTTTACAATTTCGGATGTTGAGAGGTAGGAAATTATTTTCGGACCAATCAATGATGGTATCATTATCGTCTTGGAGCTTATGGCAATGTCACTGATAGACCTCAATTGAGACGTGCCAGTTAAATTACACTGCATGTAAAAACGGTGTTTAGGTTTTAAACACGTTTAAAACGTGTTCAGATTGACAAAGAAATTAGAATCTCGCGAAAAGTTAATGTACTGAGGGCGAGGCAGCAGGAAAAGAAACGGTCCAAAAACTGGACACATGAAGAAGTTGGCGTTCTGTGCCAGTTCGTGCACGAGAACCTAAATCAGCTGTTTGGTAGTAGCTGCAAGGGAAAAAAATCAAAAGCAAATGTGGAAAAAGTGAAAATACACTACTGGAGAAAAGCAGCACAAGTGCTGGTTGAAAATGGGGGCTCCCTAAGAGACTTCTCCAAAATCAGGAAGAAGTGGCAGGATTTGGCGAGCAAAGCAAGGGCGTACCACAGAGATATGAACAGAACAGGTAAGCCTATTTAATGTTGACGACATGTAAATAATAAATATTCTGTAGAAATTATAATTACCGCTGTTATTTAATTAGTTGTTTTACTTAGATATTTATTTTAGGCTATTTGCGTTTGTGTTTAGCCACAAATAATATTATGACAAAGGCATAAATAAATTTGACTTTACCTCATATAATTAATATAATGGCCGTGGCTATTGTTATGGCAGTCGTAACGCAATTTTCAAATTCTATTGTCGGGTTTCCTGACATTACACTATTCAATTTCTAAATGTTTTCTAAATGAGGAGGTGAGAAACCCACTGTTTCGTCGAGTTTTGTTTCACTGACAAATTATTCTTGAGGGCGCTATCACATTTCATCTCAAAAATCGACGCATCATAAACTAAACTTCACGAGGGTTTTACTGGGCTAAAAACGTAGCTAAATCACTGTTTCCTTAACTGATACTGGGTTAAGTTACTGAATAGCGTTGAGGGTGAGTGTTCTAGAATTGTGTTATCATGTTAAATATGTTATATTCACAGTAAGTTTTGCATAATGAAGGATAATTCATTGTACTTTGCTAACATTTTGAGATGCAATGTTCAGGTGTTGTTGTAGGACTTGTAGCGCGCTACGGTCAAAGGTCAAATATTGGAGTTAGATTAAAATAAGTGTTTTGAAGTTTTCAAGTAGCGAATTTAAGCTTTATTGATGGAATTATTCAATGTTCCTGAACTAATGTCAACATGTCCTAGAGTTTATCAGTTTTTGCTTGAATACTGATCAGGTTCTTGGTATGTATTGAATTTTAGGATGTTTATTGTAGTTTTAGGTGAATTTAGTATATTCATGTACTGTATTAGAATGTTATTCATCATTATTTTCAGGATCACCTACGTACTGAACAGAACTGCACTGAATGTTAACTGAACCACTGTAGTTGTATCCGGTCACAGTAGTAAGTTTGATTTTACATGAAAAATGTGTGCTTTATAAAAGATTCATGAAACTACATGGTTTGAGTTTTCTAAATCATTAGTTTTCTACTTTTAGTTTTCTGAATGGCATTTGACAGATGTTTGCACTGTAACAATATTATTAGTAATTTCATGTGTTAAAACTGTTAATTGAGAAGCAAATTTAAGATCTGGATTTTACACTCAAAACTGCTTTTATTCATTCTTTACAGAATTGAATGCTGATTTTTACAATTAAAATCTTAATACATTAAACACCGGCTACAACTTCATTCTTGAATCCTCTTGGGCCTTCCACAATTCAATTTACTCTGATCCAGTCGAGGCCAAGATGGATGAAAGGAAGAAAAAACGACGAACTAGCACGACGAGGTTTACTCGGCAGAAAAGGGTGTTGGAGCAACACATGAAGCAAGAAGATTCCATAGAAGAACTGACTGTGGAGTTCCGAAAACTGGAAGTTACCTTTACGGAACTTCAAGACCGACACGATGAGTATTGTGAGACAATACTAGACTGTGATGAATATGAGCAGGAAGAGGGATACATTCAGACCTGCATGGATGACTTCATGGCAATGAAGCTCAAGCTGACTCAATTAAGAAAATCTCAACTTGACAAACCTGCTGGAGCTAAACCAGCAGGAGATGTTATTGCTCCACTTGATGATGGTGCCTCCCAAGGTTCCTCAGATTGCAACGCTCAACCAGAAAGCAGTGTTGCTCAACCGCAAGTTGACCTGTCACCTCTCTCACAAACACCAGCAAGTTCTGAAGTAATGCAGCCATCAAAAACCAGTACTTCTGCTCCGTACAAATTGAAACCGAGGATAGAGAAACCCAAGTTGCCGTCATTCAGTGGGGACGTCAGAGACTATCATACCTTTAAAGATGACTTCAAACACATGATTGACCCAATCTATGATGAAAGAGATGCTGTATTCATTCTGCGGAATAGTTTAACTGGCAAGCCACTTGAGTTACTGAAAGGTATTGGAACTGATTATGCTGCATGCTGGGATTACTTGGACATGTACTACGGTGATCCGAGGGTCATCTCTGACATAGTAGCCCAGGACCTGACCAAATTCAGAGCGCTTAGTGATGGAGAAGATGGGCGCTTTTGTGAGTTTGCTCAGCTTGTACGGCGCTCCTTTAATATCCTAAAGCAAGTCGGGAAAGAGTCGGACATGAACAACAACCACATGCTGGCTCTCATCGAGAAGAAACTGACTCCAGATGATAGAAAGGTGTATGCCCGCATATTACAGCAGAACAGGGAGGAGGCCTCTCTTGAAGGCCTGCTCGAATTTCTTCAGGATGAGACAATGACCAGAAGGAGGGCAGCTGCTCCCATCAGAAGCACGAGTACGATAACAACTCAGCAAGCCAGAGTACATCTGACCGAAGGACGACCAGCCACAACAGAAAAATGGAAAAAGTGCTGGGGGTGTGAAACCGATAGTCATTGGCCTGATCAGTGTCCTTTCATATTAAAACTGACTCCTGAAGAACGCTATCGAAAGGTAAAGGATAAGCATGCCTGTTTCGCTTGTATGAAACGCGCCGGCAAAGGGCACAACATAAGTACGTGCAACAGAAAGAGAAAGTGCTCCCGGTGTGATTCCTATCACCATCACCTCCTACATGTAGTGAAACATGTGGCCCCGGCACCAACAGCTCAGGTTATGGCGTGCAACACCAACACAGATTACACCAATGTTGCACTACCCTTGCTGACGACTGAAATCGGGGCACTTGACAAGAAAATGACTGGAAACATTGTGTTTCACTGTTGTGCGAGTGTAACCCTAGTCCGAAAGGTAGCGGTGCAAAGACTTGGACTACATGGCAAAGGCAAACCAATCAGCATCGACATCATAACATTGGGCGGAATGACTGAGACTTATGTCACCAAGCTTCATGAGATCAAGGTGTATCACGGAGAGAAAGTTTATAAGGTTTCAGCGGTAGAGGTTCCTGAGATAACCACAGTACCGCCACTACCAGGGCAGCGCAGAGAAAAGATCGAGAATCATTTGGGATTAAAGATTAGACGTGGGTATGGAGAGGTTGACATACTACTAGGTGTTGATCATCCTGCTATGCATGGCGGTGAAACAGAGCAAATAGAGGGCTATGTCCTAAGAAATTTTCCACTGGGCTGGGTGATTCTTGGATCATCTAGCGAGGCAACTGCAAGAACATCCACTGTACTACACATACAGGTCACTGGCAAGACTGACCTCAGCGAGTTTTGGTCTACTGAGGCGATGGGAGTGAGGCTTCAAAACTGCAACTGTAAGTCTTCAAAGGACATGCAGTTGACTCCTAATGACCAACACCAATTTGAAAAGATGTGGGAGTCATGTGAGAAAGTAGGCAATAGATGGCTGGTTCCCTACCCATGGAAGAGAGACCCGAAAGATCTGCCAGACAACAGAAAACAGGCTCTGGCAAAGCTGCTGTCCATAGAAACGAGGCTCCAAAAAGAATGGAACAATGCTCAACTCTATGATGATCAAATGAAAGAAATAGAACAAAAGGGGTTTTCGAGAAAGTTGAGCGACGAAGAGATAAAGAATTATGATGGTCCGGTCCACTACGTTTCCCACCACCCAGTCATACGTCCTGATAAGAAGAGTACGCCAGTTCGTATCGTCTTCAATGCATCCGCTAGCTTCAACGGTCATCGACTAAATGAGTACTGGGAGAAAGGCCCGGATCTCCTCAACGATCTATTTGGAGTTCTGTTCCGGTTCAGACAATTTCCGATCGCTGTGTCAGGCGACATAGCCAAGATGTACCACCAAATCAGAATCCCCGAAAGAGACAAGCATGTCCATAGGTTCCTTTGGAGAAGCTATAAAGCGCGAGAACCAGATGTATATGTTAAAGAGGTGGTGACCTTTGGCGACATGCCAGCACCAGCTATGGCATTGACTGCACTGAAGAGAACAGCCGCCGAAGGAGCCAAAGACTACCCAGAGACATCCAGAGCATTAGACCGTGACACATACATGGATGACATATGTACCTCTACAGATTCAGTTGAGAAGGCAACACGTCTGACTGGCTCAATTGACGTGGTCCTAAATGCAGGTGGCTTTAAGGTAAAGGAGTGGGTGTCAAACGCAAAGTTAACAGAAGGAAAGACTGGAGAGAAACCAATCATCGGAGGTATGCCTACAGAAGAGCAGAAGGTATTAGGCGTGGTATGGAACCCCGAGACAGACAGACTGAAGTACCAAGTTAAACCAGTGGCCTTGAAGGAAAGAGATGTCATAACTAAACGGATGGTACTAAGTGAGCTGGCCAAAATATTTGATCCCATTGGCTTCACCGGTGCTTTTCTGATAAGAGGAAAGATCCTGATGCAGAAGCTGTGGCAACTAGGTGTTGACTGGGATGACGAATTACAACTAGAAGCGAAGGCTGAATGGAGAAAGTTCTTTACAGAACTGGAGACCTTAGATGGAGTATCCTTTGAGCGATGCCTGATGCCAAAGCCAGACCGTCCTGTTGAACTAATAGTGTTCTGTGATGCATCCGAAGAGGCATTTGGTACCATGGCCTACACCAGATGGGAGAACGAGTTCGGATCTTTTGATGTGAGATTTGTCGCCGCAAAATCGAGGGTAGCTCAACTGAAGTGCCTGACGATCCCGAGGTTGGAGCTACAAGCAGCAGTATTGGCGACTAGACTCTATGCATCGGTGGTCAAGGAGACATAAGCTGAGTTTGAGAGAGCCATATTCCTGTCAGACAACATAATCGTTCTTTCCTGGATACGTGGCCAATCACGACAATTTAAGCCGTTCGTATCAAACAGAGTGGCGGAAATCCAGAGCCAAACCGATCCTTCCGACTGGAGGCACGTCCCAGGTGAGCACAACATTGCCGACAAGATCGTGTCAGAGTCCAAGACTTACAGGGCATCTGGAGAGATGGACCAGAATTCTTGAAAGAGCCTGAGGAAAAGTGGCCCAAGTCCATGCCAAAAGCTGAAGAGAGTGAAGTAAACGGAGAAAAGAGGAAGGAGAAGACCGTACTACTGATCAAAGAAGCGGATGAGGCGATAGACTGCCACAAATTCTCCAGCTGGAGAAAGTTGATTCGTGTGACGGCGTACGTCTTCCGTTTCATCTCAAACCTAAAAGCCAAGTCCAGAATCCACAACGGTCCGTTATCAGTTGAAGAATTGACCATTGCTGAAAACCTGTTTGAATCACAGAAACCACTTCATGAACGACTAAAAAAAGGAGAGTTCAAGTCACTTAGTCCATTTGTGAAGGACAAAATGATCTTTGTTGGAGGAAGAGGTCATCATGGAAAGCTCTCTTATGAAAGACAACACCCGGTGCTAATCCCAAGAAGTCATCATGTATCGTACTTGATCACAAAGAATGTTCATGAGCGTGGACATTACGGAGTCGCTACTACGGCAACCAAGGTCAGAAGCAAATACTGGGTAACTGGCGGAACAAGACTAGCTAAGACTGTGAAATACAAATGCGTTATGTGCAAGGTTTTTGAACGCAAAACAGAGACACAGTACATGGCCAGTCTGCCTACTGAGAGGATGGCGCCATTTACACCGCCATTCTACTACACAGCCTGTGACTATTTCGGACCGTATGTTGTCAAAATTTGAAGAAACAAGACCACTAAGCACTATGGTGTAATTTTCACATGCCTCAATACAAGGGCCGTGCATCTAGAAGTAGCAGTTGATTGTTCGACGATGGAATTTCTCCAAGTCCTAAGGCGATTTATGGCTGTACGAGGTCATCCCAAGCTAATACAGAGTGACAATGGTACTCAGTTTGTTGGGGCTGAACGGCAGCTGCGAGAGATGGTGAAGGGATGGGACTTGACTGAGTTGAAATACTTTTGTGCTGAGAGACAAGTATGTTGGAAGTTCACTACACCTCTTGCCCCACATCAAAATGGGTGTGCTGAGGCGCTGGTCAAAAGTTGTAAACAAGCCCTCAAGAAGGCGATTGGAGAGCAACGATTGACCCCATTTGAGCTGCAGACTTGTCTACAAGAAGTCGCAAATCTGGTCAATGAAAGGCCTATTGGCAGGCACCCAAACGATCCAGATGATGGCAGCTACATCTGTCCGAATTATATTCTGCTTGGTAGGGCATCGAACCGAGTACCCCAGGGGCCGTTTCGCACAAGCAAGAATCCTAGAGATAGATTGGAGTTTGTTCAACGAATTGTGACATCGTTCTGGAAGACATGGATAAGGGATGTTCACCCAGCTCTAGTTCCAAGAAAGAAATGGAGTGTCCACAGGCGAAATGTGAGAGTCGGCGACGTGGTTATTCTGGCAGAGCCGGATCTCACTCGAGGAAAATGGAACCTTGGTAGGATAACAGAGGTTTACCCAGGAGAAGACGAGCATGTACGCAATGTTAAGGTCACAACTACTCACGGAAACTACAGCCGACCAATAACGAAGATAGCGGTTATTTATCCTGTTGAAGGATACGAGTAATAATGGACTGGATTGGGACCTGTATTGGTATGCGACATTCTCGCATAGGTGGGGAGAATGTTTTGTCGAGTTTTGTTTCACTGACAAATTATTCTTGAGGGCGCTATCACATTTCATCTCGAAAATCGACGCATCATAAACTGAACTTCACGAGGGTTTTACTGGGCTAAAAACTTAGCTAAATCACTGTTTCCTTAACTGATACTGGGTTAAGTTACTGAATAGCGTTGAGGGTGAGTGTTCTAGAATTGTGTTATCATGTTAAATATGTTATATTCACAGTAAGTTTTGCATAATGAAGGATAATTCATTGTACTTTGCTAACATTTTGAGATGCAATGTTCAGGTGTTGTTGTAGGACTTGTAGCGCGCTACGGTCAAAGGTCAAATATTGGAGTTAGATTAAAATAAGTGTTTCGAAGTTTTCAAGTAGCGAATTTAAGCTTTATTGATGGAATTATTCAATGTTCCTGAACTAATGTCAACATGTCCTAGAGTTTATCAGTTTTTGCTTGAATACTGATCAGGTTCTTGGTATGTATTGAATTTTAGGGTGTTTATTGTAGTTTTAGGTGAATTTAGTATATTCATGTACTGTATTGGAATGTTATTCATCATTATTTTCAGGATCACCTACGTACTGAACAGAACTGCACTGAATGTTAACTGAACCACTGTAGTTGTATCCGGTCACAGTAGTAAGTTTGATTTTACATGAAAAATGTGTGCTTTATAAAAGATTCATGAAACAGTAAAACTACATGGTTTTAGTTTTCTAAATCATTAGTTTTCTACTTTTAGTTTTCTGAATGGCATTTGACAGATGTTTGCACTGTAACAATATTATTAGTAATTTCATGTGTTAAAACTGTTAATTGAGAAGCAAATTTAAGATCTGGATTTTACACTCAAAACTGCTTTTATTCATTCTTTACAGAATTGAATGCTGATTTTTACAATTAAAATCTTCATACATTAAACACCGGCTACAACTTCATTCTTGAATCCTCTTAGGCCTTCCACCCACTGAGAACAAAACCTATGAAGTGGTTTTGGAGGCACTGCTTCCAATTGCCAAGGATGGCACCCTTAACATAGAAGAAGGGGAATTCGATCCCCTTCAAGAAGTTGAAGTTGATGTCCTGTTTGACATAGTTGGCGAAGGTAAAGCCCCTCTACCAATTTTGACGAATTTGAAGTTGAATGTCTGCGACATTTAAATCGATGAGAGTCATAGCCCAATCAAGACTACAAACTCTCATGAACTCGGGCTTCTTGATTGACCGCGATCATTGTCTGCAACACCCCCACGACACCTCCACAACTATAATACGATCTGACATCACAGACATCCGCCATCAAATTTGGGACTTTAGAATGCTGACAAAATGGTAGTACTAGTGCAAGAAATAAAACAAATAAAATTAACCTATCAGAGAACTTCTTTGTATTTCTTGAATGAAATATTTGCCATCTTTAACCAGTTCGCGCCGGATGACGTATATAAACGCAAAAATTTCCCAAAATTCAAAACGGATGACGCATAAACACGCCAAGTTCAAGTTCGGAAATGTATGTCAGCAGCGCGCAAGGCCGGAAATGCGTGGGTGTGCTTCCCGGCACTATCAGCCTGAACACGCTTCGGATCGAGTTTCGTTAAAAATAATCCCGCCCGTTGGCTCGGCGTTGTTAAAATAATCCCGGCGCGAACTGGTTAATAGTTTAACAATTAAAAAAAATGTATTTAGATCACAAAATAAATAATTAGTTTCAAACACTTTTACTATAAAAACTTAATAAAATATATATGATTAGTCATTAATATTAGCTAAATTAATATAAGTTTATAAACCTTAAACTTACAATAATTTTGTAAATATCAATGATTTTTTGCTTGAATAGGGATTCACCATTCTTTTATGCATCAAATTTCTCTCTGTTTTAGACTCGCTAGATTTATTAGTATTCATTATCAATTGATTTCCATTTTGCAATTGTGTTTACATTGCCATTTGTTTGTGTTATTTCATTTACTGGTACATAATAAACCAACAGTAAAATGAGAACCAAGAGTGGAGGTAGTCTTATGTGAATTGAGTTAAACCATGAAAAATCAGATTGTGGTCTCTAAACTAAACAAATAAAATATCTAGTGGCTTACTGCCCTTAACCTCCTTTTTGGCCTAAACTTTGGCTGTTATTTGTTCATGACCATGCTGACTTGCAGCGACAATCTGATTGAACCTATACTACCCTCCTTAAGCCTTCACTCTTACCTGCTGTCTTGAAATTACAATACAATTACATTGGTAGTTCAAGACAGTAGGTAAATAAGATTAGGCTTGAGAAAGGTAGTAGAGTAGGTTCATTCAAGATTGATTGCTGCTTTAATATTACGTTTCTGAAAGTCAGGAAATTACAGAAATGTACGCGAAATGTATATGGCCCCAAAACTTCTTCTTCTTTTTTTTGTTTTGTTGGGGGGGGGGGTGGGGGATTTTAAACGGGAAATGTCAATGATTGTAGGTGCTTTAACATGCAGGTATCAAGTAATGTGGTATTACTACATTGTATTTATCACTATGAACATTTAAAGGTAGGGTACACCATTTGCATATATCGAAAATATTTACTACCGAATTATTAAGAAATATTTTACTCATCTGAAAGTAAATGTTGATTCTAGGCATCCAGCAAAATGATTGCGCTAGATATCCTGTAATTACTCCGAAAAATAGAATTTTATAATGAAAAACTGAACTGACACTAAATTTATTTCCTCGATTCTGATTGGCTGATGAAAACCAGAACGTTTATCAATGAATCCGAAGTGTTCCATATGCTGCGTTCCAATCGCGTCGTGTTTATCGTGTTCACGAGTTCACGAGTCGTATAATGACGTTATAATCACGTTATAATCGCCTGGTAACTCGTGTTCAACAGTGGTGAACTCGAGGTGGAATTTTTGTCTTCATGTTCACGTCTTCATAAACTAATAAAATACTCGCGCCTGCGTGTTGATTCACGTACGAGTTCTTTTGCGATAAAGAATGTCCTTACCGCACGACTAACTCGACTGTGCGCGTGCGTCTTGGTGACTAGCGTTTGGAATACAACCTACTGGTGAACATCATGGAGAAATTCACGGTGAACACGATGCGATTGAAACGCAGCATTAGGGCATGGGTCCTCTTTAGGTGGAAGGCCTATTTATCATATTTCTTTTTTTCTTCCCATTTTTATGCTTTTTTATTTATATGATTATTTTTCATTTTTTTATTATTTAAATGATCATTTTTCAAACTTAACTTATTTATTTATGATTATTTGTATCTGTAGGTCCTAATTATTAATCGCAAAAATACCATAACTCTCGTTTGATTTGCTAAAGTATTACAGGGACTGCAAGCCATTTGTTTAAATTCTGATTTTCCACTTTGAACAAGTATAAATGCATATAGAATGAGATTCTGAACATATTTTGGATGGGGTAAATAGGTGAAACCGTTGTCGAGTTATGTTTCCAAATTTAAGGATTTCTCAATTGGGACAACCGTTAAAAATGGGCATTGTTTCTTGGTGTTTACATGCAGTTTTTCAGTAAACAAAGTAGTAAACAAATTGAAATTGAATTAGTTACAAGATTAAGTCCCAGGATGCGATTTTGTTTGGTAAATTTTGCGTATGAATAGTATGTGGGATTGAAAACATGAAAACATGATCGATTACCGAGCGAAAAAAATTGACGTTGCTATGGAAACCATGATAAACATTGTTTACTGCGGAATTCCCTGTTTTTAACGGTAACAAAAGTAGCATTTTTAATAATTAAGTTTGTTTATACATTTTTAATTGATGTCGCCCAATTAATTACACACATTTAACACGTTCTGTTTTCCATAAATAACACATTTTATTTGTTTACCTCCTTATACAGAGCAAAAGTAAATGAGACAGTAAACAAAGTAGTCAGCTGTACCCGAGCCCATTATCTTGCTGCCTGCATGAATAGGGTTTTTCTTGCTTTTGGATTATGTTGATTTGCTGTCCTTTAAAGGGATCGTATACGTTTGGTAATTGGAACCCATTGTTTGTTTCAATCCTATATAGTTATAGACATATACCGTAAAACTAACCTGTAAAAATTTCATTTCAAAAAGTGGTAGCGATTTAGAGATATTGCCGAAAATCCGGAGCGGTTATGTCCACGCAGGAAAAATAATCTGCATTAAAATACACAATTATGAGAAACGTCACTGCAGTAACGCTTCTCAGATTCAAATTTGTTGAGATAAAAAGTGATATCTTTTTCCATAACCGCAGTACTTTAAAGTAAACAGTTTCTGAAAATGCATTGTACTATCCAAAGCTGCTGTACTTCTTACCAAGTAAGTTTTGATTGCCATTAATTTTTGAAGTAATTACCAAACGTATACGATCCCTTTAATAGTATACAAATATTATTGCAAGAAAAAATCTTGAATTTTCGCCGAGTGAAATGGAAAAGTCCAGATTTTAAAAAGCGATTATATTTCTCCCATTCCACAATTTAAAGCCACTCAAAATTTGTTTTATATAACTAACAAACAGGGGCCAATTTCATAGTGCTGCTTATTAAGCAAAAAAACCTTGCTTAATAAATCTACTATTTATTGGTACTGCTGCTGAGTATTTCAAGTCGACATGCACTCTGTCTACCACTTGGAAGACTTATTCCTGCCAATACTCTCATTGTTCTTGACACACTGTGGCAAAGAATGCGGCGCTTTCATCGGTTTTTTTCTTTGGAACCAACTGGCAGCTGTCTGTTCCCAGTTTGCGCTTTTTATCAGTAGATGTGCACACTCCCTTCACTTTGCGGCCAGTCTGCAGACACCTGCGCCCACCAAGGATGGTTGATCGGCGACTCACAGCAGCCGGCTGGACCTTTATGGCTTTTCCTCTCCGATGTTCCTCAGGGTTCCTTTTTACTTTCCTGAGTGCTAAGCTGGCGCCAGTGTACTTTCCAAAGGTTTTTAAGGCACCAACCATAGCTGAATTCGTTTTCAGAGACTCAAACTGCTTGATAAACGTTGCGATTGGCTCACGAAACTCCTCTGGACTTTGTCGCAACATTGAAACCAGGCTTCCTGCAGTTTCCATCAAAGATGTCTCCAGTGAAGCCAGTTCACCACCGGCCACTGAAGACACATTCCCATCACTGACGCTTGGACTATGAGACGATTGCACAGGAGTAGAGCCCCGGTTTCGCCTCAAGAACCTATTTTGAAGCAGTCTCTGTTGGTTCAAAGACTCGGAGACTGCACTTGCAGTTGTGTTTGAACCTGACGCCACACTGTCAGTGTCACCAATTAAATCTGATGGATCAGTGGCATCATCATTGTCTTCATGATCATCGCGAGGTTTATCTTCAAGGGTGCTATTGGAACGAGCACCCCCTTGAAGCGGAGAAAACCAGCCTGGTCTAACCTGATCTAGTCTAGAAGCCAGAAACAACAGATGTTCACGCATCTTCTCATCCCAGAGTGGCACAAAGTTCAATGATGACACATTGAAGTGTCGTACGATTGCATATTGGTGCTTGCTGGGTGCGCCAGACATTCCTACAACGCAACTGCAGACTGAAATTGACATGTCCACGTTGTAGGTCACATCAGGCTTTGAATGGCTTTTGCATTAAAACGTATTGTCTCCCAGCTTTCTCACCATATCTATCTCAATCACTCCTCCGCCTGGTAGGTACTTCTTAGGTAAAGTAACATCTATTCTGCCATTGGCAATGTCCGTTAGACGGCGCTCGTAGTAACTTGGCATTCTCGTCAGCATGAAATCGAGCAACTGAACGACATTGTAAGCCCGAACCCTTTCAAAAATGTGGTCCTTCAGGACTCTCATTGCGGCTTCCGCGTAGTTGTTCGTGTTGTTTCCTTTGGTCGGTAGGTCCTCCCGATGACAAATCGCCCATTCCTTGCGTCGTTTGATCAACTTCTCGCAGTGACCAATGTAGTTTGGATACAACTTTGCGACATCATCCGCAAGCAGAGCTTCGTAGGCGGTATCGAGATCAGCACAAGTTTTCGCATAGGTCATTGTCTTCACCAAGAACAACAGATGGGGGCGATGGTCCTTTCTGATTTCATTTTGTGCTTCCCATAAGTACCGCCACATTGCTTGGAGTATTAAGTGGAAGACACAGAGTATAAGGGTGGCCTCCGGAAATGCAGTATGCAGACTTTGCCTTTCACTCTCACTATCGTCAGTAATACCCCTGTCACACCGGAGTGCGATCTCACGGCAACCTTACTGCGATGTAGTTTTCAACAAAAACGCAGTGGGGTCGCCGAAAACTGGCAAAAAACCCTGAAATCTATGAGGTAGGTAGCTCACAGTACGCTCTTGACTCGCTCACTGCGCTCTCACTACGCTCTCACTACACTCTCACTGCGACCTATGCGTTCCTCGCCGCGCTCTCACTGCGCTCCCACTACGCTCTACGCGATCTCGCTGCGACCAAGACGACCTCGCTACGACCTTACTACGCACTCACTACGTCCCCACTACGTTCTGTGCGTTTGTACCGCGTTCGCGCGGCGACTATAAATACAGCGAGCTCGATGTTGCTGGATATTTGCTATCTGTTGTACAATTATTATGTTCTGCCTCTCTACAGCCGTTGTAATACCCCTGTCACACCGGAGCTACGCTGCCGTTGCGCTCCCACGGCAACTAAAAAAAGTTGCAAAACGCAGTAGAAGCGCAGTAGGATCGCCAAGAGCGTAGTGGGAACGCAGTGGAGTCTACCTAGGTCGTGGGAGGGTCTCCATGGTCGCCAAACCTCGGCGATTGTTTTGAGCCTGCTCAAAACAATCGCAGAGGGTCGGCGACCTAGTCCAAAACGCAGTGGGAGCGCAGTGAGAGCGTAGTGGGATCTCAAAAAACGTACTTGGGACGTCGTGACGTCTACCTGAGCGTGTCATGATTGTAGCAAGAGCGAGTTGGTATCGCCGTCTGCCCAATCTGCGACTGAAGTACGTCTGAAGTACGACCACTGTACGCTTGTCACGCTCTCACTGCGCTCTTACCGCGCTCATACTGCGCTTCTACTACGTCGTATAGGGCTTCTTTATGCTCATACTGCGTCCACACGGGGCTACCAGTACGACTATGGCGCCCCTAATGCGTCCATGGCGATGTTACGGAGCTTCCTGTACGTTCACAGTGCGATTATACTGCGATTATACTGCGTGTATAGTACGTTCTGACTTTGACATGCGTAATGGCCACAAATGGTATAAATGCAGCCTATATCCTCCACACAACATACCAATGTACATCTCCTCTTTACCATGGATGTAGAGAGGCAGAACATAATAATTGTACAACAGATAGCAAATATCCAGCAACATCGAGCTCGCTGTATTTATAGTCGCCGCGCGAACGCGGTACAAACGCACAGAACGTAGTGGGGACGTAGTGAGAGCGTAGTAAGGTCGTAGCGAGGTCGTAGCGAGGTCGCCTTGGTCGCAGCGAGATCGCGTGGAGCGTAGTGGGAGCGCAGTGAGAGCGCGGCGATGATCAAACTGGGAACGCATAGGTCGCAGTGAGAGTGTAGTGAGAGCGTAGTGGGCGATTCAAGAGCGTACTGTGAGCTACCTACCTCATAGATTTCAGGATTTTTTGCCAGTTTTCGGCGACCCCATTGCGTTTTTGATGAAAACTGCATCGCAGTAAGGTCGCTGTGGGATTGCACACCGGTCTGACAGGGGTATCAGTCGCAGATTGGGCAAACGGCGATACCAACTCGCTCTTGCTACGATCATGACACGCTCAGGTAGACTTCACTACGTCCGTAGTACGTTATTTGAGATCCCACTACGCTTTCACTGCGTTTTGGACCAGGTTGCCGACCCTCCGCGATTGTTTTGAGCAGGCTCAAAACAATCGCCGAGGTTACGCGACCATGGAAACTCTTCCACGACCTAGGTAAACAGACTCAACTACGTTCCCACTACGCTCTTGGCAATCCTACTGCGCTTCTACTGCGTTTTTCAACTTTTTTAGTCGCCGTGGGAGCGCAACGGCAGCGTAGCTCCGGTGTGACAGGGGTATAAGGAATACCACAGGCCCTTTTGCTCCGTTTCCGTAGCCAGTCACCCCTTCCAGTCTGATTGTACATGTGATATCCTTTTGTTGTGACTTTTTTTACCCCAGGAACCTTAATCCCTGGGCTGTAGTTAATTTGCATAACCCTTATTGTTGTGTTGCTAGCTTCTGGGCTCACCCCATATAAAACTGTGGGTATTAGGAATTTCGGAGAGTCCAGCAGTTGAGTTCGGTGATAGCACATCAATACTAGTGTAGATTTGGCATAGCTCTCAGCAGGCTATAGGTTGGTGAGGTTCATGTACATTGTACATGTATACTAGGTCATGTATGTAAGTTTTTACTTTGTCAAATTAATATAAGTTGTTGCCCCTTTTACTCTTATTTACTGTAACAGTCACTATTTTGGGACCCTATTTTCATATTCAAGTGCAACCCTTGGTCTTTTTGGGAACCGCCCTAGTCTTTAACTACTAGTAACTTGATTGTAGTGCATTTAAATACTTGTTTAATTTTGATTACAAAGCTTGAGTTGTGACTACCTGTAGTTTCTTTGTGTTTTTGCCCGTCTACGCTACAATAGTGATAATACTAACTAGAAATGTGTTTGTGGACAAACACAGAGCTTTTTCAGGTGTCTAAAATTACTTTCAATTTGTGGGGTGGTTGTCTAAGTGTGTGTCAAGTCTAAAGTCGATCGGATTTACCCAAGTGCCAAAGTGGTTGAAAAAAACGTGTACAAATCCTATGGGGGAAAACTGCACCTTTAATGTGAGGTCACATGACCCATGACGACATCATCATGACGATTTTTCTCTTGGCTCTCCTGGAAATAGTGGTCGAGGTGTGTACTAAGTTTTAAGTCAACCGGAAAAGGAAAAAAAAACAAAAAAACTTTAACGATTACAAGAGCCGTTTCAGTGAAATAAATAAATTGATGACCCCCGATTTCTGTTGATTGAGTCAATATCTGCCCTCTCACATTACAAGACGAAGAACATATATTTTGTACTGAACAAGTATCCCAGTTCTACACTATTGTACTAAGTGGTCAAAGTAATTCCTTTTTGTAAGACAGAAACTGGCAACATTTCTGTTAAATCTGGCACACAGTGACGGGTTTCTCCAATTCTTACAATGTAATTGTCATTGAAAATTGAACCCAACTTTTCATTCCTCCTGACATGCCTGAGAGACCATACACATGATAAAGGAACTTACGAATGGCATTTTGATCTGTCGGCAGCTTCATACATGTAATCAGCTCCATGCTCTATTTGTAAATCCAGCTTGTGAGTGTTGAGTGCTGAGGAAGGAGAGTGTCCCTTGGAGTAGAGGTTCTTGAATATCTCAATGGTTGCTTAAGAAACATCTCGGAACTTCAGACTATCAGCGCTCTCAACCATAGGGAAGGCAGGCAGGTGATTATCTACAGTTTTAGCCCTGTAAAATGAAAAAACTAAAAGTGATTATTTTGATTCTCCTTCACCCAACATTGGTCCAATGATGTCTGCAAGTTTATTCCGAGAATGCAATTCTTGTTTTACAGGAAGAATTTTTGTTTAAACTTTCTCCCTTCTTTCCACATATTCATGGAAGAATTCTTAATATATTTGGACTTAATTTGCGTACAAATGTAAGGCTAACCCCTTATCAATTAATTTTAGGGACATTTCAGACATTTTGGGGCAACATCAAATTTTTTGCATAATTATCATATTTCGACCTAATAAGCATACAGATGCAAGCCTAACCCCTTACAAATTAATGTTGGTGAAATTTGAGACATTTTGAGGAAAACAAATCAAACGTTGACCTAATTTGCATACAAATGCAAGGCTATAACCCTTATCAATAAAATTTGAGACATTTGTGGACAAAAACTTATTTTTTGCATAATATATTTTGACCTAATTAGAATACAAATGCAAGGCTAACCCCTTATCAAATAATTTTGGAACATTTAATTGTAGACAAAATCATATTTTTTGCATAATTAAAGATAGGATACACCATTGGTAATTGCTTGAATTATCATGAATGGGTAGATTTATAAAATTTCATTTTTCGGGATAATTACAGGATATATCTAGCGCAACCATTTTGCTGTAAACAATATTTACTTTCAAATGAGTAAGATATTTCCTAATAATTCGGTAATTATTTTTTTCGATATCTGCAAATGGTGTATCCTACCTTTAGAGAAGAAAGAAAAAGTTTAGTATAAAAGGATTTATACCTGCAACGTTTATCAGGGAGTCTTAACTTCTTGACGGTGATGTCCAGTTGTGCAGGGCAAGACGTGTTTTTGGAAGCGTTACGACCATCAGCAGTGGAGGATCTTGGTAAGGTGTTGTGCTGGCATCGATAGTAGGTTTTGAAGATATTGGTCTTAGGTTCTTTGATGGGTTTGGTAGTCTGGACACGATAGGTGACTTTACTGGATTCTGTGTAGTCTCTTAGCCATTTCTGTGCCCCATCGGCATCTTCTGCATTAACTCTGAATTCTGTCTGGTAACCATTTTTTAGTGGCTTGAACATGCAGATATGATATGTGTAGTCTGGCGGGAGGGTATCCTAAAGTAACAACAACATGAAGTTATAGTTACAGGTTAGTTACCTGTACATGCAAAACAGAATGGCTATAAATTATATTTTATCAAGATTTCATTTTAAGTAAGTGCGTAGGCACATAGACTCATCTGTAGTCAAAATGACGTCATCACAGGAGAAGGTCAACTTCGGTTTACTTCATGTCTCGCACCATTTAATTTGTTTATCCTTTCCTGTTTCGAAAAGATTCACCACGGGATGGAGCACTTAATGATTCAATTGAATTTTAATGTATTTGTGACACTGTTACAAGTGTTAGTGTTGATCATAACAATCATTATGATTCATGGGCTGTCAAAAATACATGTAGGCCTTGTACAGGCCAAGTTAAAGTCTTTAGGCCTAATAAGTGTGCCTACATCATGTAGATAACATGTGAGGCTTTCCAGTAATCGAGAGCTACTATCATGTTAGGGTGGTAGGGCCTATAGTAGTGAATTTGAGATCTCAAACTACTATGAATACGTTTACGGTTAATGTAGGCCTACTAGTTAGGTCACGTGAACATGTACAAGAACTTCTAATGGTAAACATCCGTGTTTATAGTATCCGTATACGGTATCTGATAAATTAGAGCCTATATAAAACAAGTCGAAAGACACAGTCCCAGACAAATCGTCACGAAATGCCTTTTTTTGTGTACGCTCACTGCACACCAACTGTCATGGCCTCTGCAGTGTGACTACATTTTGAATAAATTGATTATAAACTAAAAGTATCACGACTCTGAATGTACACAAACACTACATATATCACTAGTTACTAAGGTACACAAACGCCTTGAAGTTGTATACTACGGCTCATGACGCTTCATCTTTTGAAAGTCTATGCTGTGACTTGACTTTCCCAGGAACATGTTCTCCCATCAAACTAGTTGTGATTTATAAACAACTATATAGTAAGAAAAATCGCACTACACCCAAAGTATTTCTTCAAGAATTCGCTGACTACCTTAGTTTGTTATCTGCATCAAAATGTAAACTCCTAATTGTTGGAGATTTTAACTTCCACTATGAATCTTTGACTGATCCTGATACAAATCACTTGAAAGAAATAATTTATGTCTCTAATCTTGAACAGTTTGTCACCTCACCAACTCACATTAGTGGCCATGTTTTAGATTTAATAATTGCACGTGCTTCTGATAATCTCGTTGAATCTGTGAAAGTTGACTGTTTTTTAACGGATCACGCTGCAATTCACTGCAAGTTGAACCTTGACAAGCCTCCACCTATGAAACAGCAGGTTTCTTATAGAAAGCTGAACACAATCGACCATGCAGAATTCTCTACTGATCTAGAACAATCACTTTTGAATTTTTATCCCTCATCAGATTTAGATTATATTGTTGATCAGTATAATTCTTCACTTACGAGCATTTTGGACAAGCATGCCCCCTTAAAATCCCGCAGCATCACAATTCGACCTTCCAATCCATGGTACTCTCCTGAAATCGATGAGGCAAAGAAGCTGAGAAAAAGACTTGAAAGAAAATGGCGGAAAACCAGGTTGGAAATAGATCGTGAACTGTTCAAAGCTCGACGTCAACGAGTTTATAACATGATCAATGATGCCAAAGCTTCTTATTATAGAGACAAAATATCAACATGTACAGACCAGAGAGAACTTTTTAAGATTGTGGAACAACTACTTCATCAAAAAGGGAAATCTAAACTCCCCTCTCACAATTCTAAAGCAGAACTGGCAGAGAAATTTAATAAGTTCTTCATTTCCAAAATCTGCAAAATACGCAAGGAACTCGATACTTCTGCTGATGTTGGCATAAGTAATGACACAATTTCCCCCCAGACGGATCATGATAAATCGATTGCCAATCTTGAAGTTTTACTTCATGCATCTGAAGTTGAAATTCGCAAAATAATCGATGCATGTCCACCAAAATCCTGCGATACTGATCCAATCCCTACTTGGCTCTTAAAGAAACATCTTAGTCTACTTGTTCCAGTAATCACAAGGATCGTCAACCTCTAGCTGGACTCGGCCACTTTCCCATCATGCTTCAAAACAGCTCTCGTTACACCTCTTCTTAAGAAACCATCATTGGACTCAGAAAACCTAAAGAACTACCGTCCTGTTTCAAATTTGGCTTTTGTCTAAAAAATCTTCGAAAAAGTAGTATCGACTAGGTTATCAGATCATCTTACTGAAAATAATCTCTACGAACCATTCCAATCTGCCTACAGGAAAAACCATGCAAAATGATATTCTCCATGCTATCGATAACAAACGTGGTGTGTTTCTGGTGCTACTGGACTTGTCGGCTGCCTTTGATACCATAGACCACGGTGTCCCTTCTATCACGTCTTTCATCTATTGGTGTCAAAGGTAGCGCCCTTGAATGGATAGGATCGTATTTGAGTGATAGATCTCAAGCAGTCAACATAAATGGATGTTTATCTTCAATCCTCCCGCTTCTCTTCGGTGTCCCACAAGGCTCTGTTCTGGGCCCTCAATTTTTCACTATTTACTCAGCTCCCAATGCAAATATTGCTCGTAAACATGGTTTACTGGTGCACATGTATGCGGATGATACGCAACTGTATTTACCATTTGATTTGTATGACAACGAAGATGAACTACCTACTCGCAAACGCATGGAATCATGTATTGTGGACATAACATCTTGGATGACTTCTAATAAACTGAAATTAAATGACGACAAAACTGAGCTCATCATAGTCACATCAAAATACCTTCAATCCAGAGCCACAAACAACTCTATTCAAATAGTGTCATCACCCATTCATGCTTCGCCAAATGCTCGTAATTTGGGAATTATTTTTGACAACACGCTATCTATGGAGGATCACATCAAACGTGTCTGCAAAACTACATATTTCCAAATCAGGAACATTAATCAAATTCGTAAAGTTTTGGATGACGATACAGCAGCTACTTTAGTCTATGCTTTGGTAATATCGAGATTGGACAATGTAAATTCTCTATTGCATAAATGAACAACTACTGGCAAAGCTCCAACGTGCTCAAAATGCTGCAGCACGCATGTTAACCCGCACTCGTAAATTTGATCATATTTCGCTAATTTTGAAACAACTACACTGGTTACCAATTCGTCAAAGAATTCAATTTAAGCTACTTTTGCTCACTTGGAAATCACTTAATGCTATGGCACCAGTGTATATTAATGAACTTCTTTTTATCCATATATTCCCAAACGCACTTTGAGATCTGCTGACAAAATTCTTCTGACTGTCCCTAGAACTGTTTCGTCGTATGGTGATCTTGGATGTAAGTTTTTACTTTGTCAAATTAATATAAGTTGTTGCCCCTTTTACTCTTATTTACTGTAACAGTCACTATTTTGGGACCCTATTTTCATATTCAAGTGCAACCCTTGGTCTTTTTGGGAACCGCCCTAGTCTTTAACTACTAGTAAATTGATTGTAGTGCATTTAAATACTTGTTTAATTTTGATTACAAAATGCTTCGCCAAATGCTCGTAATTTGGGAATTATTTTTGACAACACGCTATCTATGGAGGATCACATCAAACGTGTCTGCAAAACTACATATTTCCAAATCAGGAACATTAATCAAATTCGTAAAGTTTTGGATGACGATACAGCAGCTACTTTAGTCTATGCTTTGGTAATATCGAGATTAGACAATGTAAATTCTCTATTGTATAAATGAACAACTACTGGCAAAGCTCCAACGTGCTCAAAATGCTGCAGCACGCATGTTAACTCGCACTCGTAAATTTGATCATATTTCGCTAATTTTGAAACAACTACACTGGTTACCAATTCGTCAAAGAATTCAATTTAAGCTACTTTTGCTCACTTGGAAATCACTTAATGCTATGGCACCAGTGTATATTAATGAACTTCTTTCTCCATATATTCCCAAACGCACTTTGAGATCTGCTGACAAAATTCTTCTGACTGTCCCTAGAACTGTTTCGTCGTATGGTGATCGTGGATTTTATGCAGTTGCTCCCAAGCTTTGGAATGCCTTGCCATTCGAACTTCGCAGTTGTAGTTCCATCAATGTTTTCAAAAAGTTGTTAAAAACTCATTTATTTGAAACTGCTTATAATATTTGATTGTTTTTGCAAAACATTTTATTGTGATTTATGTACTCATTTTGAGCTTTTACTTGATGTCTTTAATGTGATTTCTGGTATCGCATTGCTGACACATACCTTAATACCTGTATGTTCGGCCATTTTTTCTCATTTTGGTCGGGCAGGAATCAGTTATTGCTGTTAAGTTGTTGTAACTGCTAATTCTGGTCTTCTCCTCTCTTTGCTTGTTGGCCATGTGCAGCTGGGCAGTGTGTGTTGGTACTGTGATATCCTCTTTGATCTTGTAGGGTCACATTATTGATCTTGAATTGCCTCTATGTTTTATTTATTGTTGCATTTTATTTTGGTTCATTATTTTGTCTTTGTCATGTTTGTGTTTTATGTTGCGCCTCGGAATAGGTTTTCTCTAGATAGATGGCGCATTATAAATGCTTTATATTATTATTATATTATTATTATGTACATGACAGTGCATGTACACACACATGTGTTGTGTATAGAGAGCGGAGTCAAGCCGCAAGCTAGTAAACAAACGATCGAGGACTTCCTATACATGGGCCCAGTAGTTGGAAATATTTGCTTCATTGTTTAGAACACTTTATACTTTCGTTTATATATACCTACCAAAAGTTCTGGAAAGTTGCTAATGCCAATGTCTCGAGTTTGTTCGTGTTGATCATACTGACACGGACAGAGCATGGAGTTATTGGAGGGATCCATGTTGAATACTAAAGTATATCACGTGCTTGCCGAGAGCCAATCAGAATCGAGGAAATAAATTTAGTGTCAGTTCAGTTTTTGAGGAAAAAAATTCGATCGCGGGACGGCGATCGCGAAAAAACAAAGATAATGTGACGAAAATGCCCCCAAAACCCAGTTTTATGTGAGCCAAACCTTACTAAATTCTTCCCTTTTCTGCTAGTATTCAGGCATTTCCGTCTGGTAAATCCTAGTTCTCTTTTATTCCACAAATTTGACGTCTTTTTGAGCAATTTAAATCCATGACAGTATGTTCACGCACGTGTATACAAACTGTGCTAAAAATAGACTTACTGGAAAAATCCAACATGGCGGCTATTTGATTTTGTAAAAGCATTGGCCATTGGCCGAAAGTTCTTACATTATTTGTGGACGACTAAGACTTTTAAAAAATGATTTAATACATTAAAAAGTTGTTATGAATAGTTATTTAGCTTCTTTAAAAGAGAACTTGGTAATTTCGAAGCGATTAAGAAAGTTAGGAGACTTTTTATGACCACTTTGAAATATCGTCTGGAAAGTCAGTGACTAGTTAATGAATATTCATATTTGTGACGTCAATGCATTTTCTTCAATGAACTTAAGGTTTGTTTACGTTCATTGATGGTCTGTAAACATTACAGAAAATTAGCATTCTGGCTTATTGTGTATAATGTATTCACATTTTAGGGCAGCTTAAGGATACAGAAACTTATAAAGATTAATTTCTAACCTTTAATCTGATATTTCATTGTATAATTGTGAGAATTTAGAGAATATTTGCGTCATTGTAATTCACGTTACTGTAAACTTTACAAATGTGGGCGTGGCCTATTTAGTTGTGTGTATTTTTCGGCGCGCAGTTCAAAGCGTATAAAAGGGGCAAATTTTGTTCATTCTGGGTTCTTTGGTTGATGTGGGTCCACTCTTGCGGACGGTACTGCTGATTTCTAACGTTACAATTGATAGTGCTTTGGGGAGCAAAGAGGAATTTTCTTGGGGAGCTGAGGCTGAGATAGTTTGACAGTAAGTCAACCTTACTACTTGAGTTGGGGAGCCAAGTATTGGGGAGCTAAATATTGGGGAGCCAAGTTGAGTTGGGGAGCCAAACTTTGGGGAGCCAAGTTTTGGGGAGCAAACTTTGGGGAGCCAAGTTTTGGGGAGCAAAACTTTCGGGAGCTAAACTTTGGGGAGCCAGACTTTGGGGAGCCAGACTTTGGGGAGCCAGATTTTGGGGAGCCAGATTTTGGGGAGCCAAACTTTGGGGAGCCAAACTTTGGGGAGCCCGAGACGTGGAGCAGATAAATAGAGAGTTTAGTTGCTGTGTGTTTACATCACATCAGCTCTAGATATTGATTACTGACTGGAGGAGTCAGATGAAGATAGGCTGACGAGTCTGATTTTCTTGAGGAGTTAATAGGAAAGGCCTGGGGTCTTGGATTTATTTGTAAGAGGCCAGCGGCCGATTTCACGAAACGCTAGGATTAATCCTATCTCGAGTTAGGACGAGTAACTCGTCCTAACTTAGGATTAATCTTAGGATCGATTTCACCAAACTTAGGATGGGCTCAATGCATCCTAACTTCTATGGTTACGAAACTTAAATCGTCCTAACTTAGGACTGGGGTTAGGGTCGTCCTAAGCATACTTTTACGTGCATAGTGTGCTCACGAAAACGACAACATAAAAATTTATATGGCGCTGTTACTAGTAGTTGCCGCTCTCGAAGAGCGAAGGGCCATCAGGCGAGAGCGTCTTTTTCGCGACAGGACAAATCCTCTCGAGAGTCTGAACGACCAAGAAATCTACAGTCGATACAGATTTACTAGACACGGGATAGTCCAAGTCTTGCACAGGATAACGGCTAGTTTGGAGCCAGAAACTCAGGTAGGCTAACGTTAGGCCTAACGTTAAACGTGTACATTATGTACATGTACGTCGGTCTGGCCGGCCGGCCGTACAGCGACGAATAGTTGGTTTACTTTAGAAGTTAAAGGTCCGTTTAGGCATATTAGTACAACTGCGCCCTCTGTAGACGGCATAATATCCCCAAAGTTTATTTACACCAATCGTTACAAGGGGCGGAAAAGTATGCATTTCGTTTTGGGCCTTTTTGTTTTTTCATTACCAGGGGGGGGGGGGGGGGGGTGTATGTAGGGAAGGCTTTAATACTAAAATGAGATGGGGAATTTAGGCCTATATAACAGTACATGTACTATTAGTATTAAGATGTATGTGTTGTCCTAAGCCGGAGGATGGGATTTTAAAGAGACTTTATTTAGAGTTGTGCAAAAACTGAATGTACTAACAATACAAAATTCCTTCCAGATTCTCAGTTTTACATCCAATAGGTAACGCTATGTAACCCAAAAAGTGATAAAAGAAAACCATTCTTGTTTTATAATTATTTATTTCTTATGCCAACATACATAAATTCTTATCATGAATATGCAAAGAACTTTTAAGTTTACATGTTAACAGGTTACTATAACAAAATCAATTTGACTTGATGTTTAAATAGATTGATTTCAATGAAAAAAATGATAAGCATGCAAGTCTAAAAATTAAAAGAAATTTAATATCCAATTCTCGTTTATACAAAACAAATGTTTGTGTAAATGTCCTTTTAGTAATGAACAACTGTAGTTTTTATAAAACTATAAGGAGAAAACAAATTTTGAGCATTAATAAGCATGCATATGATGTACATGTGAAAAATGTTTAAATTACCTTTACACTAAGATTTGCAGAATAATAATAATCGACAGCAGCCCAATGTCATTGCCACTGCTTATTACATAATTATGTGATTAGTGACAAATTTACCCAAGTGGAGAATATTATAAGTTATCACAGAAGCGCGAGTAAAATGCGGAAAAATATAGCGCTTCTGCGTCCGGCCAAGTTGGATATGGGACGCAGACGCGCTATATTTTTCAGTGTTCCACGAGCGCGCGTGTGATAATGAATTTATCTTCAAGCAAACGTGCCACTTTTGAACTTTTAAACTTCCTATAAGCCTAAGCTGTATGTTTTGCGTATAGCTTATAAGAGCGCAATGCGCGGAGTTAGGACACGATAGGCAGGATGGGCCGTGCGATATAAGTTTACATCACACTCCTTGTTGCTATGGATCGACCAATCAGAATCGAATATTAAGCCTGCTTGAAGATAATGTCAGTAAGCGCACAAGTATGTTATCAGGAAACCCACGAAGTTGGGCCAACCCTTCAACATGATCCCTTATGTCCTTTTAAACTTGTCGTTATGTCTAACCCTGTGAACTCAATTACTTTTTACAGCGAAGCAATGCGATTTCTCCACTTATGCAGCTTCTGACCACCCTGCGATTCTTTGCCACTGGTGCATTTTACACGGTGGAAGGAGATCTCCATGACGTCAGTGTCCCGTCAGTATGCCGAATTGTGCATCGGGTTGCCAACTCACTTGCTAGGCTGACAAATGATGTCATCAAATTCCCGGTAGAGCTACAGGATGTAATGAGGGTCAAGCAGGAGTTTTTTGCAATGGCAGGTTTCCCTGGCGTTGTTGGTGCGGTGGACTGCACCCATGTCCGTCTGTACGGGGCTCCTCTTGGAGATGACGAGTACCTGTATGTGAACAGAAAAGGCTATCATAGCATCAATGTTCAGGCAGTTTGTGACGCCAACTTCCATGTACTGAATGTTGTTGCTAGATGGCCTGGCAGTACACATGATAGCGCCGTCCTTCACGGGAGCCGCCTTGGGGAACTTTTTGGCAATGGAAGGTTTGTAAATGTTATATTGATCTGCAGTACATCTTATAAGCAAATAAATTATTTTACGCCAAGAGGAACACACACTACTTTTAAGCCTACATGACCACTTACATTACTGCCTACGAAAGATATATGGCCTACTACAGTAAACATGTGTAACAGTAAACATGATATTTCTTCCACTGTACTTTCAGACTTCAGGACATTCTTATTGGAGACACTGGCTACGCTTTAAGGCGCTGGCTGATGACACCAGTGGAAGCCTCACACACAGCTGCCGAAAGACGTTACAACAGGTAAGTGGCAGAGGTCATATTGATGATATTTAACACAACTGCAACCTTAAAACGCTTTGTTATTTTACCTCAGGTACATACAATAAAACACAAATTACACAATGTTTGTTTTCCATGCAAATATTTATTTAACTGTTTTCACAAAATCCAAAACTGTGAACAATTTGCATAAGTTAAAGTAAAAAGTACACAGAAATATTGATAAATTAAATGTTGCAAGGTTTCCTGTTATGATGATGATAAAATGATTTGTTTAATTATTACAGGAGTCACAGGAGAACAAGGGTGACGATTGAGCAGGTGTTTGGGCAAATCAAACGCAAGTTCCCCTGTTTGTCTCATGGTCTGCGAGTTGCCCCTAACAAAGCCTGCCAAATTATCAAGGCCTGCTTTGTCTTGTTCAACCTGTCCAAACAGTTAGGTGAACCAGAGTTGGATGGGGAGATTGAAGTAGAAGAAGACGGCATTGAGGCTGTGCCTTATGCAGGACCTCTACAAGATGGCAGACTGCAGAGAGACCGAATCATTAATAGATATTTTTAAATTTTCCCCTAAAGGGATCGTATACGTTTGGTAATTGGAACCCATTGTTTGTTTCAATCCGATATAGTTATAGATATATACCATCAAACTAAATACAAAATTTAATGGGAGCACTTCTGAGATTTGTCTATACTGCCGCAGAGGGAGATAATTTTCTACTCAGAAGTTAAGTAGGATATTACTTTTGCACCCCACAAAAAAGTTTGTATGTGCAGCTTGAGCTAAATGTCATCACCCAGTGTGGTTGCAATTGCAGTTGCAACTATATGGGCAAATATGACATTTAGAGCAAACTACGGATAACAATTTATTGTACTTATCTTCTGAGTAGAAACTTATCTCACTTTGCCGCAGTGTAGACAAAACTAATCCGAATTAGATAGCTCACCATACCAAGCCTCAAAACTCTGATTTAAAAACTTAAATTAATCTTCAGAATCTGTTGCATCTTTAGTAATACGTTCAAGGAACACTTGGAAGTTATGACTTATTTCTTGGAGTGACCCAGAAATATGTCGGAAAACTTCCAAGTGTTCCTTGCCAATTTTGATTTGTTCACGCTGTAGCACAAGGCGTTCCTCTTCTAGCCTAACAAGGGTAGGCAGTTCCCTTTCTTTGGGGCACTTGGTTGAAGAGGGTACAAGTGGTTCTTCTGTCTCTGCCGCTGAAATGTCCTCCATAGATGCAGAGTCAGATTGGGCAAATACTCCAGTCTCATCCCCTTCACTTATTACTGGAATAAAAAGAAACAGAAAACTGCTAAATTATCTTTTAGTGCCAATAAATATGCTCATTGTCAGGAGTTTTAATTTGTATCAGTTTGCATCATTTACAAATTTATACAAATTTTTGCAATTTTCTTTTTGCAATAGTAGAATTATTTTCATTCGTTAAACGATGGAATGTTCCATCAAACTTGGCGTTATCTTTCAACAAAAGAAAATATTCCTACTATTGCATGAGTAAAGAATGATTTATTATTTGTTGTATACAACAACCAAGTAAATATTTGCCATGAAAAGCCAACATGAGCTTCTTGATTGCTCTTGTAAGATTGAGATTTCAGTTCACTCTCTTTTTTGTTCTATATTGTTTGTGATGGGGAGAGGATTGGGTTGAGCTGCTGAAAAAAACCAGAGAAACTATAGGTACCATTTGCTATCAAGTCCATGACTTCCACAACACTTGGCCCGGCTTGTGGGATGGGGTCTGATTCGCCATCAGTTTGGGACACGATGCCATCCTTTGCTACTGGTGCCAGCGCCTCCAACACCTTATCCAAAACCTTGTTCTCTGGGGGCTTCTTGCCTCCACCTGCAAAAATAAAAAATATCTTTACAAGTAACTGTAAAATAATAGCTATAAATATTATAAAAAAACTGCCCATTTTAAAATTATCCACATGTGTTTAATTTTTGATCAACAAGGCTTATGCAATTTCATCAAATTGTTAATTAATAATGTAGAGTCATTTATTAATATAACTGCACCTCCATCCCTTCAAAATAGATAATTAAAACATCAAGCTTAAAAACATCATTCTAAAAAAACAAAAATGTGTTGAATATACATCCTTTTTTTATTTTAAAATGTATTTTATTAAATAAATAAAACTGTGCTTACCAGTTCGGTTACAGTCCCTGTGATATGACCGTGCATCACTTGAAATGGTCTGCCACTTCTTTCGAATTTTCTGCCAATCCCGCAGACTACATCCGTTCTCCACAAGAACGGTACTAGCCATCTTCCAGTAGTGGGCCTTGGTTTTTTCCACGTTGGCATTGCTTTTACTACTTGTGCCCACAAGCTTGTGTCTGTTTTGCATCACAAACTCGACTAGGATGCTAATTTCTTCAAAAGACCAATTAACGGCACGGTCGACTTTTTTGGCCATCTCTATTTTTGGCATTAGGACCTAGCCTACTCAAACAATCAACTGTCTTACTCTTACTCTTAGGCCTCCGTTATTGCACTTTGCAGCCGGGCCTACACCCGTCAATGCACGAACAAAGTACACTAAATTCTGCCTTCTAAAATCCTCGCTGTATTTTGTAACTAACAGAGAGCTAGAGAATACTATCCAAATGACATCGGCTACAGGATTATTTGACAAATTTACCTAGATACGTATAATACTTACGTGTTTTTGAGCTTGCAGACGACATTTTATTAAAAGATTTCGGAGCCAAAAAGTTGTACCATAACGATCTGCCAATCAGCCATCTTTAATTTGCTGTGAGCGTGAGAAAACGTGTGTGCCCGACGGCCGTTTACGTTTGGGATTAGAACAGCAACACAACAGTCGTCACATGAGTGCAACACAGCCTCGTCCAATAAATAACAAACGGTTTTATCGTATTATTGTTCGGCGTGCGTAAAGATAGGTTTAATCTTGCTTAGGACGTGTTTGGTGAAATCGATCCTAGGACGCATCCTAGCTAGGATCGATCTTAAGGCTGGGACTCGTCCTAAGTCCTAAGATTAATCCTAAGTTAGGAAGAGTTTGGTGAAATCGGCCGCAGGGGCCTAACACGAGAAGTGTAATTTGTCGAGTAGACAAACCTAAGTTAAGTTTAAAGTATAAAGGCCTGGGGCCTTGGTTTATTTATTAAGGAAAGAGGCTTAAACGAGGCCTAGTCCTTGCTTCGATTTGATCGACGGGGATAGACGATACCCCGTCCATTTCGATTACTCTGTGTGCGACCTCCCATCCCCTTCCTCCCAATCTCCTCCCCTAATTTAATGTACCTAAGGATTGTAGTATTTAATGAATAGCCACAGTCGTCAGTAAAGTAGTATAAACTTACGAGATTAGTGGAACTCCCTGGATTATTAAATATAGTTTCTTTGGAGTGGAGACTGGACTGTAAATAATTTTCGAGGTTGTAAATATTGATAGCACCTGATTATAATCAACAATCTATTTGTTTTGCTGTGATTGGAGTTGCTGATTTTGAATTAAATAATGGTTACAGTTTTGTTCTGAATCCCTGTTTTCCCAACCCCCTTTTATTTAATTAAGTCTAATCTCTCGTGGAGTGTTTTCCCCTTGGTAATCTTCGTCATATATTTTGACCCGGATTCACGCCAGCTATCGAGAATTGCTAAACCGGAGAGGCGAAACTCCGGAGGTTTAGGCCTTAACTATTTCGCCTGGTGGCAGCGCTATCTAAAGGTTTCATTGCGGATTATTATTATTATTAGTCCCCCACAACCAACCCCCTAGGCGGTTGTAAATTTTGCCACAATGGTGGCAGCGGTGGGATATTGTTGAAGTTACTAAGGAGGCAGAATCATCTTGACGAGATCTTGAACTAGGAAACATTGGACTGCAACGGATCGGCATCAGAGATAACTTTGGATAAAACAAAGGATACCTTGGAGATGAGCAGTACAGATCGCAGTGAGTGGACCAACATCACCAAAAAAAGCTTTTAGATTTTTCATTATGGAAAGCGAAGGAGCAAGGGGACAAATGTCGGTTGAAGATAAACAGTATAATGAAGAAATGCAGCAAGCACCAGAGCTTAACTTTGCTTATCCAGAAATAGGTTTTCGCCAAGTAAGGAACAATATGGAGGAGGAACAATTGGAAAGAAACTTAACAGGAGGAAAACCGATGCATCGTGGAGAAACCGAAAACAATGGACAAAATAGAACGACACCGATTCATAGGAGCGAGTGGCGTGCTAGTGGCATTGGACCCGAACGCCACAACGTGAACTTTGGAAACTCAAATGGACGAGGAGATTATCGACATCCAATCGTAAGTCGGAAAGAAGTAATCCCCGAGAAATGTGACGGACGTTCCGGATGGAATGACTATCGCAGACATTTTGAAGCATGTAAAATGGTAAACGGATGGACGGACGAGGAGGCAGCATTTCAACTGGCAACGAGACTGCAAGGACCAGCACTGAAAGTACTGGGAAACTTACCATATGATAGGCGTATGTCGTATGGGGAGCTCACCAGTAAATTAGCACAGAGATTTGGACCAGGAAAACACCCTGAAAATTATCTCATGGAACTACGAATGAAGAGGAGACGACAAAATGAAACCCTTCAGGAACTTGGACAAGAAATCCGAGACTTAACTGCAATGGCTTATCCCGAATTGCCTCGTACAGTAACAGAGAGACTGGCAAAAGGACACTTTCTTGATGCCATGGACAACTCTGAAATAAGAGCCGGAATATTTAGGGCAAGACCCGAGACATTGGATGAAGCTATAAGATCGGCTGTAGAAACTGAGTGTTTTCTTCAAGCTGAACACAGCAGAGACAAACTGAAATTCAATCGATATGCACGTAATGTCACTGCATTGAATGGGACTGACTCGGAATTGTCTAATCTCGCAAAAGGAATGGACGATATGAGAACAACAATGGCAGAATTAAAGATGACGATGCAGCACATGCAGAGAACTGAATCAGAGAAGAAAGTACTGATGAGACCACAGGACAATGTGACTTGCTACGCTTGTGGAGAAGCTGGACATTTTGCCAGAGATTGCAAAATGAAAGGGCCACAGTATGGAACGAGAATGCCGTTAAACGCCCAACGGTCAACTCAGAGGGTCAAGAGGAGGCCAGGAAACTACCGAAAAGACCCACGAAAACTAAATTAGAAACACCCAATGTAGACATCTATGATGAGTGGGACGATGACACAAGAAACTCTATGCAAGCCGGGATTTTCGTAGATGGAACAGTGTGTGGAGGTGGCGTAAAATTTCTTGTAGATACTGGCTCGACTAACACAGTTCTGTCAAAAGAAACATATCTAAATTTGAAGGAAGGGACAAGACCGGAACTGATAAAAAGTACTTCAGGAATTAGACAAGCAGATGGGACACCACTTGACGTCTTGGGCAACGGGATTATGAAAGTAAAAGTTGGCCCAGCAGAAATTCTTTTGCAAGTCATTGTAGCAGACATTTATAATGAAGCAATTTTGGGTGTGGATTTTCTGCTCAAAACCGGCGGGACACTGGATTTAAATAGGCTATGTTTAATAATAAAAGGGGAGTAGATTGAACTAAAAGATACTCGTCATCAACAGAGAATAGTTGCAGCAGAGACCTTGGTGATTTCAGCAGGAACAGAGACAATAATAGTTGCAGAGTTCAAGAAGCCAATGAAGAAACACAAGGAGTTTGGGATGATTGAAGGTATGCAACAAGGCGTACCGATGGAAAAGGGAATTTTGGTGGCTCGAACTTTAGTGGATGCGCAGGCAGAAAAATTACCGGTTCGCTTAATGAATGTTGGAACCAGTAGTGTAACAATCTGTCAGGGAACTGTAATTGGTGTGTACTCCACTGTTGATGCAAATTTAGTGACATCACCACTAGAGGGAACAGTTGACTGTGAAGTTATCCGAACATTAACAGATGCAGAGGAAGAAATCTCAGATCACTTGCAGGATTTGTGGGAAGAAAGCACACAGAATTTGGAAGAATCTGACAAAGCAGCAGTGCGAGAACTTCTCATAAATTATCAGGATGTATTCTCGAAGGGAGACTACGATATCGGCCGAACAACTCTGGTTAAACACCGGATTGATACAGGAGCAGCACCCCCAATAAAACAGCGACCAAGGAGAGCACTAGGAACAAATAGGGAGGAGATCCATAAACAAGTCGGAGAACTATTGGATAAGGAATTGATTGAACCGTCATCCAGCCCATGGGCGTCACCAGTAGTATTAGTGCCAAAGAAAGATGGTACACGGAGATTTTGTATTGACTATAGAAAGCTGAACGATGTGACGAGGAAATATTCTTATCTAGTACCAAACATCGAAGATTCACTGAATGCCTTAGAAGGTGCTAAATGGTTTTCTAGTTTAGACTTGGCATCAGGTTACTGGCAGGTAGAATTAGATGATGAAGCCAAAGATAAGTCGAAATTTGTAGTTCAAGGTGGACTCTACTCATGGAGGGTGATGCCATTCGGGCTCTGCAATGCCCCAGCAACTTTCGAGCGATTGATGGAACGAGTCATGGCAGGACTTCAATGGGAAATACTGCTGTTGTACATTGACGATATATTATGCTTTGGTAGAACGGTTGAAGAAGCACTGGCACGTTTGGAAATTGTTTTTCAGCGGTTGAGAGAAGCAAACCTCAAGTTAAAACCGATTAACCTCTACCCGTGACGTCACCCTATTGTCTACCGCTCCATTATTTTGAACGAATGGAGCGTTGGAGGCGATATCTCTCCATTCTGTTTGGAAGGTAACGTCCCCATCACTACATTCGTACAAATTAAACTACTCTTGTGACGTCACTCTATTCAGAAAAGTGTCGATTATTTTAAAGAATGTACAGTTAACTGTACATTCTTTTGAGAATTAACAGAAAAATAACGACTCAATGGACACAGAAATTGCTATTGTTATATTTATTACAATTTAGTAAGAGCTATGTTGAAAGTTTCTCTAGAGCTCCCAACAGTTGTTTTGGAGGTCTCTTTGCTGTGTCGACGCACTTTTGCGGTTTCAGCCCGGCTGACTGCTCTCCTATTCAGTCAGTGCGCACCGTTCGGAAAAGTCGTTTCTTTCATTTGCAGCGTATGCACGACAGTCGCAGTTTTGCATATATAATGAGCTTGGAGGGCACATTTTCAAAAAATCATATCGTGAAAACCCAGCCATGTAAAAATATAAAAACGTAATAGTATGAACGAGGAATGCTTAATTGTAATAACAAACGTCATGGATGAATTTTTAATTGTTTAGAAATAAGAAATTTCGGACTATAAAAATGAACATCGTTGTACAAAAATAATGGTCTCCGAAAAAGTCCCTTTTGTAGCATTTAACGAAATCGTGCAGACAAACCTTAATCATGTGTGTTTAGGTACATTATTCATCTACTCAACCGCTACTGTTGTTGTTTCTGAATCCACTCGAAACAGTCGGGGGCACCCTAAGTATCCGTCGCCGTCAGCGCGAACATTCTCGGTAAAAAAATCCGCCATTACTCGTTGTTCTAATGTGAGCCCGAACGTGATTGGTCAGAACGTGCATCAAGCGTGCCAACTGACTAATCAGCTTCTACGTAACAAAACGCAAGGCACCCATTTTTGGCACGATTCCTTGCTCGTGTGATGCATTCACGGGGGCTTGTGTTGACAACAAAGCGGTGCCTGACTATTATTCGTTAGTATGGTTTTTGGCAGGGTTTAGCTTCAGTTATGTATCTGTATCTGTATCTTAACGTCTCAGAAACCAAAACTGGCAAAAAACGCAACAGTTAATTGCTAGTTTATGGATAAATAATGATGGCCTTCTAATCCAATGCTATGAATACAATATTTGACAGTTTTAAAATGAAATCTGTCTTTGTTTGTTTTGTTCCTGAACTCATATAGATTTTTTGTTTTTGTTTTATAATACTTAATCTTTTAAGCATTTTTTAGTGAGTTTTACTTTTCCAACGAATGAAAGTTAAATTCGTGACCCTGCCCACCCCGAATCTATTTACTGTGAAATCTCACTTAAAAGCTGGGAATTGCAGTGAGCTCCAAATAAAATATATTAAATATACAAGGAAGAATAAAAACACAAGAATAAACCAAATGACATTGTTCTTTTCTTTTTCTTTTGTAAATAGTACAAAACATTTATTTTAAAGTTTTTCTCAGCTGCATACATACATGACATGACATCAACAAACATGACAAAATAAATGGCGTCGTAAGAACAAGTAAAAACACAAGGCCTTTCCCCCGACATTTGACACGTAAGCTAAAACGATATGGCACAAATAATGATTTTTGCAAAAATTTTGGCACTGAAAAAAACATCGACGGCTAAACCTGCAGAAGTATATGTGGTACCAATCGAAAGAACGATCCTTCGTCTATCAGAATATCGACTCCGTTTGTCTCAATCGTGCTCGAAACAGTCGGGGGCACCCTAAGTGTAAAGCTTATCAACGAAAAGTGTAAAACTTAAACCACATTTCAGACGAAGATTCACGTGTAATTGGTCTCTAAAATCTGGTAAAAATGAGTTTATTTTACGAGGAAAATGTTCAAGAAACTTACCACTCCATGCTTGACCCAACACTGCCTTCTTGCTGGGACCTCTAGCCAATGTTTCACATCGTCTCCGAGCGCTCGCGCATTCACGCGAAATCTCGAAGGGTCCGAGAGCGCCGCGCGGCTGCAAATGAAACTGGTGAAATATGCTAATTATCTCGAACGGTGCGCACTGACTGTATTATATGGTGCTCACTGGTTCTGGCCACCTAAGCCCTTGTTGTAGAGGCGAGATACTGCCATGCTCGACCGTATGGAGTGGTTCGTCCAAAAGCCTTGTTGCACAGATTTGCCACAACCTGGGATATCAACAATAACAAATCAAATAAAATGGATGCGCTAACCCGCATGTAACAAATTGCATCAAGGTTTGTCTAAAACATTCGAAAATGAAAATGGCCCAGGAACTTTGAGAAAAGAAAATGGGGAGGATAAACCATTTTATTAGCAAGGTCGAGGCGATGGTTCGCAATTTAAAATATGTACATGTAGTAGGAATTGATATCTTGTAAATGGGAAAAAATTTCGACGGAGATAGGCCATAGTTATGTCATACGTTCAAAGGTCCTAAAAGGTACTACTAATGCACAACTTTAAAAGGGCTGATATACGTACAACACGTACATGTACTTTACATTCGCTAACTCGCCCATGTTGTCCTGTTGTATACCCGTGTAGCAAAAACGGCAGAAAAACCAACAGAAATTTGTTTTGTTCCGAGTCTGGTTTGACATGTGATAATGAAACCGTTCAGGGTTTAACAAAAGGCTGGTATACTTTTGACACGGAATAATGACTACTGACGCCAAGTTACACTATAAAATGGGGCTAAAAATAATAAGCCAAAATGAGCTGCTGATGAGAGCTAAGCCAAATGTTGGGAATAAAAAGTTCTTGTTTTCTTTTCTTGCTTATTTTCCATCATTACCTGGGCCCAATTTCTTGGCTCTGCTTACCGTTAGCGAAAAATCCCTGCTTACTATAGCAGAAAATTCGGTGCTTACGGTAAACGTATTTCACTCGTTAGCAAGGAATTTGTCTACGAGCATGCGTACATCCCGTAACTAAGGATTCTGTGATTATAGACCATGGGACGAAGTCACAAAATCCTTTCAGAAAGACATTTTCGTGATCCCCAACTTGGTACATGATAAAACTTTCACAAATTGATCTTTAGGGCATACCTAACAACGTTTGGGGTGTTCATTTTTGCAAAAGTGGCACTTTGGAGAGTTATTTCACGTAACAAATTTGATGGGGCGAAAATAACATGGGGCGAGTTGGTTTTTCTCGCCTAGTTTTCATAACAAATTAGCCCCAAAGCCAGTTCGCCCCATACTTTTGTTAACCTAATATTGTATTGACTCAAGCCAACTCGCCTCATAGAGCATGTACATGACAGGAAAAAGTTGCCAGTGACAAACATGAACTATTACCATCGTTTAAATGTAAATCACTCTTGATGGGTTCCCAGATGGATCCATTTAAGTGTGTTATTATATAATTGATTGATAAATAAAATGGCTTATATTCAATTTCAATCTGCAATTTTTTTTTTCTATTTTTTTTTGGGGGGGGTGGGTCAATCAGCTCAGTGTTTTGTTTAAAGGGGAATTTTAATGGGTTTCATGCAAGGCGAGCTTGTAATGAAATACATAATAATGAAATACATCAAAAGATAAGATTCACACAATATGTATTGTTTGTCATTTTATTCTTGTCAGCACTAGTACATAAACTTCAGTACTCACTCATTTTTTTTTTTATAGAACATAACTTGCAAAGTGACATTAAAATAAATAGAATCACATGAAAATTGAGAATTAACAAATAAATGTTCACAATTTGTGGCCCTGTACCCACGTTTTGGTTGCTGTGGTCCAGGAGTGATAGTGCCTGCCCCAACCCTACAGTTTTATTTTACAATGGACCTGTAACATTACTGGGAAGCTGAATTGTTTGTGATTAAAGTCATGGTTGTAATAACATTTAAAATTACAGAAATGGTGAATTGTATGCACCATTTGCAAATAATAATTACATTTAAATTTGTGTAAATGCCTATTCGAGTACCATATTTTCTCAGTAAGAGGGATATTCATACTCCATCATGGATGTTTCAGTATGTAGCTCTAATAAGTTTTAACTAGGTTACACTTTTCAATTAGAAAAAGCCTTGAAAATAGTTGCCCTCATTGGAACAGGGATAGTGGAAGTTAACTGAATGAAAAATGCTCCTGACTTGTCTTAAATATTTAGTCATTTAGTACACAAAAACCAGTTCCAGCATAATTCTCTCAGCTTTTCCCTCTAAAATTAAGAATTATAACAATCACAAAATCACTGAAGTGAGCACATTATTGTTACAATTATTCACAACCCATGCGATTTGGGGCAGATAATGCACATAGCCGGTACGACATGCTTCTAATGTTGGGGCTTAGATAGTAGGCTGGCACTGGATCTGAGTAAACACAAGTCTTCTGTGGAGGTCTGTCATTAGCACTGCTCGTCTCCTGATTAGCAACTGCATATAAGGTTAAATCTAGAGAGAAAAAGAAGGGAAAAATACAATGAATGAGGGAATTTGGAAATGACTTGTTACAAGAATTTTTTTTTAGCTCGTCACTTGTCCCTATTTTCTTTTCTTTTTAAATGTTCTACACAAAAATATGGAGCCAAAGTTGCACACGCTTCCCACCCCCACCCCCCACCCCACCACAAAAAAATTAATTGAAATAAAATTTCTTTAGTTGAACGGAATTTTCACGATTTGAAATGCAAACTTGCCGTACAATGCATTTTCCTGAGATACCGGTATGGTCTTATTTGTAACCTTGTACAAACAAAAAATTGCTCACACCTAATGTTTTCTCAAACACCACCCCACCCCCCCCCCCCCCCCCCCCCCACCCTTATAAAAAGGGGATAAAAGATAGGTGTATACATGTACTTAGCCAGAGCTGGCTAATTTTTTTTGACATAAACGAGATTTTACGAGCTACATGTATGCGTAGCTAAGTTGTCGTGAATCCAACAATTTTATTTATTAAATTAGCACGCGGAGTTTCTGTAGGCTCCGTCCGGATTACTTCGCTGCGGCTTGAAATTATGCACGAGTCTATGGTAGCAGCTACAACCACATTTTATAGACTCGTGCATAATGCCAAACTGCAGCCAGAAGGCAAAATAGCGGCCAACGTTCGTGCTGGATATAGAAAAAAATTCGCGTGAAAAAAGATATCCATTTTAAAAATGAATTGTAACCTCGAGTTGAATGACAATCTTTTGACTTTTTGTATTGTATTATTACAGTTCACTTCCTCTTTGGTCAATATCAAATATGTTTTGTATGTGTTGTCGGTGCTGTGCGTGTTGTCGGTTATAAGTATGACCCCCGACAACATGCACAGCACCGACAACACATTAATTCCATAACATATTCTACATTGACAAATGACAAAAGAAAGAGTTACAGAACTATAATAACATAAAGCGTGTTCGAATGTGTGGCCCGGGGTCAATATCATAGTTAAGAGAATATGGCCTGTTGGCGTAAATGTCATGTTTGAGCATCAGAATCTTTTTCGGAACCACAAACAAACACTGAGGTGAAAGTTTCACCCTGAACGAAGTCTGAAGTCTAGGCCTGAACGTTACTGCAACACCTACCGGTTCCAACGATTGTCCTTTGTCGAAGTTTCTCTTGGACAGCTGTGACTTGCTCTATCATATTGATGTCCGTAAACCGGGCGTAGCAAGATCGATAAAATCCAACATGTTTCGGTTGTACGCGGCCGCCTAGCCTGCCGATGCTAAACCCATCCGCTCTCTGCAACGCGGAGTCATGTTTGGCCAGTAATTCTCTCGCTATATCTGACTGTTTTCCCTTCAAACTCTTCCATTTGTCAGCAAACTCGAGGAAGCGAGACCAGCTTTGATTAGAAAAAGGTGAAACCCTGCCTTTGGCTCCAGAATCACAGTGCAAAATGCACATAAATAAAGGCTCGGCGTCGTCTTTAGAAGCCGCCATGTTGGATTGCTGTACACCGGGTCAGAAACTGTGCGTAACGAGAGCGCTGATTAGATGCCGACGGAGATTCACAACACAGTATTTCCGATTGGTCACAATTTAGGTTTAGTCACGTGAGTGCCGTTTTGTTAAATGAAACTTTGTTTCAGTTTTGGCTTCAGTTATGCGGTTTGGCAATAACGCTGGAGCCACGTACGGGCCAAAGCCTAGGTTCATGTAACGGCAAGTTTTGTAAAAAAAATAAAAATCGGTCAATATTTTCGCCAAAAATACACCCAAAGTGCCACTTTTGCAAAAATGAACAGTCATTTTTGTATTTAGCAACAACAACTTGAATGAACTTCGATGTTTTCATTTTGTACCAAAATGGGGATCACGAACGAACACAATAATCGCACTCGTCCCATGGTCTATTACCGGGTGAGCAAATAATCTTTCTGCTATATAGCGCGGTTAGCGGAAAATGGTGACCGTAAGCAATGAATTCTGTGGTTAGCAGAGCCAAGAAATTGGGCCCCGATTCTGTTAGTAGTCCAAATCGGCCACGAGTGTAGGAAGTTTCTTCACCTCTGAATCGGCCGCTTTAGTATAAATCCTCATTAGAGTATAAATCCTCATTAGAGTATAAATCCTCATCGAATATGTCCCAAAATACTGGTTTAAATCACCATCAAAATGGAGAGTCAGTTCTTGAGGTGACACAACATATCTTCCAACGTATTCCTACTCAAAAATATGTACGGATCATTACTGGAAGACATTTTAGCGGAGTTAGACACACCCGACGCACAACAATGTATGGCATCAAATGACTTCGATGTCGAATGTACTGGGCATTTTAAACACCCTTATTTCACCCAACCTTTATTCAATTGTTTGGTTACGCAACACGGAGACCAGACAGGACAAAGCTTTCACATTCCTTAGTAGCTTCTACCACTGAACAATGGACTTAATTCATCTCATACTCTAAAGCATTAGTAAGAATTGACACTTGTTGTTCCTTTTAAATATTGACAATGGGTGTAAAAGGGACGTAGTTTAAGTCGGAGAAACGACTCGAAAGGTGGACATTCTTTGATTCAAATTGGTCTCGGACGCTGCGCGTCCGGCCATTCGAATCAAAGAATGTCCACTTTTTCGTCATTTCTCCTTAACTTAAATTACATTTTGTAAACATGCTGTTCTTCAACCGACCTGACAAGTTGCATTTTATTTTTTATTTCAAACCATTTTGGATGTTAGAAATTTAAATTCAGTGTCACCGTTACACTGTTAAAATTAATTTGTCAATTTGACTTGAACAAATTAGTACACAATGATGTCTCATACGACTAATCAAATTTAGTCGCATGGTGTTGATGACTAATGAAAATTTGTCACATCCGACTAGAAAACCTTAGTCCTATGACAAGAAAAAACCCCGCTTCATACGACTAAAATTTAGTCCATCGACTTTCGCAATTAGTAATTAAACCGCTGACTAATGGTGCTAAAGTCGCATGACTAATGAACTTTGACTAATTAACTTGTCTCATATGACTGATCTTGAGTTGCACGTACTAATTAGGCCTCTGACTAACAGCATTAGTCTTTTGACTAATTAGTTCTAAGTAATTAGCAGATGTATAGCAGTGGCAGATCCATTGTGAAAGCAATAGTAGGGATTTGGAGATGGAGCTGGCCTGGTTTTTCGGAGGAGGTGGGGGGGGGGGGGGGGGGGGGGGGGGGGGGGGGGGGGGTTAAGGGCATGGGGGTCATTGGGAACAGATCTGCCACTGCATGATGATAATTATAATTCACCTGTAAGACAAAAGACAGAGAGGCAAGTCAATGTCGATTTCAAAATTTAATTCAATAGAACACGTTCCTCAACAGTTCAATAATACAACAACTGAATTGAATGTTTGTGCTCCATGTATAGCATTAACTACAACTCCCTCACTCCTGGTAGCATGGTATGCCTAACCCAATGTGAAGGGCAAAGGTGCACTATACATCAGGCAAACAGATTCCAACAAAACATGTAGTTGGATTTTGAATATTTAGTTACATTCTTTTAATAAGTGGCCAATGTCATTGTGCTTCAAAGGTAAACAAATAATACTTGGTGCACATGTGCACGCAGCTCAAATATAAAAACTGTTGAAATGCAAATACCACGGAATATTTATAATTATTAACAAACCAGAATCTTGTAAGAGAAGTTCAGCGGATACTCGAGTCTTAACAGGCTCTTTTTAAAAATCAATAATCAATTGATCATATCTGGTCAACAATTCATGACATACTCCAAGTTCATTTTAAAGGACCAAATAACTATTTGGAAAACACACAGTGTTCAAAACAGTGTTCCTAACAAGGTCGAATGCAACTCCCTAGGTTGTGATGACAAATCATATTATAATTGCAAGATTCAAGACTGTTAGGCAGAGATGTATATATGGAGTCTCTGCAAGTCCTTTCATAAATCCAGTCACAAGGTACTGGATGAACAATGAAAAAGAGACGGTTTTTGTAATAATGTATTTGAATAGCTTATGACTTGACTTGAGACTCAAGAACTCTGCTGTGTTTTCAAAAGAAACTCACCATGTTCCCAAAGGAAATTTTACAAACTTAATTTTATTAATGCTACACGCTTAAAATTAAAGTGTTGAATCAACATTATATTAAGTGTGCCGACATGCAGTAACTACTCTTTAAAAGATGGAATTCCATACATAAAACTAGTACTTATTAGTTTAATGTTGAAATCCCAACTTTTAAAGAGTAGTCAAATGCACTTATAATGTTGATTCAACAGTTCAGTTTTAAACGTAAAATTACAATCCTTCAGTACACCCATACCCCCCTCCCCAAACAAAAAGAAGTTTCTACAGCCATATGCATTGGTTGAACGTTCACAATACATGCCCAATATTAATTGACTATATTGAGTCAGTATTTCATGGTCCTAAATTCACAACGCATTCGCCACAGCTGCCTCTGCGCAACATCATGCAGTACGCGCTAGCCAATGTCCATAAAAAGAGTAGTTAAAAAGCTGGATGCTTCATTGTTTAGCTGGAGAGGTTTTGAAAAACAAGTGAATTTCTTCATAATACTGCACACCGCCAGCACCACCATACGTAAGAAACATTTAATAGTCGTATACGCCACGATATGTCACACATATATGACATGATTTGTATTTCTTCAGGCCGATGGAAAATCCATGCTCGCAATTTGTTGTCCTCGTTAATGTTAGGTGACAAAATAGGATAGTTTATCGTATAGTTTTGGACCAAAATAAGTTAATAAGCACAACATGCATTTTAATAGACTATGTGCCCTCTCTTTACATGTACATTTATATTCATTCAAATGTGCCCGGTAGTATGCGCAGGCATCATATTTTGCATAAAATTTGGTTAAGGAGTGACGTCGCAGGTCAAAAGGTCAAATGTGACCTCTGACGTCATCTCTTAACCAAATTTATGCAAAACACTATGCTTGCGCATAAACTGCCGGGCACATTTGAATAAGGTACATCGTCTACAAAGCCAAAGTTAGATTTAAACAAGGAAGATAAATAAACCTGCTGATTGAGCAAAAAAGACTTGCGAGAGCATGCCGATAGTGTGATTTCCACCAATGCGCTGACCGAAATCTACAACGAATGTCAGGTTTGTCACTGGTCTGCTTATGGTAATGATCTCGTAATATTTGTGACCATCCACCATGCCAAAGGGACATTCTGGACTTTTCATTTGGTTTATCTATCAATTGTCAACAATTTGTTTTAACCCATAAATTTTGTGAAATTATGTTTTGTATAAAAACAATTGCTGAAGTTATTTTCTTCAGATTCAAATTCCGATGTCTGTTTTAAGGGAGCAGAATCCGGCCCATTTTGCATTTGCAGAACGTTAAAGGCCCTGAGAGCCATTTCTCGGGGTTCCACACACACAAAAGCATGTATTATTTATCTTTACTTAGAAATATAAATTGTACAGGCATGCAACTTGGAATTAACAAAAAGCGAGGAAATTCCAATCTTACAAGACGTTGTGCAGTGTTTTTAAATTTTCAGTGGCAAAATTGTGAAAAAGTGAAAAAGTAGGAAATCAGCTGATCCGAAGAAAAGTTGCATGCCTGTTTACATGAGTTGGTTGAGTTTCTCCAGAAGGGAGATCACAACTCTATCAGGCTTCAAGTTATCCTGGATGTTGAGAACTCCCTTCTGGAAAAATGTAAGCGTCTTTCTTAGACAGGTAGGGTAGGCAAGATTAAAAACATAAAAACCTGCCAGGTAAACAGCTATTGCTGTCAGGACATCTTTGGAAGTGCTTACTACAATCTCGTCAATTTCCACATTGAAGGTGTTGCATGAGGCAAGTGTTTCTCCATCACCACGTATTATTGGTAGACCATCTCTCTGTAGATAAATTGAAACACAAATCAAACTGCAGGAACGTAGGCCTGCACACGTATTTAAGTCGATTAAAATCAAAGCTGAATATACTCATCAGCAGACTAGAGAACACAGGTGGCGATTTGCAACTTTTGTTTGGCCTTAAGTATTAAATGGTTAATCCCAAACGTTTTAAGTTTGCAAAATGTTTGGGTGTGCAAAATGTTTGGGCCCACGAAATCTTATCACAATTGTTCCATTCCTATACTTTTTTGTAAGGTTACTAGCACGTCATAATTTTGGAAAAATTTCATAATTTTGCTTTAAAAACAATTGAAAAAAAAAAAGAGACAAAAACACCAAAACCATAAATTACTACCTTTTACCCTTGACTACACGCAGACACCTACATATGATTTGCACGCATAAATGTTCAAATTTTTTCTTTAAAATATGTGACCGGGTCTGCAATAAAGGGTATTAAGTCGCGCTGTGCACTATCATGTAATGGACTACACAACGTTGAGAGGATAAACATTTTATCAAAATGTGATTTACATTTGTTGCCATTATTGACATCTTTAACACAAATATTTTCAGGTTTCATTTTAAGAAATGTTGATTTTGATGATTAAAGTGGAAAACACGCTCATTTTGTGTTCATCGTTCTGTTGTTCTACAACAAAGCCGGCTTTTTCAAAGCCTGTTTCCTCAGTTGTGTAATTTGAACTCCAAGGAAGAAATCAAAAGCAAACATGTCATATCTCCAGAACAGGAGTAGCTATGGAGCTCTATTATATACCAACTAGAAGCTTACGCTTTGAGCTTTCCAACCATGTATATAACTCAATTTCACTATTTTGTGACATAATACCCATTATTGTGGAGTGGGTCACATATGTCATGTCATCAGAAGTAGAAGTATTTTTAGTGCTAACAAATCATCCTTCAAACTATAAAATTATATATACCGTAAACGTAACATATACCATAACGTAACTAAAACGGGATATAATTAACAAAATAGTTGGACACTTGTATTTTAAAGGTAGGATACACCATTTGCAGATATCGAAAATATTTACTACCGAATTATTAAGAAATATCTTACTCAATTGAAAATAAATAATGATTCTAGGCATTCATCAAAAGGATTGCGCTAGATATCCTGTAATTATTCAAACAAATTGAATTTTATAAAGAAAAATTCGCGATCGCCGTCACCGCTCAACCCCGGTTGAAAACAAACGCTGTTTTTCGTGCTTTTCTCGGCATCCATGATCCTAAAACTTTGAACCAGTCAGTTAAACAATATTTACTATGAAATACAACCCCCCCAAATCTACCCATTTATGATAATTCAAGCAATTACCAATGGTGTATACTACCTTTAACCGAAATTATAAATATGTGGTTGGTCGGTATTAAACATACAGTAAAAACTTAGCCGGTTATAAATGTACCTTTAAAACTGGCCATACAACCACATATTTATTTCCCATAACAAATTAATAAATGGATTATTGATAGATGTTTTACTCACTGCTTCCTCTCCCAGCACGATCATCTGGGTCATCTGCTCTTTAAGTAGGCAGGGTATTCCCAAGGCAGCGGCAATGCAAGTTGCTTCTGTTAAAACAACAACAAATTCACTACAAATGAAGAAAGCAACAAATGAATTTGCTTGTTTTCAATGGCAGGTCTTTCTACGGTTTTAACACGTGGTTTTTGTCATTGTTCAAATTGCACTTTCCAGTTCAGGAAGTTTTGAGCAAAAGGAAATAAATATTCATATAGTGACAAACGAGTCTATTTTGGCTGACTTAGGTCATCGACAGGTCCGTGCACAGATGGGTTGTCCTTAGTTTGTATTTTAAGTTTGTATTTTAACTTTTTGTGAAGATATGCAAACGTTTGTCAATAGTGGACTATATTTCCCCCAATTGTTCAAATTCACGATTGCATAAATGCACAGGTGCACCTACATGTACATTATAAAAAGTGCATAAATAATTACTCACTGTGGGCTTATTTATTCAAAAGCTCATAACAAATACAATTGTAGAAAATTATCAATTCAGTTTAAAAAAAAATTCAGGGTACTACATAATCTTGTTTGCAAGACGATCTTATTGCGGTATGCAGCGCACGTACGTAGGCCGCAGATGCGGGCTAGCGCCCTCCAACGTACGCTGTGAACCACGCCATGACCTTCGCTAAGATCGTCTTGTATATGCTATAATCGTTCGAAACATTTTGAGCAGAATTGTTTCGCATTTGCATGCGCATGACAGAACATGCATAATCGCTGACGGCTGACCCATTAGTCATGTTTCTGTTACGTCACGTATTTATGCACGCAATGTCACACGGACATGCAAATGCGAAACAATTCTGCTCGAAAATTTTCGAGCGATTATTAAGACAATCTTAGTGAAGGTCATTGCGTGGTGTATGGCGAACGTTGGAGTGCAAACAAGACTAGGTACTACACCCAAAAAGCACGAACACACCAACTTTAAAATTTAAGCTTGAAGTTTCGACGGAGATAGCCGGGTCCATGTAGATTTAAAAAAACACACTGATTTTTACAAGTTGGAGGTGGTAAGGGCTACGCATAGCTACCTAGTCTTATTACCTCTGCGACTCTTCTCCTCACGCTGGAGGCTGATGGAGCCCAGTGCCTCTTGAAGATACGATTGTTCCTTCTTCAGATTCCTACACAGCTGGATTATGGCATTTCCATACTTGCTTAATCCGACCTCCAAGAGTTCCTGCATCTCCCCTTCTTCATGAAGACGTTTAAATTCATGCTGCATCTGTTCATATCAAAACATTCTTTTAATAGAATACTAGATAATCATTTCGATTGTTTTCCTCTTTTCTAACTTGGGGTGGGAAAAA